>CP136068.1:103796313-104996313 GCA_032622095.1 Siphonodentalium dalli
TATCAAAAATAGGAAAATATGCAAATATTGGTCCAACTGTTGAAAATATTGACCAAAGTTGGGGGGGGGGTGAGACACACCAAGACCCCTCCCTGTCGCCACGTCTCTGTACACACGTATATACAATGTACATGTATATATAATACATCAGCGGTTCTGACAACCAATATAAAATGGAAATACGTAGTATGTTGAAACAGACGATACTGTTGATGGATCATAACTCGAGTGCTTGAATTGTTACGATCATATCCCTGCGAGATTAGTTAACGGATATCGATGGCCACATATCAAAGTGAACACATATCACCAATTGGCGATAAAATATCAGCGCGCTGCCTTCGTCGGATATTTTCAGGTATTATTTATTTCATTGGTCAAGTAAGTCACATGGGGCATACCTGATATTTTCTTGCTGGCCATGTGTACGCGCCCTTATGGTTGCTTTATATTGCTATTAAAGTATTTTTTATTTTAATCTTCTGTTAATTTGGTAAATGTTTATTATAAATTGCCAAATTCTGCATGAAAAGTGTTTAAAATTGGACAATATATCGCTCTCAAAGTGTATATTAACATTTCCTCTTCAATTTAGTAATATTATGGTATATCAGGGCATACTTCAGTTATACGAGATGCATCAGCTAGTAAAATTGAAAAAAATAAATCTTAATTTTTTGCTTTATTTTGAGGATTGACACTAATTTTCAGGATGCCTCATATTGGAAAACTAAACCACTACTGCTCGATATAATCCATTTTTGATTTCAGTAAGGTCGATATTTTGATAAAATACTATAAGAAACGCTGTGTTTCACACATGTACATATATGTAGGAATCAGGGAGCTAAATGTGTTCTAGAGTCGGGGAGCGAGTACACCGTGGAATGCTAAAGGTGAAGGTAACTGAAGAATGACCTTCACCTGATACATGCGACACGTTATTAAAGGATGACATCGCGTTTATTTGATTTGTACATAATATCTAAATATTTTAAACTGGTGAATGAATGGGGGAATGGATTTTTGTGAGCGGGAAATTTATTTAACTAGCTGCTGTAGTCCTGGGTTTTTCCAGATAAAATTTGGCTGTGAGATAGCCCTGTCGTAGACTTGGGGATTTATTTTAAAAAGTAAACACATGACCTATGATTTTTCTTGCATTTTCGTGATCAACTGGTGTCAATCTAACTGGGGTAAACATCACTGGTATGGCTTGCAGGCTTCAATTCAGTGAATTTAGCCGAAACGTTAACACTTTCGCCTATGGGAAACCATTTAGTTCAGTGATTCCTATAAGGAAAATTTGAATTTTACGAAAATTCACGTCTCGCCATGATAAGTTGTTAATTCCATATTTTCTTATTTTCAAATGATAATCACCACATTTTGGACATATTTAAAGAAGAAACCCATGGATTCGCCTGTAGATAGTAAAGAAAGTGATAAATCTGGGAATTTTGCATGGACATCCGGTACCATTAGGGGGTCAGGGGGTCTAAAGCCCCTCTCCCACAATTTTGAGGAGTGTTAGCCCCCCCCCCCCTCATTGGGAAAATGTGACAGTTGACCCAATTAAGCTTTTCCGGCATCCTGTAGTCTTAACGTGGACCGTAGCCCCACCCCAAGTCGGGGGGGGGGGTGATGGCATCACAACAAGAGTTACTGTCGTGCAAAATTGTCATGGCAGGTTTGTTAAACAGACAGTATGCCCTGCCATCTGGTAAAATTTCATGTCTGATGCTGTGTCTTATGTTGTATCATTATGTTTAGATATTTAAATTGACTTAGGGCGCGTACACATGAAGCTGCAAGAAAATATCTGCAAGAAAATATCAGGTACAATTGTACTCTGATATTTTCTTGCTGCAAAGATTACGCACGTGATAAAGCGGCGAGTTAGTTGATGTTGATTGCTCAATGTGACTAGTGTTCGTCGTGTTTGTTGAAGTGAATTACTGCGGACAAACAACCTATAGTCCATATCGAATATTCATAGAGTTATAAAGTGTTATGGAAAATTTTAAATGCCACCTATTTTAACGAGAAGTGGACGCGCCCTCCTCGTTGGAGTAGGGATGTGTGTTCAGGGACGCGGTGAGCTCTGATGTATGTTCTCATTACTTGATATTCCAACCAGTGTAACTAGTTGCACATCTTCCTACTTTTGGTCAAAATTTTGGTTTGGTTCATCTATGCATCCCCTCTATGCATACAGTCCAAATTAAAGTAAAACAACTAAATCAAGGCATGTGAGGTACCAAATTATAAAGCATCCCCATACATGCAGAGGGTTTCCGTACCTTGGGAAATTCTAACTGCACCCCCCCCCCCCCCCATTGAATCAGAATCAGACCAAACACAAGTTTTCCAATTCCATTTGTTCCCCCTTGCACCTCAGTGCTCTTAGGCCTAATATTAGACCATGTTCGGACCGGTGTGCGAAAATTTTGTAATCTGAACAAGAAAATCGCAAAATCCTCCCATCTAGACTAGCCTCAATCATTCCTAGAGTTGGAAATTTCAAACCTGAAACCCCACTTAGTTTGGAAAATTTACATCTGATGACAATTCCAATGACAATGTTGACCAAATGTATGACAATATTGTTTTCTTATATTAACTAGCAGTTTTTGACTTTTGACTGGCCACGGGGGAGGGACCAGGAAACAAGCTTTCAAAGTGTTGGAAATTTCCAAACTGTCACCCCCCCCCCCCCCCTGAGGTTGGAAAGTTTCCAACTGATGACCATTTGAGACCAAAATGTTTATCAAAAATAGGAAAATATGCAAATATTGGTCCAACTGTTGAAAATATTGACCAAAGTTGGGGGGGGGGTGAGACACACCAAGACCCCTCCCTGTCGCCACGTCTCTGTACACACGTATATACAATGTACATGTATATATAATACATCAGCGGTTCTGACAACCAATATAAAATGGAAATACGTAGTATGTTGAAACAGACGATACTGTTGATGGATCATAACTCGAGTGCTTGAATTGTTACGATCATATCCCTGCGAGATTAGTTAACGGATATCGATGGCCACATATCAAAGTGAACACATATCACCAATTGGCGATAAAATATCAGCGCGCTGCCTTCGTCGGATATTTTCAGGTATTATTTATTTCATTGGTCAAGTAAGTCACATGGGGCATACCTGATATTTTCTTGCTGGCCATGTGTACGCGCCCTTATGGTTGCTTTATATTGCTATTAAAGTATTTTTTATTTTAATCTTCTGTTAATTTTGGTAAATGTTTATTATAAATTGCCAAATTCTGCATGAAAAGTGTTTAAAATTGGACAATATATCGCTCTCAAAGTGTATATTAACATTTCCTCTTCAATTTAGTAATATTATGGTATATCAGGGCATACTTCAGTTATACGAGATGCATCAGCTAGTAAAATTGAAAAAAATAAATCTTAATTTTTTGCTTTATTTTGAGGATTGACACTAATTTTCAGGATGCCTCATATTGGAAAACTAAACCACTACTGCTCGATATAATCCATTTTTGATTTCAGTAAGGTCGATATTTTGATAAAATACTATAAGAAACGCTGTGTTTCACACATGTACATATATGTAGGAATCAGGGAGCTAAATGTGTTCTAGAGTCGGGGAGCGAGTACACCGTGGAATGCTAAAGGTGAAGGTAACTGAAGAATGACCTTCACCTGATACATGCGACACGTTATTAAAGGATGACATCGCGTTTATTTGATTTGTACATAATATCTAAATATTTTAAACTGGTGAATGAATGGGGGAATGGATTTTTGTGAGCGGGAAATTTATTTAACTAGCTGCTGTAGTCCTGGGTTTTTCCAGATAAAATTTGGCTGTGAGATAGCCCTGTCGTAGACTTGGGGATTTATTTTAAAAAGTAAACACATGACCTATGATTTTTCTTGCATTTTCGTGATCAACTGGTGTCAATCTAACTGGGTAAACATCACTGGTATGGCTTGCAGGCTTCAATTCAGTGAATTTAGCCGAAACGTTAACACTTTCGCCTATGGGAAACCATTTAGTTCAGTGATTCCTATAAGGAAAATTTGAATTTTACGAAAATTCACGTCTCGCCATGATAAGTTGTTAATTCCATATTTTCTTATTTTCAAATGATAATCACCACATTTTGGACATATTTAAAGAAGAAACCCATGGATTCGCCTGTAGATAGTAAAGAAAGTGATAAATCTGGGAATTTTGCATGGACATCCGGTACCATTAGGGGGTCAGGGGGTCTAAAGCCCCTCTCCCACAATTTTGAGGAGTGTTAGCCCGCCCCCCCTCATTGGGAAAAGGTGACAGTTGACCCAATTAAGCTTTTCCGGCATCCTGTAGTCTTAACGTGGACCGTAGCCCCACCCCAAGTCGGGGGGGGGGGGGTGATGGCATCACAACAAGAGTTACTGTCGTGCAAATTTGTCATGGCAGGTTTGTTAAACAGACAGTATGCCCTGCCATCTGGTAAAATTTCATGTCTGATGCTGTGTCTTATGTTGTATCATTATGTTTAGATATTTAAATTGACTTAGGGCGCGTACACATGAAGCTGCAAGAAAATATCTGCAAGAAAATATCAGGTACAATTGTACTCTGATATTTTCTTGCTGCAAAGATTACGCACGTGATAAAGCGGCGAGTTAGTTGATGTTGATTGCTCAATGTGACTAGTGTTCGTCGTGTTTGTTGAAGTGAATTACTGCGGACAAACAACCTATAGTCCATATCGAATATTCATAGAGTTATAAAGTGTTATGGAAAATTTTAAATGCCACCTATTTTAACGAGAAGTGGACGCGCCCTCCTCGTTGGAGTAGGGATGTGTGTTCAGGGACGCGGTGAGCTCTGATGTATGTTCGCATTACTTGATATTCCAACCAGTGTAACTAGTTGCACATCTTCCTACTTTTGGTCAAAATTTTGGTTTGGTTCATCTATGCATCCCCTCTATGCATACAGTCCAAATTAAAGTAAAACAACTAAATCAAGGCATGTGAGGTACCAAATTATAAAGCATCCCCATACATGCAGAGGGTTTCCGTTCGGGGTGTCCACCTTGGGAAATTCTAACTGCACCCCCCCCCCCCCCCCCTTGAATCAGAATCAGACCAAACACAAGTTTTCCAATTCCATTTGTTCCCCCTTGCACCTCAGTGCTCTTAGGCCTAATATTAGACCATGTTCGGACCGGTGTGCGAAAATTTTGTAATCTGAACAAGAAAATCGCAAAATCCTCCCATCTAGACTAGCCTCAATCATTCCTAGAGTTGGAAATTTCAAACCTGAAACCCCACTTAGTTTGGAAAATTTACATCTGATGACAATTCCAATGACAATGTTGACCAAATGTATGACAATATTGTTTTCTTATATTAACTAGCAGTTTTTGACTTTTGACTGGCCACGGGGGAGGGACCAGGAAACAAGCTTTCAAAGTGTTGGAAATTTCCAAACTGTCACCCCCCCCCCCCCCCCCCTGAGGTTGGAAAGTTTCCAACTGATGACCATTTGAGACCAAAATGTTTATCAAAAATAGGAAAATATGCAAATATTGGTCCAACTGTTGAAAATATTGACCAAAGTTGGGGGGGGGGTGAGACACACCAAGACCCCTCCCTGTCGCCACGTCTCTGTACACACGTATATACAATGTACATGTATATATAATACATCAGCGGTTCTGACAACCAATATAAAATGGAAATACGTAGTATGTTGAAACAGACGATACTGTTGATGGATCATAACTCGAGTGCTTGAATTGTTACGATCATATCCCTGCGAGATTAGTTAACGGATACCGATGGCCACATATCAAAGTGAACACATATCACCAATTGGCGATAAAATATCAGCGCGCTGCCTTCGTCGGATATTTTCAGGTATTATTTATTTCATTGGTCAAGTAAGTCACATGGGGCATACCTGATATTTTCTTGCTGGCCATGTGTACGCGCCCTTATGGTTGCTTTATATTGCTATTAAAGTATTTTTAATTTTAATCTTCTGTTAATTTTGGTAAATGTTTATTATAAATTGCCAAATTCTGCATGAAAAGTGTTTAAAATTGGACAATATATCGCTCTCAAAGTGTATATTAACATTTCCTCTTCAATTTAGTAATATTATGGTATATCAGGGCATACTTCAGTTATACGAGATGCATCAGCTAGTAAAATTGAAAAAAATAAATCTTAATTTTTTGCTTTATTTTGAGGATTGACACTATTTTTCAGGATGCCTCATATTGGAAAACTAAACCACTACTGCTCGATATAATCCATTTTTGATTTCAGTAAGGTCGATATTTTGATAAAATACTATAAGAAACGCTGTGTTTCACACATGTACATATATGTAGGAATCAGGGAGCTAAATGTGTTCTAGAGTCGGGGAGCGAGTACACCGTGGAATGCTAAAGGTGAAGGTAACTGAAGAATGACCTTCACCTGATACATGCGACACGTTATTAAAGGATGACATCGCGTTTATTTGATTTGTACATAATATCTAAATATTTTAAACTGGTGAATGAATGGGGGAATGGATTTTTGTGAGCGGGAAATTTATTTAACTAGCTGCTGTAGTCCTGGGTTTTTCCAGATAAAATTTGGCTGTGAGATAGCCCTGTCGTAGACTTGGGGATTTATTTTAAAAAGTAAACACATGACCTATGATTTTTCTTGCATTTTCGTGATCAACTGGTGTCAATCTAACTGGGTAAACATCACTGGTATGGCTTGCAGGCTTCAATTCAGTGAATTTAGCCGAAACGTTAACACTTTCGCCTATGGGAAACCATTTAGTTCAGTGATTCCTATAAGGAAAATTTGAATTTTACGAAAATTCACGTCTCGCCATGATAAGTTGTTAATTCCATATTTTCTTATTTTCAAATGATAATCACCACATTTTGGACATATTTAAAGAAGAAACCCATGGATTCGCCTGTAGATAGTAAAGAAAGTGATAAATCTGGGAATTTTGCATGGACATCCGGTACCATTAGGGGGTCAGGGGGTCTAAAGCCCCTCTCCCACAATTTTGAGGAGTGTTAGCCCGCCCCCCCTCATTGGGAAAAGGTGACAGTTGACCCAATTAAGCTTTTCCGGCATCCTGTAGTCTTAACGTGGACCGTAGCCCCACCCCAAGTCGGGGGGGGGGGGTGATGGCATCACAACAAGAGTTACTGTCGTGCAAATTTGTCATGGCAGGTTTGTTAAACAGACAGTATGCCCTGCCATCTGGTAAAATTTCATGTCTGATGCTGTGTCTTATGTTGTATCATTATGTTTAGATATTTAAATTGACTTAGGGCGCGTACACATGAAGCTGCAAGAAAATATCTGCAAGAAAATATCAGGTACAATTGTACTCTGATATTTTCTTGCTGCAAAGATTACGCACGTGATAAAGCGGCGAGTTAGTTGATGTTGATTGCTCAATGTGACTAGTGTTCGTCGTGTTTGTTGAAGTGAATTACTGCGGACAAACAACCTATAGTCCATATCGAATATTCATAGAGTTATAAAGTGTTATGGAAAATTTTAAATGCCACCTATTTTAACGAGAAGTGGACGCGCCCTCCTCGTTGGAGTAGGGATGTGTGTTCAGGGACGCGGTGAGCTCTGATGTATGTTCGCATTACTTGATATTCCAACCAGTGTAACTAGTTGCACATCTTCCTACTTTTGGTCAAAATTTTGGTTTGGTTCATCTATGCATCCCCTCTATGCATACAGTCCAAATTAAAGTAAAACAACTAAATCAAGGCATGTGAGGTACCAAATTATAAAGCATCCCCATACATGCAGAGGGTTTCCGTTCGGGGTGTCCACCTTGGGAAATTCTAACTGCACCCCCCCCCCCCCCTTGAATCAGAATCAGACCAAACACAAGTTTTCCAATTCCATTTGTTCCCCCTTGCACCTCAGTGCTCTTAGGCCTAATATTAGACCATGTTCGGACCGGTGTGCGAAAATTTTGTAATCTGAACAAGAAAATCGCAAAATCCTCCCATCTAGACTAGCCTCAATCATTCCTAGAGTTGGAAATTTCAAACCTGAAACCCCACTTAGTTTGGAAAATTTACATCTGATGACAATTCCAATGACAATGTTGACCAAATGTATGACAATATTGTTTTCTTATATTAACTAGCAGTTTTTGACTTTTGACTGGCCACGGGGGAGGGACCAGGAAACAAGCTTTCAAAGTGTTGGAAATTTCCAAACTGTCACCCCCCCCCCCTGAGGTTGGAAAGTTTCCAACTGATGACCATTTGAGACCAAAATGTTTATCAAAAATAGGAAAATATGCAAATATTGGTCCAACTGTTGAAAATATTGACCAAAGTTGGGGGGGGGGGGGTGAGACACACCAAGACCCCTCCCTGTCGCCACGTCTCTGTACACACGTATATACAATGTACATGTATATATAATACATCAGCGGTTCTGACAACCAATATAAAATGGAAATACGTAGTATGTTGAAACAGACGATACTGTTGATGGATCATAACTCGAGTGCTTGAATTGTTACGATCATATCCCTGCGAGATTAGTTAACGGATACCGATGGCCACATATCAAAGTGAACACATATCACCAATTGGCGATAAAATATCAGCGCGCTGCCTTCGTCGGATATTTTCAGGTATTATTTATTTCATTGGTCAAGTAAGTCACATGGGGCATACCTGATATTTTCTTGCTGGCCATGTGTACGCGCCCTTATGGTTGCTTTATATTGCTATTAAAGTATTTTTAATTTTAATCTTCTGTTAATTTTGGTAAATGTTTATTATAAATTGCCAAATTCTGCATGAAAAGTGTTTAAAATTGGACAATATATCGCTCTCAAAGTGTATATTAACATTTCCTCTTCAATTTAGTAATATTATGGTATATCAGGGCATACTTCAGTTATACGAGATGCATCAGCTAGTAAAATTGAAAAAAATAAATCTTAATTTTTTGCTTTATTTTGAGGATTGACACTAATTTTCAAGATGCCTCATATTGGAAAACTAAACCACTACTGCTCGATATAATCCATTTTTGATTTCAGTAAGGTCGATATTTTGATAAAATACTATAAGAAACGCTGTGTTTCACACATGTACATATATGTAGGAATCAGGGAGCTAAATGTGTTCTAGAGTCGGGGAGCGAGTACACCGTGGAATGCTAAAGGTGAAGGTAACTGAAGAATGACCTTCACCTGATACATGCGACACGTTATTAAAGGATGACATCGCGTTTATTTGATTTGTACATAATATCTAAATATTTTAAACTGGTGAATGAATGGGGGAATGGATTTTTGTGAGCGGGAAATTTATTTAACTAGCTGCTGTAGTCCTGGGTTTTTCCAGATAAAATTTGGCTGTGAGATAGCCCTGTCGTAGACTTGGGGATTTATTTTAAAAAGTAAACACATGACCTATGATTTTTCTTGCATTTTCGTGATCAACTGGTGTCAATCTAACTGGGTAAACATCACTGGTATGGCTTGCAGGCTTCAATTCAGTGAATTTAGCCGAAACGTTAACACTTTCGCCTATGGGAAACCATTTAGTTCAGTGATTCCTATAAGGAAAATTTGAATTTTACGAAAATTCACGTCTCGCCATGATAAGTTGTTAATTCCATATTTTCTTATTTTCAAATGATAATCACCACATTTTGGACATATTTAAAGAAGAAACCCATGGATTCGCCTGTAGATAGTAAAGAAAGTGATAAATCTGGGAATTTTGCATGGACATCCGGTACCATTAGGGGGTCAGGGGGTCTAAAGCCCCTCTCCCACAATTTTGAGGAGTGTTAGCCCCCCCCCCTCATTGGGAAAAGGTGACAGTTGACCCAATTAAGCTTTTCCGGCATCCTGTAGTCTTAACGTGGACCGTAGCCCCACCCCAAGTCGGGGGGGGGGGGGGGGGGGGGGGTGATGGCATCACAACAAGAGTTACTGTCGTGCAAAATTGTCATAGCAGGTTTGTTAAACAGACAGTATGCCCTGCCATCTGGTAAAATTTCATGTCTGATGCTGTGTCTTATGTTGTATCATTATGTTTAGATATTTAAATTGACTTATGGTTGCTTTATATTGCTATTAAAGTATTTTTTATTTTAATCTTCTGTTAATTTTGGTAAATGTTTATTATAAATTGCCAAATTCTGCATGAAAAGTGTTTAAAATTGGACAATATATCGCTCTCAAAGTGTATATTAACATTTCCTCTTCAATTTAGTAATATTATGGTATATCAGGGCATACTTCAGTTATACGAGATGCATCAGCTAGTAAAATTGAAAAAAATAAATCTTAATTTTTTGCTTTATTTTGAGGATTGACACTAATTTTCAGGATGCCTCATATTGGAAAACTAAACCACTACTGCTCGATATAATCCATTTTTGATTTCAGTAAGGTCGATATTTTGATAAAATACTATAAGAAACGCTGTGTTTCACACATGTACATATATGTAGGAATCAGGGAGCTAAATGTGTTCTAGAGTCGGGGAGCGAGTACACCGTGGAATGCTAAAGGTGAAGGTAACTGAAGAATGACCTTCACCTGATACATGCGACACGTTATTAAAGGATGACATCGCGTTTATTTGATTTGTACATAATATCTAAATATTTTAAACTGGTGAATGAATGGGGGAATGGATTTTTGTGAGCGGGAAATTTATTTAACTAGCTGCTGTAGTCCTGGGTTTTTCCAGATAAAATTTGGCTGTGAGATAGCCCTGTCGTAGACTTGGGGATTTATTTTAAAAAGTAAACACATGACCTATGATTTTTCTTGCATTTTCGTGATCAACTGGTGTCAATCTAACTGGGTAAACATCACTGGTATGGCTTGCAGGCTTCAATTCAGTGAATTTAGCCGAAACGTTAACACTGTCGCCTATGGGAAACCATTTAGTTCAGTGATTCCTATAATACACAGGAGGGGACACGGTGTTGGTCGAACTTTGTCAGGCTGTATAAGCAAAAGTGCTGGCCTAGTTATTAGTGACGTTTGTTGTAGCGACAGATTTTCTTAAATTCGCAACATATCTTCATCGAAATAGGTTTATATGGGTCGTAAATATTCACATATGTACATATCTGTATCTATATTTGCGAATAACTTTCTCTCTGTCTGTGTTCTATAGACATCCACGGGGGACCATATATATGGCACCAAAGAGGTTCTAACTGAGGAACTTTTTACGAGGAAGATAATGGTGCGGGTTAGAGCTCAATAAAGTGACGTTGTTGTCAGGGGCAGAAAAGGGGAGTGGTAGACAAAAATATTTCAACTGAATTCCTACAAACTTATACATAATCACCTCTATGATATTAGGAATCAAAGGGTATGGATTAAATATGTCAAAGGTGGCGCCATTCAACCCAGGGTTGCCAGGAAATGGGAGGGGCACCAGCATTGATAAAACTAATTTTAGCGCCGATTTCCACCAACACACATTCTTCTCCATGATACTACCAAACGTATAAATAACCGTAATACATGTCTCAGGAGTCTATATCTAACCTTCCAAAGAGGAGTCATTCGAGTCAGGGGTGCATAACAATTGATAACAAACAATATTATTAACGCCGTTTCCACCAAATTGATACAAAGCATCTACATTGTGCCAGGAGTCTAAATGACGTGGTTTAGATATGTCAAAAGTGATACCGTTAGAGTCATGAATGGGGAGGGAGGGACAACAAAACTGATACAATATACTTAGCACTAATTTTCACCAGATTGATACATGTTGTACGCCAATGATACGATGAATCAAATCATACGTGTTAAAGACGCTACAGTTGGTGCTATTTGGCTCGGGGATTGAGAGAGGAGGGGAACTACCATTGATAAACTAAGTTACTTGAACAATTATATCTTCTCAACTGGCATATGTATTTGTGGACGGGAATGAGGACATTCATAAAGCGAACTAGCAAAAACAAATACACAGACGAGTGCATTAAAGTATATGTATCATTCTATTTAAGAGATACATATATTCTTACAAAATGAGAAACCTTGAACCGTCAGAGGATGGTATGTTAGAATGTCTCATGTATTATAACTCCATTTAGACTGTCTCTGAGATAAACGAAATCACAGTCAGTGGCAGATAACTTTTCAGGAATTCTGGCATCTAACAACGGTATATCTATACAATACAGAATATTTCTTTTATTTTTTAGAACAGACTCATAGCCTGACATACAAAGCTTAAAATTTCGCTCAGTGTCCGGCTCATGTAACCGATATATGGCAATATTTATTTTAAACTGAGAATTATTTGCCAGTATAGCACCATGACCAGGTGAGCACCTGGACATTTCGTTAAAACATATGTATCTTCATGGAGATATGATAACCAGGTGTCTTCAAAATCTTAGAATAACCCACTAGATGTATGTATACATTTATATGTAAAACCCATTTGTCGTCTTTTATTTTTGCGAACTAATGTGTTTATGATGTTCATGTTTTGATCCCAATAATGTTTTTGTTTTTAAAACAAACAAACATCAATTCCAACCACTTCGACAGTACAATTTAAAAAACACTAACGTCTGAAGTGCGCACATTTGTAAATAAATACTTCTTTATTGATGGGACGAATTATTCGCGATAAACAAAATGACAATCACGCCGACAAATTGTGAGCAAGTACTTATCATCCATGTATAAGAATGACGTTTTGTGAATTAATTTGGATAAACAATTTATGAGAATACGTGTAACTTTTGATCAAGAGTATTTTAAATTCCCACCAATTGTCCACAGCTGAGTGTTTCAAACCAATTTAACCTGAGCAACGCCGGGTAACACTGTTAGTATGATTAATTTCTTATTACATAAGGTCATATTGAGCATATACCCGTTATTTCGTTGATTGACCCGGGTCGCAGTGAAAACGCATTATCAAGAGCGCGCATCTGGTAAATCGTGTCGATGAATAAAAGTAGATGTAAAAGTGCCAATATTAGCTTATCTTCGATTACATATTTTGGAACATACATCTGTCTGTCTGTATGTTTATGTATGTTATAGACTCGAAAACTACTCGACCGGTCCGACTCAAATCTGGTATGTATGCCTACATTGATCCCGGGAACAACATGAGCGGGTCAAATTTCACGTGCGACCATGTCCCTGACCTCCACATCGCTCATATACGCTAATATAGGAATGTATCTGGTCCTCGACCGATCTGACTCTATAGCGGCTTAATACGCGATATTCTTACAAGCCCGTATTGTGCTTATTTTCAGAGAAAAGGCTGGAAATTCGCCGCTAGTTATAAATGATTGCGATCAAGATCAGGCAATCTTAGTGTGGCGACACAAATATGGCCATAGACCGTTTCTAGAACTTATTACCCCACAATGAGTAGGAATATTTCTGCACTGTTGTTATCTGCTCGTCTGTCTGTTATCTGATTATATGTCCCGAACACCCTCTCGAGATAAATATTATATCATTTTAAAAATGTACCTGTATAACTGATGGGATAATCTATTAGTAAAGAAATTGTTAATTAGACATGCTGGCCTAGCTAATTGATTCAATGTATCAGCTCAGACAAAGGTGAATGCAGAGGCAGTGTAAAAGTGTTGTTTGCCAATGAATGTATTTGACTTTTTTAAAATTATGTATATGTCTTTTCTGTTTTGACACCGAATGTTCAAAGAATGTCACCACCAATATGACTTAATTATGTTTCACTCATCAGTAATTAAACATTGACCATTAATAACTTATTCTTCATTTCTACCTTAAAACGCAGTTGAATCGTTAGTTTGAACTCAGAAACCCCAGAAAACTCAGAACTCCGCGGAAAGCCGAGTTAAAGAGTATTTCCGTTACTAGGTTTGATACGACACATGCTTCATGTTGCCTGGTGATATATATATACTAGCCGATGAGCCCGACGTTGTCCGGGCTATTCAAAAACCAAATTTCAAGTCCGGGCTATTCAAAAACCAAATTTCAAGTCGATAGCTCTACCCGTTTCCGAGATCTTGTCTGCGCATGCGCGAAGCTGGCGTCGCACGGGCTCGGCGACCCGATAAAATTCGTATCCGGGGCAAGATACATTCACATACCAAATTTCAAGTAGATAGCTCCACCCGTTTCCGAGATCTCGTCTGCGCATGCGCGAAGCTGGTGTCGTACGGGCTCGGCGACCCGATAACATTCGTATTCGGGGCAAGATACATTCACATAGCAAATTTCAAGTCGATAGCGCCACCCGTTTCCGAGATCTCGTCTGCGCAGCCGATGAGCCCGACGTTGTCCGGGCTATTCAAAAACCAAATTTCATGTAGATAGCTCCGCCCGTTTCCGAGATATCATCTGCGCATGCGCGAAGCTGGCGTCGCACGGGCTCGGCGACCCGATAAAATTCGTATCCGGGTATGGTATCATTTATACAAATCTACGATTCTCGACCGATCGGGACCAAACTTGGTACGTGTGTGTAGTTTGACCAGGCGGTGGACGTTGTCGTATTGGCGAGTCCGTGCAGCGCCCGTGCAGCGCATGCGCAGACGAGATCTCGGAAACGGGTGGAGCTATCGACTTGAAATTTGCTATGTGAATGTATCTTGCCCCGGATACGAATTTTATCGGGTCACCGAGCCCGTACGACGCCAGCTTCGTGCATGCACAGACGAGATCTCGGATACGGGTGGAGCTATCGACTTGAAATTTGGTATGTGAATGTATCTTGCCACGGATACTAATTGTATCGGGTCGCCGAGCCCGTGCGACGACAGCTTTGCGCATGCGCAGACGAGATCTCGGAAACGGGTAGAGCTATCGACTTGAAATTTGGTTTTTGAATAGCCCTGACAACGTCGGGCTCATCGGCTCGATGTGACCTTGACCTTGAAATCGGGTCATTTCAAGGTCAAACGCCCGAATATCACGGGATTTCGATGAAACTTGGTATGTGGGGGTACTTTCGTATGGGGAGTCTCATAAGCATATTAATTTGCCCGTGCGACGTGACCTTGACCTTGAAATCGGGTCAATTGAAGGTCATATCGCCAATTTTGATGGGATTTCGACGAAATTTGATACGTGATGTTACTTTTGTCCACTGAGTGTTTTGGACGGGTCGAGTCGTGACCCCGACCTGACCTAGACCTTCAAAATGATCAATTCAAGGTTAAATCGGGTAAAACCGGATGGATTTCGACGGGCACGTTTGTCGCGTACTTTTGTCCGGGCAGTGTTTTGGACTGGTCAAATCGTTACCCCACTTGACCTTGACCTTCAAAATGGACAATTCAAGGTCAAAGCCCGGACGAAGTCGGGTCACCTTCTAGTATATATATATATTTATATATATATATATATATATATATATTTATATATATATATATATATATTTGGAAACATGCATTAGAAAAATATCAGTGCATCTACATGTATTCTGAACATCGATTAATCTTACTCAAATCTACCGACCAACTCCTGGACGAAGTCATTGAACATTTCACAGCCCGAGTGTTCTATCTTATGGAAGAATAATGTCATGCAACCTCGGTGTTGAGCCGAGCTACATATATGAGGCCCCCCCCCCCCTTTCGTACGCCGTATTCTATGTCCTGTTATGAGGTACGCCGTATTCCGGCCCCTCTCTTAGGAGGTATTCGGTATTCCAAAAATACCGGTATTCGTACGCCGACCTTCCAAAAATGATCATAATAATAATATAAATGCGATTTTTGTCACAATAAATTCACGGTTTGACATGCATATCGTCGATCATCGTCATTTTAGACGTGGACACTGCGGGATGACCGGCGTTTTACTATCATGTTGCCGTTTAGATCCTTTTATGATCAATAAATTATCTTATCTGATCTTAACTGGTACTCCGTATTCCATATGGCTGTTAACTGGTATTCCGTATTCCACCCTCTGTATTAAGTGGTATTCCGTATTCCAGGGGGTGGAGTGGGGGTCTCATATATCGAATGACTGTTATGCACAAAACAGCGCAATTTTTCATTTTATTTGCCTCACTTAATGGGCGATAGATCAATATTGTTTTGACCAAGGATATCGTATATAGTCTAGAAAAGTGCGGATATATATACCGCATACGACAATATGCTGAATATGCCATCATATTTAAGACGTGATGTGTTATGTAAGATTATTTCAACCCTCGCCCCAAAATTCAGTAAAAAATCACTGTTTTAGGGAAATTCGGCACAATTGAATACAAAAGCACATATATTCGGGATATGTTTGTGCTATGATATACCAGGTTACACACTTATAAATACAAAGTAATGAAATGCCATGATTGCGGTGATAGATGCAAAAATTTCTTAACTTTACGTGGAACATAGACAAAACATCATTCATTTTCAGTTGTTTCGCCCCTCTTAATAGGCGATTATTCAGTATTGCATTGAATGGACATACAGTATATAATATAGAAACTTGTGGCAATATATACTGCATATGACTGTAAGATAATGATGTCATTCTTTGCCATAGATGCTATGTGGTGGCACATTGAGTCACCCCACACCCCAAAATTCAGAAGAAAAAAAATCAGTTTTAGAAATTTTGGTATGGCAGAATACAAAAGCACAACTCCGATTATTTTGTGCTATTATATTGAAGTCTACCCACTTCGAGATATACATTCTGATAACCTCATTAGTTGGGGAGCCCGCATATGTTCTATTTACACTTTTGCGTACAAAAGGTTTGACCCCCTAAAGTTGGTACCAATAATGGAACATTCTGAAAAACCGATTTCTTAAGTTGCGCATTCCTGGGGTTTAGGGGCCACTGAACCCCAAAAAGTGCCAAAAATCACTTCTATTTACACTTCCGCGTACATCGATGAATTTTGGTTTGATGATACTCCTAAGTGTACTGATTAAGAAAACACAACTTAAGAAAGGGATTTTCCTGGGGTTTTCAGATAAGAAAGGGGGTCCCATGCTGAACCCCAAAACGTGATTTTTCACTTTTTTTTACATTTTCGCGTACATCCATAATTTTTGGTCTCAAAGTACTTTGATGTATACTAATTATAAAAACACAACTTAAGAAGAAACTTTTACTGGGGTTTTAAGATAAGAAGGGGGTCATCGGGTCACCCCTCAAAACGTAAAAAATCACTTTTATTTACATAATTGCATTCGTCCAACGTGTGTGTATGTGCATATACCCCTGGAACGTTGCACTATTACAACCAATACATCCCTAAATCGATACGATCAACTTAAGAAATATATATTCATGTCGTTTTCTGATAATAACGAGACTTGTTACCCCCCCCCCCCCCCCCCCCACAACACGATCAATTTTCTAGAACTATAAGTGAGCCAGTTTTATGAAAATTATAGCGGGAAAATCTAGTAAAATGTAGACAAATGTATATATTTTCGTGAAGCTAAGACATAATGACACTTTTTTGGGCCAAAATTGAAACTCACTATTCAAGATGGCCGCCAAAATGGCTGCCGGAAGTTGAAAACATGACATCACAAATATCTTCTAGATCAATTCATGCTGTTTGGAACTGGTTGAGTAATGCAACTTTATTTTGTGTTTTTTATATTAACTGATCATTGGAGCAATTATTGGGGTCCTAACCCCTTCCGATCCCTCAAACATTCGATTTTACAGAACGCAGTACAAAATTTTACAAAAAATCACAATTGGGATTCTAGTCATATTTCAACAAGAAATGAAAAGAACATTGTAATGTAAGTGAGGCATATCATTACCTATGAATATTCCAAATCTCTGGAACCATAAATCTTACCTTGGCTCAAAATGCCTGCGAAAATGGCCGCTAAAATATGGAAAATGGTAAATATTACACCAGGGTGTCCTGCAATCGCTTACAAGTTGTGGTTGATGTACACAATTGGCTAATCTGTTTTTTATACATTGCATACTAACATGTCTGATGCACCATGGATCATTTTTACTATTGTCACCACTGACATTTACCAGAAATATTGGACATAAATATCGGCAAGAATAAACTTTTCAGGGTTCGACCAATTGTTCAAGTAAAATGTAACTATCTTTGGATTGAAAGTTGTTTATTGTTTTGGTCTAACTTAAATGTGTCACACTACGGTGTTTATAGACTAAATTGCTCAAGATGGCCTCCAAAATGGCCACCAAATTTGTAAAAAGTTAAAAGTTAACATATCCCGAACATTATTCTCTGCGTTATCCGAAAAAAGTGGCAAATTGTGACTCACTTGGTTATTGTACGTGTTAGTTACAATGTAATTAACTGACAACTACGTTCTATTATGTTTGTCCCAGTTCCGTATGGGGCATGACAAATTTATTTTAAAGTTGCAGAATGGAATTTTGCGGAGAACCATATTATTGAAAGGAAATGGGCAGAACTTTGATACTGAACTGAGATGAACCATGATATTTGGGTATTCTGGCCCATTATGATAAAATGTATCAACTGGATACAGGGTGGAAGCCAAGATGGTAGCCAGGGAGTTATGATCATAGATGAGGATAATAGGTATACAGGGAGTTATTGTATGGTCATGAATGATGTGTGGGTATATAGGGAGTGCCCTGTTGGTAACGGTGTGACGTATATTTATATATGTTGTGGATGTGTTATCATTGGTGGTGTATGGGGATTAGATTTATTATCATGGATGGCGTGTGTGAGTATGGCAAGTATGGAACTTATGAGTGGTCGTATGTGCGGATATTGGTATATCTGGAAGGGCTCACCATTGGTGATGTGCATATGTATACCTGGATTAGTCCCATGGCCATGGGTATGGCGAATAGGTATACATGTAGTGGCTGTATGGTCCATGGTGAGGTGAATATGTATACAATGAGTGACTGTATGATCGTGAATGTAGTGAATATGTATACATAGAGTGACTATATGGTCGGTGTAGGTGTATACCTGGTGTTCATGCATGGTGACTCGTGGCTGTATCGTCATTTGTGGTATGTACGGGTATAACCAAGCATGGCTGTATGATCAGGTGTACTACTACATGTACGTGTATAAAGTGGGTGACTATGTTGTCATTTGTGTGGTGTTTATGTACATATGGAGTGACCGGGGTAATGGGTGGGTTGTACATGTGTACCTTGGGTGGCTATCGCTTTCCACAATAACTCAAGGATATGTTAATCAATAGAGAGGTCATGTCATATCGTGGAAAGCGATAGCCACCCATTATCACACAGTCATTACATATATACATAAACACCACATATATAACAATATAGTTACCCACTGTATACATGTACACCTGACCCATGACCGCGGATGACCATACAGCCACGCGTCACAATGCAGGCACACCGGGTATACTCCTAAACATGACCCATAACCATATAGTCACTCCATGTATACCCATTCATCTCACCATTGGCCATAAGGTCATCCCCTGTATACATATTCTCCAAACACATGGTCAAATGGACAATCAATATATACATCAACACCACAACAATGACCATAAAGTCATTCCGGTATACATATGCACATCACCAATGGCCATATAGCCACTCGCTTCATACACATACCCTCACCCATGTTACCTGGTATACTCCTTCGCCTGACCTATGGCCATATAGTCACCCCGTGTGTACCTTTTCAAAACATTCATACACGATCATGGTCAATCCTTGTATTCATATTCACCCCAACATTGGCCATGTCAATCCCGGTATCCCTATTTGTCACACCATAGCCGAATAGCCACTCAATATATACTAATACACCCCAGCCATGTCAGTATAGCCACTCCATGTATGCATATGCACCTCATACATGGCCATATAGCCACTCGCTATATACACATATCCCTCGCCCATGACAATAAAGCAACACGTGTGTGTACTGGTATAACCTACACATGACGATACCGACACGAGTCACCAAACAGGAACAACAGGTACATGTATACTCATACGCCTGTCACCCCTGTATAGATGTTCATTACATTTGTGATAATACAGTCACTACTTGTATACCTACATGTACTCATCTCACCATTAACCATACAGTCACTACCTGTATACCTATTCGACACACATAGTCATATAACCACTCGATATACATATGCAGCCCACCCTAGACCATAGATTCACTCCAGGTATACATGTAACCTTCACTAATGGCCATTCAGCCCTTCCAGATATACAAAAATCCCGCACATACGACCACTCAAACAATCCATACTTGCATATACACCTAACACATGACAATTCAGCAATTCACTGTATAATCGTACACGCCATCCATGATAATACAGTTAAGCCCTATACACCCACCAATGATAATACATCCACGATATATATATATATACATCCCACCCGTTACCACACGGACACTCCCTATGTACCCACACGCTCGATAATGTCCACCCAGCTTACTCCAGGTATTCATATTCAATCATGACCGTACAGTCATTCCATGTATACCTATACACATTACCCGTAACCATAAAATCACTACCTATTTATCCACACACTCCATCCATGATCATACAGACTACACATGTACATCCCACCCATGACCTTACAGTCACTCCATATATACATAATCAACACATAGATGACCATGTAGCTATATCCATACACCACACCAATGACCATACAGGCACACCGAATGCACCCGTACTGGATATACACAATCATACACCATACAGTCACTCCATGCATACCGATTCACCTCACACCTGACCACGACCTCTCCCTGAATACCTAGATGCATCTTACCATGGACAACCCACTTATAACCATATAGTCACTCATTGTATACCGACTCACATCAGTCATGACATACAATAACTCCCTGTATACCTATTCACCTCACATATGATCACAGAGTAACTCCCTGGCTACGATATTGGCATCCACACTGTATCCTGTAGACATTTTATTTTATCATAATGGACCAGAATATCCAAAGATTATGGTCCATCTCAGTTCTGTCTCAAAGTTTTGCCCATTTCCTTTCAATAAATATGGCCAAAATCACAAAAGAGGTTCTCGGCAAAATTACATACTTTAAAATGAATTTGTCATGCCCCATACGGAACTGGGACAACTGGGAATATAACATGTAGTTGTCAGTTAATTAACTAACACATATAATAACCAAGTGAGTCACAATTTGCTACCTTTTCGGATAATGCAGAGAATGTTCGGGATATATGTAAAACATTAGCATTTTACAAATTTGGTTGCCATTTTGGAAGCCATCTTGAGCAACTTGGTATATAAACACCGTAGTGTGACACATTTAAGATAGACCAAAACAATAAACACCTTTTAATCCAAAGATAGTTATATTTTACCTGAAAAAATGGTCCAAACCTGAAAACTGAATTTTTGCCAATATTTATGTAAAGTTTTTTTTAGAGAAAAGTCCAATATTTTTGACGAAGCCAGTGGTGAAAATAGTAACAATTAACCATGGTGCATCAAACATGTTAGTATTCAATGTATAGAATGCAGAATGGCCAATTTTATACATCAACACAACTTGTAAGCTGGTGTAATATTTACCATATTTTGGCGGCCATATTGGCAGCCATTTTGAGCCAAAGTAAGAACTTTGGTTCCAGTGATTTGGAATATGCATAGGTAATGATATGCTTCACTCACATTACAAGGTTCTGTTCATTTCTTGTTGAAATATGACTAGAATCCCAATTGTGATTTTTTTTTGGTGAAATTTTATACCGCATTCTGTACAATCAAATTTTTGAGGGATCGGAAGGGGTTAGGACCGCAATAATTGCATATTTAATTGATCCAATGATCAGTTAATACACAAAATAAAGTTGCATTACTCAACCAGTTCAAAACAGCATGAATTGATATAGAAGATATTTGTGAAAAAATGTCATATTTTCAACTTCCGGCGGCCATTTTGGCGGCCATCTTTGATGGTGAGTTTCAATTTTAGCCCAAAAAAGTGTCATTATGTCTTAGCTTCACGGAAATGTATACATTTTACTAGATGTTCCCGCTATAATTTTCATAAAACTGTCTCACTTTTATAGTTCTAGAAAATGGATCGGGTTGTGGGGGGGGGGGGGGGTAACAAGTCTTGTTCTTATCAGAAAACGACATGAATATATATTTCTTAAGTTGATCGTATCGATTTAGGGATGTATTTGTTGTAATAGTGCAATGTTCCAGGGGTGTACGCATTTACACACACGTTGGTCGAATGCAATCATGTAAATAAAAGTGATATTTTACGTTTTGAGGGGTGACCCGATGACCCCCTTCTTATCTTAAAACCCCAGTAAAAGTTTCTTCTTAAGTTGTGTTTTTATAATTAGTATATATCAAAGTACTTTGAGACCAAAAATTATGGATGTACGCGAAAGGGTAAAAAAAAGTGAAAAATCACGTTTTGGGGTTCAGCATGGGACCCCCTTTCTTATCTGAAAACCCCAGGAAAATCCCTTTCTTAAGTTGTGTTTTCTTAATCAGAACACTTAGGAGTATCATCAAACCAAAATTCAACGATGTACGCGGAAGTGTAAATATAAGTGATTTTTGGCACTTTTTGGGGTTCAGCAGCCCCTAAACCCCAGGAATGCGCAACTTAAGAAATCGGTTTTTCAGAATGTTCCATTATTGGTACCAACTTTAGGGGGTCAAACCTTTTGTACGCAAAAGTGTAAATAGAACATATGCGGGCCCCCTAACTACATGGTATCATTTACAGATGGCAAATTTCGGAGTTTTCTGATGAAAGTAGACCGAAAATCGTGAAATATAAACTTGTTTGCCCCTCTACATGGATGATAATTCAATTCCATTTTGAACAATAATTCAGGACAAACTTCAAGAGTTGACGAGACACATAACGCATATGAATGTTTTCGGATTGTATCTTCTTCTGTCGCATTTGTTTAGTTACATTATATTGCACCCATCGCCCCAACAATACAATACATTGCAAGATGAGACAAGCAAGTAATATTCCTATACACATTTATGCATTATACACATACCTTATCAAGCTGAGGCGTTTGATATATAGTTACTCGAGTTGAAGAAATTACATCATTGTATATGTTTACTTCGCATAATATAGCTTCACATGTGTATAAGATTATACGTATTGGGAGGTTTAGTTATTGTTAATAACCAGGTTCAACCACAGTACTTGTAACTTGTAACGTGTGTTGCCATTATCAACGAAATCATCTGATTCACATGACCATTCCGCTTACATGTACACCATCAAACAACCGTTTAGACGTGTTGTGTCAAATGTGCAGCATTGCGAAATGTGTATCAGAGGGGGGGTGTCCAATCTTTATATCAATCGACGAACATGCGCTTAGTTAACTTTTGTTAAATTCTTCATCAGCGGTGACCACGCCGTTACTTTTCCGAAATGGGTTGTTGGTACGACTTCCTTTACAAACCGTAGGTCGTCTGCACCATGTGACCGATGAAAGTCAAAGTTTGTTTGTATCTAGGTGCAGAAATGTTCCCCAATGAGGTCGCATAGCCTACTCTTCTTCGATACACATAGAGGGTTTTTAGCGACCAATGGGCATGAACTACCCACGAAACGACACATCCATTAAGGTGAGCTCGCGATCTCACCACATCTATTCATGGCTCAACCCTGCAAGTTGAGCCAAGGGGTCGTGTTTGGAATGAACCTGCAGCCACCGGGACTCGATGTCCCCCCGTGGCTGCCACTTCCCTTTAATCATATAATATAATATTTGTTTTTACATCAACAGTACTGTACACACAGTATATACACTGTATTTCTGTGGCTCTCATATATGAGAGTCATCATCCACGACTTTGCCCTATGGGGACCTTCCCACAGTATTTGAAGTTTTGCATCAAATATACCTATGAACCATCCTGTAAATAAAGAACATCCAAGCATAGTCGAAATCAAAGAGAACTGTATTTCGCCAGAGACTTTTAGCCTGAAACCAATCTCTGAAGAGTTCTTCTCCAAAGAGATATGTAAGCTAAACTCAAAAAAGGCTACTGGCATTGATGGTATCTCAGCAAAAATGCTGAAAATATGTAACTCAGCAATCCACGTGCATTTGAGTAATCTTTTTAACCACTCTCTGTCTGTCGTTGCTTTCCCGGATAGCCTTAAAGTTGCTCAAGTGACACCTATACACAAGAAAAATGATATTTTGAGTAAGGAAAACTACAGGCCTGTTAGTATTTTACCTACTATATCAAAATTATTTGAGAAAGCGATAAATTCACAGCTACAAATGCATTTTTAATCTATTTTTAACCCCGCTCTCTCAGCTTTTAGGAAGCATCATGGATGCAGTGACGTAATGTTAAGTGCCATTGAAGACTGGCGCAGGGCACTCGACAAGCATGAACGTGTTGCCGCTGTAATGATGGACATTTCAAAGGCTTTTGATTGCCTACCTCATGATCTTATGTTAGAGAAACTACGTGCATATAATCTTTGTGAAAAGTCGGTGTCTTATATGGGGAGCTATCTTTCTGGTCGCAGACAATGCGTTAAACTTGGCTCCAGTGTGAGTTCCTGGAGGTGCATCACTAAGGGTGTACAACAGGGATCATGCATACTGGGCCCAACCATGTTTATCATCTTTCTGAATGACATTTTCGGCTTTATGAAGGACTGCTCCCTTTATAATTATGCAGACGATAACACAATTTCCTTCTCTCACAAGGACCCTGATGTAGTTCGGAGCACTCTGGAATCTGATAGCCTTCATCTCATTGAGTGGTTCGCACTAAATGGCATGAAGGCAAATCCAGAGAAGTTCCAAGCAATATCATTGGGCCCCAAAAGTAAATCTATAACTGGCATAAATGCTTCACATCTTATCCCATGTATCGAGGAAGTGAAATTACTCGGTATAACTCTGGACAGTAAATTGACGTTTAACACTCACATTGATTCGCTATGTTCAACTGCATCAAGGCAGCTAAATGTCTTAAAGAGACTTGGACATATGCTGACCCTCTCAGGCAAAAAATGTATCTTCAAATCTTTCATCCTCTCAAATTTTAATTACTGCCCTCTTACCTGGCATTTCTGCAGTGTGTCCTCTACGGACAGGCTGGAGAAAATTCAGGAGAGAGCCTTTCGTTTTATCTATAATGACTACACATCTGATTATGACTTTCTCCTAAAGATTGCAAACTGTGAGCATCTACATCTCCAAAGACTCAGACTTATGGCACTCACAGTTTTCAAAATACTAAAGCAGGACATTAGCACTCCTTCCTATTTGGACTGCCTGGTGAAACGTAAACATAGTTCATACTCTTTTAGAAATTCTGAGACTCTGGAACTGCCATCACCTGATACTACTACTTTCGGTTTAAGCTCGTTTAGATTCATGGCACCTAAAGTGTGGAATTCTCTTCCAGAGTCATGCAGAACCGCAGAGACGATGAAAGACTGTGAATGTATGTTACAAACCTGGAATGGTTTTAAATGTAAATGCAGTGCCTGTAGGATATCCTAATTATATGCATATGTTTTGTATTTTAATCCGCACTCTCTGGTCAGGTATCTCCGAATGGAACAAAACGTGTTATCCAGGAAAGTAGTATGGACTCGTTGTGCACATTACTGTGCCGTATATGAATATACAAATTTGTGTCTTACGCTTTTGATCCAGTCAGGGCTACCTGTCCTCATGGATTTTACTCGTCTTTTACAAAGTTTTAGCTAATATACATGTAATTTATTTTTCAGATAGGTTGTGTTTTATTCACGTTACTGTTTAGGTACATATTCATTGTTTTACAAGGCAGTTAAGAGCTTAATGCTCATGTTTGTAATTTAAAATGCCTGACTTTATAAATAAAGCTTTTGAACTTTGAACTTTAAATGCGTCACGATCTTCTTGGTCACGGCCATCAAATCGAGCCTTGTCATCAACCTTGCGATGTTTTTTAATTCTATCTATCGTCCTTGAATCCCCCTTGGGGTACCATGGTGCCGTTTCTGTGTTGGGCCATATTTCTTGGAATATGATGAGGAACAGATGCCGTAATATCTCCAAGGCCTTGGTCATTACATGTCGAATTTCTCTGACCATGTATGTCTTCCAATGTGTCACGAAGAATATATTTCTCCTGTGCATTTGGTTTCACTTCAGGATAGGGTGGTTTTGGTTCAGCTCTTTGAAACTCATCCCCATTGTTTATGGTAGCAGAAACTACTGCTGTATTGCCATGTGATCATAGAGACCCATAATAGGTTCGTTAAGCTTTCTAAGCATTTGTGAATGTCCAGACCTTCCAGGAGTCACATATGGCATATTCTGCCAATATATGTGTTCTCTACGATAGCTGGTGCCTGATCCGTGGTGATTATCGTGGTATAAGTGGGCTCGTGATCCACAGTGTCAAAAGTTCCAATTCCTTCTGTGGAATTTGTGTTGATGTGTTCTGACAAGACAGTGACGAGAAGATACTATCTCTGACAGAGTTTCCGATGAGTTAGATAATACAACTCGGTAAGCCTTATTCGTCTCGTTGGACTCAATGATCAGCAGCTCGTGTGCTACATCATTTATGTAACATATGGTGTTTATCTTCCGATAAGTAGTCATAGAGTTTCTTTGAGAGTATGGAAACTGTTGTTCCAGTACCAATCAGAAACCTCAATGGCTGCCCATAGAGATTGCAATCTAAATATAGCCCCCCTCTTCAGAAGAGCTGTACATGTATATAACAAACTCGTTGGAGTTACGATGACCACTTGTGTTCTGCTCGTCTCCCCTACCACGATAGGCATTATGGCACATGTCGAGTGGATTGTGAGAAGTTCTGCATCTGGTGCGTTCTTTGTATTCGTTTGTGTTATAATCAGGATTATCATTATAATTATGTCTCCACTGTCTATCGTCACGACAGTCCATCCAGGACTAATTTGTGTTACTCTTTTTCTCCTTGTTTTGGTTCTCCAAGTTTGTCATTCTTTGTTAATCTCCTCTTTACACCTCTTCGCATCAGTCAATGTGTGTTTTATCTCCTTCGTCTCAGAGATGGACTGTGATATCTGGGACGGTTATGAGCTATTTTGAGTTTTCCCATTAGAACCAGTTTGGGGCTTCAGTTCATCTCTTATCTTTTTGAGTTCTTCAAACTCTATATTTTTGTTTTTTGTTGAGTCTGCTTCATTTACTGCCCTAGCATAGTATTTAGCCCTATGTTTGTCAGACTTGGCAAAAGCCTCTAATTCAACTGCATGCCTTACGCTCTCACCAAGGGAGCCCGGTCTTGCTTGTTTTGCACTGAGCGTATGTCTGGACCATACAAACCACCAATGAATTGGTCCTTTGCCATGTTGTCTCTCAATTCATGTGTTGCAGTATGATATAACATATTGGTCAGACGTCGGTAACTTTCCCCCTGCCCTTTGTCGTCGTGCATGCAATTGTACGATCTGGTCAGTCAGGCTTTTGGCAGCAAATCGGCCTTCTATCGCACCAACAAGAACTTTGTAGTCTTCTTCTTGTCCTAGGAGTAGGTCACCGAGTGTTCCTTGCGCCAATCATCTCATCAATTTCCAATCCATTTATATTGGAACAAATTTCAAAGTGTGCTTGGTGATCTAACCATGATCTTGTGCCATTATAGCTATCTGGTGTCACAAATTGTTTCCGTTTTTCATCGGATTTTCTAGAACAATTTCGGTTCGGGTGGTATTTAGTGCAATGCATTACAATGCATGCCTACCGTAAATTATTATTTGCTGTGTTGGCACTTGACAGCTTACGCATAATAACCTATTGCACGCATGAATTACGCATATGGTGCTACAGGTACATCACTAGAATATGTGTTCTTTCTATCAGTTGTCGATTTTCAATAGTGTCGAGAAACTCAAGTATATGGGCACGCGAGTTTTGCACGCATTCATCTAGTGTACAACTAACAATATTTATCATGTAAACAACCGAATTAAATACAAACATAACTATAGCACAATGCTGCTTGTGGCAAGAAGATTGAATGCAATGAACGGCACTATTTTCTCCCAAATGGACTCGCAGTCGTCAATTCTGTAAAAATGAGTTTAGACCGAACGAAACACATACGCCTACCATAAGCTATACTTGTAATTCTTATATGTATAATACTACTATAATAGTAGTTCGTACCAACAACCCATTTGGGAAAAGTAACGGCGTGGTCACCGCTGCTGAAGAATTTAACAAAAGTCCACTAAGCACAGGTTCGTCGATTGATATAAAGATTGGACATCCCACTGATACACATTTCGCAATGCTGCACATTTGACACAAAACGTCTAAACGGTTGAATGATGGTGTACGTGTAAGTGGAATGGTCATGTGAGTCGTGTGATTTCGTTGGAAATGGCAACACACGTTACAAGTTACATGTACTGTGGCTGAACCTGGTTATTAACAATAACTAAACCTCCTAATACGTATAATCTTATACAACTGTGAGCTATATTATGCGAAGTAAACATATACAATGATGTAATTTCTTCAACTCAAGTAACTATCAAACGCCACAGCTTGATAAGGTATGTGTATAATGCATAAATGTGTATAGGAATATTCCGTGTCTGTCTCATCAGATGAAAGGGGAGTATAACTGTGTTATTAGTTACAACTAGCATCATTTCTCCGTTATGCGTGTATATATTTCTTTAAGTTCGTCATTAACAAAGAGATTTCGGGAAGAGGTCAAACGTTTATATCTTCGATGAAACAGGAAAAGTGAGTTACAACATCCACTCAAACATTAGGACTGTCCGCATGCCAAACTAAACGGAAACATTATTTAAATATATGGGATAGCTATGATCGGACACATTATTTAATTATATTGGATAGCCATGATCGGACACTTGTAATATCATTAAAGTTCATGGTGGAGTCTAATGAGATTCTGTATAATATAATTTCAGATTGGTCGTGTGTTCATGTGTCAATCCTGTTGTGCGACATGAGTCTGTTATTATAAATAGAATAATAATAGCATATGAGTAGGCCGGCTATTTGTGTACTATCGGTAAATGCATGTGGTATAGCAGTGTAATGATATGTTAATATAGTATCCTAGTAGGAGTCATACAAACTACATACTTTTCGTCGAAGACAAACAATGTAGCTTCTCCCATTTTGCATGCAGAAATATCTTTGCTAACGATGGATTTATATAAATAAATATATCCATCAAGATGAAATGATGTTAGCTGTAACTAATAACACAGCTATATTCTCCTGCCATCGAAAAAAAGTTTACCGTAAATTGTAAAATGTTATACCAAATTCGCGCCAAAAAGAATGTGGCAAATCACACAGAAAATTGGGTGATACTTTAAACCAATGTTCGATATAATATAATAAATACTGCATGCATTGTGAGTTGATTGCGGCTCGTGGACTGTTCTCGGACAACTAGTTTGGTATAGTCAACTCCAAGTCATGCATTGTATATATCCAATTGTACATGTAGTTGGCGGTATGATGTATTGAAGTATGCTATTGTATAGTTCATGATGCAGTTGCATATGTAGAATATGATAAATATAGAACAAAAGAAGATACACAACCATACTTTATATCACCATCGAATTAAAAACAAAACTAAGCACGAACAGAGGTATAGTAGTTTAACCCGTCAATGACCGATGCTTCCTAAAATTTTGCGAAAACCCTGTGCATTCACTTATGTATGCGAGTCTCCCATAGTGAGCCTCATCCTTGCATATATGACATAATGTATTGGCCTAACAATATTTGTCTTGACTGTGCAAGCCAATGCATTAACGTATATATGTGCCGCTCCCTATAAAATAAATGCACTGGCACATGCTAATGGATGCTGCACCAGCACAGCAACCGCCATGACAGGGTTAAATAATTGAAATTTTTCCTAACATTTTGCGAAAACCCTGTGCCAATGCATTCTCTTTTATGTGCGAATCTCCCATAGGGACCATCGCATACATGTGTATTAGATGGTACATTGGCCTAACAATATTGGAGACTCGCATATATAAGAGAATGCACTGACACAATATTGTTAATGCTGCATCAGCTGCCGTCATGAAAGGGTTAACTTTCATAACGTCTTTAAATATATAACTGGGTAATGTTCCTCATTTGAAGGTCGATGCTGGTAGCGATATCATCTGAATGGTCGATCTCGCTCTTTCCTGGCATATATACAGTAGAAAGTACCATGCACCGACTTTCAGTCTGAATAGTCAGAAGGCTAACACTTGTATGTAGAGGCGGCCCATTCACAAACATTTTCAACTACGGAACGCTGATTTGGCACATAAAAGATCTCGGTGTAATACAGTCATCATTCCTGTATTTGTAATTCAATGACTGGCCGGCCAGCTTGATGCACCCACGATTAGTCTTTGGGTATGCTGTGTCCCAACTCGTCCATATAGGATCACCCATGACTGACAGATATGGGACACCACTACCACGCCCATCAATCCACGATGCACCTGAAATAATGGAAAACTCGGGCACATAATATGAATATACATATATGCGAATGTATGTATAACTGTCCGCTATATAAATTAGCAGGTGATCATATATAGGCTCCATATAGGTATGACATGAGTACTGTTTTACGAGGAAGATGATTATCGTAGCGCTGTCACAGTCAGGGGCAGAACAAGGGGAAGGGCAACAAAATCGATGGCATTGTATGAGGGGTATAATGGTTTTGTTTAATTTTGTCATAGTGATGCCGTTGGAGTCAGGTATGGGGAATAGGTATATAACATGTTCCATCTAATTTACGGGGTATAAACCAATCCACCGACAGGTGACACATAAGATATATTTTCTATAAAATGTAGTAATGTTCAAGAATAAAAATATTTGTGATAATGAAATTGAATACCATGGTTTTAGTTTTTGGAAATAATTATCTTTTGTGTTGCATTCAATTTGGCAGTTTCAGTTATTTCAACAATTTTGAAGGCATCCATTTGTCACCCTTACACACGTCAAACGACTCGCGACATCTCGGTGCTAACAAATGGTGCATTGTGGGTGTCTTGTGTCTTGGACGGCGGTCATTTGGGATAGGTGGGTGCTCAGTGTGGGTGTCTTTGGAAGGAAGCAAACGAAAGAAGCAGATACATGTATGATAGAAATAGAAAACACGATAAAAAGGATAACGAAATGTGATATGCAACATGTTGTGTCATTTAAGAGAATTGGATTCTTAACAGAAAACAAACATCGACCAGTACACATTAAGCTCACCGAACAACGTTATAGGGACGAAAATGATAAGAGGCAATTCAATTTAATAGAGGAGAAACTAAAATCGATGGACATAACAAAATGTATTCCAACAGAGAATGCGTAAGAAAAGAACTTAATGACTCGTACAAACTTAGGATAGAACTAAGAAAGCAAAGAGAAAAATATCAAAACAAAAACTTATGCATAATATGGAAATAGTGGAACAATGAATGGACTTTATATTGACTTGTGAACTAAAACAAGTACTGATTGTGATATCTAAAATGTCAATTTCCGAACTAAGAGTTCGTTCCTAAATAAATTGATCGATGATTGATTTGTGGCCAAACTACATCTTTGTCTGACTTAAATCGGTCAAGGGACCGAGAAATGGTATGGCCCCATATTTGCACCCCTTTGGACGATCGGCGTCGGTGTGTGGGGTCTTTGGAAAGGGTGTTATGGGAGGACACCATACACGTTGTAGGCTACAACACCCTAGTCCGAATCGGCATCTCCAGTTTAGACCTAGTTTAAACTACCAGTTTAAACCTAGTTTAAACTACCAGTTTAAATTAGACTACCAGTTTAAACTAGGTTTTAGTAGTAAAACCAAGTTGTACTCGACCGCGGGAACGACATGGATTTGGTCGATTGCGGTACCTCTGGGCCACAATTGTTCAATTGCAAGGATAGGTGCCAGGGTATGTCTGTTTATTGTGGCTACTTGGCAATGCATTGTCCGGTCACGCGACCTGTTGTCGCTATCTAATCTCCTACCGGCGAATAACCCGTGCGCTTTTATAAATCACGACGAATTCACGGTCTGTTGTAAGTGGTTAGTTATTATCTAATATCATTGAGAACATGACTTTTGGAACTTATTCCCTAACACTTATTCGCAAAAATATCACTTGACGGCATGGGTGGGTGACCCGCACCAAATACCCAATAGAAACACATTACCACCCCTTTGGGAATTGGGTATGGACCATTTTCGAGAACGGTAAGAATTTCGGCGAATTTGACGCCATGGATGGGTGCCCCGCCCCAAATATTCATTAGAAACACCACCACCCCTCATCCGGGGGTACCACCCGAGTGGGTGAACTGGGGTATGGACCATTTTCGAGAACGGTAAGGATTTAGGCTAATTAATTTGGCAGCAGGAGCGGGTGGCCCGACCAAAATACACCATATAACCCCCCCCCCCCCCACACACACACACACACACACCTTACCCGAGGGGTACCACCCCAGGAGGTGGAAATGGGAAACGCCCAAATAGCCACTGGAAACACCCAGCCCTCACCTCCTGGGGCGGGTACCACCCTGAAAGGCTGAAAATGGAGTATGGACGGTAAGTATTTCGGCCAATTTAATGGTATACATGTATGTGGGTGGCCAGCCCCAAATAACCCCTATAAACACCCAGCCCCACATCGGGGGTGAGTTACCACACCGAGGGGTGAACATGGGATATGGACTATTTTCGAGAACGGTAATGATTTTGGCAAATTTGACGACAGGAGTGGGTGGCTCGCTCCAAATATCTCATAGAAACACCCCACCCTCACCCCTGGAGGGTACCCATTTTATTCCTTATTCGCCAAAAAAAAGTCTCTTTCGGTCAATTTTACGGCATGGGTGTGTTGCCCGCCCCAAATACCTCATAGGAACACCCACCCCTCACACGGGTGTCGGAATGGGGGTATGGACCATTTTCGAGAACGGTAAGGATTTCAGCCGATTTGACGGCATTTGTGGGTGGCCCGCCCTCATCCTATTTCACCACCTCGGTGGTACCCCCTCCCCGGATGTGAGGGTGGGGTGTTTCTATGTGTTATTTGGGGCGGCCACCCACCCGTACTATCAAATTGGCCGAATCCTTACCGTTCAGGAAAATGGTCCATACTCCATTTGCACCCACAAGGGTCGTACCCCCCCCCCCCGGGTGAGTGCCGGGGTGTCTCTAATGGGTATTTGGTCGGACCACCATCACTTGCCGTCAAATTGACCGAAAGAGTGATTTTTTGTGACTAATGAATCAGTTCCAAAAGTCATGTTCCTGTCGAACGTGTCAAACTGACCAGTCCGATCTCTGCATGCTCTCAGTCGCCAAAGTGACCTCCGAACAAGCGAATCGCAAATAAACATGGATATTGAGTAACAAACGTCCGAGCATAAACGCCTCCCCAATTCAAAAGAAACACTCCAATATACGCGAAGAAACAACACCAATACTGGGCGAAATAAATCGACTGAATAACAAAACCCACCAAACTAGATTTTAGTAAATCCTGGGGTAGGGTGGTTTTACTTTGATGTTTTATTCGAAGTATATTTAAAAGTATATTTTCGAGACGAGACGTATGGTACGGATAAATCAGACATAGATAGTTATGCAATACTATTAGGGCCACTTCCTAATGGCACTTTCGGCGCGCGCCGAAAGCAACAAAATGTGCGATATTAGCGCATATTTCGGCGCGCCGAAAGAACCGGGCGCGCCAAAATGTGCGCCATTAGGGCATGTTTCGGTGCGCGCCGAAAGCGACACAAGCGACGAAATGTGCGACTAATGGCGAATGTTATGGCGCTTGTGTCATAAAAATTGGGTATCTCCAGGGGCTTGCTTCACTCATATATAATATACCGGTACTTATTTACTTGAAATTGGCCCAAAAACACCTAATTTCATGTCATCAGCATCCATGTCCCATGATTGTGTGTCTCCATCCCGGATCTCTAGTATATTTGATTAACGGGACGTCTCCTGCACAGATATATACATTTATCTTACAATTTAGCTATATTTCCTCAAATACACGCGAAAACGCCTAGACGGTTTCCGATCTTGTATCCTGGATGGCAACAATGATATCGTGGATGGCAACAGCTGGTGCACGTGCGTTTCGGCAACTGGCTTGCTTTCAAAACAAAACGTCTAAATAACCCAATTAAAAGTAATAAAATAATATAATCGTGTGCTACGAACGTAAAATAATCAATACTTATTTCAATAAAGTGGACAAAATGTGGCGACATGACCGAAAAAAATGTGTTGGAATCCGAAAAGTTACACATAGTTTACGACGCGCACGAATACGGACTAATTGGACAAATTCTATTTCAGCGAAGTAGGGAATTCCCCGTAAGTCAGTACGGTCTTGATCAAAAACACTGACCGCATCTTTTATTCGATAAAATACAGAAAGGAAAATCAAAATTAATTTTATATTATGTTAAGGATATAAAATAGAATACTTACGAATAGTCCGCGATTTATTGCATTTCCTCTAAATGAATTTGAATGGGTGATTTTAGTGCGAGTCAGAAATCGATTGTTGAAGAGTCGGAAAGTTCAAAATTAACCAAAACTCTGAATGGACAGTCATCTCCGGCAATGCCTCTCGCCAACACTATCACTATCCAAAGAGATTGCACCATAAAATAATACAATTATCCTGTTAAAAGTGACAATTATGTCGAACATTCGAAACGAAAATATCGTCGCCTCATTGTTGAATCGGATTCCAGCCAAATTGAATAGTGACGTGAATTTCTCAGAATTTGACTTATCACAACGTCGCGTGCTGAGAATTGTGTACGTTGTGTGTTGCGCGTAATAAAATAGTTCTGTTTTAAAATGAGTTTTATTGCATTTTTATGGGACGAATTGTAAGATAAAACCAGGCCTGTGTGTTTCCGAGATCCGTATTCAAGTCTCGCTGCCTTCTCTGGGCTGTCTATCGACTCGTCCTGCGGACTCGTCGATATACTGCCCAGAGAAGGCAGCTCGACTTGAATACGGATCTCAGAAACACACATGATGGTGATAACCTATATATCCATGGTCATGGAAAGGGAATTATGGGTCCCTGGGGGCTTGCTTCCCTCTTATGGTGTACTTATTGACTTAAAATTGGGTAAAACCCCCTATTTTCATATCATCAGCATACCTGCCCCATGAATGTGTATCAACCCTGGAGCTCTAGTGTCTTTGATTAAATCTTGGGAATCTGCACAGTCAATTAGTACACCATATGAGGGAAGCAAGCCCCACAGTAACCCCTAATTCCCTTTTTATTACCATGGATCTTGGGTAAAACAAACACCATAATTTCATATAATCAGCATCCATGCCCCACGAATGAGTGTATCCACCCGGAGCCCTAGTATATTTAAATAAAGGGACATCTCCTGCACAGACCTGTACCATAAAATAGTATTTAGGGGTTACTGTGGGCGTGCTTCCCTGATATGGTTGGCCTATATCGACTCGAAAATTAAAGAAAAACCCTCTTTCCATATATATGCATATTATCAACATCCCGGTCCCAAGAATTGATGTCTCGTGGGCTTCACTATGCAATACCACCCCTCTCTTAAACGACCCACTCCTTCTCACATACCACGCAAATTATATTGTAAAGCAAACAGACAAGTTCGCAAATCCATTCTGGAGAGACGTCTTCCGCGCATGGTGTAAATTTATGCGACTAAATAATGCAAATGATAATATTATGACCTCAACTATCTGGAATAATCCGAACATAAAAATCGGAGGTTCGTCGATCAACTTGAAGTCGTGGAAAGATGCGGGAATATATTATATAAATGATCTATTCCAATCAGATAATAAATTCCATACCCCATTCACATTATATGCAACTTTCAACATCCGCGTCGATTTCATAACAATCAACAACATAAAGCGTCAGATTTTCTCATTGGCAAGTTCTCTTAATCAACGCTTAATCCGTATGCCATGTCCATTCCTACCCAACAATCTCGCTCCGATACTCCGTGACGTAAAAGGCGGGCAATTATTTTACAAAACTCTAACAAATGGGAAAAATATGCCGAATGCATGCCAAAAATGGGAATACGAAATAGGCGAGAAGATAGAAAACTGGGAAGAACATTTGAGCATGCCCTTTAAAACGACAACGGATACGAAATTACAGTGGCTCCAATTCAGAATAAACACACGAATTATTAGTACCAATAAATTTCTGAAGATGGCTAACCTTAGACTCGACGATTTTTGCAATCGCTGTCAAAATGTACAGGAAACCATATCTCATATTTTCTGGGATTGTCCCCACGTCCAAACCTTTATACTAGAAATTAAAACATGGACAAGAAACAACCAATTTCCAATTGATCTAACAAAAAAGAATATCATTATAGGTATCGATCATGAATACAGATATTCAAAAATTAACCTTTTCCTACTAGTGTTGAAACAATATATATATAGGACCAAATTCACACCGACACAGCTGTCGCTTCGCCCGTTCCTTTGCGATCTTCAATTTAGGTATGAATGCGAGAGATACAACGCAAAATGTAACATGAATCACGACTTCGATAATCAGTGGCTGGCACTGCGAAATGCCTTAAAAATAAAATAATATAATATTATATTAAAAACCCTGTTTTTTACAGACTCAAAGTATACCCTACCTTAACAGTGACCCTGAACAACACACAGCATAAATCAATTACCCGGTACCCGAGCGATCATTCTCATTCTTATTGGTCCAGTAATACAGTCCACAAGAACGTCAATATATACATGGTATGCTTAACCACATCACAACATTTTACAATCACAGTCCCAAACGCAATTCAAGCGAGCGTTGTGTATTTTTCCCCTTTGCTATCGAACCAGGCAATATTCACAATATTTACAATACGGTCTCAATATGGTTAAATTTACTAATTAAACTGTTTATGTTAAATTCAGAACTTAAATCAATTAAAGCTGCACATAGTGTTGGAACATTGAATTTGCAAACCTTAAATATTGCAAACCATCGACCACTTTAGCCGGTTAATAAGGGAAATTTAAAGTTAATCTGAAGACAAACAAATAATCTATTGTTTTTTATTATCATTGTTGTTGCTAAAGAAAGTCCTTTTCAGGCAAAAATATATCAAGGTAGTACCTAGTATCGATTATTGGTCTTGCTTTTAAGCTGAACGATGACTGTTAAAATTGTCCTAACACATAGTGTGGCTTTAAATATTTTCTAATTGCATGTCACAGGTAAGAAAGTAGGCCAGGGCATGGAAGAGTGAAACTCTTCCATGTTTTGGACAGAGAGCATGAATGAGTGAATGTATTTTGTCTCTTTCTTTTGTTATTATTCTTCTTTATCAATAAAAAAAATTTAAAAAAAAAGAAAAAAGAATTGATGTCTCAATCCCGGAGCGCTACTATTTTTGTTATTTAAGTGACATAAAGTTGACCTACCTATACCATTTCTAATGCCATAAAAACGGAATTAGGGGTCGCTACGGGCATTATTCCTGCATAAGGTGTATGAGCATATATCTATATTTATATTTGCGAATGTCTGTCTGTCTGTGTTCTATAGAAATTCACAGGGGACCACCTATATGGCACACAAGGGGTCTAATAGGGGTAACTTTTCACGAGAAAGAAAATGGCTAGGGTTAGAATTTCTAACGTGACGCCGTTGTTGTCAGGGGCAGAACAGGGGGAGAGGCAGAACAAAATTTGTCGCCGATTACCACCAAACTTATATATAATCATCCCCATAATATGAGGAATCTAATGTATGGTTTAAATATTTCAAGCGTCGCGCCGTTCGCGTCAGAGATGTCCGCAAGGGGAGAGCAAACTAATTTTAGCGCCGAATTCCACCACATTGATCACACTATTTTATGGTACAGGTCTGTGCAGGAGATGTCCCTTTATTTAAATATACTAGGGCTCCGGGGTGAATACACTCATTCGTGGGGCAAGGATGCTGATTATATGAAATTATGTCTGTCTGTCTGTGTTCTATAGAAATTCACAGGGGACCACCTATATGGCACAAAAGGGGTCTAATAGGGGTAACTTTTCACGAGAAAGAAAATGGCGAGGGTTAGAATTTCTAAAGTGACGCCGTTGTTGTCAGGGGCAAAAAAGGGGCAGGGGCAAAACAAATTTGTCGCCGATTGCCACCAAACTTATATATAATCATCCCCATAATATGAGAAATCTAATGGTATGGTTTAAATATTTCAAGCGTCGCGCCGTTCGCGTTAGGGATGTCCGGAAGGGGAGAGCAAACTAATTTTAGCGCCGAATTCCACCAAATTGATGCACATTCTTCTGAGATCTTCTCCGTGATACAAGGAATCTTATTGTTTGATTTGAAGACGCCAAATTGGTGTCATTGGGATGAGAGATTTGGGGGGGGGGGCGATGTGTGGGTACTAAATCTGATAAGAATTGGTTTAGTCGCCGATTGCCACAAAACTTATTCAAATTCATCCCCATGGTATGAGGTGTCTAATGGCGTGGCTTAAATCTGTCAAAAGTGTCGTCATTTGAGTCAGGGGTGCACTGAAAGGGAGAGGGGCACCAAAATTTATACACAATATTATTAGCGCCAATTTCCACCAAATTGATACACATTCTTATCCATGATATGAGGAATCTAATCGTGTGATTTTAAAGATGTCATATTGGTGTTGCTTTGGTGAGAGATGGGGTGGGTGGGGTGGGCACTAAATTTGATAAAATATTGTTTAGACGCGGATTAGCACCACACTTACAAACAATAATCTCCATGATATCAGGAGTCTAATTGTGTGGTTTAAAGATGTCAAAAGTGGGGCCATTCGAGTCAGGGTTGCCTGGAGGGTGAGAGGGACACAAACATTGATAAACAATATGTTTGGCGCCGATTTCCACCTGATTGTGGTTTAATGGTGTCAAAATGGCGTCGCTTGAGTCCGAAATAGGGACAAGAGGGGGTCACCAAAAACAAAACAAAAATATGTTTAGTGCCAATTACCATCAAACTCATACACATTTCTTCTCAAATGATACAATGAATCAAATATTTGCGAATATATGTGTGTGTTCTATATATAACTTTACGGGTACAATCGATATGGCACCAAGGCGGTCTGACAGGGGTAACTTTTTACGAGTAACATACTGGTGCGGGTTAATATTTTCTAAATTGACGTTGTTGGTGTCAGGGGAGCGGCTATTTTTAGCGCAGATTTCGACCAAATTGATATATTATTCTTCTCCGTGATACGAGGAATATAAACGTGTGATTTAAAGACGCGAAATTGGTGCCGTTTGGGTGAGAGATGGGGGTGGTACCAACTATGTAACTATGATAAGAATTTGTTTAGTTGCCGATTACCACCAAACTTATATATAATCATCTCCATTGTATAGCGCGTGCATGAGTCTGATAGACGTGGTTTAAATATGACAAAAGTGGCGCGGTTCAAGTCATGCATGAGGGGAGTTGCACCAAAGTTGATACAAATATATTTAGCACTAATTATGTAGACCCGTGCCTGTTGTGGTTATATACATGTATGTCAACAGAGTCAATTTAGTAACCAAAATGTACATATTATTCAGCCATACATGACCTACCTTTGAACATGCAGCTGCATGTGTGTACATGACCTTCTGTGTGGTGTTTAGAGGGACTATAATTGCAGGCACAATAATAATCGACAGGGATAGTGGTTGTATTGGGTATGCGATTTAGTAACGAACAATTATTGTTCGCCACTCACGACTTACGCCCAATTTGTGAACAGCTGAAATGGCATAAATGACCAGTTTGTAGATGGAACAGTGGCATAACAAGAATCCACAAGGATAACCACGTGGTTGCTGTGGTTTAGCAACTGACTTATGATAAATATTTGAACAGCTGTATGTGCATATATGACCTAGTTTGAGATGTTTCGATGAACTAGTTGTGGCACAAGAACAATCCACAAGGAGAGCTTCGTAGCTGCTACGGTTTCGCGTAGTAAAAAGTGCGCTCATGCAACGAAAAATAGCATTTTCCCTCAATATTTTGACACAACGAACGACTAATGGTTTAAACAGCTGGACGGGCACACATAATACATATTTTCGTACAAATTGGTTCATATTGGACCGAATTAATCACACAGATTTATTTTGAACTTATTTGATTATCAAATTATACCGTTGAATGGCACGGGCCACAGTGAAAACGCAATAAAACGAACGTAGACCTAGTAAGTCGTGAGTTGGCTTATTCGTGTTATTTTCCAACGTGTTCTTATGAAAATGAGCACACTACGGACTTATTTCTAATGTTGCGTTTAGGCCCATATAGTGCGTATATATTTGTGAAAATTATGCTCTATATCATGTCTATATACGGGCATAAAACGCGGCGTTCAAAATAAGCATGGTATTCATATTTCAATAAGAAGCCCATATTGGCACTATTTAATCTACTTTTTCATCGATACGACTTCTTCACGCTCTTCATATATAATGTATTTTCAGTCCAACCCGCACCATTCAACGGGTATAAGCTTAATGTAGGCTTATTTCATAAAAATAAGTCCAATGTCAACCTATGTGCAAAGTTATGCCCAATTTGAACCTATTGGCACGAGGATTGGATTTTTAGATGGAACAAGTACAGCCTGTTCTCCCGAAAACCGACAAATTATCTGCTTATAATATAATTGGTCTTAGTTAGATAATCTGCTTAGAATCGCCTCCTTTTGATTCGATAATAAACTGAAAATGAGATAGTTTTAGTCACATTATCGACTCATAATCACTGTAAATCGAGTCGATGAAAATAAATAGATTAAATATTTTCGTGTTTAAATAAGCACATACCGTTCTTATTTTGAACGCCGCGTTTTACGCACATTGTTCTCAAATACGCTCTATATCGTCCTAAAACACATCAAAATAAGCTTGTATTGTGACTTGTTTAGGATGGAAAATCTCGAGAAAATAAGCATAATACGGGCTTATCTTTAATTGGGAGAAATAAGCTGATATTGACATTATTTGAAAATAACACGAATAAGCCAACTCACGACTTACCAGATTTACGTTTCTTATTTTGCTTGTTCACTTTGGCTCTTGCCATCCAACGGAATAAGTCTAATATAAATCTATGTGAATATTTAAATCCACTGTGAACCTATGTGAATATTTAGATAAATATACATATTTGCACGTGGATGTTGGAAATTATAAAGAATACATGACGTAAAACCGTCCAACTGTTTAAATCATTGGTCGTAAGTCGTTCGTGGGGGTCAAAACAGTACTAAAAAATGCAAGTTTTCGTTGCTAAATCGCATTTTTTGGCAAAACCACAGCAGCCGCGAGGCTCTCCTTGTGTATTCTTCTTGTGCCACTAGTTGATCTAAAATTACCAAACTATAGTCATATGGGACTAATTACTCTGATTATCAAAACAGCCGTATATGGGACTAATTCAATATGAAATAAGTCCGTAGTGTGCTTATTTTCACGCGAACACGTTGGAAAATAACACGAATTAGCCAACTCACGACTTAATCGGCTGAATTCTGGTCTCGGGTCTAGACCACCCTAATAATCACGGTGTTCCATGTCAGGACTTGGTTTCGCGAAACCACCTGGTCGCAAGCTGGGATCGGCGCATTGTTGTACAATCAACGACAATCAATGACAATCTATGGACAAAAGCGTGCTGAGCGCTGCATCGAGATTGGTGTGTTGGTGTCTCCAAACCTGAGCGCGTGAAAGCGGGTTATATCCGTGTTGTATAGCGGTATCTGTATGCCGTCGCCGTTCGACAGGGATCACGGGGCAGGGGTGGTGCGGATTTCTCACCCCCTATGCGGATGTCACGACGTTGTCAGTTTTACGGGTGGAGGAAAGTCTACGCAGAGAGTAAATTTCACCGAGAAACACTCCGCTGTGTGTAGAAATACCGACCCCGGAATGGGACCGACAAACTTGCCCAGATACACGAATAAGATTATCCTCACTTAGAGTGGATCGCGAAACCGCGCTTTCGAACAAGCTTCGTCAGCGCTAGATGGCAAATGGCGGGGTAATGCCCCGAGCATTCTACCGACGGGACCACCGGCGTCCTTTACAATCAATGTATAGTGTAAAATATTGATTGTTCAGATCAAGAACCAACTATATATTGTTCAACTTTGCGTCAAAATATTACACATAAATTACATTCAGCTCTTGAAAACATTTTGAACCATTATTATAGGGGATATCAGGTGGGAATTTCCAACAACTAGAAATAGTGAGGTACTTGTTGGAAATTTTCAACAATTCATTGGGGTGAGGGGGTGACATGTGCAACGTAATTTCGCGGTCTTGGGAATTTGCAATAAGTTGAAAATTTAGAAAGATTCTAAATAACTATCGCCGTGATTGAAAATGTACACAACGGGGGGGGGGGGGTTGGGGTGTGTGTGTGTGGGGGGGTGGTTTAGTGGGTGTATCGGAAAACATCCACATGGGTGCGTTGTATCACACTTCCGATAGGAGTAGCAGATATTTCCATAGCCATGTAATTTGTTTCCAAATCCATGTTTAAAGATAAATTATGACAAATAAACCAATTTGAAATGTCAAGACTTAAGAAACTCGACCAAATAATCATTAATCAAGAGCAGGGGTCCCATGCATTTAATTTAATTTAATTCAATTTAATCGGACATTTCCTTATTTTGAACCACAATTTTTCGTTCTGACTTAAAAATATAATTTTGAGAGTTTTTGCTGTTATATTGTATATCCAGTCCAGCAATAATTTATTCTCAAATGATGAATTAGTACTATCAAAACTAGCTCCGACCTCAATTCATTTCAGAAACACGGAACGAAAGACACCCGCATCCAATGCGGATTACGTTCCGATTGCAAAACTACTATCATTCCCTATTTATCCGTGTCAACCAAACCCATCGATAACATATTAGAAATAATAGCACGAAAATCTGACTTAATCCATCTAACGGTAATATGCTTTCAAACAAGGCAAGGGTGTTATAAATAAAACTCCGCTGTAAAGCCAGATAAACGCACGCATGATTACAATCAAATTACCAATCTGTATCGTTACTGCGAAAACAGAAATTGGTATTCTCGTCTCAGGTTCAAGTCTCGGTTTATACAAAAATCTCAGACCAGGGGGGGTACTAGGTCTCAGTTGTAGACTATTACCTATAACACACATAATTATCGATTATATTACATTTTGTCCAGTTCATATATAATTATAATCTTTCTTCTACACGGCATATCAATAAAACACAATTCCTATTTGGTTAACATAAAGATAAATGCTTCCAAAAAATACATATGTTTCTGTTACCAGAACTTGTACGTTACCACATGGTTCTAATTATGAACAGACCGACACAGGCTTGAATGACAATAAGAAGGCAAACCTTGGTTTACGTAAACCTGAGTTTCAAAAAGACGAGAATACGGACCAGTGCTGACCAATAATCCCAGCTTACTCGCCTCGAAGCTGGGTAACACATGGCGATCACCGTGGTTTCGGCCTGGTCTAGACTATGGTTTACATGAAACCCTGGTCTAGACCAGGGACCAGAATTCGGCCGAATAGGTGTACGTTCGTTCAATTGCGTGTTCACTGTGGCCCGTGCCAGCCAACGGTATAATTTGATTAATTCGTTCCAATATGAAATTTTTTTAATAAAAAATATGTTGAAAATTACAAACAATATTATGTGTGCCCGTCCAGCTGTTTAAACGTTGGTCGCAAGTCGTTCGTTGGGTCAAAATACTGGGGGGAAATCGCACTTTTACGCGAAACCATAGCAGCCACGAAGCTCTCCTTGTGGATTGTTCTTGTGCCGCCACACTGGTTCATATATGCCCATACAGCAACCACGGGGTTATCCTTGCGGATTCTTGTTATGCCACTGTTCCATCTACAAACTGGTCATTTGTGCCCTTTCAACTTAAAAGGTCATGTATGACTGAAACATATGTAATTTTTGTTGCTAAATCGCCTCTGTTGACATATATATAACCACAACAGGCACGGGTCTACATAATGATTGTGGATTCTAATTGTGCCACCAGTCCATCTAAAAATAGGTTCAAATTGGACCTATATATTCACATAAGTTCATAAGTTTCTCTGAAATAAGCCCATTTTGATCTGACAAGCCCATTATGCCGTTGACTGTGGCTAGCCACACACAACACATTATAACGACCCCGCTCGGCGCGGTTGCGCGCCCGAGCTCGGGTCGTGTATAAATTTCATTTGTTAGCTAAATGGAGGCAGTTACGGCGTCATGACGTCAAAACGTCATTTGTCTCTGTGGGCCAGAATCCAGACATGATAGAACGTCTTCGCGGTCAACTGATTTCACCTGACTGTAGACTATACATATATTTATTGATTCATTGTTTGAGAGTTTAACGTCGTTTTCGTCGCTAGGTAATATATCACGACATACTGGACATGTAAACGCAGACACGCGCTTCAATTACTAGTTATATTATACCGGCTTGATTTAGTACTGTGTATTAAATTTTAGCTACCTTACTAATATTTAAATTCGCGCAGTACTTGTTTTCGCACACCCAATGGTGCGCTAATTTAAAACTGAGCGACAAATAAAACGACTTCAATTTTACTGCGTACCCTCGAAATTTTGGTCATTTTAATTTACTCTAGCATATCGGAAGGTTCAAACGAATAAATTTATTTCTATTAGGTATTTTGGGCGGGCCACCCATTCATTCCGTAAAATTCGCCGAAATCTTCTCGTTCTCGAAAATGGTCCATTCCCCATTTCCACCCGTCCGGATGGTACCCCCGAGGGAGGGGTGCACTCTTATAACTAATGTGTAGAAACGATTACACATCAAATGTGTAAAGCCGGTTAATACACATAGTAATGTGTAGTTTTACATACAAATACATTGACAAGTGCCGTTCTACACATAATGTGTATATTTTGTTACACATAATTGTGTAAGAACGTAGACATGCGCATTGCGGTGCCTTCAGTTTCATAGTCTGCTACGTGACGGCCATATTGTTTGAGTATATTTTTTGGAATACAATCTACAGCGATCGTAGACAAGGACGTAAGTTCAGAATTCCAATTTGTGGTTTTAGTATTAATAGTATATGAGGATTTATTTGTTAAAACTGTCATGGCGATTACTGCCCTTAGACTCTTGTTATGATTGTTGTAATAATACTAATATTATGCAATCACGCCTCGACTCTGGTTTGTTCATTCAAAGCAAAACATCACAGCACAGAACAAAATACTACATACCACTATGCGCCATGAAAGTTTTAACATATAAATCTGCATATATCTTTAATACTATACCCACAGGTCGGACTACTGAACTTGCATTTCTTTTCTACAAACTGTGTGTGTAAGAACCTACACAAAATGTGTAAGGGATGTGTGTTGATTTTATACACACAGTTGTGTATAAATGTGTAAACAATTACCCATTTATGTGTAAAAATTGTTACACAATTTGTGTACGAATATGAAACTACACATATACTACACAAATATGTTTAAGATCAAAATTGAATAATGATTGTGTAGCAGGGCTACACATTTTGTGTAGAAAACCTACACATTAGTCATAAGAGTGCATGGTGGTGTTTCTATGGGGCATTTGTGTCGCCCCCACCCATGCCCTCAAGAGATATTTTTGAGTTCCAAAAGTCACGTTCGTCCATGATATTGGATAATATCTAACTGCTATACAACATACCGTGCATTCGTCGTGATTTCTCAAAGCGCACGGGTTATTCGCCTGATTGGGAGATTAGATAGCGACAACAGGTCGCGTGACCGCACACTGCATTGATAAGTAGCGATAATAAACAGACATACCACGCATCCTATCCTTGCAATTGGACAATTGTGGCCCACTGATAGCGCAATCGACCAAATTCATGTCGTCCCAGCGGTGGAGAAAAACTTGGTATTACTACTAAAACCCAGTTTAAACTGGTAGTTTAAACTAGGTCTAAACTGGAGATGCCGATTCGGACCTAATAGTTTAAAAGACTTTTGAGAACATTGCCATTTGATTTTAACAGGTCTGATTTCTGTACATGGATGAATATTGAATCATGACTTACATTGTGTTTAATGCCAACTAATCACCCCAAATGTTCCATTAATCCCCGACCTCGTCACATCTATATACTGTAACTGCGTAATCATGTCTAACGAGAATTACTCTTCGAAATGATCAAATTGTAGATTGATTTTGTCTCAAAACTGACATAAATATACCCAAAAATTAAATGTCGACCGGCAAAGATAAATACAATAATAACATTGTGTGTTATGAGATGTGTGTATGTTGTATCAACTCGTTAGAGGTATGATTTTTTTTATATCAAAGGCCGATATCTAATCCATATGCTATATTAAGCCATATATAATTATCGAAATCTACTCGCATCCAAAATGCTCAACACGATTAATCAAGCATTCGCTGACATGCGTATAGGACTAATGTATATGCATATAATTTCATGACTATTTGCACGAACCTTCGCATTGTCCGTCTTCTTAATATTATGACGGGGTCGTTCCATATGCCTTGCATATTATCATATTAAAGAGCTAGCGCGCATCTGGTAAGTCGTATTGATGAAAAGGTAGAATAAATAGTGCCAATATGGGCTTATTTCGTATTGAAATAAGCCCACATCGTGCTTATATTTAACTCATACGTTGTACACCAATAGTATGATCATACGCTAGCGTAATTAACGAACCAAAGCTAAACCACTCACATGAGGGCATATGTAGCAAATAAAACAATTTTTATCAAGATCACTTTATAGATTCCCACCAAATAAGATTCACAAGCATTATTATAAATAGTTATATACATGTATATATGTTGTCGAGGGTGAAACTGGACCTAACCATTATATTACTTGGCGTGTTGGGGGAGCTCTGCGCTTGAGATACTCAGTATGCATGCTAGATGGAGAAGCGTGTCCATTTCATAATGTTCATTTCATTCATAACATGTCACATCAATTTCAACGACAGTCGACAAACAAAGTCATCACGTAAGTTTCCCCATTGACCGAATTCGAGTTGAACCGAATGTATCTTCTGCTTTGTTAATAAGTATGTGATTTCATTCTATTCAAGAAAATAGGATATATATGGATTAACAGAAGCATGTACATACTATACAGACTTGTGATAATAATTAAATCAATATTAGATATTATGTTATTTCCTTCCGCACAGTATATTATAACACTCCCCAGGTTCTTTAACACTAAGTCGGAACTCTCAGAACATAGACATTTATTATACACGTATATAATACTTAACATCAGGCAGCCACGGAGAACACATAATCATACTTTACTTTACACATAATCATAGCTACCACAAGCGTTCGTCGTGGATAGCTTTACATAGAAGTGTAAGATATAATTCAGAGTCAGGGAGTCTAGGTTCTGTCCAGTATATATGCGACAAGGGTGAACGACCTGAATTGGAACACGTGTCCGCCGCTCCCATCAAAACAGGTGGACAAATAAACTTGTTTTGATGAGCAATGAACCCCGAGAGTCAATGACCGAGGTCATTCACCTCGGAGTCATCGATCGCACCATAAAGCCAAGACAATGACCCCCGTCCATATAGCTTTAGCCATACTTAGGCCGTGTACCATTAGAAAGTGTTACAATATAGTCTCCACAGCACAATGCAGTATTGATAAACTGCCGTGCACCATGCAGTTGGAAAATAAAGCTTTGAGATACACGTAGATCGTGTTGTGGATGTCACGATGAGGCACCTCGCAAAACTGTCCGCCTCTGACGGAGAGCTATATTATAGGTCCGATAAATTGATCCAATAGAGTGAGTAGACCTGTTAGATATTCATAATAGACTAGCTACTTGCCTTTGTAAATAACAAAACACATAAATGATTGTATGACGTTTATATAAATAGGAGAATGTTGCACATCGACTGATTTGTGTTTGCCTCTTGACAGCCGATTATGACATTAATGCTTTAACCGAACCGACCTATACTGTGCGACAAAAGTGGTCGCGAAAATTCAAAACAGCAGTTTCGTATTAGATAATAATTGGTGACGTCACAAAATCAGATATAGTCTATATACGACCCAAAGCGTCCGGCTTTGGTTCGTTATGAGCGTTTTTTTCTCAAACGCTCTCTACATGGGCCTAAAACGCAACATTCAAATAATCACATAATGTACTTCTTTTCACAATAACAGTCTGTAAAATCAAGCTTGTTCTCGAGAAAATAACCACAAGTTGGGTTTTTTTGTCTGCACGAAATCAGTTCATATTGGCATTATTTGAAAACTCATATACGTTCTATATGGACCTAAACTCTGGTTATTAAAACAGCCCGGTAGTCACAAATCACCTATGATCCTGAGTCATCACCAACATTCGCATTACATGTACATTATATTTATCTCGACTTGGTTAACATAACGTGTGTCTCTATCCCTTGTAACTTTTGTTGGAATAAATATGTTTGAACCAACAGTGACGTGGCTATATACGCGGTGTGTTTGGGTGGTTGGTGTTCTCCTTTGAATTTCTAACTGCACCATCTTGAATCAGAGAGACACTACTAAGTCCATGACATTCCACTTACATCATGGGTTGATATTTCCCAACTGGTACAGAACATGTGCAGCTGTTGGGAATTGCTTTACTAACACAATTAATGATAACAATGTTCACGAAGGGCAGTTTAATTAGTGCAAGTAGCTTACCATAATTATGTTGACTATTGATTAGAAACCAATTATCACATCAAACACTGGCTGTAGAATATCACCATTGGAATCATTTCAACATACATTTGGTCATTGTTGAAATTATTTGCACAGTTGAGAGGGTGAAGCACCCCACCGCCGTGTCCATGCTTATACACATGCGTGCGTATTGGGCATTCAAAAACATTAGCAATAAATGATTTGAAAACAAGTCTGTGGTCACCCAATACTTGATCTGGCAACTACGATTACATTTCATGGCTCAAGACGTTCATATAACTGTTTCTCTGAAAATTCAATGTTTGCATGTAAACCCCTCACTGGTCCATATATGAGCGCGGTAAAGTCTCTTGATTGGATAATTATATACCGCGGCGATGTCTTCTGATGTATCGACGACAACAGACATCTTCGCATTAAGCTTCGTCCTGTCAAAACCATCTGGAGTACGTGTTTATATAGACTCAGTTGGTGAATACCACACCTGGCATTGTGTGTGTAACAGCCAGTGATTTGGTATCAGTCTCTAGATTCCTGACACAACATTAAGAAGAATAACTCTATTGATTTGGTTTGTTGTACCCTAAACTTACCAAGAACATTCCTCCCGTAAAGAATAGAAACAACAGCATTGTAAATCGTGACGTTCTCAATCAGGAGGAGGTTGCCGCCATCGGCTTCGCAATCGTCCACCGCTTCGTCGTAGGGTAATGTTGTCACACTTGGAGGCTTCAACCATCTTCCTAACGATGGTTCGAAATTGTATCCGTCTGCAATGAGTATCGCGACATCATTTGTAATTATGGTTTGCTGTTGCATCAGTTGCTAGAAAACCGAAGCGAAAAAAAACGGACAACGAAATAGCCTAAACCTAACAAATAAAAATACAGAAATGACAGATGTTTCAAACGTCATATGAATGAAAATACCGATTTTCTTTGACTTGAAACATATTTAATTTACAATATAACCAGCATAAATCAAGACATACAAGTGAATCAGAATGCGTTTATATGAGTAGTATAGTATTGATGTGAATTTACCGCAGATTACGATGCATTTTAAATACAAAAAATTGTGTTGCCGGCTAAATTTTTACAATATCGCCAAGGCCCGGAGCGTCATACGTTCAGTTGTCCACACAGTCTTTGTAAACATACACTCGGATTCATACTGATACTGAGTCTATTGTATTCCCATCAACTTTTCATTTCTGTACGGTTGCGGGCTTCCCCCAAATTACGTCACACCGCGCTAAATATAAATGTAATATTAGTCGTGATGTACAGGTGTAAACATGGTCACGTGCCAGTGCCGTCATGGCTGCTTCAACCCCTGTGAAGCCGATTCTCAGAATCAGAATTAATAGTTTCAGGGTTTGTGACTTTTCGTTCGGCGGTAGTTTTAGCGACAATAAAGGTAAACAGCATCCGGGTTCCAAAATAAAATGTATTTTAAAGACAGATCTGCTTGAAATTATAAAAAATGTCAATGTATGTGGATTTCTTGGACTTAGAACAAATTATTTTGAGATTGGCCATGCGATTTGTCGCCCATGTTTTCAAAGAGTAACACAAATCAACGGACACGAATAAAAAATACATGAATGTCGGGAGTATCTGATAGAACAACTATAGTGCATGGACACAACAAAACGATCGATCAGTTCCCCGGTAACACCACAGCAGCCAAAACGAACGAAGAGCAACAAAATTCCACCACCAACGCCACCGAATCTCATCCGACCTTACATAGCAGCTCCAAAGTATGTACATGTTGTACCCAAATTACAGTTACATGTAATCCAAATTCCGGTGATTCATGATTTAAAACTTTCGACCATTCGTCAACAATCCAATGTTTCAACAACAACAACAGACATCCCGAGATTCAGGAAGCTGATTAACTATTTCGAGGATCTAAATCCAGCAGAACATAACATGACGTCATGGATACTATTTTTAACAATCTTTAGCCACACCTTCGGAATTTCCACACCAAGAGCACGTGACATATTAATAGTTTTCTATTGGGGCACACATTTCTTAGAGTAAGTTTTGATTGGCGGTATTTATCACTGTGTAGGAACTGTTACATCGGAAGTCGTTCTATCGCCGGTATTGTGATGGTTCTTGCCTGATTTGTTACGGTTCCTGATGATTGAAAATAATCATTTTTGAGACATAATCACGCATAATTATAGATATCTTGAATATATTATACTTTCCTGAATGAACAGAGGCTGCAGAAGTACCGTGTTATCGAAACCTGAACTCTAGACCACAATTAACTTGGTATTAGCGAGTTAACGCGTAAATATCAACATGTTATCACTGAAAATCAAGCCACGTGGACGCAATTTCTTTGTTTTTCGTGGCGTATAAAATATGAAACGCATTCTGAAGACAAACAATGACTATAAAGTATACCCGTGTTATTCTTTTGTAAAATAGCTGACACAGTATCCCGATAGGCGTTGATAATTGGGAGCTGTGACCTCGTAATCAACACGGGTGGGTGTCACGGTTCTATTTCAAACCAATCATGGCTGTGACGGTTCTGTACATGAGATTTATTCGAACGATTTCTGCACTTTGGTCCGAAAATCGTCTTGTGTATCTGACATTTTAAACCAGATAATGACTGTAGCTTATGTAATTTTCATAATAGAACAGGTATACTAAGAAATAACAATATATATATCTAATACGGGAGCTTAAGTGACATTAATAGGCAGAAATAAACTATTGAAAGTCCCGATGAGTATAGTATCATAATCATGCCCGCCTATATAAATGACCAATGGTAATATAAATCTACTCTCAGGAGAATATGAGATGTTATATTCGTTTACTTAATCTGGGCATTATTGACAGATCCAGGTGTGACAATATTTCAATGCCAGCGCCATCATATTTCCTCATCTGAAATCCGCCTGAGGGACATTTACACATGTTTGTCGCCCAGACATGAATATAACTTATGATATCACGTTCAACTGAGATAGGTTATCACGTGATTGGGACTTGGGGGGGGTGCTTAATTGGTGTCTATCCCAACTTTTGTCAAAATGTTCAACAGTTACAAATTTCTTATCTTACAATAGATTGGTTTGAAATTTAACACCAACAATATGTTGACATCGTTCTCTTAGTTTGATTCGACAACAATTTAATAGTGGGGAATTTGTCGTTTTTAGACCAACATTTGCATACTTTCCAACACTTTAAACATGTAATCAACCATATTTGACATATACAAATGGACACCCCAACATTGGAGACCCTACAGCCCACGTCCCTGCTCACTTGACACGTTATCAGCGAGGAATAATAATGTGCCTTATAATAGCCAGGTTCAGACACCCATAACACTGATTTCTAATGATTCATTTGTATGAATGTTTAGCTAATAATCAAACAATCTGTTACTGCATGTTGAATTTAATAGCTGAGCATTCCTACACATGAATCAATAGGATTCAAGTCGCTGCTCATTACAGCACATTTAGTCACCAAAGGATTAACATCCATATTATAATATTTGTAACTGCATTATTCTTTTCTCTTGTTTATATGTTACTGCTTGTTGAACTTAATAGCTAAGCATTCCTACAAATTAATCAATAGGATTCAAGTCAATTCTCATTACAGCGCATTTAGTAACCAAAGGTTTAACATCCATATAATAATATTTGTAACTGTATGATTCTTTGCTTTTTTATATCTTCTAATACAAAATCAGAGATCCCTAGTCAATCTAAAATATGATTGAGTGAAAGGTTATCGTGCTTGTATATGCTTTAATAGCTGCATATTCTAGAATTTAACCTAGATAATCAGCATCCAGCAAGCGGATGCCCGACATAAACTTCATAAACTGCGTTATCAGAACATTGTATAGGTGTCAACGAACTTTTAACGTCTTATTTTTGGCTTTTTGTTGAGTAAAATACGTCTACGAAAATAGACAACACTAGCCGATGTGCCCCCTCTAACATCTTCGTCCGGGCTAGTTAGGGATTTATTTGTGATCGTCTCCGCCTGGACAAACTATTGTTCTATCGGCCCGGAAACATGCCTATATGAGCGAATATGGTCAAGGTCAAGGACACGGTCGCACGTGAAATTGGACCCACCCATATTGTTCCCGGGATCAAAGTAGGCCTACATTATACCAAATTTGAATCGGATCGGTCGAGGTCCAGAAACATGCCTATATGAGCGTATATGAGCGAGGTCAAGGTCAAGGACACGGTCCTAAGTGAAATTGGACCCTTTCATATTGTTCCCGTGATCAAAGTTGACCCAGCTACCAAATTTGAGTGGGATCGGTCGAGGTCCAGAAACATGCTTATATGAGCGTATATGAGCGAGGTATACAGGTCAAGGACACGGTCGCAAGTGAAATTGGACCCGCCCATATTGTTCCCGTGATCACAGTAGACCCAGCTACCAGATTTGAGTGGGATCGGTCGAGGTACAGAAACATGCCTATATGAGCGTATTTGAGCGAGGTCAAGGCCAAGGACACGGTCGCACGTGAAATTGGACCCGCCCATATTGTTCCCCGGATCAAAGTAGGCCTACACACCAAATTTTAGTCGGATCGGTCGAGCAGATTTTCGAGTCTATAACACAAATACATACATACAGACAGAAGTTCAAAAACAGATAATAGATAAAATACAAGACAGATAACTCTATATATCCCGTCTACGCTCACGCTTTCCGATGTCCAGCGCTCTGAAATTTCACTATTGTTAACCGGCTATTGACTCATGGGATTGTTGGGCCTGCAAAACGCGTTATTTTTCAAACTAGCTGGCGACTTTGTGAATTTTGATAGGCGTAACACAGGTTATTGAATAAGCATAGCAAGGCAGTGTAATTCATCGAAATTAATGACAAGTGGTGCAAATTTCGACTTAATGCATAGTTTGTTGTGTTTATCTGTGTAGACTTTCACAAAATTGGCAGTTTGAACCATGTAACATGGCAAATATTAGCCATAGTTTTACCCGTATAGAACGATTAAATGGGGAGAGAACCGACTCGATCGGGAGAGAACCCAAACAATTATCAAAATTCGTGGTTTTTGTCGTTGTTATGACTCGCACAATGAAAGTTTCGTTATTAACACGCTCATTGGTGCCACAGATTGTGATGGGATTGAAAATAACTAATCGAATTATTACCTAGATGCCTCAAAATTGCGTTTTAACTGTCAAAAAGTCGTGAAAATGTATAATTTCGATCATGAGGAACCGTCACAAATCAGCCAAGAACCATCACAAACCGGCGATAGAACGATTTCCGATGTAACAGTTCCTACACAGTGGTAATTATACGGAATCCCGGGTTTGGGAATTTGTTATGTGGGTACGTAGTTTACTCCAGACTGTTGTTCACACTACGTTTACACTGCTTGCACCCGAACCTGTGCGTTGCGGTGGCCCTGTGCATAGCGGGTGACCGGTGGGGAAGCAGCTTTCACTATTGCTCCCAGTTAGTATAGTTTTATTCTATGTTAACACCGATGATAGGCGGAACTAATTGATCAATACTTGATGCAATAAATGTTATAGATTTCTTTGACAAACGTGTATTCTTTTTAGACAATTGTTCTGAAGAAATTTAATTCATATGCGATAAATCTCCATTTCGCCTATCCCGGTGTTAAACTAAGGCGAATTATATTTGTATGAATAAACTGTGTTTTTCTACAGAGGAATTGTTAGTCAATACCACCAGTAAGTCATCAATTATTATGACCTACATGTAAGTATGGTAAAATGAAAAATGGTACTGTTCATTTATGTAAGAAGTAAGTTTTGCAGTAAATAATATTGAGTTGCCAGTTTTCAAGGCATGATACTACTTCCTACTCTATAAGTTGAGTACCTGAAAGCACTGAAAGAACATGTATATACATACAATAGCTAATGATATGTAATGTATTTTTCTCTTTATTTAAATCGACATATAAAAATAGTGGATGTTTTAAGGACGCCCTAATGAGATGGGAACCATCCTACAAATGGAGCATCGAGCCGTCACTGCCAACGCCCAACATAACGATGGCCCAATGTTGCCCCAACGTCGTAATAATCATGGAAGGCATCGTTGATTCGACGTCGGTTCAACGTCGGGTGTCCTACGGCACACCAATGTCGATGGTGGGCTCCGGAGTCGAGGCGACTCCGAGCCACTGCCAATTGCCAATGTTGGACAAATGATAGAAACCAACGTTGGCCAAACGAAGGTGTGCTACCTGGGTACAGCCAGTGTAGCATGGGTGTCCGACTGATTCCCCCACAACTACGAACTGGATTATTATAAAGATAATCGCAACACAGCGATGTCCGACTAATTAAATCGGTCCATGATTTATGTTTGTAGACGGATGGTTTATGACCGCCTTTTCTTGTTCCGACTATGGATATAAATTGGTTGGCATATTCTGTGGAACGCTTACATACAAATATAAGACCCGTTTGCGCCCATACGGCATGACGTGAAACAAAATCAACATCCATTCCTTATATTTTCACTTATACTGAGAAAGTAAAAGATAATGCGCTATTGTCTCGCACACGACATCGTAATTGTCCATTTCTGCGAAAAGGTTTTTGGACCGTCCGAAAAATATTAAAACTACAATTAGCTATTCGTAATAATTACCTTTCGTCGTTCAGTTTGCGAAAGGTGTCTATAGTTACATTGTTCAGTGCGAGTACATCCGCGTGTACCAATGTATGGGATAGGATCATAAAACTAACTTATATAAGTAACTATCCAGTGGTGAATACATTGTAATGATGCAACTCCGCGAGAACTTAGTAGATTATAACTATACCCAAGGTGCGCCAACTAATCTGAAGTGATCGTAAATTGTCCGTATTGTAATACTTGTATGTCTAACAGTTTCAAAATCGGTATGACAATAATAGCAAAAGATATAAACTATGCAACGCAATCCAATATAGATATGTTGGTTATCTTTGCTAGTATGCTCAAAATGATATAAATCGCCATGCTAAAATGAGCCACTATCAAGTCTTAAAAACATTGGTAAATTGATCTTCTTGAGTATAGTGTTTGTCTCCGTGCCTCACTCGATAGTAATAGTGTCAGTGTTAAAAGTTGTATGTGTGCAGATTAATTATATGAGGGTGTGTTTACATTGGTGTAGATCTGTATACAGTTCTACACGCATACTAGTGTAAACGGGTTGATATAGAAATGCACACAGAAAGAAAACGGTATTCGTTCGTGTGAGCAAAAATCGGGTCCGTAATAAGTCACGGTCGGCACCGAGGCATTGAGACAGGCAAATCTTATTTGATTAATTGTCACTCGGGCTTGGCGAATGTGCACACTTAATCTTTCTTTGTCATTTCAACCCATGTATTTCACACTGTGTAAGCGAGCACCTGTGTACTGGTAGATGAAGTAGCCCTATTTATATGTGTGTACATGTACACTGTTGTTTATTGTGTAATCATATGCGATTTGTTCTCATGCGCCGTTCAATCTTTTTTCGAACCATTATCAACTTGTGAAAGAATAAACTTCTTTAGTCTGCTGATAGTTGATTTTTGTTGTCTGGCCTAAACTGACACGACGTATGGTGAATTGTCAATTACCAGAGTACTGATGAGCGCGCGTTCATTATCAGTAATCATGTTGTGATCACAGTAATTTGCGACACGTGACTTCACACAGATATGTATACAGATCTACAGCAATGTAAACATACCCTGAGAGAAGATATGAAAATAAGCTATTATGCTCGAGTTGTTTTCACCTGGGACATTTGTTTTATTTTCGATGCGTCTCGCGTGTACGTGTGTTATCATTACAATGTTGGTTCCAATGTAACACAGGGTGCCACTAACAGCCGAAGTGTCATTAGTGGGACTTCCCTAAACGAATGTTCCACTTATCAGGCTAAAGACAACGAAAATTACTCGCAATTGCCATCATTCCTATGACATTGGCGTTGCGAAAATTCACAGAAGCACCAATTCGTAAAACAAATGAGTAAAATCTAATGTCTAATGGAGAACGTTCATTATTTAGTTTGGAAATAAATTTTCTATAAATGCGCTAAGCGCAATATATAATTTATCTTCAGACTTTTCGGTTATAACTGCATAACCTTAATCGAAACAAGAGTTGTTTCTTAAGGACATTGCTAACCCATTTTCAAACCCATATTTGATGGAGTCAAAATTAGTGTAAACATATTTTTATTTCCAAACCAAATAATTGACATAATACACAGATGACATAAATATACAACATATAAGAGTTAATTTTGGAAATGAGGATCAGACAACAAGCCCGAGGGCTTATATGAAGTCTTCTCCTCTTTGGCGACATGTCCCTTCCTCAATAAGTGAGGGAGGGGTATCGATCAGACGGGAAGGGAATGAAATAATGGTTTAGGAGGAGTAGAGATATATAACTACATTTGAGTTAGGGATGGAAAAAGGAAGAATATAGTGTTAGGAATAGCATGATGTAGGGAGAGATGGGGAGAGAGAGAGAAATAGAGAGAGAGTGTGAGAGAGAGCAAGAGGGTGAGAGAGCAGAAGACGTGGGGGGACAGATGAATCGTGAAATGATGACAGTGGTGGGGAATAATTGAGTTGTTGCGTGGTTACAATTATGCTCGTCTATAGTAAGTTGCATGCGTCAGAAGCCACGGGAGGGGGCCAACCACGTTGGCTGTTAACTGGTTCCATTCGTCAAAAAGTAATCAATTGAACAGACACACACGGCTACGAGTGTTCATAATCAAAGTATGTCGTGGAATATCTATATTTCGTGAGAACAAGTACGTATTCAGCAGCACTAACCCGAAACAGGACAATTCCCATTTCAAGGGTGTTCACTGTGAATTTCGGAGCATCTCTCATGTGGAATCGTTTCATGTATGTGCAAGCTAATAGCAAGTAAGTAATATACAAAGTAATCGTTATCGGAAGGCATTTAGTGCTATATATTCTGGGGAATATCTTGCTGCCGCATAACGCGACCGGAATCCAAAGCAATTTGTTACTCGTTCAAATCATGGGAATCTTTTTGTTTTCATAATATATGTCTGTACTGCATTAAATATTTGTTTGTTTTCACGAAGACTAAGCTCCCTTGATCCCCGTAATAGAGTATTCTCAGATAGGACAACATTGGGTAGTGAATCATATAGCTCCCGTCTGGCCTCTTGATAAAATGTACACTCAAAGAGATAGTGGTAAGTTGTCTCGAGTTCCCCACATAAACAGAAGGGGAATTGTTTTACATGATTGTCTGTCAGGTCAGAACTCAGGTGGCTGCAGTTAAGATTAAGGTCTATGTTCACTTGTATTAGTAATCAAAGCAACCAAACCCATTGATGCAACATTTTAAGAGTATAATTCATGGTGGATTATGTTAGAAATACAAAATGTGAAATTTATAAAAAAAATTGTAAATCTATTTTTTTCGAACACAAATTCAACAAACACAAAGTCCATATCTAAGAAAAAATATGGGTATGTGTACTGAACACTGAAGAATGGTGAACAATAAAAATATACTCACATTTCTTGAGTGATCTTTGGATTTTTTGCTTGGAAGAAGTTGTTTACAAATGGAAGATTTCATTGCTCAGTAATTAATTTTCACTCAAGCCAGATGGGATTATGATCAGCAGGTGCTGATCCATGAGAATATTATCTCCTGATTGGTGACCTAGTTTCTAGGCTACAGGGTATTCCCATATTGAGGCCTACACAATTCTTTGGGCAAGAGATTCACAATAAACCACTGTCCATAGATATTAACACTTAACTGTCACCTCCCAACAAGCAGTGTTATGCAAGTTACTCTATCATTTGTAAACAATTTGTTCTTAGTAATTTTATCAAAGAACGCTTGATATAAATGGATATTATTTTATTGTTCATCATTCTTCACAGTGTTCAGTACACATTGCCATATTTTATTCTTAGATATGGACTTTGTGTTTGTTGAATTTGGGTTCGAAAAAATAGATTTTCACATTTAGTATTTCTAATATAATCCACCATGAATTATACTCTTAAAATTTCGCATCAATGGGTTTGGATAATGTGATTACTAATAAAAGTGAACATAATCCTTTATTTTGACTCCATCGAATTCGGGGGAAATTGGGTTAGCAAAGTCCTTAAATAATGTGAAATAGGTTCATAGTGTGATTATTAAAATCTGATATAAGCAGATAATGGACTCATATCCGTTATACAGTTTTATGGCGCGGGCCACAGTGAACATATAATTACGAGTCGATAATGTGAATAAAACGCTCTCATTTGTTATCGACTCAAAATGAGGCGATTCAAAGCAGATTATCGACCTAAAATAAATCATATTATTATATGTTATTAATTGGTTGTTTCCATATTGGCCGAGTTATGAGGCCGATAATTGTCGTATGGGCCTGAGGCCGCAGGCGAAGGCTAATACGACAGACCGAGGCCTCATAAATCGGTCAATGTGGAAACAATCAATTAATAAGTATTTTATTAATTAGCAACAATGTAATAATTGTTTCACGGGATGAATATATTAACATAGATATACCATTACACCAGTGTGTTTTATTAAATTAACAATTATTCCAGCAATTTTTATTCTTGTGAACTTTGTGAAGAACTTGCAGCGATTTCACAGTACTGTCAGTTTCCAATGGGAATGATATTGATACGGATACATGTAGTTCATCCACGTACATGTATATTTACTCCCAAAAACAGTGAATGTCCGTAATTCATCCGAAATCAACTGCAATCTATCTTCCGTCGACCCAATATTCTTTGCCGATCGAGCTAATTACGTATGACGTGATTTACGTCACATTGACTTATTGACCGCGTTTTCTACTTATTGGCCGACTTTTTGTTACTTATGACGCGGAAAGCGTTCTACTTAATGCAGCCGATAACATACAGCTAATTAATCAAAGCAGATAATACGCAGTTTTTCGGGAGAACGGGCTGATTTGCCATCACTATCATTCCTATGGTATCTAAGGCATCGCGAAAATGCAGAGAAGAACACACCGAGTAAAACTAAATATGATACATGTATTTACAGGCTTCATACTGCTATGGGGGTTTAATATGTAATTCTCTCTTTTGTCAAGTTCCGACATGAGAATAGGCTGATCAATACGCGAAATAACTCCACACAATTACCCAGTTAGTTTACTGTGGTTGAATATCGTTTTACCAGCTAGAGTACAGTACCAGTCAAAAGAAGAGGTATATTAAGAGCGCTATTTTCGCGCCCAATATCGCAATAATATTGCAAGAGGAAACGCTTAATATCACAATATTTCGCATTACATATTGCGATATCGCGCGCTTAATACCGCGACATCGTGCGCTCAAAATTGTGACATTTAAAGCAAATTATTGCTTCTTCTATATTGTTTGGCATAAATTGAGACAATATTTTAGATTTGTATATAATTATAGTTGTAAATGATATATGTACACTATGTGTACACTATATGCACAATATTTATCTAATATAGATATAGCACTATCGGGTATGTATGAAATTTATGTCGCTCTCAATATTGCGACAATGCGCACTTAATAACGTAATATTTTGTGCTCAATATCGCAATAACAAGCGCGACAGATTTATGGTATTGCGCTATAATCGCGCCTTTTTCGAAATTAAGCGCACTCAATTTCGCAATAAAGGCGCGCCTCAATATACCACTTCTTCTGTCTGGTACTTTACATATCACGCGTTTGTGCGTTTTACCGATGGAGGAAATAGCAAACAAGAGTTTAATTTCACCATGAAATCACTACAAGTTTGTAAAAACTTCCGACCCCCGGAGAGCAACTAACAAACTAACACAGATACACGAATCAGGTTGCCGTCCTTTATGCGTACATTTTACATTCGAGCTTATTGAGATTAGAACCAACCTCTGCATCGCTGTACGGATTATGTTGACCTAATGTACCATGCACCTTAACAACTGAGCCAGCCCCTATACGTGAACTACTGATTATTTAATCATCAATTATACTATATTTCAGTCATTACGTGCGCTCGCGCAACAGTATGGCGATCAGACAGATTCGTAGCTTGGTAGCTTGGTGTCACACTCCATGACGTCACCAAAAACGACGTAAAACCTCGTGGCGTTCTGACATTTTTACTGTGCCGCGTTTTTGCTATGTTTATTTTATGTGTTGTTTTCGATTATTTGTTTGTCGCCGATATCGCCATTTGTCAGGATTCCCTGTTTCTATATTTAAAACTGGCATGCTCGTAGTTGGCCTCGATTTCGATGTTTTCTCCCAGGTCAAAATTCGTCAGAGTTATGACAAAAATAGATCGACCTACATTTTCTCCATCAGAAATCTACATCAAAGAGTCTATAGACTCCTTCGGGACCTACATAGACTCCTTCGTTTGGGTATTTTCACTTATAATTGGGAAGTTTTATCATTTTTGGTTCGTACGAAGACCTCTTTTTATCGTGCGGGAAAAGAGAGACATTCAAAACGCGATTTCGTAATTCGACGCAATAGGCTGAATAGCCTAACCTTCAGCAGAGTTCCGGGTCAAATACGACGAATGACGTAACACAAAACAAAACGCATTTGTTAATTATTATTACATAAAATGATCGTTATTTATTAATTATTGATTAATTATTGATATTTATTGTTGCATATTGGCTGCTATCAATATTTACAAAAATAGTACTAATTATTTCTTATAATTGCTCCTTTGGTCAACTTTGACTATCCGAAAATGAAAATATGCCGCTGAAAAAAATGTAATCGATATTAAAGTCTCATCCTTTCGGCAACATGGAATTGGTTTTAATTACTTAAATGATTAATATAGTAATTTGCCTTTTATCTGTGATGAAATGAGAAATGGTAATTGTCTTTTTTTGCTAACATTAAATAAAATAAAATAAATTAAGTAAAATACAGTGAAATTATTTTTTAAATTATTGTTTATTACATTTTTGCGCACGTTGGCATCTCTCTGAGTGCATTCTAGTTTTGGTTGTGATCGTTTCAATCTCGACATCATTTTCATTAGCCGTGTCGTGATATTTTAACTGATCCAACGACGTTAACTCTTCTGCGACGGAAGCTGAGTTGGTGCAGTATTAAGGACCCTATCCCAGTGCACAATCTTATATATGCGAGTCTCAGGGAGCCTCGCATATATACGAGAATGCACCGGCTTTACATTGCCAATGTAAATATTGTTAGGCCAGTGTATTCTCGTGTAGATGCTAGGCTTCCTACACGGGAGACTCTCATATATAAGATAATGCATTGTCAAGCAAAATGTCCGGAAACTCCAGTCATGAAGGGTTAATCATCCATCATCGATCATTCAATCTCATTAGCTTAACTCCAGACGTTAACACAGGGCTGCCGCGATTCATCGCGATTCTAATGCATCACGTATATAGCTCACGGTGCAATGCTTCCTATTGGGATGGTGCGATGCAAAAACAATTCATGTCTGCAGAGTGATCAATTATAGTCAGAGATCCAACCGTTTCCACTCAAAACTTCCCGTCTGAGCAGATCTGGGGACTGTATCAGCTATTATAGTCAACATATAATACATGCCACGCAATTTGTCATTTTAGTTAGGTCTTTTAATTTACTTCAACGAATAGGCTGAGGTGAACACGGATGAGAATATAAATTCTAAAAACGATTAAGTGGCTCATCTAGTTTTCACAGCCGTCAGTTTCCAAGAAAAAAATGCATCGTGATGTGCATCGCACCTGAATAGTAAAATCGCGATTCGCATCGCATCGTGAAGGTATGAATCGTTGCAGCCCTAGTTAATGCCTTCCATACTGTTAGCACTTGCATTGCGGACGAAGAATGTGGGTAGTCATGGGGGCCTGTCGTTAAGAAAGCGAGTACAAATATAATTCAAGATAATCAAAATTTAAAACGAGCGCGCCGCTTTAACAATCGCATCGCTATTGATATAATGATTCACAATTAAGATCACAAAATCGGCCAAAATTCACAAACTCCCAGTCATAGTCCTAAAATTCCAACGTAAAAGCTATATATGTTACACAATTCTAGGTCAGACAGTCCGAAAACTCGTAACACAGACAATGAACGAAATATTCATTATGAACACAAACTGTGGATAATAGACCTTAATTGTTACTGGGGAAAACACAACGTCGATTCCAAACACATAATTTACCGATAAAATACCGACATTTTGTCAAATCCCTTCATCACGGGTACTGATAGATCGAATACCAATCTGCTTAATTCAGTCGCATATCTGAATCTATGTTAACAACATAATATTATGTGAGTGTATGTACATCTATAGGAATGATATTGTTAGAAATTACTTGGTCTGTCCGTTGTCGTCGTTGTCGGTGTTGTTGTTGTTGTTGACGTTGTTGTTGTTGACGTTGTTGCTGTTGACGTTGTTGTTGTTGTCGTCGTTGTTGTCGTCGTTGTTGACGTCGATGCTGGTAGAAAGACATCGAATCAGAGTTAATGATCAATGAGACTGTTTACTGATCTCGCTTGGCTGATTGAACTCTCAGCCGACATAATTGTTTATCTAATTGTGTGCACCTTTATAAATTTGAAATGAATGTTTTTTTGAGAAATCTAAGCTTTCGCTTGCTACTGCTTTCATTCGTGACTATGGGAATGAGAAAATGGTAGTCGTAATTTCCATTTACAATATGAGACATTTTATAATCAATATATTTATTAAAAGAAATGGTAAACAAGAACAATCCTTATGATTTCCTATCCCAGTTTCTTCCAAGATAACGTTACATGTTTAGGCCTTTGGTAAATGACGACAATCTGATTTCTCATGAACTTGTATTTATTATACCATATGATAATTATTATGTGTCAATCAATCATGATTGCAGATAGATACACATATCGGTACTCTCATTTGACAATCCAAAGATAAATTTAAATAGTAAAACCTGTGACAAAGGAAACTAGCACTCTATGCCATTGCACTTTAATTATCTCACAACCAACAATTAAGGGATTGTGGGATTATGACTTAACTGTTGTTTGCGCAGACAATAGTAATCTAGCTGATTCATGAATGAGCCAATTAGCCGCGGTCTTGATTCGTGAAGTCATACACGCACAGTGTATTCCAATACAATGCATACCTATTACATCTATACCAGTTAAACTGGAACACATGTGCTACTTATTAACACTCAAAACTCGGGAATGTTTTTTTTTTAAATATTAGAGAAATATAGCTATGATAGCACTCACTATGGATTCATGATTACTATTGTGAAAACCTCATTTACCACAACTAAAATTCATAGGACAATTGTCTTAATCTTCAACTTGTAATACAACCATCATAATTCCTTTTAAAAATGAGGACATATCTGATCACGACGGACGAGCCAATGGCAATTAGTTGTACCAAGACATTTCCGTTACAGGGAACACATTTGGCGAGAAAGCTGACAACATACACTGGACGACAGGTGAGGTTTATAGATATGGCGATTTCATGTATTTTCTTTATTTTCCATCTATTTTCCGTGTATCGAATGTGCGTGACATTTACGACGCCTTTATTCTAAACTACGGAAAATCTTTAAACATAGAGTTTGACTGCGCCTATGCGCACGTAAACGCCGACATATGCCACCCCAAGAAGTAACAGCAATTTATAATAACTGATAGCATGCTGATCGCTATAACTGACCACATCGCGTGCTATATAATTTATGTCTCCAACTATATATCGGCGGCGTTTAGGCTAATTGAATAGACTTATAATCTTCCCGCTGCTTTGCCACCATGCCACAACAGATACACACACGCCCCACTTATGATCACAATGACACTCGCTGTATACGCATACGCCACGCAAGTATATATATCTTTATTGTCCTCCATTCACGGGGAGATATATACAGACAATTTAGGTTAACAAAGTTTTAACGTATATACAAAGCATGTAGTTCACAATTATGAAAGCAATGAGAACAAAAAGACAAACAAACAAACTCCAACGTTGCATAATTATATATGGCAACAACATAGTTACAATGTCCTTAGACCCGTTGTTTGGATTGCATACGACCCACATGTCAACGAACACCATGTATTCCAAGAGAAATAAATCTACGTTCAACGAACCGACTGTGGCCCTCGATTCACGACACAGAATGTACGTGAACCAATGGGCAACGTCACCGTTATAGCGAAATCAATCAATGAGTCGCGGGCCAACTCAGCATAACAGTATATACACATATGAATATAAATAATTGTTTACATATGTATGTTATGTTCTGTCCTCTACATGTGCCCGACTATATAATGTGTCGAATGTCTGGCACAAGCGTTCTGATGCTTTAGCGAAGAAACGAATGAACTGGCTGTGGTTTTCAACATGGGCCAGAATATTTGGCGACGGACAACCAAAGAACGTGGCAAGTAATTCTGATTCGGTCAGACTATCAATATGAATGAAACAGTTCACGCCAAAGTGATTTATGATGTGGTACCAGATATCGTTACGAATATTTGACAACGATGTGTCATTGCAGTATAACAAAACATGGTTTACCAACAACGGAAATCTGGTATAATATATACCACATAATTTGCAGATATCTGGTTCATCGTAGGCTGTCTTAGCAAGTAATTTTGCACATAGCAATGTCTTTTGGGAAGGTTCGACAAGCGGACCGTATATGTGACATAGTCAGTGTACAATATGCTTTAGAGAAACATTCAAGCTTAACATCAGTCAGCACTCTGAGTCTCCACTGCGACAGCTCACTTGCATCAACGGAAGACTTAGATATGTGTTTCCACGTGTATTTTGATGGAACAATACCATTTTGCAAATATTCTGATAAATTAGACTCCAAGCCATATTTAATAAGAATTTTCGATATATCTGAGATAAATGTGTTCCCTGCAGTCGGCCTTCGCAGTATTGACTCGTGCAGACGAAATATAAAAACATGCTTGCTTGTTTTCTGAAGATTAAGTCGGCACATAGAACCAACAAAGCTTAATTTGCGTGTTTCTATTTGTGATTCCAGTGATTTGCTGCCGATTAAACCTAAAGCAATATCAGTCCTTGTTCGGTATGGCATACCTTGCATATTTTTTACACAAAATCGGTGAATTCGCTCAAGTTTTAAGCGATCCTTCTCAGAAATACCCCACAAAAGTTCACAATCAAAGAGGCCTGCTGGGATTACCATTGATTGGTAAATTTTCGATGAGCTTTGTGGCGTGATCCCACCAGCATATAGGCCGCATGTTGTTAATTGGATGTATGTGCTCCTAGTTTTACTCACAATGTGTTATGTAAGCTCGTTGTTGAAATTAAATTTGGAGACAGGTATTCCAAGGTGAGTTGTCGAAATGACTTCGTTTATCTCTGAGTTACCCATAGGCCAGATTCTGGATGATTTTTGGTAATCATGTTTCGATTCATTGAATGCGATTATCATTGTCTTCGATTCATTGTACTTGAATCGCCAGACTTTGCTATAGTTATAACATAATTCACACATTCTTTTCATCCCCGTCTCCGACAGTGAGAGCAGTAGCATATCGTCGGCCTGGGTTGGGGCAGAGCAATCAATATGACCGATGCGTAATCCAAAGTTAGACATTTCAAGTGAACGAATGAGATCGTCAATATACAACATATAGTACAGAGGTGACAATATTCCTCCTTGAACGGTTGAATAAAGCAATCGAGCAATGAAATCAAACTGGCCACAACCCCAAGCCATGTTGCGAGAGAAACATAGAAGTGATACTACGTATTGATAATTTACAAGTTTGTTGTTAAATATCTTTAAAAGTACACACATAATTATCATTAAAACATCCAACTGACCGTATGATTTATCGGTCACTACAACGCAAGCTAAACCCAATGATTTACGTCTTTAAATTTCGGGTTTTCTGCTTAGAATGCACCCAACAGTCGAGCCAAAAACAATAATTTCGGGCAAGCAACACATGAGGCAATGTATCGCCACACAGTGCGTGGTATTTTCATTTGGAATAGTAATTAATTATTGAATGTAGCGCAGAAAATGAATTGCACGCCCTTTCTCCGTGACATTGAACCATACACGTATGTCATAATGATTATACTGTAACGAAACACTAATTTATTCAATAGATTAGCACCCCTTATCACCAGATGGAAGATACGGTACATCGTGCGTTTTATTTAAGACTACACTGTTAGAAATTACTGTCGGTTCGACGGTTTCGGGCCGTCATAATCGACGGTCCCATACCGTTTCATCAGTTTGGCGGTCCCATACCGTTATGTTATGTACCCATGGAAATTGTCTAAATTAAATATTTTCGTGATTCAAAGTCATGCCGTCAAAATTCAATAGTATATTTATCGGAGACCATATTATATACGGCAATGACTCCATACAGTATGACTGAATCTTACTCTGCTGATATTTAATATGTATTATTAATGCGGCATTCATTCTGTGTTATGCGGGCCGTACGAATTATCATGAGTTCGGTACGTAATTATCATTCCGGGGTTAAGTTCCCGCTTTATCAATCAGCTCATTTCTTCGCCATTTTATGATTTATCGTTGATAGCAAACTGTTGTTTTTTGGGAAACTGTTACCTTTTCAATTGTGGACAGTTGCTAATATGGTCTGATTTCGGTTCCTTTGATAACCGGACAAGTTGCAATTCAGCGAATAGCGGCTTAATCATTGACAATTTCCACTAAATTCGAGAGTAGAGATTCATGTCAATCATGGCATGATCCGGGGTCTGACTTCATTCGACGCATTGCTGATGTTGAAATTGCAGTTTTGTGACATAGTATCAAAACACTGGCATATTTACTGACACAAGAGGGGATACAGGTACAATTAACACAAGCTTCGATGTCAACCAATAGTGACAATAATAACAACAACGACTCAACGAGCAGCTATTACTATTAGAATGTTAACAATCCAGTTGAGTTTTCTGAATCTGATTGTTTCAAAGCACATGCATGTACATTTACAAGATAGGATATACATGTACATGTACTGTATGCACCAGTGTAATTCACAAGAGCTCCAGTGTCAACAACAACACCGTAAACAATGAATTGACGCCGCGCAATGACGGATGATCACATATCTACAATTCCAACTTTACAATTACACGGACAAATTCATCCCGTGTTCATAAATTTCAATGAAAACTTTGAGACATTGTCATCATTCGCCATGTTATTGTCAAGTTATTACGACAATTTACCGGGAGTAAATTATTGGTTGGATGTTCTTAACAAAGCTGACTCACTGATATTGATACTAAGTCAGTGTCGTGATACCAGTATACAGTTTGATGCATCATGCTATAAAATTTCATAGAAAATGTGCGACTACAGGAGAACATTGTCGCCAAGTCATCGCGCACAGTTATTATTGGATCTGCTGTTGTCTTGAAGGTTCCAACCCCAACTAGATGTTATTGATATACAGTACCAGTCAAAAGAAGTGGTATATTAAGAGCGCTATTTTCGCGCCCAATATCGCAATAATATTGCAAGTGGAAACGCTTATAAGCATGTCGCTTGTGATATTATTGCAATATTTAGCGCTTAATATCTCAATATTTTGCGCTTAATATTGCGACATCTTACGCTCAAAATTGTGACATTTAAATCAAATTATTGTTTCTTCTATATTGTTTATTGTATAAATAGAGACAATGATTAGATATGTATATAATTATATGTGTAAATGCTATATGTACACTATATGTACACTGTATGCACAGTATTTATCTAATGTAAATATAACACTATCGTGTCTGTATGAAATTTAGCGCGCTTAGTATCGCAATATTTTGCATTCAATATTGCAATAATAAGCGCGACATATTTTTGGTTGTGTGCTATAATCACGCCTTTCTAAATTAAGCACGCTAATATCGCAAAAAGGTGCGCCTAAAAATACCACTTCCTCTGACTGGTACTGTATTGTCATGTTGTACGGATTCACCTGTTAAAACAAAAACTGTGTTTACAAGTGACTGGACAATTTCACGCCTTACATGTTACCAAAAAGTATGCCATTAAGATATTTTACTTTTACATGTACATAAATTTAAGTTTTAACTGTGAAACATGTAGCTTTGTTCTTTTTATGGCTTAAAAGGGCATGCCGATTCATGTTTTAGAATGGGCGAAATTAGTATTACTCATAACTTAATAGTGATGGGTTGGCTTATCAGCTATTACTAGTATCGTTTTTTATTTACGACCATATTTATACAGTAGTTAGTGAAAGGCGAACACATTACGCGTGTGCAAGCTTTTCCGGATTAAATTATACGAGGCAGATAACAAGCTTGATCCTCTGCAAACTGCAAAGTTTCATAAGTATTGTCTATCACTTTATGCATTGAGGATTTACATTTAGTCAAAACTAAGATCGTAACATAAGAACTAAGATGTATTTTTCAGTTACGAATAATACTAGTTTCGACCATTCAAAAACATATGAATCGTAATGCCAACCGGAAAATTATATTGTCACCATGGGACCTGGCTAATTCTATGGTAAATTAGCAAATTAAGAGCAAAAAGTTGGTGTTGACCCATGAAAAATACCATTGGTCTGACCTTTATCAGTTACGGTCTTGATATTAATTAAACGGTGCCGAACCGTAAAAAATACAACGGTCTGACAATTACAGTTATTGGTTACGGTCTGCCGGTTACTTAAACGGTTTTACACCGTGGAACATGCTACGGTCTGACCGTATGTTTAACGATCAAAAACGCTGGCAACGATGTTGCGCGGTCTCAGACCGTTGAAACGACGGTATTTTTTCTAACAGTGTAGCTCATGTGCCCGACTTCGTCCGGGCTATGTAGGGATTTCTTTGTGATCGCCTCCGTCTGGGCAAAATATACACCGACAGGACCAACAACTGTAAAGACGCATGCGTTTATGGGCGTATATCAGCGAGGTCAAGGCCAAGGAGACGGTCTAGCGCTCGTGAAATTGGACCCGCCCATATTGTTCCCGGGATCAAAGTAGGCCTACATACCAAATTTGAGTCGGGTCGGTCGAGTTCCAGAAACATGCCTATATATGAGCGTATATGAGCGAGATCAAGGTCAAGTATCAGGGTCAATGACACGGTCGTACATTAAGCAACATGAAGCAGGGCCCGTCAATAATGTTCCAGGCTCAAGGCCAAGAACACGGTCGCGCGTGAAATTGGACACGCCCATATTGATCCCGGGATCAAAGTAAGCCACATACCAAATTTGAGTCGAATCGGTCGAGGTCGAGAAACTTGCATATATGAGCGAGGTCAAGGCCAATGTCAAGGACACGGTCGCACGTGAAATTGGATCGGCCCATATTGTTCCCTGGATCATAGTCGGCCTATATACCAAATTTGAGTCGGATCGGTTGAACAATTTTCGAGTCTATAATACACATACACACATACCTACATACATACATACATACATACATACAGGCAGAAGTTCCAAAATATATAATAGATTAGCTTCCAAGCTGCTATACCAAACCGGTTACCCAGTAGACAATTTTGTTCAAATTACTTCAGTCGGCAATTTACAACGGGAATATGCACACAGGCAATGCCCACTAATAGTTTTCAGTATCTTGTTGTTTGGAAATATCTTACCATTTATTGGCACCCGCATACTTTGGCTAAACACCAGATCACCAGCCCTGAAAGCTATTATTTCTGCGTTGACCAATCACAATAGTTCCGCGAGCTGGCGGCTCGTCGACATAATAACGTGTCAATCGTCAAGGCATTCGCCACTTTTTGACAACGGGTATGTCGTTATTGGTGAATGTATCAAGGCAACTGAACATTTCAACCAATTGGAACGTATGCGCCCTTTGTGAACACATATCATACGTGACGTATGGTGTGTAAATATTTAAAATTGAACGTTAGTTTGGCACGTCCGATTTTTAAAATGTGTTAACATCCTTTCTCACCATGTGCAGAGTATACACACATACACAACTATCGCATATAATCAACTTCATAGCCGTTACGTATATGCACATTTTTCACAATCGCCACATTAAAACTCCAATATATTTTTAAAATGCCTAATAATATGATCTTGAGGGCGTAACCATTTCTGACTATGGGTTTTCTTGATTATTGTGTGTAGCAGATATGCGTTACATTTGGGAGAAGATGTAAACACGATTAAGCGGTTGCTTAAAACGTAGTACGTTTCGCATTTATGGGGCCTTAGTGAATATAAGCAGATATAATATCCAGGTATAAAGACACAGAGTATGTAGGCAATTTCGGTAAAGATAAGAATTTATTTAAGATAGTCTATGATACTCCCTTGTATTTTGATAAATTGCGTACATACTATGCTACCGTGCAATATTGTGATAAAAGCGAAATTTTCGTATTTCATCACTTGACCGGAGTCAACTATGACCAATATTTTAAGACACGGACAATGCATCTACACATTTTACCCAATACTCAATCAGTAGTTCTCATACTGTTCTATAGTTCTGAATTTTGACAGATTTGATGTTGTAGATATAAACATAAATGATGTTCTGTCATATTCGTGAGACTGCTCTGAGTAAATATAGTTCTGCTTCTAGAAAAGGTCACAGAAACAACGAATCCCTATTACATCCTATTTAACTATTTAATTACACATATATCACACGAGTCAAGGTTAACAGTACAAATAAAACTGGGTTATTTTTCTGTTTCTGGGCGCCCAAAAAGTCCATATTTAACCGTTTAACCCTGCTATCATTTGCTATCTCGCGAGATACACTATAGAGATAATTCGTACATCTATTATCAAGAGTTTCACTATACTCTGAAATAATTCTTTCTCGCGGAATTTCAGAGCTTGTTCAGAACTTGAGAATAAGAAGAAATGGTAACATTTTCTGCTGTCATTGCGGATATGGAAAATGTTATAATGTAGGATTGTGTATCTATGTAGGATTGTGTATCTATGTATGATTGTATAGATATGTAAGATTGTGTATCTATTTAGGATTGTTTATCTATATAGGATTGTGTATCTATGTAGGATTGTGTATATATGTAGGATTGTGTATATATGTAAGATTGTATATCTATGTAGGATTGTTTATCTATATAGGATTGTGTATCTATGTAGGATTGTGTATATATGTAGGATTGTGTATCTATGTAGGATGGATTGTGTATCTATGTAGGATTGTTTATCTATATATGATTGTGTATCTATGTAGGATTGTGTATCTATGTAGGATTGTGTATCTATATAGGATTGTGTATCTATATATGATTGTGTATCTATGTAGGATTGTGTATCTATGTAGGATGGATTGTGTATCTATGTAGGATGGATTGTGTATCTATATAGGATTGTGTATCTATGTAGGATTGTGTATCTATATAGGATTGTGTATATATGTAGAATGGATTGTGTATCTATGTAGGATTGTGTATCTATGTCGGATTGTGTATCTATGTAGGATTGTGTATCTATGTAGGATTGTGTATCTATGTAGGATTGTGTATCTATGTAGGATTGTGTATATATGTAGGATGGATTGTGTATCTATATAGGATTGTGTATCTATGTAGGATTGTGTATATATGTAGGATTGTGTATCTATGTAGGATTGTGTATCTATGTAGGATGGATTGTGTATCTATGTAGGATTGTGTATCTATGTAGGATTGTGTATCTATGTAGGATTGTGTATCTATGTAGGATGGATTGTGTCTCTATGTAGGATTGTGTATCTATATATGATTGTGTATCTATATAGGATTGTGTATCTATGTAGGATTGTGTATCTATGTAGGATTGTGTATCTATATAGGATTGTGTATCTATATAGGATTGTGTATCTATATAGAATTGTGTATATATGTAGGATGGATTATGTATCTATGTAGGATTGTGTATCTATGTAGGATTGTGTATCTATGTAGGATGGATTGTGTATCTATGTAGGATTGTGTATCTATGTAGGATTGTGTATCTATGTAAGATTGTGTATCTATGTAGGAGTGTGTATCTATATGGGATTGTGTATCTATGTAGGATTGTGTATCTATGTAGGATTGTGTATCTATTTAGGATTGTGTATCTATATAGGATTGTGTATCTATGTAGGATTATGTATCTATATAGGATTGTGTATATATATAGGATTGTGTATATACATAGGATTGTGTATCTATATAGGATTGTGTATCTATATAGGATTGTGTATCTATATAGGATTGTGTACCTATATAGGATTGTGTATCTATATAGGATTGTGTATCTATGTAGGATTGTGTACCTATATAGGATTGTGTATCTATGTAGGATTGTGTACCTATATAGGATTGTGTATCTATGTAGGATTGTGTACCTATATATGATTGTGTATCTATATAGGAATGTGTATCTATATAGGATTGTGTATCTATGTAGGATTGTGTATCTATATAAGATTGTGTATATATGTAGGAGTGTGTATCATGATGTCCCGTCCTTCTAGATCCTACTACCACTTAGTGCAGCACTTAGTCTTATGCCTCAAAAGTTGTCTTTTAAACGTTTGTTGTATAAGCAGTACATTATGTAGTTGTCTTTTAAACGTTTGTTGTATAAGCAGTACATTATGGAAGTTTTTTAAATCAAACTAGCGCACCACCGCTATGTAAACTCCAATACATTGGTCACTTTAAAGGTGCACTCTGCGTGATTACGGTGTTATGCATGTCATAGTGACCAGAGCATATCCACAATTTTGTTTTGGAAATTTCATATTGTAAACTGCTAGAATTTTGTTGAAACATGATGTCCCCAACTGAAATTTAGCACACATTTTGAAGTCTTCTACCGGTATTCAGAAAATGTTTTTAAAGGAGTGATGCAAACCAAATTTATGACTCGTTATAGATCCATATATAGTTGGACCCAGGGAAGTCACGAAGGGGCCCTGAATAGGGTGTCCAATTCAGGATTTCCGATTGCATCCCGCTCCCTTGGGTACCTATTTTTCGACTGGTCGCCGCATAATTTGCAATGTGATTTTCACCTCCACTTGGGTTGAAATTTTCCAGCTGAACCTCCAGCAAGTGGGAAATTTGTTTCAGAATGTTCAGTCGCTCGTCCATTAATCCTGACATAAAATTTGGTAAATGGAAAAAAGGTCGCAGGACAAAAAGTCACCGAAAACAAATCACAATAAACCGCTAATAGCAGGGGGGGGGTGAAAAAATATTTCCGGCACGTATGCCGGGGTGGGTGGGTGGTCAAAGCCACCAACAAGCAATTTTTTCCGCAACTGAAAAAAAACTTTCCTGCTTGTTTTTTTAGTGTTTTGGCAATGAGTTGGGCTTCAAAACCACTTTGACTGAGAGAAATAATGTAATTCTAACTGGTAAACTGACTGCAGACAGTTATCGTGTTGTATTTTGCTGCAGATTTTGAAATCCAAGATGGCCGCTGGCAGCCATGTTTTTTTTGGCCGAATGACCTCAAAATGACTCATTCCTATTTACATGTCCATGTTAACAACCATGATAAATAGTATGCACATAAATTCATATACAGCTGTTTACAGTGAATTTCCCCCCGAAATCTCTGTTTTAGTGTTAAAAGGGGGGGGTGTCAAAAAATGGTCGGATAAAACTGCCGAAAACTGAAAACAATTTGGCGGTGGGGGTGGGTGGGTAGAAAAAATGATCGAAAGGGAAAAAATGCCGTACGTGCCTGAAATTTTTTTCCGACCCCACCCCCTGCTAATAGCAGGTTTTACATTCCCGTGATACACATGTAGCAAACTGAAACAGGCATATCAATGTTGGTTCAAACGGACATGGCTCATTCGAACTTAAACAATTTGTCGACGTCATTTGGCCGTAGGTATAAGATATGGTGATAAATACAGGAACTATTGACATACTGTTGTGCAAAAATGCTTTGAAAAGGACCTCCCATTGTCACAGCTATATTTTCCAGATGTTCTCAATTTTCTGTTCCGAAATGAAAAATACACTCTGTATTCTACCATACCAGGATTAGACTAATAAGGAACGCTCTTGTTGAAACAAACTTTCATAAATTCGATCACATGAATAATATATTGCTGTGGCATAAAGATAGGACAGGGCATCTTTTAAACATATCGTGATTGTTCAATATAAGGAGATGGGATTGGGACACAAGTTATGTTAAACGAACATGGCTCATTCGAACATCAAAGTTTTGTTTACGTACATTGGAGGGGCGGATACGATAGGTCGATAACTACACGAAATATTGATATGCCAAATTTAAGTCACAGCCATTTTCCAGCCGATTTCAATTTTTCGCACGAAGTCAGACAAACGCTCTTTATTGCTACCATATCAGGAATAGAATAACACTGAACTCTCTTTTCTATTCCATGTCGTGCAAGTGGCTGTTTTTTGTCTGGGACCCAAAACGCTGAGATATTTATCGACCTATATCGATACCGGGAATCATTCAAAATCTATTAATATTATTTGTATTTTGGAGCGCAAACCGCCATGTGGCTTTAACCTATCACCGTCTCTCCAAATGACACATGAATATTCATAGGTATGAGGCACCAATGTGTAAGCATGCAGGCCTTCCCATATTCTTTGTCTTTTCGGGCATCATAATTAGCACTGTATCCATTGGGGAAATTACAAACTATGGTCATACACAGGCAAGATATACGCTAGCCTCATGGTCCATAAACGATATTATTAAATATTTCACCGGTCTCGCTAAGTGGGGTAATTATTGTTTCCCCCATAATATTACATGGCGTACTCTCATCGGTTAATTGAAACGAGTGTCTGCTTAATGCCCAGTTCCTCTACAAACAGCATAACACGTACCCTTCACACTTTTCCATTGGCTTTTATTCAGCGCGATCGACATATACACGGTATATATTGTCTCCATCTGAGTCCATCCTATGATATCCAACTGATCCGCCCCTCACATATCATATCGAAACCGGGACCTGCTTATAAGGCTCTCAGCCATATGTGGGAGGGTCATCCTAAAATTTCCAACTGATCTGCCCTCTTATAACGTATCGATTCACATGCGTTACGTGGTGCCAGGTCAATACAATCACATACGACTGGCTATGTCAGGTAATCCCCGGGTTATTCGGGCCAAAATAGGATTTTCCCAAGCAAGCGCATGTTAGAATATATTTAAATACAAACACAGTAGCTTTACTAACCGACAGCGTTTGACAACATAGTAAGCGACATCTCCCATTCACGTAGGCACCATTTAATTGCGCAAAAATGTATTGATACATACAATTAGTTGTGTTGTATCATACAACCATCATTTATCAAGTCACGGACAACAAAAATAAAACCACTGACAGAATATATATATATATATTCGTAGTCATGCAATTCATCTATATAGAGTCAACAAAATTCGTCCCGCGAAAGTTGCGATAACGATCGGGATTACCGAATGGTACTGGATAATCGTTCGCGATGGAGCCTAAGAACAGCTCGCATAATAATCAGTTATGCAATGGGCCAATTAAGGATTTCATTTTTGTTATTACGACCTGAGTTCCATATTTTTCTAAGTGTATACATGAACCACATACACTTTGAACAACATGAAAATCAGGTCAGTCTATTGTAAAACATATTTGTTAACAAATATTAGCCTTCAGTAGAGGCCAATATTACATGCCAATCTGACGCTCTGCCAATCCATAATTGCTTCACTATACAACCGAACAAGTAACAATAATTATTGACGAGATATTTGGAAATTTGTAATTATCAATATTAACTATCCAGACTTTGGGATCTATTTTGCTATGATCGCCCTTCCTCGGGCAATATATGAAGAAGTGTTTTTAAAGAGCGCGCCATCCACCCTTTCCCAAAACCACCTGCCTTTTTTTTTTGGCGAATGTGATTTGGGGGGGGGGGGGTAACACCGGGTGGTCAAAAGGCCCGACCCTATAGGAGTAATTCGACTTATTGTAGACCAAACTTAATTGCATGTGGTGTTGTAAATGCTTTCAGACAAATCGCCGTTATTTCATAAAAGTATGTTACACGTAGAGTTATCACCCTTCCGATACTGTTACATGCTTGCTTGTAGTGGAATTTTGGCGTCACACTCGTGAGGTTTTAACTTTCACATCTGATGGATGACAATTATTTGCTTAGATGATATGAACCCAGCTATTGTTCGATATTAAGATGCATACATCGATATTTTAGGCCGTGGCGGTTACTGTGCTCTATCACAATATTAGTTTAATTTTGTATCGATTCAACTGTTGTTCACACAGTAATAATGGGGTATCAAAGCTTTCTAAATTGTCAGATTAATAATGCACAAGAACCTTTCATTCTCGTAATAGAAAAACTATTTTAGTCGAAATGGTCGGCATAATTACTATGATTAATTGAGACTACACGCGTGAACTTACTTGGATCGCATTGGCCCATGACTTCGATGGAGGCGTAATGATACCCCTGGCAGATGCACTCGCCGCTTTCCTCGTCACAAACAGTTCCATTTGCCAAACATCCGTTTCTGCAGATCAATCCTAGAACTACGCCGTCCACTGAAAAAAAAAAACAAGTGCACCACACCGCGTGTCCCCCATAACAAATTAATTTCACTCAGGGGGGTGTCTGGACAAAATAGCAGGATACAAGGTTGAAATGTTTGTTTTTTAATTGTTGTGATCCACCACCCCGGGAACCCGAGTTTTTCCTATCCGATTTTTGACGACTATCCCTCCAACGCAAGCTTTTTCCAAGAGGATTTGGGGACCCATTCTAAAAGTTTAATGAAAAACGGTGAAGAATATATAACAAAATAAGTACGGCATCCATACCAATAGGTTACCCGCACCAGTATATATGCGACAAAGATATGAATACACAACAGTGTATTCTCTGACATGGTGACTAGCACCGGTCAGTATAATGCGCTCGCTGCTGTGTGCTCTTCGCCAACCGAACTCGCCTTATGAGCCGTAAAAATGTACTCGCCGTGTAACATATCTACTCATTGTAGTATACATGAGACTCATCACTCATTTATACTACCGTGATGTAAAGCAGTCGGTAGATAGGGACTGCACATAAGGGCAGTGCGGATCTGGAAGGGAGGGGGCGAATGCTGGGACAATGGACTGCGTTAGAAGCCACTGTGGTAGAAACGTTAATCCCGAAATAAAAAGTTATCCTCACAAAGTTGAATACTTGTTTTGTAATAATTAGCATGCTATTTTTAATTACTCAGCTTTTAATTATACCCGTAGGTCCAAGATATCCAAGGCCGAACCTGCACATCAATGAAGATAATACACTAATGAAAAACACCTGTATATCGTTCAATATTCATACAATTTAAATGAGCAGAAGTATTAAATGAGCCGACATGAGCATCACAGGCCAAAAACAACATTGAAAACCTGTGAGAACTTATGGAATTGCTTTTTTTACAGTGAAATGTGTTCCTCGTAAAAAGCAGGACCCACCCTATAATATCGTGTTATAAAAGAAAAAAATATATAAATATTGAAACTAGGAGTGCCCTTCTGTTGACTAACGCTCTATTTGTTCCATTGTTTTTTCCATTGCATTGAAACAATCTGGGATCGAGGTTCAGACTTCCCCATCCACCCGGACCTGGTATCCTGTGATTGTTTACAGACACCCCCCCCCCCGTTTCGCTATGGATTAGCAAAATTTCAGAAGAGCCATGCATAGCTTCAAACGAAATGAATTGACAAAACCTGTAGCTTGATGATATTTTCCTCTTTCAACAGGAGCACCATAATTACACTGACATTTCAATCAATTCGATCATTCAAACAAGTAAATTGGTGAAACCCATTCCACACGGATAACCTTTCTCAGGTGCCGAATAATGAGGATATCAAAGAAGATCAAACCGATTTATAATTACTGAGATAGAGAACTCCAAAATTGTCATGGACGTATATAGGGACACGCAGACGGGCGGGTAGGGAGGCGCGGACGGCTCCCCTTTTGTTTTAATAACACGAACGTTCAGAACAACTTTGATTGCGTTCTTAAACCAGGAACAGAACTCAGCTATAAAATAGTCACCGATGTCACAAGGTATGTATGTTTATAATGTAATACCGACGGCATGACAACGGCCGCTTTTCAAAATGCTTGATGTTCGTATTGATGAACTTATTGCGAGCCTGCTGAACTCCTACAATGGTGAAATGTACGTGTACAATGCATGTATGTAGTGGTACATGTACCCCTATCTTGATTAGAATGTATGACTGTGTGTGTCCATGGGACATGACCCCAGGGAACTTTACGTTCTCTGTGTACCTTGTTACTCGATAATGGATTTCATGATATTTGTGTTATAGTGTCATCCGAGTTGTTATAACTGAAGCGGTCTTTGTTGTCTGAGTATACCATATCCGGTGTACTCTATAAATATTTAAAGTTAATTTTCCTATATTATCTCCGGCCAACATTCTGAAGCATCATGGAGTACCCAGTAAGTAAACTTGTTATACAAGACAAGTGACATAAGTCTGCTGGCGCCTTTATTCATTTGTTTTGAGTGAAAGCAAGAGAAAGAAATTATGGATGAAGGACATACTTGTCTACTATACATGTACATACAGTAGAGAGTAGCTTTCCTTTAAAAAATCATTCCAGAGTATGAACATAGCAACCACCGCCTCGGCATAGCAACTAACAAGTTACTCAAGCGCATGTGTTATAGCAATTATATATTACTTATACGAATAATAGGAATTATAAACGTTAAAGGGACTGGCGGCCTTCGTTGTAGGTTATAATTTAGAAATAACATTATCAAATTATGATAATTTCCTCAATAATATACTAATATTATAGCATAATGATGATATGAATTCGATATTATTCACAAAACACGTTCTGTGTCCGAGAAAATACAGGTCTACTGTTGTTTAGTTTATCGCGAAAAGCGCAGCTGACTGTTTATACGATGAGTCACGATACTGTGCCATTTCCTTTCCTTATTTAGATTCGCGCGCATTACATCGGTTGTAAAACTCATAATTTGGTGCGCTTCAACTTACATCGTAACTCCCCCAGGATGATGAAAAATCACCAAATACTTCCCTCAATACCTTCAGTGCATTTGCCAAACTTTCAGGTTTAAAGGTAAACTTTGACATGACACAATCTGTATTGATTGGGGCAAAAAGGGGTTGTGGTGAAGAGTTGAACACTGACAAAACAATAATATGGAATCATAACCAATCTTTTACAATTCTTGGTATAGAATTAAATTTATTCAACACTGACTTCATCGAAAATAATGATAAAACAAAATTAAAAAAATATAAAATCTACTAAATGACTGGACTTTTAGATCCCTCAGCCTATATGGGAAAACAACAGTTGTTAAAACACTTGCCCTACCAGTTTTAACACATTGTCTTTCAACATTACCGCCATCTTCATCTCAATTGTCAGATAAGATTCAAAAGCTTTTCGACAACTTTTTGTGGTCCGGTAAATAGATAAGATATCAAGGAATGTTGTAATAAATACTATTGAAGAGGGTGGACTGAAATTTCCACATTCGAACTCTTTCAGCAGTGTCCTGAAAATGACTTGGATACAAACACTTATACTCTTATAGACCCAAATACTAGCCCAGGATGGAAATATCTAATAATGGATGATAAAGAGCCTTATGGAGGCCCACACATATGGAACCTTCGAATAAAGTGTCTAAAAGTTCACGCATGGTCAGACCTCCATAAAAACCCCACCACAACCCCTTCTGACATTCGATGTGAAACCCTATTTTACAATCCAAAGATTCTTATTAACATGAAGTTATTCTACAATAGGCACCTCATAGAAAATGGTCTATATAATATGAATGTCCTCATGAAGGATAACTCAGGCCTATTGAATTATGATGAATTTTGTCAAAGATACACTATACAAATTCCTTTCACCACCTATCATGGACTGTTAGCCGCCATACCTCGTGCATGGAAAACATTTGTGAATGAGAATGATATTTGATACCATTACCAATGGTAATCTAGAACACTTGAAGAATTGTGTAAAAACATGGAAAAAAATTATCAAATTCTTTTACAAATTTATTGCACAATACCAATTGCTTCGCAGAAAAAGTGGGCAAAACATCTTGAAAAAATATTTTCTGAAGAAGGCTGGGAAAAAAAATCTATGCTAATATCTACACATTTACTAATGACAGTAGTCTCATATCATTCCAGTACAGAAGTCAGAAACAGCCATTTGTACATTCTGTCAGTCGGGTAGAGAAACCATGCTACACTTGTTTTATGATTGTAAAGTTACAAAATCTATTCTACTTTAATTTCTACAACAAAATTTAAGAAAAATGTGACCCGATATGGAACATTTCACCAGAAATTGTGTTTTTTTTAATATATGACACATACAACACTCAAGACAACTTGAGGAATATTTGCCTCCTACTCTTCAAAAGATATATTTTCTCCAGCATGATAAAAAAGAAAGATCCAACTTTTATTGGATTTCAACAATGGCTTAAGTATTATAAGACAGTAGAGCAAGCCTCGCCAAAAACATTTACATCGAAAAAAGACATTATATTTCATGATAGATGGAATATGACAGAAAATATTTTTGAACAATAATATAATGGTTACAAAAAACTTCTGTATGTAGACCCACATACATGTATGTCGCAGGCGTTCATCTCTTCCAACAACCTTGTAACTTGTCGAATTTCACTCTTGTGCGAGCCCTTGGCAAATCAGAGAGGGCGACTCCTGGCAGGTCGCACTGAGTTGTTGTCAGAGATGGAATTTTGTTGCATTGTGTTTGTCTTACATGGTTCCTATCGCCTATTGTTTTCCACTGTCGTCAACAAATTAAAAGTCAAAAGCAGACATCAGTAGATAACCATAATCCCACGAGATAACAAGCCTAATATAGCATAAGGATAGCTTAATATAACAAAACCAAAACAAATGGGTTACCTCCAAAGTTTTATTTCGAGTAGACACTCATCGTAGAACCATGTGAGGAAGAATTATATTATATGACAGTATTTTCTTCACATGTCATGTCATTTCTTTACCTTAAATGTACTAAACAATTAATTAAATTGATGCCATTACAGTTTTGTGATGTATTAATCAATGTTTTTGATCCCAATAAAATTATTTAAAAAACAAACTTACATCGTAATATTCTTTATTTGGTATGTATTACCAAATATAGGTTAGGAGAAATACTAACTGGATTGAAAAATATTCTTTGCGAGAACTATTATATTATGTACACGCTTTCTGTCTGATCATTTCCAAATCATGAAGTAACTTGGATTATCTTCATTTCGAACTGACAGCGGGTAGAATGGGTCGATTCAAATAAAATTTGGTGTGATTTGAATGCGACTATTGAGTGCGCCAATAATTTCTACGCATTCCGCAGCGCAACGGATCATGTATATGGACGATACGGTAGTTCCGAATATTTGTCTACAAACAATCGTAACGAAACTTTTGTATAACCAAGTGTACTAACACGACAATAACATGCAATCTACGCCATATTTATGATTTGTATAAGAACAACATCTGTCTTTTATATCATATGCTTTCTGTTTATGGCGGTTTTAGTGGATGTGACTATTTTAAAACCTATATTCATAGGGAAAGCCGCCCGTATCTTTAAAGGAATAATCGGAAATATAAACATTACAGGAATTATAGGAATTATAGTAATCATAATCAGAATTTATGGACAGTAGTACAATGTTTGATATTTTCAAATCGGTATCGTTACATACTAGAGATATGATAAACATTGTGAATAATAAGTAAGGGTACGTGTACATGTGTGTATAACTCTAAACGTTTTTCAGTTAATATATTGCTGTCAGGCACTGCTGTGTTATAGGTTAGCCAGTTTGCACGGTCACAAATACGAGCTAATCGGAAATCGAACCGACTTCGCCATCGCGAATTTTATCGTCTTGATAGTATAACACTGTTATAATCTCATCAATTTCATTTACAAATAATCATTAAGTCAGGTCTAGCATAAATAATTGTCTAAACCAGAGAGGCCTATTCGGACCTATTATCAGCATGAAGCATTTTTGAACAGAACTTATTTTTATATATTTTAATCATGGCTGCTCGTGTGTTAGTAAACTGACAGGAATAACCATTTTAGTTGTGGTCAGTTTACAACAACAAAGAGTGTGATTATTTAAGGACATATTATGCACTTGTTCGGGTGCGTGAAACTGATCAGTTAGTATCCAGGCGCTATGCCAACTGGGAGAATGTAGCATTCTACTAACATCGCCGAAAATCTGAAGCAAATCGACCGTACCACTCCATAGAAAACACCGTCTGAACTACGCTCAATTGTAAATATTTGCTACTCGATTCGGGACGCATCTATCGGCGACAAATTAACGAAAACGATTTCGCCATCGAGAGTCACTGCATTTAATTAATATATAAGAACGACGGTGTGTGTTGTCAATATTTGTAAAAATTACTGCTTTGAACAAGAGTATTCTCCATTTATATTTTTATCACCCGACTGTAGTGTTTCATATCACTTTAAAAGTTTCACAATATATATGCTATTCACCAAACTACGCCAACACCATCAGTCAATTGGTTATATACATGTAAATTTATTACACGTATATGTAACCCGCCATATCAAATCCAGTCGGAAGTCGGGATTTGTTTACCCTGTGCCAATGCATTCTCTTATATATGCGAGTCGACCATAGGTCGCCTCGCATATATAAGAGAATGCATTGGCCTAACAATTTTTTACAATTTTAATAATTTTTTCTTGTATTCTTTAACAATTTTATAATTTCACCCATACAACGCCCCAGACAAACATGAGCAGACGACACTCTTATATATGCTTCTATATATGTGTGGGGCTCCCTGCAGGGTAATGGATGTTTTTTATTTTATGTCCTAAACATTGTTAGATACATTTATTTTAAAAAAAATGATAAAACATTGTTAGGCCAATGCATTCTCTTATCTATGCGAGGCGACCTATGGTCGACTCGCATATATAAGAGAATGCATTGGCACAGGGTAAAAAAAATCCCGACTTCCGACTGGATTTGATATGGCGGGTCACATATGTATGATCCTCGTATATCATACAAATTAAACGATTGAAATAAATAAATTGCAATCGTAAGCCGAGCTAGAACTCACCATGTGGTACAAAGCATCCATTTACTCCGCCATCTAGCCGACCAGATGATTGAACGCTATTCTTGGGGCAAGTGGTCTGCTGTGAATTCTGAAAATAGAAAGTGAGTAGTGTTGTTCCGTCACCTAAAACTTTGCCGCACCATGCCCTTATTTTCCGTATAATTGCAACGCGAGGGCGACGGATATATGTACATGCCAGAGAGACCAGCACCACGAGCGATTTGCCAAAAGAATAAATCATTTATGGAATAGAAATACGATTGGTTGAATAAAACAAAAGTTCTTTAAAAATGATTTTTTTCAAGAGATATCTGCAAAATTTTGAGATCTTGAATGTTGGTTGTTTTGGCTCTAGTTGTTCAAAATTGATTAGGTGAGTTTCGGGTAATGCGTTCAGAATATAACCCTATCTTAACTCGACATCGTTACCATATCTTCAACACTATTACCTTCGCAGTCATTGTTTGGTGAGACTCCATGACTGTACGGATTTCACGATTCGTATTGCGTTAGGAAGTTTATTATTATTATTCAACATTGAAGTATATAGCCGAAAGCTTGTACGCCATTCTTAAAAAGTAATAGCAACATGTTGCGACTAGCTGTCGTATGGTATGTAGCAAATGCAATAAACTATTCCATGGTTCAACCCTTTCAGTGCCAGGGGCCGATCTCATCGGCCCTAATTTACGGTCTGTCAAGTCGGCCCTAAAAACATTTTTTTTGTTTTTTTTGTTTTTGTTTTTGTTTTTAGATTTTTTTGGGTTGAAATTATTTTTTGTACGCTTAAGCATGCTATAGCGAATTTAAAAACAAACTGGATAAAACCTTAGGGGCATGTTATAACTCAAAAAGTATTCATAGTATTAATTTTGATGCCCATGAAAAACGAAAGATTCCCTGGCACTAAACTTACAAAATAAGTCTGTTAAAGAATATAAGAACAAATTATTAAAATTGTAAAACAAAATAACAAATAATGAAAAATTGTTAGGCCAATGCATTCTCTTACATATGCGAGGCGACCTATGGTCGACTCGCATATATAAGATAATGCATTGACACAGGGTGTATGGGCTTGATACAAAAATCGGACCTGGCACTGAAAGGGTTAAAGGCACGGATGACCTTCGTTATATGTTTTAATTTAGAATAACAGTTACCAAATTATGAAAATTTCCCCAAGAATATACTGATAGTATAGAATAATGATCGTATGAATGCGTTATTAACCACTGAACAAACTGTGTGTGAGTCGAGCTTTGGCTTATATACAACACATAAATATTGAGCGATAAGCAAAACACTCAAAACCGTGGCGGTTGTTTAGGAGTGATTCATGGTGACCCATTAAACACCGAAATCATGAGAGGTGAAGATTAGTGTATACGGGTAGTTAGTAAACAACATGGTGGCATTTCTACCAAAGTTCAATTGGTGAGGATCTCCTCGGTGTTGAGTGTTTTGCTTATCGCATACTGTACGTACTGTTTGGTTACATAACATGATGTTTGTTTAAATAACACAGAGAACTAACATGACAATAACATGCCGCGATTTACGCGATATGTATGATTGGTAATAAGAACAAAATTTGTCTATAACATAATATTATTTCTGTTTATGGCGGTTTTAACGGATGTGACTATTTTAACAGCAATACGCACCGCTAACGCTTATCGTATCTAGCAAGATCCTCATGGACGTATTATTTTCTTCAACTTTTTGTGTGACGACCCGCTAATAGACCACGCTATCGTAACCGAACGGTACCGTAACTCCACTGCAATGACCGCTTCGATACCGGTGTGGATATAATATACTATCGGTAATACCGTTGTCATTACCGCGGTATCACTCCATTTATCAAGTCAATTACTTCGGGTATAGCGGTAGATACGCGATACAAGTTTTCAGTTCTGTTCCGGAACGAAATACATGTGCCAAGATACGGATCGCTAAATGTTAAGTAAACAGTTTATTTGACCAACGTTGTGTTCTGCTTATATATCGTGCTGATGTTGCTACCGGTAGTTGACATTATTTTTAAATTTGCCTGTTTGTTGGGTTCTTATTCGCTGACTCTTTCGTTTTAGGGTCCCAGAACGCTCGACTTGAACAGTCCCCAAACGCATGGTCCCCAAACCCGGTATACCGGCACAGGAAAAGGCCTGAATCAGCCCCGGAATGTGTAACTGTATGTCTATGCACGCAAAATAAAGAATTAGTGAACTCACCTAATTCAGGTGAAGATGGTAACATCAAATGTTATATTGATATTTGGTGTGCCACATGTCAGGCTTTCCAGTGTTAATTATGAATTGGAATGCCAATTCGGCCCTCCCTAGCTGTTCAATTTGGCTTCTTAAAACATTTACAAATATATGATATCATACCGGTACCTGTAGCTGGACTTTTTGGGAGTATGTGGTGCATATATATAATACCTGTATATGTAGCTGATTCTGACCTACATGCAGCTTTTAAAGACAAAAATCTACTATTATAACTGGGAGCCCGGGTGCTAAATTTGGATGCTGCATCTTAATAACATGTACATAATCATTCATTCCTCTTTTCTGATTTCATTACAAGCATTCAAATAATTATTTTCAGACAAGAGGAGCTGCTTGACTGGATTGAGACAGCATAATTCCATTCCAATGCCTGGTATCTGATAACCAATCTTAGCACGATTCCTGAGTGCATCTTGGTGTAAACATATTTATTTCTCTAAATCATGCACATTAATTAACAGAGTTGTATAATATACATAAAGACAATTATTTTAGAGAATGGGATTTGGCAGAAAGTGTGATGCTTATATTAGCCATTTCCCCATCTTTGTCATACACATGTGGTGGTGTCTTTATTGCTTTTTCATAATGTTCTTTTCCCAGTTAGATCTTGTTTTTGTTTAAATTTTACTATCTTATTATTATCATTGTCAGCCGTCTGGGGCATAGACTGTCCAACAGTAACCCATAATAATGGGTCACTGTTGGGCAGTCCACGCATCAGTTGAACTGAATTGTTACTACCTGTTTGTTTATTTGTTTGTGACCTGACCATTGACCCTTGCAGATACCTTGCAGATACTGATTACGCTTAATACCAATATTAATTATGTCCAAGACTGGATAGGAAGGATTTGAAATGTTATTCGGTACGCATGTACCGGAAACATGTACGGTATATGTTACCGGTATTCGTCCATGCATGTCATAATGTGTGTTGTTGATTTATGACAGTGAGTCTCCTTGCTATATATATGTAACATATGTATACCGGTACTTATACCGGAACTAGTACCGGTATATACTGTATCCAGTATCATGCATACATGGTACTTATTGCACAGTGCAGCGAAGGGGGAGGCGTTAATTGATAAGATAAATGATGATGATCAATGAGTTAATCAAAGGCAAAATAACACATAGATGTGTCCATTCCTTCCTTGGTGGAGACCGATCATCAACATGAGTTATTTCTTAAATATTGAATAGCTCCGCCTCCGATAGTCCGAAACATTCCGATATCTTTCGCATTACGACTGCTATCTACATGTAGGGCTCTCACCGCAGTATGACGTCACCACGCAAGCTTTGAATTAGAACGTCCACACGACAATATTATGATTGGCTGCTGCTGAGTCCTGTCGCGAATGCACGCGATTTGTTGTTGGCTGACACTGACTCGATATTCTTTGAAACAAATAAATGCGATCCCTGCTCTTGTTTCTGGCTATCGATAGTTGTTCATTTGTCTCGGTTCACCCAGACTGGATAATCGTGTTATGTCGAGTTTTGACGACGACAAACTGTTGTACCACTCTCTCTTAACATTCAAGCTTTTGTTCTTCGTGGTCGTTTTATGCGATGATCAATGCTGTAGTTTTGTTCGTGTCTTAAATGAGTAATACCCGAGTACACGACGCTGTTCTACTTTAGCGATGTCCAATAACTATACTCAATGGAATATCGATGAAGAAAATGTAGGCTACCTGAAGGCAATTGTACCAACAAGTTACACTGATTCATTGCCGCACATGTTCGCGTTGTGGTAGATATATTATCCAAAAGTTCAAGACACTCCATATCAAATGATATGTATGTATTAGAAACTCTAAGAAAGTTGTATCTGCGGACGGAAGTATACATATTAGTTTTTGCACAATTTAATATGTTAGTTAATTATGGTTTAATGTAACTGTCAACAGCTATGGTCATAACTATCGTAACATATGAGGATACCTAAATGCCTGCTCATTTATTTCTCTCGCTCGTTTCGAACACTTCTACTTCAGACATTGACTACCGTGATCCTAGTATTTAGTCAATTCTTGAACATGTCCCAAATTTTAGACTAGTCATATTTCCCATCATGCTCACCGGACCACATAGGGCATATTTTAATGAGGCAGCGTATAATTACAAAGAACGACTGGAGTGCGTCAATGGGTTTGTCCAAACGGTACGAGTGCTAGCGCGGAAGGATGGAGCGAGAGGCACAGCCCCGAGTGATATCCTTCCGGGATGGCACAAGTTAATACAAACACTCATTACATCTATTCCAGAAGCCATTTTGGAATCAAAACTACTTACAATATCCATAATTTCCTGTTCATTCGTAGGATCAATAAATAATTAAGATGAGTCGTTTAGTAAGATAGATACTGGCAGTTTTTCTCTCATTGATTCTTGGTGCTAAATTTGGTCCAACGTTGAATTGGCTACTAATCGTGTTTGAGTCTGATATATTTATTTTCGTGAAAAGTATTATTTCCATCCCGGCAAAGTATTCTTATTCCGCAGAGATTTCAAAATTGTCCAGCTTTCATAGATATTATTCTGAGATTCTTCAATTTTGTTTTTAGAAAATTTATTGTTGTTTAAATTGTCTTAACATTTGACTGAATTTATTTCTATAACGTTGAACTTTGTCTCATTCTGTTCTTATGTTCATTTCAAAATTCTTATATAAAGTGTTTTTCGTGTGACACCCTGCTATCCCTTCTGTTTGACATGGTTTTCCTGACCGATTGATATGCACATGTTTATACTTTGTGGGAAAGCACTCATATAGTTTGGAACACATGGAATTCATATGCATCCTCAGTTGAATCGCATTCAGTTACTTCTTCCCAATCAATGGAAGACAACTTTACCCTGAACTTGTCGCGATTAGTTTCTGAGAAGTCTCCATAGACTAATTTCCCATTAGATTTATTGTGACCAATATTGGAGTTTGAACTAATATCAAATCATTCGACCTTTGACCGTTGCAAAAATCGCTCCAGATATCTGGACTATCACTCAGTTTGTATCAACCTCATTCATGTTCCAAATGCCAATTAGTATGGATAGTTTTAGTGAGAGTATGTCGTCAATTATTAGGTTCTACTTGCCCTATCCCCAAAAAATCCACCATTTATTTCTCAATTCCATGACCATCAGGAATACCAGAACAAACATTTGCATCGTGTTTTCAACGTGGACTTGCATAGTGACTGGACTACTGCTCAACGACAAAATTATTAGATCATCCGGAAATAATAGCCATATTAACCAACATAAGAATACATGTAACAACACTGCAGGTATTCTTTTTCGCTAATTCGAAAATGTTATTGTCAACCAGGTATATATCGAAAAGACATTTGACACCTCTTATAATTTAGTCGGTTAGGGTTGAGATTTTCTATCAGTGACAGGTTGTTAGAGTTCAAAATATTTTGGCTACATTTTGAATGCCTAATATACACATAAACAATAATAAAGACTGATTGTCCCAAAAATTTCAATTGTTCTTGACATTTGGGGAATTGGTTAAAAATTTCGGCTCTTTTTGGAAGAAATTGCGCGTTATATACTGTTCATTGTTATCCCCAAAATAATTAATTATACACATAATCAATTATAGTTAAAATATTGTTTAATGTGATAAACAGTTACCATACTAACACTCTCCAAACAATATTCATATTAATATATTTCACTGAAATATGCCCCTTCGGGGAAATTACTACAGCATAAAATGACCACACCGGATTCCTGGAGAGTGTTGTTCTAAACATATCCGCCTACCGATTATGTAAAACAGGTCTTCATTTGTATTTTCCCTCAGATTACCCTAATGTTCCCGGACTATCAATCACACGTGATTGCCCATGTGCATACTACCGGGGAAATTCTTCTGCTGAACTTGAACTATGACGTATTGAAGTATTGCCCACAATTTTGTATCATGTTTTTTAAATAAATGTTTCTTACAATTTTTAGGACATAAAATAAAAAAAACATCCATTACCATGCAGGGAGCCCCACACGTATATAGAAGCATATAGAAGAGTGTCGTCTGCTCATGTTTGTCTGGGGCTCTGTATGGGTGAAATTTTAAAATTGTTAAAGAATACAAGAACAAATTATTAAAATTGAAAAAAATTGTTAGGCCAATGCATTCTCTTATATATGCGAGGCGACCTATGGTCGACTCGCATATATAAGTGAATGCATTGGCACAGGGTAAAAAAATCCCGACTTCCGACTGGATTTGATATGGCGGGTCACATATGGTGTATATTTGGGGGAGAAGTTAGGGGCCTCGGTGGCTCAATCGGTTAGGGGTACAACTCCAAGCTGTTTCGCCCTCCAGCGCTGGTGATAAGGGTTCAAATCCACATGTTCCTATCGTGGACTTTGTAACTCGAAATCGTTATCAGGTGGAGATGCCAGTTACTCGCCGATGGCCTGTGGTTTGCCGCACATGATCGACGAGTTTATAAACCATTGAACTCATTGTCAGATTAGCCGTGTGTGTGCAGATTTATTCCACCACGAAAACTGACAATGTCGTGGAATGGCCTTAGTTGCTGTAAGCAACAAAAACCCCAAATCAATAAATCGTATGGGGGATGTTATTTCCATGCGAAATTGGCAGAGCCGTTGAGATTAAATTGTGTTCGTCGATAGAGACAGTCAAGCATTGCGATCGTCGCTAATATCTGGCGGGTTTCTGGTGACGAGAAACGATTCTGGTAACAAATGTGGAGACTAGGTGATGCTTTCAATCGAAGAAAAGTAAGTAAGTCCATGTATCAACAGCTCAGTACCATTATATATTTAAAACGGTGTTATAATATTGGTTTGGTTGCGACAAAGCGACCATAATCAATTCATGGATGTTTCATGCAGACACTTTACCTCGAATCGATCGGATTAGCTGACGACCGCGACAATGACGGTATGTGAAAAATAATGGTTATCACTTTGTCCATCGATATCCTACTAACTATAGCAGGGCCACTTAACCATCATATCAATATTTACAGCGTCTCAACATGTTTCTATTAGGTGGAACAACGTGTAATGTCATGGATTTCAAAGATGTATAGTAACACTATTAATATTTAATTACCCAGTACATACAAACCATAGCTAGCGTTTAATGGCTGCTTCGTTTCTTCACCTATGACATGTATGCTAACGTTTCCGTACAACTAGTTATATCGCTGCAGCAAAGCAAACATTTGTCGACCCAGAAGTCATTTTGGCAATAGAGTGTTACGTTTTATCCCATCCTGGTGACTTCATAATAATAATGCTTCCAGTCCAAACTGCAGCTTAACCCCAATCAGCCAATACACTAACAAACGTGCACCACACATGAAGAGAACTGCTATTCAAGTTGCAGGAATTGATAACATGTTCTCGCCGGCAGCCGGTGGCTTTGGAAGTATTGACCCATTTAATGTGGAACAACGTCAATTTCATTAATCTATTCAATAAGCACATGGTTGCCTCTGTCTCGTAGAATCATAGTGTGCTATTTTTGACGGGCGAAGTTGGAAGGTTCTTACATATGGTGACCACAACTAACACAGTCATGGTGGTCAACGCAGCCGTAAGCATATATGGTACCGACAATTAATTATTTCCACATTGCCTTCACCAACAATATGACTATAGCCAATCTTGGCACCATGCAAGGATGTGACTACATAAACATAGCTGTTTTAAAATTTAAAAAAATGAATTGTAGTTTAAACGCTGTTTGGCGTGAATTATGTACTTTTAGTAGTAAATTACTAATATGGTCAATTAATCGCCCATTTTGGCATGTATGTTGCCGATTTAGCAGGTTTTTCGGTGGAGTGGTTACGACATGAAAAGCACGCTTGGTTACGCAGATTACTTACCAATAAAGTCATCGTGGTGATAACAAATCGTTTTACACTGATAATATGCGCGATGTTGACGATCGACAACCGACAAGAATGTATTCATTGAAGCAAGAAAACAACATTTTCAGTTCCCTTGAATTCCCCGTAGTTGCATAGAAACCGTTGATACACAGTGATCGCTTGACGATACTCATCTATTTTATAATGATCCAGCTCTATCAGAAACAGCACCGTGGAGTTCCAGGTAGATAATGCATTTACAGCATTACTAACATCGGGAATATTGGTGGCCTATACCACAGTAGAATATATCCTTGGAGCTGCAGATTTCGTTATCCTTTCCACCAGAGACAGTGATGCTCCAGCCACAAGTGCTTCTCCCTAAGAATATTCAGATTCGACAATCTGATTCATTTTTGATAGCATATAATAGATACGACGGGCTACCAAGACCACCAAGTCATGCGAGCTTGGATTCTCATTACCAGAAACCACAGAGTGAACGCAATGTATGGTGTCATGGTATACCGTATATGCCATATACATCTTAACCGTGTCCTGGGTGTGAACAACTTACATATATCACGACATGGTGGTTTACCGCTTGCAGACATTGTAAAGGGGGACTAGATATTCGGCACGGTGGCAGGCGTAATGCTATGCTCCACAAACAACAGTAATATATTCATATTTTTGGTAAAGTCACACAATACTAAATCGGAGAGTCGCGTCAATTTGTGTGCCATCTATGACAGTGACACTCATGAACAATTGGCTGACTGAGTCACACGACAACAATGTTTTGTCGCAGTATATATATTTAACAAAGTACGAAAAGCATAATTTAAAATATATCATTGGGTCTGACGAATTGACAGCATCTGAAGAGGAACCTCGCCGAAACAATTATGATGACATCTCGTTGCAATTAAATTCAAAACATGTCGGAGCGTTGAATTTCTTTCCGCCCAGCAGAAACGAACATAAGTTTTGCTGCATTTAGTCGAGGAATATAAATGCACTATCGCATTAGTGGTCCAAGAAAATACCCCAACATTGGTAACGAAGTGATTGCAATACTAGCGAGTTGCACTCAGTTAAACATTTTCAATTTCATTATCATACATGTATATATGTTGTCACATATTGCATCTCGGGTTACTTTTGTACTGTGTTTTGTTGAAGAGTAGTGGTAGGTTTCGGAATTCACTGACTATATTTTTGGGTATTTAGTCAGGAGGCACCAAATGTTCCATATCGAAACGGAGTCACTATGTGCATATATGTCACAGATAATTCGAGAATTATCATCAAAACTAACAGAAGAAATCCGTCTGTATTTGTACTGGTTGCAAATGGCTTCATTCACTTAAGCAATTCATATTAACTTGAACAAAATTAAACAGAATTTCTTGATATTTGGTAGCTGGTTCAAACTTGAGAATACGCAGGCCAAGTTCGAATGTGGTCACGGTCCAATGAATCTTGACGCCGTTATGCCCCTTTTTCGACTTAGAATCCCTGTTTTTGTGTTGTCGGCATTGTAACTGGAGCAATATCCAACATATTTCTTGATATTTGGTACGTGGTTCACATATGAGAAGACTCAGGCCAAGTTCGAATTTTGTCATGATCCGATTATTTCTGACAGTTATGCCCTGTTTTCGACTTAGAAATCCCTGTTTTCGTGTTGTCGCGTGGTAACTTCAGCAATATGCAAGAGGATGTTGGTTAAGTTGAGAATTTATTGAAGATAGTCATTGGTACTACTTTGTATTTTGATAAATTGCGTTCATATTACACTACCATACATTATTGTGATAAATGCGAAATATTCGTGTTTCATTACTTGACCAGAGGCAACGATGACCACTAGTTTAAGACATGGATAATAGGTTCTACACATTTTACACACAATAAAACTCTCTGATACTGTTATATAGTAGCGAATTTTGACATATTTGATGTTGTTATATGTAAAAATAAATAGCGATTGGTCACATTCGTGGGACTGCTCTGAGTGTATATATTTCTGCTTCTAGAAAAGTTCAGAATCAATACATCCCTCTTAAATCCTATTTAACCGGGTAATTACATGTAAACATACATATCACACGATTCAAGATAAACAGTACAGATAAAATTGCGTTATTTTTCTGATTCTGGGTGCCCAAAATATCCAGATATGACCGTTGTATGATATCTTGCATTCGCTTGCTCTATCGCGAGATACATTAGAGAGAATACGCACATCTCTTATCAAAAGTTTCCCATAAACTCTGAAATCATTCGTCCTCGCGTAATTCGAAGTTTGTTCATTCTTATAGAACTATCTATTTAATTTTCCACAAATTGTATATATCATTCGATTGTGTCCATTTTGGCGGTAATTTTGGGACATTCTACCGATATAGGTTACGACTAAGCATTATATAGGTATAGTTTATTGTATTATTAAGTTGGTATTAGCTGGGCTACTACTACAGAAATTGATATGTTGGACGCCATCTTGGATTCCAAAAAAATAGTAATTTGTTTTTTAAAAGTTCATAAATATCGGAATTAAAGTCTGCAAGTAAACGTATGACATGTTCAGACTACAACTGGATCAATGGCTGGCGCAAATCAATTGCAAATATGTTTATCAACTTATGTACCCCTCCCTACCCCATCCCGGACTCGAACCAATTAGGCATATGTTTAACCCTTTCAGTGCCAGGTCCGATTTTTGTATCAATCCATGGGCCATGTGTCAATGCATTCTCTTATATATGCGAGTCGACCATAGGTCGCCTCGCATATATAAGAGAATGCATTGGCCTAACAATGTTTCATCATTTGTTATTATTTTTTACATTTTTTTACAATTTTAATAATTTGTTATTATATTCTTTAACAGACTTATTTTGTAGGTTTAGTGCCAGGGAATCTTTTTTAGGGCAGATTTTTGTATATCACGTAGATGATTATTTATAAATTTGATGGAAATCGGCGACACAAATATTTTATCATATTTTATCGGTATCCGTGGTGCATGTCAGTGCAAAGGTACACATATATATATGCACATAATGTGCATATATATATACCAGACAAACATGGATCACTTAACCGGGCATTTGAATAAATCCACTTGCAGGACAAGTAATATTCGGTATATATAAACAAATACATAAAACTGCGCAGTATTTATTATGTACGTATCCTTATACAATGTATACTTACAGTTCATATGTATATATGCACAATTAATATGCATCCCTTAACTAACATTATTTCTGATTGGGCAAAAGCCGCCTCGTGATAATCCGGGAAAAAGTCATATTGGACTCTCAATGGTCATATTGGACTCCGAAGTGCCCAATATGACTATTTTATTGGGACGCTGTGACGCCATGAATTAACTGTTGCGAAATGAATCGGTGAAATTGGGCGTGCAACACTGGTGGATTTAGCAGACGTTTCACTTCCGCGTTGAGTTTTTTTTTCACTTCCTGTTTATACTGTTCCAAATGCTTTCTGATGATCAAATAAAGGCTTTTATAGAGAATAAAGTGCCGACAAATACCAAAAAATAACCATTAAGTTGTATTCCCAAAATTTGGATACACATACAGATGGATAATAAAACTGTCATTATAAAATGTTGTGTACAGTATGAGTTTTTCTTGACCTCGTCCAGGTTATGGTGAAAAGTCATATTGGACTCGACACTGCGTGTCTCGTCCAATATGAGCTTTCACTACAACCTGGACTGGTACAAGAAAAACACATACTGTACACAACACGGTATAATAACTGTATATTATTAAGTATATATCATTTCGCGTGGCAGAATAAGCCGATCTCATATATTCGTTTGTCGGTTGGTTAGTGGGAGTTGGTGTTTTATGCGTTGTATTTGTCAGCAACCATCATCATAAATGATGGACATAATTACTATTAAGACGATGTCAGTTTTAGAGGTGAAGGAAAGACCGTACACTATATTTATAACACCCCCAATCAGCCCTCGACCAATGTATGTTATACATTGTGGTCCGGAAACCAACCTTTATTTACTGTAAACAATCTATAAGTCGTCGCCTGCTCTGTAAACATGTCTGTCGTTATTACAATAGGACAACGCATTTTGTATTCGTGCCACACTCAGTCTCATTGATTGACCAATTATGAGCTCCAAAAATTCAATAAAATATTTGGTATGCATGTGAGCGTTACTAATATGGGTTGTGATATCAAGTTTTCTAACAGCAAGCAAATTCAGGGGCGTAGCGACGGGGAATACAAGGAGTCGATACATCATGCCTAAGGTTCAAAAGCTGATAATCTATATCAGTTCGTAATGCCGAGTTTTGCTGTAGAATGTGTTAGAATATCAAGAATATGCGAGTCAAAATGCGAAAATTGTCAAAACTTTTGACACTGTATGGATACACCACAAATATCTTATAAAACACATTGGGTTAAATACATAGATTTTGTTTCTGAATAGTCTGAGACACATTGGAATAATGATCCAAATCGGGTGGGGGTATTGGTATGATTAAGATCCTCCTGGAATATAGTCCACAGTTAGTCATTTGCTCTTTGGGTGATATCCTGAACCATGGCACATTTTGTAGCTGACCGCACCCCTTAATATACTCAAATGCAATCACAACAGACATTTTTACAGCACAGGAAACAACCAATATATTTACAGCAACTAAAGGTCGGTAACCAGACCTCATTCGATTACTTATACACTGGTCGAGAGCTGATTGTCGTACTTATTACAAATAAATGCAGAAATAAATAAATCAGATAAGCAGGAATAATACACAAAATAAAACGGCTCCTTGGCAGAATTATTTTTAATCCAATCTTAACGGAGCACTTCATTCGGATCTGCGATCGGATCGTCCTTTATATTTGCTATTACAGATTTATGTGCAAGTGGATTCTCGTAAGTTTCCTAGTATAATCTGGACAATGAATGTTTACAGCAAATGACTTGGAACTCCCTCGGTGAAATCATCGGCGTTGTTCGCCGCTTGTAATCTCAAAAGCATGCACTACATGTATTTGTCACCGCAACAGTAATAAATTAGTAACCGAAACTCCTTACTGGTTGTAATTTGTTCGTAGTGTGTATTGGGTGTTATAAATATGTTATAGGCATGGCGCCTGTTTTACAAGCGGAATAAACACCACGCGCGGTCTCCGGGAGCTTGTAACCATTATTTCGCTTATAGAATGGACGCCATGCTTACCAATTTACTTACCATGGTATTTACCTAATTCTGAACATGATCCCGTTCATGAAACTAAGATTGAATTTCGTTAATGAAACTCTGCACGCGCGACTTACTAAAATATGCTATAATGCAGTCCGCTCCAGACAGTCACACCACGGGAGTCAACTATTTATCCAGACAGTCCCGCGATTAGAATTGAAATGTCCACGTTTCTCAGAATAGTGGCAATAACGGAGGAGTCGCATTTGGTTGACCCCACAGCGCGGCCACTATTGGGCGAATCGCGTATAATGGCGGGCGCGATTGAAACGTGATGTTTTCATTTAATGTCGCGATTGACGCACTGCATGTAACGTATATGTATACATTTCCTATACCGGCCAGTAACTAACCAGACCACAATGGAACCCACGGTTAGACCAAAACGCGTTCTTAAATGTATAACATCACCAGCCATTTATTTTATAATAGTGCACAATGATACCGAATGAAGCAAACACTATGACGCCATGACGTAATGTTGAGATTATGATAACATCTTGAGAGCCGGGATACGATTTATATCTTCACGTAAAAAGTTGACGAAAATATAATTTGAAAAGAATAAGTTGAAAGCAGGACAGGTTTTCAATCACATAATCCAGTACTGCTCTGTTGAGAGGTATAACAATAGTTTGTGGAATTCATGTACATGTAGGTCTGTTTAACTGATTATTTTTGTCAGAGATCTCTGTTGTGCATGGCTTTGAAATAAGAATCTTTTGTCAAAATAACATATAGTCTTTGATGTGGGAGCGTTGTTCTGATATATGACATTATATCCTCCCATTACATTATTTCAATTCTAGATCGTATAGATTTACGATTCTATGGAATTTGAATATTAAGCAGAATTGAACGCAGTGTTGCAATTATAGTTATGCTTATTGTATCTTAGTCACTATCACTGAGACCAGAGCTAGTCACAGTGATCAGCTGACAGATGTTGGTTAGTCAAAGTAACTCCAAATGCTTGTTACTAATTCTAAGTTAGTCATATTGAGTTTTTTCTCAGTGTATATAGATAATTGTCATAGGTTGAATAGCAGTGACCAGCAGGCCTCGGAATTCACCTCTGAACGTTTGAAAATTTAAGATTTCTGGCACTTTTCGGACAAAGTGGGCAAATATTGGGGCAATTTGTAGTATTTTTCATAGTTGTGCCCGAATTATACCAAATGTGGGCTATTTTGAATGTATTATACTATATGTATGTGCATATACAACAGACGTAGATCAATTTTCTGCAAACAACACTAAGTCTTACTGTGTTACACCTTTGTAAATACCATTCGGACAACAAGTTTGAGCCCCCTCAACAAAGAGTCGCATAATTCGGGTTCAATTTTTTGCAAGCGCGTAAATTTATATTTTTTGAACAGATGGAACAAACTGATCCTGGTTTTTGTTTTTGCAACGAAGTAGAGGACCAAAACGGAACCGCTATTATTCGTTACGTAAACATAATTATATAACAAGTTGTAACGAACACATGGAATAAATATAACATACTTTAACTGAAATCATCCTACTTTCGGGCACAACGGACAAACAGGAGTCGTCTTTTTCTTCTCGTAGAATCAAGATACCGTATCAGGAGTAAGCGCATCGGATAGCTTGATCTCGAAATTTATATAACGGACGTGTCCTACCAACATGTCACATCGGACGAGTTGGAACTCACTTGTTTAAAATCATTAACCCTCTTGATCAATGCTGCATTATGTACTTAACTTTTTTCAGTTCGAATGAATCTCGAGTTAATCTGGGGGTGCCGTTGTGATGTTTTACGCGCGAAATCACACGGGACGTTTCCCGGGTTGTGACGATGGGCTTCGTGGCGTCATGGTCCAGCTGATAGCCATACATGCGTACATACTCACTCTATATTAACGTGTTATGTTCATTAAGTCGTATATATACCAAAAACATATTAATTGAATATAGCAACTACCCAATATGCTATTTTGTTTCATAACAGGATGAAATGACGTCATGAATGTCCATTTTTTAAAAGAATTGTGGGATATCGCCCCGTGAATCGCCATTTATTGTGGATAAACCATTGCGAAAACAGTATTAGGCAACACAAAACCTCGATCGCTTCGCTGTCGATGCTTGGGGCGCCTTCCGTGCCTGTTGACTGTTGCTTAAACAACAACCCGATACAAAAGCAAATTAAGTATATATATGGATTTAAAAATATAATTCGTGCAACAATTACAAAATTATATTGGCGCATGCCCGTTATGTGCTTCCGGAATTATTTCACCGGAAGTTCGGAAGGACATAGGAACAAACGTACAAAGATCCAGACAGACTGAAAACATTAATTGCGTTCAGCACAGACTTGCCGACGTAAAAAACCAACAAACCCAAACGAACGAACTCTTGCTAGTACTTACCTGTGTGCTGTTCCAAAATGTCCACCCTACACCGGTGTGTTCTGTGTTTATTCCTTTTCTCAGAAGTAAACATGTTTTTGATCGTGTTTGAAACGCGGTTGCGTAACACTGAACTTGATAGCTACATAACGTACGACATCTTAGAACGTTGGAAACTGGTGTCTGTAATATTATGCCTGCATTAATAAGACTATAACCCTCTGGTATAGAGAACACATTTATGGTGCAAATGGCTACCTGGACAATAAACGTGCATAAGGCAAGAACAGATAGTATGCAGAGATACATCTCTCACTGGTTGGCAAAATTCACACCTATAGATAGCAAAGACAGGAACCACTGTGATAACACAACCGCAGAAGGCGCGACACTTCGATTTAGCCAAGCACTGGTTCGCTGAAAATTACATATGATTACTCCAGTTCAATAGCCGACCCTTTATATATACGTACTGCAGGTACTGATCCGCCTCTAAATCGACCAGTAGCTGCCTACACCACAGTTCGATTATGCCCTGAATCTATAATATGGCTTAATGCGCCCGTAGTGATCATATTGCACGAGTACAAAACCTGGGAACAGTTTGATGCTCTGACTAGTTATGACAGGGAACTTTATATAACATTGAACTAACAAGGCAGATCATATATTTCTGTGTTAACTCTTGTTCCTCGGTAATCTACTTCACAGTAGGGTGTGGTCCTAACTCGACATTGCACGCTTTTTTTGTGAATGTTGTGAGCCGATATCGCAATAAACATTGAATTAATTACCCGGGATAAATTCCATGAATGTAAGCGACGCAAAGTAAAATTGTCCATGCACAGTCACTTAAATCCTGTAAGTTGAAGTTGGGACTTCACCCACAGTGAATTCCATAATTAAGAAACAGGTTTTAACTAACAAATATTTTACCGGTGTTCTCAATGTTACACACGTCCCTGTCACAAAATCAAAAAGTTCCCACATTTTGTACTGGTGGATTGTGATCACTACGGGCCTAGCCAGATTAAAGATTCGTGGCGATATCGTACGTTGGTGATGTTTTATCTGGCTAGTTGGTGATTTTTCCAAGAAAACGTGGTCGGTGTACGAACAATGTTGAGGGTATAGAAACTACTCGTTTCAATGGAACAAATTGTATACCATCACTTGGCAACTCGATGAGGCTATAATATCACCACAGGTCATCCAAACATATTAGCGATTTCATATATTATGGCCCGTGCATCATCGGATTTTGGTTCAGAAAAGTACAAAAGTCTCAACGAATGTCGATTTGTCCATAATAAGGACAATTATCAGTGTTTTTATTTTTTTTCTCCATTTTCTGCAGTTTTGTTTAACCTGTATATCTAGTGCAATCTTCAAATTTTGTGCTGCATGAAATGCGAGCTTTGGGCAAAGATGTGTGGGTATAATGATGTTTCGGTTCGTTGGCTTGTGTTCTCTGGTCATTTGGCGCTGAAAACGTATGTGTTCGGTTGGTTGGTAAAGACATAGTCCGGCGTTTACAAGCGAGTTCGCATGTGTGATAAACGATAAACCGACTGCATTAAAAGCATTCGTTGGTGTTCAGTTTATTGAAACGGTCACTGTTAGCGCGACAAGATCTGGCCCCAAAGGCGGTACGCAAATTCTGGGTTGTCAGATATATACATGTAGACATTTTAGTGGAAAATTCATCCGTTTTGAATGCGGCACAAAATGTGCCCCTGGATATCAATGAAGTGTGGCATGAGGGGGTCCCAAAGATAAATATTTAACCCAGGTCGATTCTTTGGTGTCTCAAATATACTACAGGGAATATTCATTATTTATTCATTAATCAACGGATGTGAATATAGATGTGAATATGTAAATTTACATCAGCAAAAATATAGTATTAATCTCACGTAACAGAACTTAACTGAAGTTAATCTAAATCTGAACATCCAAAATTGCTCCAACTGAGAAACATTCAAATTGAGAGAGAACTAAATCATCTGGTGGAGAAAATGCCACAGATTCCATTTGAATGGGACTACTCTATTTAAAGTTCAAATGGAATGGGACATAACTCTATTTAAACTTCAAGTGAAATGAGACATTACTCTAATTGAAGTTCAAATGGAATGGGACATAACTCTATTTAAACTTCAAGTTTAATGAGACGCAACTGTATTTAAAGTTCAAATTAAATGGGACGTAACTATATTTAAAATTCTAGTTAAAAGAGACATAACTGTATTTAAAGTTCAAATTAAATGGAACATAACTCTATTTAAACTTCATCGGAAATGAGACATAACTCTAATTAAAGTTTCAAGAGAATATCAAAGATGTTCTTGAGCAACAGTATAATAGTTATTCTAAAATAATGTTATTGAGCAACAGTATAAGTGTTATTCGAAAATTATGTTATTAAGCCATAGTATAATTATCATTCTATAATTAATTTATCAGGTTTCATTCTCAAGTTTTGCCTGGTACAAGCTAACCCTTTAGCTGGATGACTCATAACATCTTGGGTGTTACTTGCATCATTAACTGTTCCAATTGTTGCATCAAGAACAGGACTGGTCACTTTCCTTTTGTTCTTTGTCCAAATGTTTTGTCTTTTCCAGTAATGTTTTGATTCAGAGACGTCTACTGAGAACTGCTGTTCCATTGCTGAATTAGTTCTTTTTTGTTCAGGGGCAGGGCTGGTCGTTCCTGCTCCTTTTCTGCGATGCAGTCGGGTGACACCGGAGGTTGCGGTGTCCGTGGATTGCAGTAATCCTCTGTATCCGCGTCTGGAGAATGTGGTAGTGCTGGTGGGGTCTCCATCATCACCACGAAGTCGGCAGCAGGGACGGCCGGGGTGGCGTCGACATAAAATTCGAGCTTGTGTGTTCGATGGTCGGTCATCTAAGAGTAAAAATTCTCAGTATACAATGTTCAAAACCGTCAAGCTCGACTATGTGAGTGATAAATGATAATCATTGAACATGTTTCGAATAAAAATGTACTAATAAGTAATTGGCTGGTGCTTTTCCAACAGAATTCAACAGCGTTTAAAAGGCTTTTAAAAAATTCATACCGCCAAGCTTGTCATTTAGTCACCTTTAGTGTATGGGTGGGTGTGTGTGAGGGAGAGGGAGGGTGTGTGAGGGTGTGTGTGTTTGTGTGCGGGGTGGTGTAACTCGATCACACTTTGTATAACCTTTCAACCATGCGATCTATGTTCTGTGGTAAGACTTGTGCATGACATAAATAAAGATAGAGTTATGCCGCGTGTACCCTACAAGTCCACAAACATGCATGCGTGTTAGATGGGTTCGTTTATCGGTAGGTACCGATGAGTTTCCAATTGCATATACACTCAATACGACAATCAATCGTGGCCGTAATACTTTGAATAGTTTATCATTAATAATCACGGACATGCATCATCAGCATCCAATTGAATGCACACGATAGCATTGCCCAAACTCCAGGCAAAGTTATCTACCATCGCTCAGCTGAAATACCACTGCCATAAGGACATTTGGTAAGGATTTCTTACGTGTTCTCAGTTCTTATGTTTTAGGATTAAAATTGTTTATGTCTGGCTCAGCTCATATTGTTCTTATCAATACCGAAAGAATTACCATTATTGCAAACTTTTGGTGGTCAAAATAAGATAATATGTGATTAAATATAGTTCCGACGATATATAAAAATAGATGTATCGGTCCGCAAAGTACCATCCTTGTGGCAGTGCAATATCGCAGTGATAACGTACATGTAGGTTACACTGGTGTAAATGTTTTCCATAGGCCTCAGTGCTAACGTTTTAGCGTATGATGTTGGCTATATAAATATTGGGTCCAAATTGTTTTTTAAATCTGAAAAATTGACATTTTGGGAAACTTTTTACACAAAAAAATCATGTCTGTCTAGCAGGGAATTCGACTTTAAATTTTGTGTTTTTGTAACTAGTGTCAGATCCGCATAAAAAAATACTGTCATATTTTGGAACACACCAAAAAATTCAACATCACTACAAAGGGTTAATTCCTGTGCCAATGGCTATTTTACCTATGGGAAATTATAGGGGAGAGGTGTGATGATTTTTTTATGCAAAAAGCACACAAGGCTATTGACCAATCAGGGCCCAGTGCCTATTTTATTCTCTCCTATATATTCCTCCCGCATCCGCTAGATATCACTCGGAACCTTATTTACACCAGTGTGACACGTAGAGTGCTCTGCATGGAGTTTGAACATTGCCCAGATGGAATGAAATGGTATGCGCAACCGCCGTCTTACTGGTCTGACAAGTAATTTACAGGGATATACCTGCAGTAAGCAATGGAATGCTAAGATAATTTAAATAAGTATGGTCGTTAGATGACATTTACTAACAACAGATATAATTTTATTTTATTCAGTGCGAAAATCACATATCAAAGTTTCCTATATAATTTTAAAATATGTGCATATAACATAAGTATCGGAGTACACTGTTAGAAAAATACCATCGTGTCAACGGTCTGAGACCGCGCAGCATCGCTGCCAACATTTGACCGTTAAACATACTTTCAGACCGTAGCATGTTCCACGGTATAAAACAGTTTAAGTAACTGGCAGACCGTAACCAATAACTATTTTTTACGGTTCACCACCGTTTAATTAATATCATGACTGTAACTGATAAAGGTCAGACCAATGGTATTTTTCATGGGTCAACACCAATAGTTTGCTCTTAATTTGCTTATTTAACATAGAATTAGCCAGGTTCCCATGGTGATAATATGATTTCCCGGCAGGCATTACGATTCATGTTTTTGAATGGTCGAAACTAGTATTATTCGTAACTGAAAAATACATCTTAGTTCTTATGTTACGATCATAGTTTTGATGAAATGTAAATCCCCAATGCATAAAGTTATAGATAATACTTATGAAACTTTGCAGTTTGCAGAGCATCAAGCTTGTTATCTGCCTCGTAGAATTTAATCCGGAAAAGGCTGCGCACACGTAATATGTTCTCCTTTCACTAACTACTGTATAAATATGGCTGTAAATAAAAAACGATACTAGTAATAGCTGATAAGCCAACCTATCACTATTCAGTTATGAGTAATACTAATTTCGACCATTCTAAAACATGAAATGGCATGCCCTTTTAAGCCATACAAAGAACAAAGCTACATGTTTCACAGTTAAAACTAAATTTATGTACATGTAAAAGTATAATATCTTAATGGCATACTTTTTGGTAACATGTAAGGCGTGAAATTGTCCAGTCACTTGTAAACACAGTTTTTGTTTTAACAGGTGAATCTGTACATCATGACAATACAGTACCAGTCAGAAGAAGTGGTATTTTTAGGCGCACCATTATTGCGATACTGAGTGGGCTTAATTTAGAAAAAGGCGTGATTATAGCACACTACCAAAAATCTGTCGCGCTTATTATTGCAATATTGAACGCAAAATAATGCGATACTAAGCGCGCTAAATTTCATACAGACCCGATAGTGTTATATTTATATTAGATAAATACTGTGCATATACCGTATAGCATTTACAACTATAATTATATACATATCTAAAACATTGTCTCTATTTAGACAATAAACAATATAGAAGAAGCAATAATTTGATTTAAATGCTACAATTTTGAGCGCAATATTAAGCGCAAAATATTGAGATATTAATCGAAAAATATTGCAATAATATCACAAGCGACATACTTATAAGCGTTTCCACTTGCAATATTATTTCGATATTGGGCGCGAAAATATCGCGCTTAATATACCGCTTCTTTTGACTGGTAATGTATATCAATAATAGCTAGTTGGGATTGCAACCTTCAAGACAACAGCAGATCCCATAATAACTGTGCGCAATGACTTGGCGACAATGTTCTCCTGTAGTCGCACATTTTCCATGAAATTTGGGTATCACAACCACTTAGTATCAATATCAGTGAGTCAGCCAAAGATAGTTTGATAAGAATATCCAACCAATAATGTACTCCCGGTAAATTGTCGTAATAACTTGACGATAACATGGCGAATGATTACAATGTCTCATATCCACACAATGAAAATTGATGAACACGGGATGAATTGGTCCATGTAATTGTAAAGTTGGAATTGCAGATATATGGTCACCCGTCACTGTGCGGCGTCAGTTCATTGTTGATGGTGTTGTTGACATTGAAGCTCTTGTGAATTACACTGGTGCGTACAGTACATGTACATGTATATCATCTCTTGTAAATGTACATGCATGTGCTTTGAAACAATCAGATTCAGAACACTGTCAACTGGATTGTCAACATTCTAATAGTAATACTGTAGCTGCTTGTTGAGTCGTTGTTGTTGTTATTTTCACTATTGGTTGACATCGAAGCTTGTGTTAATTGTACCTGTATCCTCTTGTTTCAGTTAATGTGAAAGTGTTTTGATACTAAGACACAACACTGTCAATTTCAACATCATCACTGAGTCGAATGAAGTGAGACCCCCGATCGTACCATGAATCGATTGCCAGCACCATGAGCATGAATATCTGCTGTCTAATTTAGTGGAAATTGTCAATGATTAAGCCGATTTTCGCATAATTGAAATTTGTCCGTTATCAAAGGAACCGAAATCAGACCGTCTTAACAACTGTCCACAATGGAAAAGGTAACAGTTTCCCAAAAAACAATAATTTGCTATTAAATATGCAACGCCAAATAGAAAATGGCGAAAAAATGATCTTAAGGTAGTGCTGAAGCGGGAAATTACACCCGGTGAGAATTACGTACTCATCAATCTACGTACCGACCCGATTAACACAGAATGAATGCCGGATTAATAATACATATTAAATATCAGCAGAGTATGATTAAGTCATACTGTATGGAGTCATTGTCGTATATAATATGGTCGCCGATAAATATACTATTGAATTTTGACGGTCGCCGATAAATATACTATTGAATTTTGACGCAATGACTTTGAATCACGAAAATATTTAATTTAGACAATTTTCATGGCCACATAAAATAACGGTATATATGGGACCGTCAAACTGATGAAACGGTATGGGCCGTCGATTATGACGGCCCGAAACCGTCGAACCGACAGTAATTTCTAACAGTGTAATACATGTTCTTATCACGTGACTCTTCGTAGATAGCTGTGAGTATTCTAACAATAATTTCACACAAAATAAATACATGATCGTTTTATTATAAATGCAGTCGTGACAGGTATGTTTGGTTATCGCACAGTAATTGAACATTGCTCTTCGGGGACATCTATGACGTGATCGTATACCCAAATTTCCTAATGTGCGTCTCCCATGTCTTGCATGACCATTCTTCCTTATACCTATTAACAGAAATGCTCTACGAACTCGTTCAAATTTCTTAAAATTTATTTAAATGCAAATTGCATCGACGAGTCAATTATTTCGTTTAATGACTTGTACTTTTGGTCCAGTATGCTTATTAGCTATCGCGGGTTTATTTTGTTGTCAAAAAACAAATTATTCAGACATTAACTTCGTGTCATTTACGTCGAACATTTCGGGTTCATCAATCGCGATCATGGTTGGTACTCTAAGTCAATCTAATGGCACCACAAGGGACGGACCATCCAATATGCACCTTGCTGACATACCAGACACCCAGACCCGACCAGACATCGGTGTTTCCATCGCATCTAGCGACACCGATTCTCACATTGGGCCGTTGTCCTGACTATCTTGTCAGACACAGCTACTCCACCGAATGTACGAAATGATTGCTCGACGTCGCAAACATATTCATTGTCTCACCGTTGCCATCGCCATAGCTCCTGTAGATGGTTACCTACATGGCGCACATGCTGCCGGATCGTTTCCCAGAATCGCTGATGTTGTTACTACACTTGATCGCACCTGTTCCAATTCTATCGCTAATTACAAGTTAAGTCTTTGATTCAACGTCTCTTGCTGCCAGCGACCAAGTCCCAACGTCCCCGATGCTTTTCTTGAAAATCAGTCCCCGCAATAAACATTTGCATATTCCAATCTGTTTCACTCGTCGTACAGTTATATAATTATGTGTGATGACCTGCTCTCCTCGATGGCCGATGATAACTTTATGGATGGTCAGTCGTTTGCTGCATACTTTCACACCATACGGACGCTCACATTTATCTTCCTTGATTACTGCTGCTGATATTAACGGTACTTAATGTGGGTTTCTCCAGTTGGCACACACCGATGTTACATGCTGTTTTCGCCATCCGACCATGGATTCTCGTTTGATTGTTATATATTGGACATTTTCTCAATTTCTATTCGCCTGTCGGACATGTCTTCATTCTCAGCTCTGGCATAATTAACTGTTCGCCGATAAATCAGTGCCCGAGTGACATACAGTTTATCAGACTCCCCTGTCATCGTCAACATATTGCAGTAAATTCTTAAATCTCAGACCAAATTCCAAACTTTTGGCAAATAGAAATGTGACAAAATCAGACACAGTAATTGGCTGAGGACATTAGGGTTCGATATAATATATTATTTTATCTCACACGACTATCTAATCCACGATTGTGATTGGTCGATTGACATTCACTATGTCTGATAGTATGGTCATTTGCGATAGGCGCTTCCAAATTTTAGCACACCCACTATCGCTGGTGGAAATCCAGAACTCTATTCATGCATGCTATTCCGGGGAGATAATTTCAAAGTCATCTCTGCATCGCTGGAAAAGTTCATAATTTTTGTCCGAAATTGTGTCTTTTTAATCGAAAACTAGAGCACCATAAATGAACGAAAGCAGATAAGTTATTCTATTAGTAATTGTTTCCACGTATTTGATTAGTTACTTTTTTCGCTGACCATAATATCGCTTCGATGTTTTGTATTCATTCCCTAATTTCGCGCTATAGTATGCACAGCATATTAAATATTCGAAACGAACCGTAAGTTTATTTTCGGTAGAAAACGTATTAAATTGTTCACTGGTTGACATCGTCTTATTGTGAATTGTTTGATATTATGGGGTCTGGGACAGCATGAAGAACGTTCGATAAAATATAATACATATTGCACAGCTTGTGGTTGACTATGTCAAAATGTTGGTCCTCGGTGGAGGAATTGTCCCCTCCAAGCCGTGCAATATTTATATAATATTTTATCTCACGTGACTATTTAATCCAATCCACGCCTGTGATTTGTTGATTGACATCCGCTATTTTTTACTGTTCCGACCCCAGCACGATAGTCCGCTTCCTAATTTTAGCACACCAGCTAACGATGGGGAAAATCCAGAAATCTATATTGGCACGCATGCTATTCCAATAAGGTAACATATCTGAAAGTCATCTCTAGATCTGCCTGGGTCCTATTAATCGCCGACCACACCGACCGCACACGTCCGCACATCCCCGGGGTTCGAGCAAGATGAGGCATGCACTATCGTGCATATATATAATAGACATTCGATACATGTAGTTCGGCTCAACACCAAGTCTGCATGACATGATTCTTCCTTAAGATTCAACACTCGGGTTGTGAAATGTGAAATGACTTCGTCCAGGAATTGGTAGGTAGATTTGAGTAAAATTAATCGATGTTCAGAATACATGTAGATGCACTGAGATTTGTCTAATGCATGTTTCCAAATATACTTGATGGAGTAACTTATCACCATGTAACATGAAGCATTATGTCGTAGCAAACCTAGTAACGCAAATACTCTTTAACTTGGCTTTCCGCGGAGTTCAAGGTTCTCTGAGTTTTCTGAGTTCAAACTAACGATTCAACAGCGGTTTAAGCTGGAAATAAAGAATAAGCCATTAATGGTCAAGGTTTAATTACTGATGAGTAAACGACAGACGAGCAGATAATACAAGTGCTGAAATATTCCCACTCATTGGGGGCATATTCAGATAATAAGTTCTAGACACGGTCTATGGCCACATTTGGATCGTCACACTAAGATTGTCTGATCTTGGTCGTAATCATTTATGACTAGCGGCGAATTTCCAGCCTGTTCTCTAAAAATAAGCATAGTACGGGCTTATTTTTAATGTCGCGTTTTAAGCCGATATATGGCTTATTTGATAACAAATATATGAAACTAGCTGATGTGCCCGACTTCGTCCTGTCTAGTTAGGAGCGAACAACGTTGAAAAGTATTGGAGAAAGAAAAAAACTAGTGTTCGATTGGTCCAGAAACATGCCTATGTGAGCGTATATGAGCGAGGTCAAGGTCAATGACACGGTCACACGTGAAATTGGACCCGCCCATGTTGTTCTTGGGATCAAAGTAGGCCTACATGCCAAACTCGAGTCTGATCGGTCGTTGTCCGAAACATGCCTATATATATGAGCATATATGACCGAGGTCAATATCAAGGAAGCGGTCGCACGCGAGAAATTGAATCCGCCCATGTTGTTCCCGGGATCAAAGTAGGCCTACATACCAAACTCGAGTCGGATCGGTCGATGTCCAGAACATGCCTATATGAGCGTATATGAGCGACGTCAAGGTCAACGACACGGCCGCACGAGAGATTGAACCCGCCCATGTTGTTCCCGAGATCAAAGTAGGCCTATATACCAAATTTGAGTCGGATCGGTCGAGCAGTTTTCGAGTCTAGAACACACATATACACATACAGAAGTTCCAAAATATATAAGAGAAGATAAGATCATATTGGCACTATTACATGTAAATCTACTTTTATTCATCGACACGATTTACCAGATGCACGCTCTTGGTTCAACGAAATAACGGGTATACTCTCAATATGGCCTTATTTCATAAGAAATTAATCATACTAACAGTGTTACCCGGCGTTACCCAGGTTACAATGGTTCGAAACCCTCAGCTGTGGATATTGGGTTGGAATGGAGAATACTCTTGCTCAAAAGTTACGCGTATCCTGATGAATTGTGTATCCATATTGATTCACAAAACGTCATTCTTATATATGGATTATAAGTAGTGGTTCACAAGTTGTCGGAGTGATTGTCATTTTGTTTATCGCGATTAACTCGTCTCACCAATAAAGAAGTATTTATTTACAAATGAGCGTTAGTGTTTTTTAAATTATACAGTCGAAGTGGTTGGAATTGATGTTTGTTTGTTTCAAACAAAGATGTTTTATTGGGATCAAAACATGAACATCATACACACAATCATTAGTTCGTAAAAATAAAAGACGACAAATGGGCTTTACATATAGATGTACATTGTATACATAAATGCATTTGGTGGGTTAGACTAATATTTTGTGGACACCTGGTTATCATATCTCCACGAAGATACATATGTTTAAAGAAATGTCCAGGTGCGCCTCTGGTCATGGTGCTATACTGGCTAATTATTCTCAGTTTAAAATAAATATTGCTACATACCAGCTGCATGAGCCGGACACTGAGCGAGATTTTAAGCTTTCGATGTTAGGCTATGAGTGTTCTAAAAAATGAAAGAAATAATCTGTATTGTACAGCTATACCATTGTTAGATGCCATTATTGGAGGATCCTGAAAAGTGATCTGCTACTGACTGTGATTTCGTTTATCTCAGACGAAACTAGATGTGCATGCACACTGTGACCTCTATTTTTGAACATATTTCTATCTCTCTTGACAAATTGTATCTTTTTTGTGTGGAAAATATCTTGAATGAGACTGACTAAATAGCGTTATAATACATGAGCCATTCTAGCAGACCATTCTCTGACGGTTCAAGGTTTCTCATTTTGTAAGAATATATGTATCTCTTAAATTGAATGTCCCGTCCACAAATACATATGCCAGTTGAGAAGATATAATTGTTCAAGTAACGTAATTTATCAATGGTAGTTCCCCTCCTCTCTCAATCCCTGAGCCAAGTGTCACCAACTGTAGCGTCTTATCGATTTTGGTGCCCCTCTCCCATCTGTGAATCGTGCGGCGATACATAATGGAGTTGATTATATGTATAAGATTGGTGGAAATCGGCGTCTGTAAATCACACGATTAGATTCCTCGTATCATGGAGAAGAACGTGTACCAATTTGATGGAATTCGGGGCTAAAATTATTGTTATCAATGTTGGTGATCCGCCCCCTTCAGTCCACCCCTGACCAGAATGACGCCACTTTTGACAGCTTTACACATCATTAGATATAGCCTCCTGATATCACGGAGATGATTATGTATAAGTTATGTATAGCAGACAGGCAGACATTTGGCAATCTAGATATACATTTTGTGAGAGTAAAGAGTAACAGCATACATTGGTTACAAGGTTTGATTATTTTCCTGCAAATTGATAGTTTGAATTGAAATTGTTTTGAAAATTCACGAATGTGGCGCCTTCTTAACCAAATATAACTCATAAAACAAAGTTTGGTTCCTGTTTAACCTGCCGGGATTATGTCGGGCACGCATGCTATATTATAATTATGTATATACAAGGTACGCATACATACTGAAAATAGGACAAGACATTTGTTCGCGAAATGACGTTAAGCAAGACACAGACTTTGATTGCTGGTGTCAGATCCATTGCAACCAAACGCGTACAATATATTGCTTTTAACGGCAATCCAGAAACTATCAGCATTTGAAACCTTGGATGTTTTCAAACGTACCCGAGCCACTTGCTGTGGTAAGTTGTGTCGATTTTACACATAAACTGTCGTCACAGACACTTGCGTACCGTGTCGACATTTCCGAGTACATTGAAGGCTAACGTTTTGTTGGCCATCGATCTTGTAGCCTCGTTTAGAAATGTCCCTCATTGTGTAAGAATATATGTATATCTTACATAGAATGATAAATACACTTTTAATTATTTCGTCCATGTATCTCTTTCGCTAGCTCATTATATGAATGCCCTGACTCTCGTCCCCGTATAAATATGACAGTTGAGAATATACAATTGTTGAGATTACCTATTTCGGTCACCATTTGTCGAGGTTTTGAAATTTGAACGCCAAAAAAACTCCTTAGAATGAATTATGGGGATGACTAAATATAACTGGTGTATATCGGCTACTATCACATGTGTATCAACGGTAGTGACCCTCCTATCTCCAACCCTGCATAAACGACACCAATGTGGCATATTTAAATCACCCGTATCAAGGAACAGAATGTGGGTCAATTTGGTGGAAATAGGCGCCAAAGATATATATATTGATGCCCCTCTCCCTTCCAATGCACCCCTGACTCGAATGACTCCTCCTTTGAAGGTTATATATATAGACTCCTGATACATGTATCATGGAGATGGTTATTTATAAGTTTAGTGATAATCGACGACTAAATAAATTCAAGTTTAGTAACCTTCCCCCATCTCTCATCCAAACGACACCAATTTGGCGTCTTTGAATCACACGATTGGATTCCTTATATCACGGAGAAGACTGTGTATCATTTTGGTGGAAATCGACGCTAAAATTAGTTTTATCAATGATGGCGCCCCCTCCCATTTCCGTGCACCCCTGACTCGAATGGCGCCACTTTTGACATTTTTAACCATACCATTTGATTCCTCATATCATGGAGATGACTATGTATAAGTTTGGTGGAATTCAGCGAAAACTTTTTTCCTACCCCTCCCCTTTTCTGCCCCTGACAACAGCAGCGTCACTTTATCGATTTCTAGCCCGCACCATTATCTTCCTCGTAAAAAAGTTACCTATGTTAGACCCCTTTGGTGCCATCTAGATGGTCCCCAGTGAATGTCTATAGAACACAGACAGATGGACAGACAGACATACATTCGCAAATATAGATATAGATATGAACCTATGTGAATATTTACGCCCCATATGAACCTATCTCGATGAGGATATGTGGCGAATTTCAGAAAATCTAAAACAAACGTCACAAATAACTAGGCAGTCCCCTCCTGTGTATGTAAGCACTAGCGTGATGGCGATCCACTATAAAGCTGTAGGAACACTCCGAATAGTTCAGCCAGATGGAGTAAGCTTTGGAGCCACGTCGGTCATCGAGCGTGTCGATTATTAATTGATAGATAAAAGATCTTAGAAGAAACTAGTCGTCTCCTTAAAATCATCGTCCATAGGACAATAAAGTCCTTATCTGCCACAACTACTCATCAATTACTGCTTATTAATATAAAGGATACAATTTCAGTGTTGACATTAGCGTTGAACAAACAATATTCATTAATGATTGCTTATTAATATAAAGGATACAATTTCAATGTTTTTTTTTAGCGTCGCACTATATTAGTTGAGGTACGGAACAAAAAGACTGATTACACGGTTGAATCTTAATTTTGTATAAAATTTGTCAAATTTCATGCTCATGTATATATAGATTGTCAAGCCTCGGGATTGCAGCCATGCATATATACATGTGGTATAAACGGCGGCTACGCGCAGTTGATATACCATAATTGGCACATCGGTGACCTTTAAGTAAATCCTGCGAATTTGCCTCACTGGTTCCAGCATAACTTAAGTATGGACATGCCCGACTTAGTTTATTGTGTTGTGTGTACTGTATGTTATGTATGCAAGCTGTATGTCTGTGGCCTGTGCACGATAGCGCGAAAGGAGTGTATATATGTATGTCCATTAATATATCGTGTATTTATTCTTCTCTATATTTGTATATGCAACTTTCCACTGTTATTAAATAAAAGTATTAACAAAAAGGGAACTACTCATCAATGATTATTTAGTATAAAAAAATGGTTAAAATTAAATGTCAATCTGGCATACATGAGGTCGCGCGTTCGTGCTGATGTCATCGATGAATCGCCCGCCAGAGTTCAGATTCATTGCTAGATTCTTGTCATCCGAATATTGCGAACCAGGCTCTCCTGCATTCCATTCTAGCCAGGGAACGAGTGTGCCGTTGTGCGAAAAAAAATTCCCGTCGTTAATCTGTTCCTTTCCATCAATCCAGAAGACTTGAAATTAAGAAAAACACATGCATGTATTGTTAGTTTAGGATCCTCATTTACCTGCAATATTTATTTGGTTTATTCCGAGAAATAAAGGAGAGATGGTAACGTCTAAAGATCTCCATCGGATTTACCACCAAATTATTTTAAAACATCGTAATCCACTCACTAGTCAAAATATAATTATTTGCAATCAAATCATTTACCTTCTTAAATGTATCATCCACGCTTACATCAAGGACACAGCATGTCGTATACTAAGTACAGGAAAGCACATTAATCGATTTTATTATTAGATAATCGTTAAATATGTGGCAGAAAGTTATAAAAAACGTCGTAAAACAGCCTCGAAGAATATTTATTAGAAAGGTCTTATAATTGAAAGGTACCACGCAATTTCTGAGAAATTGCCACGATTTTGTTTCCAAATCATCACACCGGCACATGATAAAATAGCGGTTGAGCTTGAAAACTTCTAACATTGGCCGTCAATAAATAACGGACCTTACTTATTCGTGAAAGTGTGCTGGGAGATCGTGACCTCTCATTGAACATAATATATTGTCTGTTGTTAATAAACTCTGAAAAACACCGAGTGTGAATCTTATAATCGAGCACCGGCCTGACTTAAACGGACATGGCTCACTCGAGCTTCCAAATTGTCTCGACGTAATTCGGAAGGAGGTATACAATAGGTTGATTCATACATGAAATATTGATATACCGGCTCCCTATTCTCTGAAAAATATTTGCCATTCCAGCTGTTTTCAATGTTGTCCCAGAAGTGAAACAAACGCTCTTTATTTCTACAATATCAAAAATATATAGACTAACACGGAACGCTCTTTTGTGTTCCATACCGTGCGCATGACTGTTTGTGCGGGAACCAGACACCGTGTTCAAAATTGTATTTTGTATGACATCAATGCGTCTTTCTGAGACATATAATATACCCAAAGAACGGTAGTTCAAGTAATTGTCGACCTTCTTTCGATACTGGGGGTGGGGGGGAATCAAAAGCGAACATTGTTAGGTGTATTTTTGGAGCGCAAACATTCATGTGACTTTAATGCTGGCTTTAGTGTGATACCGCTATTTTATTCTGCACGGGCTTTGAAACAGACCATAGCTGGATTACTACTGGGTAATACTTTCCCGCATCTGGGCATGTAGTCCGTCATCCTTTATGTGCTATGAATATAAACCTCTCAGATATGGAGTAAAAATAACATTGTAGGTATATATGTAGGTATTCAGTGATTGATATACATGCATGCATGGAACACTTAAATGTGCTTACCTCATTGTCTGCTGTATGTCACTCATACATTCCAAATTGGAACTTTTGCAACATTGACCACATAACTTAAAGGGGGACTGTACACTAAATCCGGCCATTTATGGACCATGTCCTTTTATACTCAACAGCATATATGCAACAAATTAATTAATTTGAGCCATGGATTAGTGCAAAATACACCCGTGTGCTCTATGAATAACGCAAACAACATGGCAATTAAATTTGCTAAATATGTTTGCAAGAGAAACTATTGGTTCAGTGCCAAACCCTGTCATCTGGATATGTATTTCTAACTGAACTGTAACATATTCTTACGATATGTGTAGCCCAGCGTGGTCAGTTTGGTGTATAACCAGTCTCTCATCGCCTTGTTCTGGATTAGAATGATGTGTCCATTATCTTGTGTGCATTCAGTTTCGGCATCCGCACGAATCATGTGTTGTGTCACAATCCTGATGCATGTTGGCCCAAACGACTCGTCAAACAGCGAATAGTTCAGGTGTGCAGGACTTTCTAGAAACGACCAGTAAAGAATACATGTATCAACACGTGTTAAACGAATAGCTCGGTTATGTTCAAGTGGCATAACATTTACCAGTTAATGTGGACCACCATCAATAAAACTCGACATATGCAACACCACATATTAGTCAGGAAAAGAGTAAAATCAAAGATGGCCGCTGGCAGCCATGTTTCTTAACTAATTTCGGGAAAAATCGATGGCTCCCATCTAAGGGACACCCCACAGTTCCATAGATGGCTTCTGACGGTCATGTTTTTCATCGAAAATTTATCAAATTCGAAGACTCCCATCCAGATGTGATCCTAAATTTCCAAAACAATTATCAAATAAATGCGAGGTGCGTGTTGAGCCAATGCAATCAAATTTTAAATCCAAGATGGCTGCTGGTGGTCATGTTTTTTTAACGAATTTCGGAAAAAATCAATAGCTCATATCTAGAGGTTACCCCGAAGATCAATATTAAATGTAATTATGATGGGATGGGGGTGTAGCCTGTAGGGTGTGTTCATCTGGACTACGTTTGTAGGTATTTGTGCCGAATCCTGACATCCGACGAATTGACATTCTGATAAACAACTGTACCAGACTTATTGCCAACGTGTCCAAATATGACCATATATCTCAAGCCAGATTTGATCTGCATATTATGTCATTCGAATTTCGTGTACAATATAAGTGTGCAATAACTGTGTACAAGGCTATAAAGGGACATCTACCATCTTACATCTGTGACATGTTCCAACTTAAGATCGGTGGGCGTGTCACCAGATCAAGCACATGTGGTCTTGACCTGAAAAACACCACGCGGAAGCCAGAAGGAAAGTACGGAGAGGATTGTGCACAACAGAAAGCAGTAAATGTGTGGAATGAACTACCCCTTACTCTCAGAAAAGCGAAAACTCTCGAAAAATTTAAGAACGCTCTCACGACTCACCTGTTCATAATTTGCTTCGGTGTTAAACCTACTACTCAACTTTAACTGCGACTTTTAATCTTTCACAATCTACTTACTTGTGACTGTTATCCGTTACTTTTTTATTCATTTAATTTTGTTGATAGTATTTTTTATCTATTTCTTTTGTTAACCTTGTTGTCTGTTTTTTTTTACTTTTTAAATTAATTTTTAGCCATGATCTTTTTTCATAATTTTAACTATTTTTTAATTTATGTTAGTATTCTCTTTTAATTATAAGTCGCATGCTTATGGTCGATGGTTTTTTAATTTTTTTTAGTAATTTCTTAGTCTCATGCAGATGGTCGTTATTAATTTGTAATGCTCAGTTACTACTTTTTTTATCTCTTACCTTGTATATTTTTATTTTTATTGATTGACGTAAGCGCATTGAAACTAATTTACTGTAGAATGCGTTTTAAATGTATATATAATAATAATAATAATAAATAATGATAATAATAATTTCAATTTACATTTGTGTTAATCTTTGATTAATTAAAGAGCGTGATGGTTATTCTTCTCTGTCTTCGTTTGTGCATTGTACTTACGTACAAACATTTGAAGCCGGATTTATAATATCACAAGCACACTTCTAAAAATAATTTCTTAATAAGCAAACAATTATTTGAAACAAAAAATATTAAGAAAATAAATCTTATTTTGAGAAAATATACACCTCAAGTTTGCTACGTTGAGAACATTTAAGAAAATCCCACCAGACAAGAGATTGTTTCCTCAAATAAGATAGGTTTAATCTTGAAACAAGACACAACTAAGAAATAACTATTTCATTAGAGAAACCATTTTCTTAGTAAGGGTTTCTCAAAGGAAAGATATATTTATTGTTTTTTTCTTCTTTGAAGACTTTAAGAAGTTAAGAAATAATTTAAGAAATGCTAGAAAATATTTCTAAACCAAGAATCAATTGGTATCTACAAATTATGCTATAGTGGAATAACTGTTTAATGTCCAGTGAGAGCAAAATTGTGATCAAAACTGTATGGCAAACATTGGAAAAGGTCCAACACGTTGATTAGATATTCTGAAAGTCAGACAAAAATATTAGAACTAATACTACACCTAAGATTATAGACTTTTGTTGACAATCACTACAATAGTTTTGTTTACATAACAATATTTTCAACCAACAAATGTAATTTTGTTATTGGAGAACTGTCAGTAAGTTTTTAAAAATCTAATTCTCAATGTTATTAGTGCATGGTGACCTTTATACAATTTTATTAAAATTTTGTTTGCACAATATAGTGGGTCTCAATTGAGGAGGTCGTCCCTTGAAATATCCAGTTGACGGTACACCACCCCCCCCCGAACTAGACAAACCTTTCTGGTGGCCCCCTTGCATTGAACCTATTAAACCAGTACTTCAAACTAGCACCCACTCCCTCTTATAATGTTGGAAGATGCTACAAATTTCAAACCAAGGGCATGCATTGACTTTGAGAAATGTTTAATTTATTGCTTGAGATGTCCATCTGATAAGAAATACTGATATTTGGGGTTTGATTCCCCATTTAGGGGGTCATGGGATCTTATAAATTTCAAACTAAGGGATTTTCTTCAGATTTGACTCTCTAAATGATGGATGAAAGCCCAATGAAGCCAATATTTGCATGTTTATAACATGTATAAGGCTATATCTTAGCAAAATACATGACTCTGATGAAATAAACAATACAATATCCATAGTTGAATTTCATTTTGATATACAGGGATGCATACATTATTGCTTTTTGGTAGTTTCCACAGATTATTTAAAGTAAAATATCCGTCAAATGATGTATTCTACCTTTCCCTGTATATTAAAATGCTTGCAATGACCTTGAGAAATGTTTAATGTATTGGTAGATATGTCCATCTGATAAGAAATACTGACATTTGAGGTTTGATACACCATTTGACTCTCTAAATGCATACAATATTGCTTTTAGATAGTTTCCACAGATTATATAAAAAAGTTAAATATCCATCAAATGATGTATTCTTCCTTGCCCTGTATATTAAAATCACGCAATGACCTTGATAAATGTTTAATTTATTGGTAGAGATGTCCATCTGTCAAAAAATACTTATATGTGAGGTTTGATACACCATATCGGGGGGCCATGGGATCTCATAGATTTCAAACTAAGGGAATTTCTTCAGATTTGACTCTCTAATTGATGGAAGTTATCGCAAATGAAGCAGCTATTTGCATGCTTATAACATGTATAAGGCTATATATCTGCAGAATGCATTTCTCTGATAGTAAAAACAATAACATATCCATAGTTCATAGTTCAGTTGGCAAGACAGGGTGCATATCATATTGTTTTAAAGTAGTGTTCAGACTATTTTAACTAGAATATCCTCCAAATGATGTAACTTACCTTGCCCTGTGTTTTAAAATGCATACAATGACCATGATAATGTTTAATTTATTGGCAAAGATGTCATTGTACGCCAGTGCATTCTCTTATATGTGAAGCTCCATATGGATGTCTCACATAAATAAGATAATGCACTGGCACGGGGTCTTTAATGTGCAACTACCGACATGAACGTGTTAAATAAATAAACAAAGGTTACACAGACGTACTCCTTTCAACAGCGTGGTGAGTGTGATTTAAGTAATATATATGGTGTCAAATTTACAACTAATGTGGCAGTCATGAAATTTTCAATTATTGGAAATGTTGACCAAAGTTTGGGGATATAAACACCCCAATCGCCATGTCTTCACGTTCCTGTTGGTGGTTGCCTTATCAATTGATTGCTTCCTTGAGCTTATTCATTATTTGCGGTGTTTAGTTCTTGGCGCATTTAATTTCGTTCCGCTTTACCACAGTGGCGCATGCGTTCCTGTTCGAAATCGTTTTTACATACTGGCGCTCTCAGAGGAAAAAACTTGATAGGATTTTAACTATTATCAGGTAAGTGAAGCTAATAGTAATTTATTGAAGTGTTTTTTCATTAAGAACTGTTACCAGTATTATCCATAATTGAACTACGATTAAAAGTGCATGATTTATTCATTTTCTTCAGATGAAATTTGATGGCAATTTTGTGAAATATTTAATAAATTTTAGAAAACGATCATCGGTTAGTCATACATGGCGATTTATCTTGTCAAAATAGTAACATCTGATGGACTATGATTATACGCCATTTATGATTCATATATCAAGGTACCCCTCCGCAATATTCACAACTCTAGGAAAATGTGCAAAAACGATTGTTATTGAATTATAAATTGTGCCTAATGTCAATGCTACATAAAAGGAATCTAGATCCGCCTCTGTGAATCGTTGTCATCCGAACGTTCACTTGTGTTATATTGACAATGACAATAATGAGAGTGAATGTGGGATTTCTATCAGGTTCCCATTTGTTAGAATAATACTATGAAGTATACCTGACAATTGCCTTATAAGCTATATATTTCAATAGATGGGACCTTTTTTGTTTTCCAACTGTTGTCACATTAATGTCGACCGATACTACACTGCATTTATGACAGAATTTGATTTTTGCAGAGTAAATTAGCCACGCTATGTATTGCTGTATATATATGATGCGTAGCATCATCCGAGGGGCTAAGCGGCGGGTGGGGATAGCACGAGAGGGTGGCTAACCACCCTGTTGTAGGTGGGGTCGGGGGGACCTCCCCCGGGAAACTGTTATGTATACAACATTACTTCTTTGAAAACGACACGTTTTCCTGTGTTCTGGGCCCAGCTTATGTAGATTAATATTATATCATAAGAAGCAAGTGACAATAACATTCACTATAATTATGGTATAGAATGGAGGGTTAGTGATGGGAGATCAAAGCTACTTTGAACAATGAACTTATTTTCTGAATATATGTGCAAATGATAGTGAATTGTCTGGGCGACATGATGATTTTGGCGTCCCGGACATGTCTATGGAATGAGCCCCGTAATCACCGGGTCGCCTATGGTTTGGGGCGGTGCATGGGGAAACATTTTTTAATTCAGAGTGAATAGTCGCAAAATCATGGCTTCTATATAGTACTTGTATAGAGGTGTTTCGGATGGCAACAAACACAATGCATATATCCACCCACTTAATTTCCCCCATTGTCCACGCTTCATGCTGCGCCAGCAAAATAAGTCATCAATACAAGCCAAATGGGTGGTCCGATCATACTTCGATCATGTAATCGTTTTATTAGTATAAACACAGTTTTTCACCAAAAATATCTGACATCGGACTGATTGACTAGTATTCCAATCGCCTGTTCATCTACATATTCTGGTTACATCCATAATGTTAATTAAACATATTGCATGTAGATTAATATCTGTTTTATAAATGTTTGGGTTATGCATAAATATGCTCAGTCAAGCAACTGAATAATGACGATAACATAAACACCGATGTTTTGAAGGACTCATGACTTTTTGTTTATGCAATGGCAGATGGGCGATTCTCCAGAAGTGTCAACCATGTCGGCAAAAATTGAAACTTGGATATAGTACAATTGTATATACATTTTGTTTAACATGTCTCTGAATTATTCATTTTGAACAGAAATTTAATCAGTTGGCTTCTATATTTTAATATATGGGCCTCAGAACCTTGCACCTCGATACGCTATTTCCTGCTGCGACTTATACAGCAACGAGGGGGTATGATCAAAAACTTATGATTGACCGCAGTAGCAGAGACATAATAAAGTACTTTTTCACCCAGAGTATCCGACCTGTGTGAAATGCTCTTCCTTGCCAAATAGTTAATGCCGAATCATTGGACCAATTTAAGGAATTAGTGGACTATCATTTCACCAGTATAAAGTATCAAACAGACTTCACATGAACATGTAAATCGATTGTTGTTGTATAATGTGTAAGCACCGGAACTAAGAGTCGGTCATACTCGTTCCGTGAAATATATCATGACGATGATGACGGTTTAAAAAAATAGTTTTTTTTTAGATTTAGCATCGTTTTAGCACGCTACAATATTTAAAACGAAAACGGTTGTAATTTTAACATAACTTTATCAGATAAATTAATTGTAAAAGGTAATTTCAAACACAAATTCGGAAAAATTGTTTCTCATGTTAAACAGTATCTGATGTTGTCTGTGTGATTCATAAGGAGAGTCTTAAAATTCAAAAGCCTGTTTTTAAAAGCTAAACGTAGGTGCCGTTTACAGATAGCCGGTTGTCGATCTATACGGCGAACGAGTTAGACGGCGAAAGTTACTGAAGACTGTTTACACATCGCCGGCGAAGATACGCATATATTCAGTTGTCTCCTTTTCGTATTAATAGTTTCCCCCCATGACGCGAACATTGTGTTAAAACGCGATACCCCTCTGTATATAGCACTGAAGGGGTATCAACCCCACTAGAAGTTGCATGCTAATTACAATAACTGCCGCGTCGATTCGTTTGTCAACGACGGGTTTGTTCGTAAATGGTATTGACTACAACACCGTGTGATAATTTGTGCATGAATTATATTATTATTTGAATGTATCTTGAGTCTCTATTCAATTTTTGCGCGAGATTGATGTTCAATGGAAATTTTGTTCTCACTGAATTCTCAAGTTCCCGATGTCCGATCGTAATAAATTTGATACCCATTAATCGGCCAGAGACTGAACTTGCAACATGAACAAATTTGTCGCTAAAAATATTTATAGAAAACCCACAAAAGTAACCTAAACGCAGCTCATCATATAGTGCGGGATTATATTATTTCAATTACTACAACATGTTTCCGACGTCCGATCGTAATAAATTTGGTATCCACGAATTGGTAAAAGACTGAACTTTCAACCTGAAAAAGGTTGCCATTAAAAATATTTATAGAAATCCGACAACAGGCATTCAAACACAGCCAAACTTTCGACCAATATATTTCTAGTTTGTGTTTATATCGATTAATATGATAAGTTCCCGATGTCCGATCGTAATAAATTTCATACCCATGAATCGGCAAGGGACTGAACTTGCAACATGCAAAAATGTGTCGCCAAAAATATTTATAGAAAACCCACAAAAGTCACCGTAACGCAGCCCATCATATAGTGCGAAATGATAAACTCCGACAATAAACTGTCTACCGAAATATCTCTATATAGTGGGGTTATTTGGGGTTCATACCCCTCGAGATTATTTCAGTTAGCACGTCATATTCCCGACGTCCAATCGTAATAAATTTGGTATCCACGAATTGGTAAAAGATTTAACTTGCAACATGCAAAAGGTTGCCGTTAAAAATATTCATAGAAATCCGCCGATAGACATTAAAACACAGCCAAACTTTCGACCAATATGTTTTTATTTCCAGATGTCGTAAAGTTTACAACTGGTTTTGAGGAACTGGAAAAATTGTGTCATAAATGATATATATAGCTACTATTATTATCAGCAGCATTAATAATATATATAGTTACATATTATTGTTAGGAGAACATATTTCATTTGTAGTCATGTACAGCTATAGCTATGACAGTAAATAGCATATTGGTAGTGTACTGCCAACGCCCGAATCAACAAACTATGAGTACAGTACTATAGCCGTATGTAGTCAGACAACGGCGGCCGCCTAACAGCCATATAAGAATAACTATTCTTCCTGTGGTTAAACCGGTTTAAAGGCCAGAAACTTTTGTCATCAAATTGTTGAAAGCCTGCACTGGACAACCTTTGGTGATAACTTTAATCATTTGATGGCGTTATAATAGTTCCACAAAAAAACGAGATGTTGAAATAATGTACAAAGAAACATTTCACAGATGTCCAAATAACATTTCTTGATCTTAAACTGTATCCGATATTCTTTGTGTTTTACGACTGTTGAATCTTTTGAAGGATCAGTGTGTCGACGTACGTGAAAAGAAGTCCCAACATGCCGTTGAAGTGTCTTTGTATTTTACCGTGAATAGAAATGAGGTGCCAGTGTTATGTTATACACCTTTACAGCTGGAAAATAAATGGAAGTCTAACAGAAAAGTATAAATCGCCGTATATGCTCACGATCCTGCATAAAGAACACGTTCTATTATTAGCAAAAGTCTTGTTTGTTTGAACATATTTTATTTGACCCTCATTACATAATACATTTAACAAATTAGAATATGAAATAAGATATGAGTTAATCAAGAGTCTTACTCATCCACAGAATATAATGCTCGTATCAGACTATACAGGTCTTATTTGCCTTTCTGAATCTTCTTAATTCTTTCAATATTGTCATCGACATCGAATCTATGGGTACACCAATGCTTTAATACTAACGTGTTAACAGGAAGCAAACCACCACTATTGAAACAATTCCGTGTGAAAATAACGCATTATAGAATTACACATTTTGTGTTCTCGGATCGTTCTGCCACACAGTGGTCCGGAAACATTTGAAAAAATAGTCACAGGTCGGTTGCCGAGGATATCACACGCAGTTTGAGGCAAATTTATCCAATCTCCAGGGGGGGGGGGGTAGTACAAAATTTGCAGGAAGGTATGCCGTTTTTTTTTTGCATTTGGCATTTTCGGGGACCCACCACCCCCAAACCTGCAAAAAAAAGAAAAGATTTTAGTCCCAATTTTTTTTACACCCACCCCACCCCAAATTTCACTAAAATTGGTCTAAAATCGCATAAAACTCTACTGATATCACTGATATGACTCGGAATGATCTCAATTAGTTCAAATAACAGTTTAACCTGTTTCAGAAGCTGTTTTAATTGGGGAAAAACGTTTTATAAATTGCTGATCATCTGTAAACCTAGGTCATTGTGCAGAATACACAAAATGTCATAATTTATCATTATTTCCTGATTAGTCTGTCAACCAGCCTATTATCTAACATATTTCATACCACTTATGTCAGTCTACTGGAGCAACTTACTTCTATTATACAAAACTAGCTGAAACAGGCTCCCTTTGGGAGCCTATATTCAGCATCGGAGATACCTGTGGCCCCCATTGTGGGACTTCGCACACATTTTGATCTTAGACAGAGCCTTCATTTAGCGGCGGCCCCTTTGTGCGCTTCAAGCACTTTTGGTCATTGAAACATTTTGATATATATATATTGTTTTAATATTTTTTTTTAAAGATTGAATTCCTTGCTCAATTTAACAAAACCAATTTTATTTTTATTTTTTTTAATTAAAACTTTTGAAAAACTAATACCATTATAACACCCGCCAGGGTACCCCGAGTCACCACACCAAATTTGGTTGAACTCGGTCCAGGGGTCTGATAGAATACTTCGGACAGATCTACTCTTTTATATATATATATATGACAAGCAGTAACAGCTCTATATATACCAGACTTGTATACTTTAGGTCTTGTGAGAGATCATCTGAGTTGAAAGACATGCAAATAATCCACTGATTGGCTTGATGCACTGATGGCATATATTTTCTACCCATTGATAGTCATATTAATGTTTGAGAGAGTTGCTCGCTCTTTTTCCATGCACACAATGATCTAGGCATTATAGTTACATCAGGACAAGTTTACTTATATATGCAAACTTAGGTCATGTACAGGTACACACAATTCCATAATTTATAAGCATTTTCCGATTATTCTGTCAACCAGCCCATTATCTAGCATTATGCCTTAACACTTTTGTTAGTCTACTGGAGCAACCTCTGTTATAATAAATGACAAACAGTCACTATGCCAGACTTGGATATTTTAGGTGTTGTGAGAGTAACCGATCATATGAGTGATGACAGTTATATTCTAGCCATTGATAGTCACATTAATGTTTGAGACAGTTGCTCGCTCTTTTTCCATGCACACAATGATCTAGGCTTTAGTTACATCAAGACAAGTTTATTTATTTCAGTTTTACATTTCTCGAAGCTTCTTCGGGAAGGAATTTTTTCACCCCACCGCCCCATATGCAACATACCATAGCTTAATGTCATCTCCACTAAGGCCCATATGAGGTCCATGTAACATAAATATGGTAGTTTTGCTGGTGTTTGCAGTTATAAATTCTTATAATCTGTTTTAAACTGTTACAAATGTCAAACATGGGCACAAAAGGTCTTTAGTAAAAAAATTGCATGAGGTTGTAAAAAACGTGTTTTTGCCCCTCGGGCCACCACCACTCCGGCATACCTTCCTGCAAAAATTGTACTACCCCCCCCCCCCCCCTCTGCAAAGGCAACTTTTTTGAAATGGTAACAGCTCTATACACCTTCGTTAGACATTATTCTTTGAAATTAGTATGCATGAAATACGATAAAGCGATATACAAGTTTTAGAAAATCCAAACGCATATTCAAACCCTGATATATTTGACAACAGTGTCTAAAATGTCAATATCCTGCCAGTCGAATTCGATCGAATTATCGTCAAATAATACGCATTTCCCCCAAATCGCGTTACCAAACCGGGATAGCAATATTGGTGAATACAACTAACATATATATATGTGTAAGAATAGGCTTCACAAATAAAAAATAATTGTTTGAGCCCCATCTGAATTAATGCTGTCTATAATGAGATGCCCACAAGAGAAGATACTGAGAGTAAATGCGTTTGGCTGCGAAATCGAAAGTCTTTTGCGCCAAACACATTAAGCTACGATTGTGTGAATTTTATTTCAAAATGAAAGCTGATGGATAATTTGTGACCGAAATCGGCTTGGTGAAATATATAAATTCGGAATATGTTCTTACATTGGAGTTACGATAACGTGTATTTGTTCTTGGCAATTTAAGTTGCGCTAGATATATTTATGAAGTTCGTTCGAGAATCCTAACGTGCGTGGTGTCGTATAAATGTCCAGACATGACGCTTAGTAGGGCCTAGCAATATTTTTCAGATTTTGAATTTGGGATCGTGTTTTATCAAACAAGTTTTGATTTATCATATTTTGTGGATGTTAGTTTTAAATAACAGAGTCTACTGAAGGTTATAATCCTGTTAACGAAATCGGTAATTTGAAAAAGAAAATGTGATTTTGAAGCCATTTCCCCACACTTGGTGTGATTTCTCCGAAAATCGACTCCGGCCCTTCTTATAATACATATCAGAACAAATTAAAGTTCCCGGACCCCTTGTGTTCAGCCACTGAGGCGTTATTTCGCTAAAATCCGATTCAGATTCTGGATTCAGATTACAGATTGGTCCCCGTACGACTTGGTTCGGTAAAAGAACAGACCAGAAATTGGCATAATCAGTAAACGAACAGACCGTAATCTCAATTTCGTGGTAATCCCATTGGGATTCGGATTCCGATTACGGACTCAAATGTTCGTAATGTAAACAAACCGAGATTTCGCCACCTCAGAGTTTAAAAACACAATAACACATAAGAATCCGTCTCTTGTGTACAAATTATTGGAGAATATAAACGGTCTATATCAAAGAATTTTAAATGCGGAAACAAATTTGTTTTATTGAATGTAAACTGGGAGAATATTACTGAAATTAGCCAAATAATAACGCTATTGATAGTAACGCTGGGGGAGCACTTCGGTTGATGGCGAAGCAATTGCAAATCATTGTTGATTGTCACTTTCATATGTCCATTTCATAATTCCATCCTTAAAATACCGACCGAACGCATGTCGATTTCGAATTCGGCGGATACGTCACCATTGACCGAATTCATATGAACCTGCATGGATGTCTTCTGCTGTGTTCGTTATTATAATGTTTCTTCTTATTCAAGAAATAGTAGGATTATATGGTATCGATAGATTATCAGATACACGTATGTACTATCATCTAGTCTTAAAGTTATAGCAATTTCATGTTTAACATGTTTTGTTTCCACTGTCGGATACCCGTTTAGGTTCGGACATTCCAAGATGGCGGCGCCCACTAAAGCAGATAAACGGTAAGTGTATATATTGTCTCCAAACAGCAATCAACGACATCTTTCGGTGATACACCTTGAAACAGTTATGTAGAAATTTGTATGCCCAACACATACGTAACACGCCTTTCGCATGACAGGCATGTGAATTGTTGTATTTGGCGTGTCAAGTCGTCATAATTTTTCGAAATTTTATCGAGGCGGCGAAATGTTCGCTCTTTCATATTTTTCTGGCCCTGGGCTCATACTTCCGCAAATTTATGTATTGTTGTGGGTAGATTAGGTCACCACACATCTTCGGAATGCAAAACCGGCGATATTTTTATTGTCTAACTCCGAAAAACGACCTTTGAAAATTTCAAAATGTTCAGTTTCGGATTCGCAACATTCGCGATTATTTTGTTCAGGTTCAGACACAATTTTTGTTCAGGTTCGGACAAATTTGGTTCAGGTTCGTACGCATCAAAAACTTCGCATTAACATGACACGCCGGGGTACAGTCGCGTTCTTATTGCGTTTTTGTGCATTTGGTTATCTTCCATTCGTAAAAGAAACGATAAATGGGGAACACGAGGGCATGGTTTTAGCCCACTCGTGAATAATTTGGGCGGACTTTCTTATTTTATGCGTGTGAGATGTATGCAATCACGTGATTCCCCTCCACATCCACATACGATGCCACGAAGGTCGCCGCACGTAGATGAGCAGATAACTGTCCATAATATAAGTTACACGGCTTTTTGATGGGGGTACTGTGTGTATATGCCCCGGTAGATGCTCGTATCCCCCGAGGCGATCCCCCCTCAACAAGCCGTGTAATGATGTATTTACCCCCAGTCTCTATTAACAATATATTCCCAGACATAAAGCGCAGAAACGAGCCACGAACAGTAACTCTATTTTATTAGACTGCTTATACGATGAATGTGATTATATAGCTGTTCCCACAATTTGCCCATAAATACTTGCTGATAGATAGACAATATATACCATGTTTTGTATCAATAGTTGGATGATATATTTGGGTATTCACACGAAACATATTCTTTTCAATATAAGCCTTATGTGTTTTGCCTCATTTCTAAATATTTAATCCAGTTACAAGTTAACCATTTGTCACAGGACTATTACGCAGGACTATTAATTAGAGCCCGAACATGTTGCGTTCGATTCAGCACTATGCGAACATAGAGAATACCTATGGTTTGCCGAATAATACCTGCAATATGCGAATCTTCACGAGCGGCGATATTTCAGGAATATATTATTCGAGAAACCATATGTGTTCTCTTTATGTTATGCTTATGGTAAGCAATTCTGCAAAACTACAAGTATTTGTTTATCGAAACAAGAATTTAGACGCCGAAGTAGCGAAACTTATGCAAACAATATCAGCTGTTCCGTTGGCAAATTAAGCATCTCTAATTTTGGTGGAAAATTTCCTTCGTGCGCTTAAGAGAATAGTGCCTACCCAATGGTTAAATATTACACACAGAAATCCAATTAACAAATAACTGAATACGTAATAAAACGGGATCATTTGTTTTTCTTTAGAACTTATCGCAGTAATAAACTATTTTCAGTCTTCCGCGGAATTTCGCGTAGTTCCATTGATAATATATTACACACGTCAATAATTGTGTACCCGTTTTTAAACAGAAGTATCTACAGTGAGATAACGTTTGAAAATTATTATCCATGCCAAGTTCCTGACGAAAGAGAGCGCATCGTATGTCATTTAAAATTACAGCTATTTCATAGGGAAACATATATAACAAACAACGCTTGTGCCCACACCCGTTGTAACTAACAATCTGATTAACAACAACGTCACGTTTAAATCATGCACCATGTCCCCGTAACTCTTGGCAGTGGGCGTATAAAAGCAAGTGAAACATCGTGGTTATGAATTACCCTTGAACTAGCAGTTTCACCAATCGTGACATTGTTCTATCGCACTGAGCTTAATTGACGTCACCTAAAACAGGATCGATAGGTCTGCTACTGAATTATTCGTATTGCATGGTGCTGATTGGTGTGATAAGCTATGAAAAGCACACCACATGGTAGCTATTGATGTGGGACAAAATCGTTAACTCCGCCAACATCGTGGGATACTAGGAGATTTAATACCCGGATGTCTCTTTTTGAAACCCCTTGGCTCCGCCTCGGGGTTCAAAATCGAGAACCAGGTATTAAATATCCATGTATCCCCGATATTTCAGAAGATAAGTAATAATACCACTGTTGCTCATATGTAAAATGTAATAATTCCCACTAGCTCGTTTATAGTAGACATTGCTCGAGAATATTCAACTGTGGCTTTTATCCAATTAATTCTGATTAATTCGGAGAATTTACCACCTATATTTGGAAATTTCAGCCGACATATTATATATAACAAATTAACAATGCATGTTCGGTAATAACACGCACAATAAGATCGCGACTGCACCTCGGCATGTCTTTTATAGGTAAGGTTTTGATGCGTCCGAACCTGAACTAAAATTGTCCGAACCTGAACCAAATTTGTCCGAACCTGAACAAAAATTGTGTCTGAACCTGAACAAAATCATCGCGAATGTTGCGAATCCGAACCTGAACATTTTGAAATTTTCAAAGGTCGTTTTTCGGAGTTAGACAATAAAAATATCGCCGGTTTTGCATTCCGAAGATGATGATACCCCGCCCGTTTGGTCTCAATTCAGGAACGATAACTCTATCCGACCTATATGCAGTACATGGAGTTTGACCTATATTCTCCGCCCACGCGTCGGTCTATTTGTATACCGGTTGGACATGTCCGGACATGACCCGCTGGTTATATCCAGATTTCTCCATATGAATGGTATATTATCTACATGTATATCACGTGATGATCTCGGTGTAGTAGCTTCAGTCTTGAAGGGACACTAGGCTCTCACGGGGGATGATTATTAAAGTGACACTCACTATGGATGAATGTTAAAGTAACACATGGCGCACACTGTGGGATAATGTTAAAGTGACACTCGCATTGAAAACTTCCAAAAAGTTCAAAAAGGTCAAAAAGTTCAAAAAGTTCAAAAAGGTCAAAAAGTTCAAAAAGTTCAAAAATTTCAAAAAGTTCAAAAAGTTCAAAAATTTCAAAAAAGTTCAAAAAAGTTTAAAAACTTCAAAATACTCAAAAATTTCAAAAAACTTAAAAAACTTTTCAAAAAGAAACAAAAATGAAAAACTTTAAAAAAAATTCATAAATTAAAAAAATATGAAAAACTTAAAAAACTTCAACTTTTTCTAAAATTCAAAAAACTTCACAAATTTCACAAATTTCAAAAAACTTCAAAAATTAAACAAAATTCAGGATTTAGTCATAAATGTGACCCGCTATATCAAATCCAGTCGGAAGTCGGGATTTTTTTTATCCTGTGCCAATGCATTCTCTTATATATGCGAGTCGACCAGCCGCCCGCGGCGGCGGCGGCGGCGGCGGCGGCGGCGGCGGCGGCGGCGGCGGCGGCTGTAATGCGCATGTCAACGCCGCGCCGCCGGCGGCGGCGGCGGCGGCAACTACATAATCCTATGGCATGCAAAGAAATTGGCGGCGGCGGTTAAGGATTTAGTCAGTGATGATACTGTTGTTGTTGTTGTTGTTGGTGTTGTTGTTGTTGTTGGTGTTGTTGTTGTTGTTGTTGTTGTTGTTGTTGGTGTTGTTGTTGTTGTTGGTGTTGTTGTTGTTGTTGTTGTGGCTGATGATACTGTTGTTGTTGTTGGTGTTGTTGTTGTTGTTGTTGGTGTTGTTGGTGTTGTTGTTGTTGTTGGTGTTGTTGTTGTTGTTGTGGCTGATGATACTGTTGTTGTTGGTGTTGTTGTTGTTGTTGGTGTTGTTGGTGTTGTTGTTGTTGTTGTGGCTGATGATACTGTTGTTGTTGTTGTTGTTGTTGTTCTGAAGGCGTGTGTTTAACTTTGATATGACGCTTCAAACTATCTTGCCAAGCATAGACACTTAAGCACTCTTCACATTGATACTTCATTTTCCTATATAATCAGTGAAATCGAGCGTTCTTCTATGCACCTATATTTATATAGAACAGAAACAAGCGTAACGTGGTGGACTAGTTAACTAGTTCAGGCTGTCGTTCACAACGTCTCTTAGTGTTGTTTGTACTGGATACAAATTTATCACATTGGCTACAATACAACCTACCTATCCAAATGTCAATGCAATTATGAGTGAATTCAATATGAGAGTATATATATAAGCATTTGTATCGACATCTCGTGAATCTATCGAAATATCTTACTTCTCTTTCCAAATTGCGTAATAATTATGTTGAGGTTCAGTGGGTACGTCCTATATATCCAGCTGAAGGCAGAATGGACAATTGCTTCCTCTGATGTACAGTTAGTTTGAATCAGTAAACATATGCACATGATTGTGTCTGTGCAACTTGAAACAATACAATTAAAATCTGGTCGTTTTCGGCGGCGGCCGTAATGCGCATGTCAACGCCGCGCCGCCGGCGGCGGCGGCGGCGGCGGCGGCGGCGGCGGCGGCGGTTAAGGATTTAGTCACAAATATGGCTTGTTTCCATTCATCGGAAAACTATGGGGGTAAGGTGGTGAGCGCCACCGAAAAAAGCAAGTGAGCGAGGGAAAAAAGAGAAAAATAACATGACAAGTGGTACATAGTACAATTTATTATATTAACTATTCACTGTCACTTTCGTCCGAATTGTCATCACTTTCGTCAGATGTGTCATTTGTTTCGTCCATGAACTTTTCTAGCAATGGTCTGTACTTTAATATATATATATATATATATATATACACACAATTGATATTAATATGTTTGCCAATAATTTACACATCCATGAATCGATCTGAAAACATTATGGTTCATTGTCAACATTTTTGACGAGTAGTTGTCAATATTTAGACATTCCTGGAAGAAATTATCCCAACTGCCTTCCCGTTCGACCCATTGGTCAGTGTATAATGTCACGATAGTGTGTGCCCATTGCACAATTTCGCTGACCAATGAGAAGTCGTTGTCTTTGTATGCTTTTAAACACATTTTTCCTGTGAACAGGAATGCAGCCATTATTCTCTCCCATGTGTAGGGGCCATCTTCCCGAAATATATTGTCCAACAAGTCACTAAATATATAGGGAAAATGATCCCTATCGTAATTGTCCAATTTCCCTGTCAGCTCATTTAACAGCCACATGTTATAATTTTCCAGCTGTTGAAGTATTCTTCTTGTGCAGTCACGTATTTCATCTAACTCTGATAAATAAAAGTTATTAGTGTCTGGGTAATGAAAGCCGTTTCTCAGAATGATATGCCTGACATAACTTTTCATCAAATATTTCGTAACTGCGCCAACTTCCATACTGTTCAATTTCTTGAGCTGTGTATCCATTATTATTGTTTTCCCTTCTACGTCAGACATAAAATATCAACAGTCCCTTTATTATGTTGAGTCAGCTAACCAATCAAAATGCATGATATTAACGTGTTCCGACATGTTTCATTTCTAATTTTAGATGTTAAATGTGCCGACATTGTTCTTTGTTGTTGTAAAAAAATTGGCGCGGCGGCAGTAAGGGGGTGATGGGGGCCGCACGCGCGCCAATTTTTTTACAACAACAAAGAACAATGTCGGCACATTTAACATCTAAAATTAGAAATGAAACATGTCGGAACACGTTAATATCATGCATTTTGATTGGTTAGCTGACTCAACATAATAAAGGGACTGTTGATATTTTATGTCTGACGTAGAAGGGAAAACAATAATAATGGATACACAGCTCAAGAAATTGAACAGTATGGAAGTTGGCGCAGTTACGAAATATTTGATGAAAAGTTATGTCAGGCATATCATTCTGAGAAACGGCTTTCATTACCCAGACACTAATAACTTTTATTTATCAGAGTTAGATGAAATACGTGACTGCACAAGAAGAATACTTCAACAGCTGTAAAATTATAACATGTGGCTGTTAAATGAGCTGACAGGGAAATTGGACAATTACGATAGGGATCATTTTCCCTATATATTTAGTGACTTGTTGGACAATATATTTCGGGAAGATGGCCCCTACACATGGGAGAGAATAATGGCTGCATTCCTGTTCACAGGAAAAATGTGTTTAAAAGCATACAAAGACAACGACTTCTCATTGGTCAGCGAAATTGTGCAATGGGCACACACTATCGTGACATTATACACTGACCAATGGGTCGAACGGGAAGGCAGTTGGGATAATTTCTTCCAGGAATGTCTAAATATTGACAACTACTCGTCAAAAATGTTGACAATGAACCATAATGTTTTCAAATCGATTCATGGATGTGTAAATTATTGGCAAACATATTAATATCAATTGTGTGTATATATATATATATATATATATTAAAGTACAGACCATTGCTAGAAAAGTTCATGGACGAAACAAATGACACATCTGACGAAAGTGATGACAATTCGGACGAAAGTGACAGTGAATAGTTAATATAATAAATTGTACTATGTACCACTTGTCATGTTATTTTTCTCTTTTTTCCCTCGCTCACTTGCTTTTTTCGGTGGCGCTCACCACCTTACCCCCATAGTTTTCCGATGAATGGAAACAAGCCATATTTGTGACTAAATCCTTAACCGCCGCCGCCGCCGCCGCCGGCGGCGCGGCGTTGACATGCGCATTACGGCCGCCGCCGAAAACGACCAGATTTTAATTGTATTGTTTCAAGTTGCACAGACACAATCATGTGCATATGTTTACTGATTCAAACTAACTGTACATCAGAGGAAGCAATTGTCCATTCTGCCTTCAGCTGGATATATAGGACGTACCCACTGAACCTCAACATAATTATTACGCAATTTGGAAAGAGAAGTAAGATATTTCGATAGATTCACGAGATGTCGATACAAATGCTTATATATATACTCTCATATTGAATTCACTCATAATTGCATTGACATTTGGATAGGTAGGTTGTATTGTAGCCAATGTGATAAATTTGTATCCAGTACAAACAACACTAAGAGACGTTGTGAACGACAGCCTGAACTAGTTAACTAGTCCACCACGTTACGCTTGTTTCTGTTCTATATAAATATAGGTGCATAGAAGAACGCTCGATTTCACTGATTATATAGGAAAATGAAGTATCAATGTGAAGAGTGCTTAAGTGTCTATGCTTGGCAAGATAGTTTGAAGCGTCATATCAAAGTTAAACACACGCCTTCAGAACAACAACAACAACAACAACAACAGTATCATCAGCCACAACAACAACAACAACACCAACAACACCAACAACAACAACAACACCAACAACAACAGTATCATCAGCCACAACAACAACAACAACACCAACAACAACAACAACACCAACAACACCAACAACAACAACAACAACACCAACAACAACAACAGTATCATCAGCCACAACAACAACAACAACAACACCAACAACAACAACAACACCAACAACAACAACAACAACAACAACAACAACACCAACAACAACAACAACACCAACAACAACAACAACAACAGTATCATCACTGACTAAATCCTTAACCGCCGCCGCCAATTTCTTTGCATGCCATAGGATTATGTAGTTGCCGCCGCCGCCGCCGCCGGCGGCGCGGCGTTGACATGCGCATTACAGCCGCCGCCGCCGCCGCCGCCGCCGCCGCCGCCGCCGCCGCGGGCGGCTGGTCGACTCGCATATATAAGAGAATGCATTGGCACAGGATAAAAAAAATCCCGACTTCCGACTGGATTTGATATAGCGGGTCACATTTATGACTAAATCCTGAATTTTGTTTAATTTTTGAAGTTTTTTGAAATTTGTGAAATTTGTGAAGTTTTTTGAATTTTAGAAAAAGTTGAAGTTTTTTAAGTTTTTCATATTTTTTTAATTTATGAATTTTTTTTAAAGTTTTTCATTTTTGTTTCTTTTTGAAAAGTTTTTTAAGTTTTTTGAAATTTTTGAGTATTTTGAAGTTTTTAAACTTTTTTGAACTTTTTTGAAATTTTTGAACTTTTTGAACTTTTTGAAATTTTTGAACTTTTTGACCTTTTTGAACTTTTTGAACTTTTTGACCTTTTTGAACTTTTTGGAAGTTTTCAATGCGAGTGTCACTTTAACATTATCCCACAGTGTGCGCCATGTGTTACTTTAACATTCATCCATAGTGAGTGTCACTTTAATAATCATCCCCCGTGAGAGCCTAGTGTCCCTTCAAGACTGAAGCTACTACACCGAGATCATCACGTGATATACATGTAGATAATATACCATTCATATGGAGAAATCTGGATATAACCAGCGGGTCATGTCCGGACATGTCCAACCGGTATACAAATAGACCGACGCGTGGGCGGAGAATATAGGTCAAACTCCATGTACTGCATATAGGTCGGATAGAGTTATCGTTCCTGAATTGAGACCAAACGGGCGGGGTATCATCACGAAGATGTGTGGTGACCTAATTTACCCACAACAATACATAAATTTGCGGATGCATGAGCCCAGGGCCAGAAAAATATGAAAAAGCGAACATTTCGCCGCCTCGATAAAATTTCGAAAAATTATGACGACTTGACACGCCAAGTACAACAATTCACATGCCTGTCATGCGAAAGGCGAGTTACGTATGTATTGGGCATACAAATTCCTACATAACTGTTTCAATGTGTATCACCGAAAGATGTCGTTGATTGCTGCTTGGAGAAAATATATACAATTACGGTTTATCTGCTTTAGTGGGCGCCGCCATCTTGGAATGTCCGAACCTAAACGGGTATCCGACAGTGGTTTCGTTAAATGCAGTCGTTTTGCACAATAGTCTGTATAGACAACAGACACGTGTTCTAGGGACGTGGCTAGAAGTTTCCTCAAATTTCCGGCCAACTGCACCCCCCCCCCCCCCCCCCCCCCCCCCCCCCCCCCCCCCATTGAACCAAACATCAATCTCACAGGTTCGCAGAATTCAATTTGCTCCCCTGGGAAATATCCAATCTGACAAACACTAAGATTGGAAAATTACCAACTTTTACTGGTTGAAAACAATCAAACAATGAGAACAATGCCAACCTATATATGGTGTCAAATTAATGTCCAACTAATGTTGTGTCATGCATGAAATTTCCGACTGCTGGAATGTACCAAAGTTTAGTTTAGATATATTTATTTCAAATATATGTCAAATTTAGATAACACATGATATATAACACATACATTTGTTTATACATACAAAGGAATTGGGGGACAAGTACTGACTCACTTAAGGGTACCCCCTTTCCCATATGTTATTACACTGAAAAAATAAATAATTAGTAATGGCAAAGCAACATGACTACCAAAACAAGTTGAACATATATACAGATCACTGGACACCCCCCTCTCCCGAGTTAGTCATACGTTTGTATATGTATTTATTTAAAATCGGGTTTGTTTGTTGCGTTTGTTGGCTTGTACGTATCATTATTTGAAACAGTTAGTCAAAATAATCCTGATTTTCCTCACGTATGAATGACTGCACAGCTTAGTAAATTGTACCAAAGTTCGGGGTGGGGTCGAGACACCCAATCAACCCCTGTCGTCACGTCCCCTGTTCAACTGACAAGTTTCGTGTGTTCTTCACAACATCTTCGGAATTTGATTCAGGAGGCCTAGAGCTGTCACGTTTAGATATGCTTGCCATCATCAATAAACACACTTTAACTTGAAAAAAAGAAAGATGCGATTAAGTCGGATTGGCAGCAAATTATGTGCCGTGTATATACACATACATGTAGAAGAAAAGCATGACTTTCACAACAAACATGAACTTTATAAATATAAGATACAAATGATACTTGTGTCAAATACATGAGCCATGTTTGACGCTGGGAGAACATTAAACATAGTTTCGGAGACCACGTGGATTTCAAAATCTGACCTAGAATCGGGAATTAGCACCGCCCCCCGTAATCGGCTTCGGATTCTCAATCCGGATTTTAGCGAAATTACGACTCTGGTAAACAATCGGGGCTCTCAGCAAATATTGACAGTAAAGTGTTTTGAAAGGTCCGACGTTGGCGTGAGCGATTGGAGCAACGGTTCGACAATGGACATGATGTGATATGCCAGTGTGATGGTTGAAGCTTTAGAAAGACCAGAGTCGGCTTGCGTGCACAAAGAAGCCCGAACAGTTGGTGTGTCTTTGGCCATGTATGACGGAAAAGTTTCAATCGGAGACACATATATACTCGTACACTCGGGCACTATATTGTTACAACACAAATGTCTAATGCATCTTCTATACTCTTATCAAACTATATATAATAGACCTTTAAATGCCTTTCTGACTCTGAAAGTATCTTTTCAGCCTTTACATCAACTTCCCAGTTTAGCATCTCGGCTCCAATCTATGCGGTTGAAGCTTTTGAAAGGTCATACGTCGACGTTTGTAATGGAAGCCCCGACTCGATAATGTCGAGTTTATCTCTGCTACTATCAATACTGTTTGGGAGATTTCTTTGTGTGTTGTTATTGAATTCGAACAAGTTATATGGTGTACTCGCGTTGTTTGGTCCGCGGGTAAGATATCTGGCACCAAACGCAGATCCACCATATAGTGGAGCGGACGGAACCGATTTCAGAAAGTTTAGTCCATCGGCACCACACACGGGCTTGTGATACATCATTTTGAAGGTTATGACATTCCGCATCGGATAGGACCCGGTGTGAAATATACAAATGATGCAAAAGATGTTTTAGCTGATTAAGTGCCAAAATTCAGCAACAATCCCTGTTTTTGTAAAATTCGGCAAAATGAGAAATAAAAGTATAGAAACGCGAACATTTTCCGCTAAAATATTGTAGTCTACATACCTCTAGATACTTACTATGATAGTGGTACGATTTCTCTGATATAAAGAAGATTTATTTTAGATTTATTGTAAAAATAGACAAAACAGCGCAATTTTTCATTTTTTTGGCCTCACTTAATGGGCGATAGATCAATATTGTGTGGACCAAGGATATCGCATATAGTCTAGAAAAGTGCGGATATATATACCGCATACGACAATATGCTGAATATGTCATCATATTTAACACGTGATGTGTTATGTAAGATTATTTCAACCCTCACCCCCAAAATTCAGCAAAAAATCACTGTTTTAGGGAAATTCGGCACAAATGAATACAAAAGCACAGATATTCGGGATATGTTTGTGTTATGAAATAGCTGGTTACACAGTTATAAATACAAAGTAATGAAATGCCATGATTGCGGTGATAGATGTAAAAAAAATCTTAAATTTACAAAAAATCATTCATTTTCAGTTGTTTCGCCCCTCTTAATAGGCGATTATTCAGTATTGCATTGAATGGACATAGTGTATATAATATAGAAACTTGTGGAAATATATACTGCATATGACTGTAAGATAATGATGTCATTCTTTGCCATAGATGCTATGTGGTGGTAGATTGTGTCACCCCCACCCCCAAAATTCAGAAGAAACAAAATCAGTTTTAGAAATTTCGGTATGGCAGAATACAAAAGCACAACTCCGATTATTTTGTGCTATTATATTGAAGTCTACCCACTTCGAGATATACATTCTGATAACGTCATGGTATCATTTACAGATGGCAAATTTCGGAGTTTTCTGATGAAAGTAGACCGAAAATCGTGAAATATAAACTTGTTTTGCCCCTCTACATGGGTGATAATTCAATTCCATTTTGAACAATAATCCAGGACAAAATTCAAGAGTTGACGAGACACATAACGCATATGAATGTTTTCGGATTGTATCATCTTCTGTCGCATTTGTTTGGTTACGTTATATTGCACCCATCGCCCCAACAATACAATACATTGCAAGATGAGACAAGCAAGGAATATTCCTATACACATTTATGCATTATACACATACCTTATCAAGCTGAGGCGTTTGATATATTGTTACTTGAGTTGAAGAAATTACATCATTGTATATGTTTACTTCGGATAATATAGCTTCACATTTGTATAATATTATACGTATAGGGAGGTTTAGTTATTGTTAATAACCAGGTTCAGCCACAGTACATGTAACTTATAACGTGTGTTGCCATTACCAACGAATCATCTGACTCACATGACCATTCCGCTTACGTGTACACCATCAAACAACCGTTTATACGTTTTGTGTCAAAAGTGCAGCATTGCGAAATGTGTATCAGAGGGGTGTCCAATCTTTATATCAATCGACGAACATGTGCTTACTTAACTTTTGTTAAATTCTTCAGCAGCGGTGACCACGCCGTTACTTTTCCCAAATGGGTTGTTGGTACGACTTCCTTTACAAACCGTAGGTCGTCTGCACCCTGTGACCGTTGAAAGTCAAAGTTTGTTTGTATCTGGGTGCAGAAATGTTCCCCAATGAGGTCGCATAGCCTATATAGGTTTTTTAGCGACCAATGGGCATGAACTACACACGAGACGGCACAGCCATTAAGGTGAGCTCGCGATCTCACCACATCTATTCATGGCTCAACCCTGCAAGTTGAGCCAAGGGGTCGTGTTTGGAATGAATCTGCAGCCACCCGGGACTTGATGTCCTCCCGTGGCTGCCACTTCCCTTTAATCATATAATAGAATATTTGTTTTACATCAACAGTACTGTACAAACAGTATATACACTGTATTTCTGTGGCTCTCATATATGGGAGTCATCATCCACGACTTTGCCCTATGGAGACCTTCCCACAGTATTTTGGGTTTTAATGCGTCACGATCTTCTTGGTCACAGCCATCAAATCGAGCCTTGCCATCAACCTTGCGATGTTTTTTTAATTATATCTATCGTCCTTGAATCCCCCTTGGGGTACCATGGCGCCGTTTCTGGGTTGGGCCATATTTCTTGGAATATGATGAGGAACAGATGCCGTAATATCTCCAAGGCCTTACTCTGACCATGTATGTCTTCCAATGTGTCACGAAGAATATATTTCTCCTGTGCATTTGGTTTCACTTCAGGATAGGGTGGTTTTGGTTCAGCTCTTTGAAACTCATCCCCATTGTTTATGGTAGCAGAAACTACTGCTGTCTTGCCATGTGATCATAGAGACCCATAATAGGTTCGTTAAGCTTTCTGAGCATTTGTGAATGTCCAGAACTTCCAGGAGTCACATATGGCATATTCTGCCAATATCTGTGGTCTCTACGATAGCTGGTGCCAGATCCGTGGTGCTTATCGTGGTATAAGTGGGATCGTGATCCACAGTGTCAAAAGTTCCAATTCCTTCTGTGGAATTTGTGTTGATGTGTTCTGACAAGTGACAAGAAGATACTATCTCTGGCAGAGTTTCCGATGAGTTAGATGATACAACTCGGTAAGCCTTATTCGTTTCGTTGGACTCAATGATCAGCAGCTCGTGTGCTACATCATTTATGTAACATATCGTGTTTGTCTTCCGATAAGTATTCATACAGTTTCTTTGAGAGTATGGAAACTGTTGTTCCAGTACCAATCAGAAACCTCACTGGCTGCCCATAGAGATTGCAATCTAAATATAGCCCCCCCCCCTCTTCAGAAGAGCTGTTCATGTATCTAACAAACTCGTTGGAGTTACGATGTCCACTTGTGTTCTGCTCGTCTCCCCTACCACGATAGGCATTATGACACATGTCGCGTGGATTGTGAGAAGTTCTGAATCTGGTGCGTTCTTTGTATTCGTTTGTGTTATAATCAGGATTATCATTATAATTATGTCTCCACTGTCTATCGTCACGACAGTCCATCCAGGACTCATTTGTGTTACTCTTTTTCTCCTTGTTTTGGTTCTCCAAGTTTGTCATACTTTGTTAATATCCCCTTTACACCTCTTCACATCAGTCAATATTTGTTTTATCTCCTTCGTCTCAGAGATGGACTGTGATATCTGGGACGGTTGTGAGCTATTTTGAGTTTTCCCATTAGAACCAGTTTGGGGCTTCAGTTCATCTCTTATCTTTTTGAGTTCTTCAAACTCTATATTTTTGCTTTGTGTTGAGTCTGCTTCATTTACTGCCCTAGCATAGTATTTAGCCCTATGTTTGTCAGACTTGGCAAAAGCCTCTAATTCAACTGCATGTCTTATGCTCTCACCAAGAGAGCCCAGTCTTGCTTGTTTTGCCCTGAGCGTATGTCTGTACCATACAAACCACCAATGAATTGGTCCTTTGCCAAGGTGTCTCTCAATTCATGTGTTGCAGTATGATATAACATATTGGTCAGACGTCGGTAACTGTCCCCCTGTCCTTTGTCGTCGTGCACGCAATTGTACGATCTGGTCAGTCAGGCTTTTGGCAGCAAATCGGCCTTCTATCGCACCAACAAGAACTTTGTAGTCTTCTTCTTGTCCTAGGAGTAGGTCACCGAGTGTTCCTTGCGCCAATCATCTCATCAATTTCCAATCCATTTATATTGGAACAAATTTCAAAGTGTGCTTGGTGATCTAACCATGATCTTGTGCCATTATAGCTATCTGGTGTCACAAATTGTTTCCGTTTTTCATCGGATTTTCTAGAATAATTTCGGTTCGTGTGGTATTTAGTGCAATGCATTACAATGCATGCCTACCGTAAATTATTATTTGCTGTGTTGGCACTTGACAGCTTACGCATAATAACCTATTGCACGCATGAATTACGCATATGGTGCTACATGTACATCACTAGAATATGTGTTCTTTCTATCAGTTGTCGATTTTCAATAGTTTCGAGAAACTCAAGTATATGGGCACGCGAGTTTTGCACGCATTAATCTAGTGTACAACTAACAATATTTATCATGTAAACAACATAATTAAATACAAACATAACTATAGCACAATGCTGCGTGTGGCAAGAAGATTGAATGCAATGAACGGCACTATTTTCTCCCAAATGGACTCGCAGTCGTCAATTCTGTAAAAATGAGACTAGACCGTACGAAACACATACGCCTACCATAAGCTATAGTTGTAATTATTATATGTATATTACTACTATAATAGTAGTTCGTACCAACAACCCATTTGGGTAAAGTAACGGCGTGGTCACCGCTGCTGAAGAATTTAACAAAAGTTCACTAAGCACAGGTTCGTCGATTGATATAAAAATTGGACACCCCACTGATACACATTTCGCAATGCTGCACATTTGACACAAAACGTCTAAACGGTTGAATGATGGTGTACGTGTAAGTGGAATGGTCATGTGAGTCGTGTGATTTCGTTGGTAATGGCAACACACGTTACAAGTTACATGTACTGTGGCTGAACCTGTTTATTAACAATAACTAAACCTCCCAATACGTATAATATTATACAACTGTGAAGCTATATTATGCGAAGTAAACATATACAATGATGTAATTTCTTCAACTCAAGTAACTATCAAACGCCCCAGCTTGATAAGGTATGTGTATAATGCATAAATGTGTATAGGACTATTCCGTGTTTGTCTCATCTTGCAATGTATTGTATTGTTGGGGAGATGGGTGCAACAACGTAACCAAACAAATGTGACAGAAGATGATACAATCCGAAAACATTCATATGCATTATGTGTCTCGTCAACGCTTGAGAGTTTGTCCTGGATTGTTGTTCAAAATGGAATTGAATTATCACCCATGTTGAGGGGCAAACAAGTTTATATTTCACGATTTTCGGTCTACTTTCATCAGAAAACTCCGAAATTTGCCATCTGTAAATGATACCATGACGTTATCAGAATGTATATCTCGAAGTGGGTAGACTTCAATATAATAGCACAACACAATCGGAGTTGTGCTTTTGTATTCTGCCATACCGAAATTTCTAAAAACTGATTTTGTTTCTTCTGAATTTTGGGGTGGGGGTAACACAATCTACCACCACATATCATATATGGCACATAATGACATATTTATCCTACAAACATATGCAGTATATATTTCCACAAGTTTCTATACTATATACGGGATGTCCATTCAGTGCAATACTGAATAATCGTCTATTAAGTGGGGCGAAACAACTGAAAATGAATTATTTTTTGTCTATTTTCCACGTAAATTTAAGATTTTTTTTACATCTATCACCGCAATCATGGCATTTCATTACTTTGTATTTATAAGTGTGTAACCTGCTATATCATAGCACAAACATATCCCGAATATCTGTGCTTTCGTATTCATTTGTGCCGAATTTCACTAAAACAGTGACTTTTTGCTGAATTTTGGGTGAGGGTTGAAATAATTTTACATAACACACACGTGTTAAATATTATGGCATATTCGTCATATGGTCGTATGCGGTATATATATCCGCACTTTTCTAGAATATATACGATATCATTGGTCAAAACAATATTGATCTATCGCCCATTAAGTGAGGCAAACAAAATGAAAAATTGCGCTGTTTTGTCTATTTTACAAATCTAAAATAAATCTTCTTTATATCAGAGAAATCGTACCACTATCATAGTAAATGTCTAGAGGTATATAGACTACAATATTTTAGCGGAAAATGTTCGCGTTTCTATACTTTTATTTCTCATTTTGCCGAATTTTACAAAAACAGGGATTTTTGCTGAATTTTGGCACTTAATCAGCTAAAAATCATCTTTTGCATCATTTGTATACTTCACACCGGGTCCTATCCGATGCGGAATGTCATAACCTTCAAAATGATGTATCACAAGCCCGTGTGTGGTGCCGATGGACTAAACTCCTACTTCTAGTGAGCTTTTTGAGTTTGTCCGCTCTACTAATAATGGTGAAAAACATATTCTTTGAACATACAAACAATACGCATCGTCTATTCAATAAATAATATAGATTTTAACCACATCAAAGACAGAATAGCTTTCACCAGATTCAGAATCAGTAACCATTCACTTGATGTAGAGAAGGAGCGACATCTTCGGCCCCAAGTAACATTAGAAGATATAAATTTATAAGTGCGTGTTTTGTTGTGATGATTTCATACAAGATGAAGAACATTTCCTTATTTAATGTACTGCGTATACATAACTACGAAACGAACTTTTCGAATCGATGATTGACAATTGTCCAGAATTTGCGAAGCATTGACGACTACAAATTTATTAATATAATGGACAAAATAAAGTCCCATGCACTCTAAGCCGATCAATATGCGTCGATATCATTATGCAATGACAATAAAGTCCCATGCACTCTAAGCCGATCAATATGCGTCGATATAATTATGCAATGACTTATATGGTAAATATGGTGTTGATATTTCAAATCGTAGGACACTTCAAGGAATTCAAGAAAAGGAGCTTGTGAGATAATTGAAAACTGAACATTTAAAACGATTTTACAACATAAACTCTTCCGAAAATAAACCGACCGCTGGTAATAAGACAAGAACGTATAGGTTGTTTAAAACAAGGTACGAAATGGAGCCATAAATTTGCGATATGCGTTCTAATAAAGCGAGAATTCTATTTACGAGATTGCGAATCAGCAATCATAGATTGGAAATTGAAAAGGGGACACAAACAGCCCCCACTACCCGTAAAGAAAGATTATGTAATTTTTGTAAATGTAAACAAATTGAAACATAATACCATTTTATATTAGAATGTAGAGCCTACAAAAGTATGCGCGATACATATTTTAGGGACATAATCACAGAGTTCCCACATTTTTCAGATATGACGAATTATGAGAAATTTAGATTTATTATGAAGAATGAACACAAACCAACCATTAATGTTATATGTGACATGATCCGGTCTTTCTTCACCGCTCGGGATTCCAATAAAAGCTAGTCAATTGATAATTTATAACTGATGAAAAGAGAAATAAGAAATTCGTTAGGAAACTACATTGTACGTGTATATGCATCTATGTTACTCATCAATTATATATAGTTACTTTTTGTCAAATTATATGTATTTTATTCATGTTTGCAACTGTCCATTTGGGTGTATTTTGCATTAAAATCTTAACTTATCTTATCTATGATCGTGAATGTTACGGGGAAATTTTCTGGACTACCATTCACTATACTGAATGTATTAAAATTCATGTTACAACAAAACATGACGTGACGCACCATCTTAGCGATATAAAAGTGTACACCTCTTGCAGCCGTATTAATGTGACAGAAGCCTGCAGCAAAAACACTGCATTATCCCTGTTGCCATAGCATAATTATGCCTGTCATTTCGTGCATAATTTGACCCTAAAACTATAAAATGGCGAATCCTAAGCCGTTATATTAAGTCATATCCCGAGGATTTGACAATTCGGTGTCTAAACAGTTTTCAAAATGACAGCGAAAATGCCAGTCGGGAGTGAACAATTGAAGTGTTTTTTTGTTGTTGTTGATTTTTTAAACTAAATCTTACGATATTGAATAAACGTTTAGCCAATATGTAGCCATATATGCCACCATACGAGTTTACAAAGCCACAAATAGTTTCATAATACATCAAATGAGTGTCCCAAACCACACAACAATTCCGCCAAACCATATACAGAGTTACAAAACCCATCTGGTATCCAAAAAAAACCAACATGTTAGTATCCAAATTCATACGACGGGCGCCCCAAATCCAAACATTGTTCCAAACCATCGACGGGGTGTCCCAATCCACCTAACGAGTTTCACAAACCACCCAGACTGATGTAGACTGAGGTAGGTTGCTCCCCAAACGATACTCAACTGGTGTCATTCCCCACACATATAGTCAGCCAAACCATGCATCTGGTATTCTAACTCACCCAAAATGAGTGTCATAAACCATGCTATTCTACATGTAACACGCGGAATGTACATACCACCAGAAAGCTTAGTGAATATTTATTTATCATTAATTCAACAATTCATTCGGACAGAGTGAGAAAAACGCTCGTTATTATCTCGATTATTGGGCATTTTTGACTTAGCACGGAGCGTTCGGCTGCATGAGGTGCACACTTTTCTATTGCTAAGATGGTGCGTCACGTTATGTTTTGTTGTAACATGAATTTTAGTGGAACAACGCCTGTGGAAATAAAACACATTAGCATCATTAACACTGAGTGTTTAGACTATTGTCGCAGAATCACATGGACATCTTCAGAACGCTATGCAATGATACTAGAAGTCCCAGCTGAAGAGTGTAGCCCCACTACAAAGACATTTGATGAGAGTGAGTTTTGAGGCTGCGTTCATGTGAAGAGGGAAGGTGGTTGTTTGGGTACCATTCACGGAGCTGGTTTGTCGCATCGGTTCCACACACGCAGTTTAGAGTAGACCACGCGTTGGCGAAGATGACATTGTTTCGAGAAGCATTATGGTCAAAGATCTATACACAATATAGCTGCGTTGATTTATTTATCACATTTATACAACAAACAAAACGAAGTACATACGAAGCTATACAAGCATGTACACCACGTTTAGATAATAAATATGAATACGAATCGACACGATACAAACAAGATTTTACTATTTCACTGAGTGAACATGAAGCGTTCATCTGACACTGCTCATTTGAAATTTATTCGGGCGGCATGATGAAAAAACACAGCTCGGAAGAAAACAGTCATTTAATTAATACAGAATAGGCGCGACCATCACTCCTTTGTCGGCGATATTTATGCAGGCTCATCGGCAAAGTGTGTCTTAATGGAATCACTGAACTAAATGGTTTCCCACTATTCCATATATGGCAGTGTTAACGTTTCAGCCAAATTCACTGAATTGAAGCCTGCGGGCCACTCCATTGATGTCTACCCAGCTAGATTGACACCAGGTGATCATGAAAATTCTAGAAAACCATAAGTTTACATGTTTTATCACATATGAAATAAAGAAAGAAAATACAAATAATGTCTTGTCATCACTGATAGTTTTGTTGCTTAGAAAATTATCAGGTGCCGAAAAATCAGGTGCCGAAACGTCCAGGTGCCGAAACGCAAACCCAAGAGCCGAAACGTCCAGGTGCCGAAACGTCCAGCACTCGTAGGTAATCCCGAGCAAGGCAAGGAATAGGCAACCCTTTTTATTTTGAAGGGAAATGTCAAGACTGAGAGTAATTCCATTTTGAATATACCTTAGTGTTATAAACATAATGCATATATACACACCCGTGACAATCTCATATATAGTACCCGAAGTGTGGGTTGACGGCACATAAGCCGCAAAAGGAACATGGAATACCTCATTTCCCAACATCTTCTCGAAGTATACATGTAGACTACCTCATATAAACAGCAATGCTGTGGTGCAAGATTGAAATCGAACCCAATTAAATGTTGGTAGAATCAGTAAACTTTGCTATTTGGTGTGCTATAACGGGGTGTGCATGGTGTCAGTCAACAAGACCATTTGTTCGGCGCAGGGAAGCGTTTGGGTTTATCACCATACACTTTTCATGTGCACTACTAGACGAGAAAAATCCTTGCTGAAATCCAAGCACCACTTCTCCAAGATAGGGTATGGCGCTCACTGTATAACCATACAACAGGCGATCGTATGAGACCATTTGCGCAGAATTCGACATTAACCCACACACCGACTGGCGTGAAAATATTAGCCGCGGGAGCATCTCCATCTGCCGACGGCTATTGTTTCCAAGGTTACCTGCACGAGGTGTCAACAAGAAAACCATAGTCAGAAATGGTAACGCGCTCAAGATCATATATTATATACCCATTATTGTAATTATCTACTATATATTTTGGATGATATATATGTGTGTGTCCTTTATAGACTCGAACCGATTGAGCTCAAACTTGTTACCTACGGGAAGTGTCATGGAGGGGTTAAATTGTGACCCCGACCTGACCTTGACATTGAAAATGATCAATTCAAGGAAAAATCGGGTCAAATTGAAAAACAACAAAATAAATTAAAAAATTAATTTTAACAAAGCCAGTAAATTAAAAAGGCACAATTAACTCATTGAAAAAAAATTTAAATTATAAAATTAATTAACAAAATTAATTAAAAAAATTCATTAAAAATATAAAAAATTGTCATGTTTCTGACGATTGCCGCCAGTGGCGGGCTAACCTGCTAGTCTACTATATAATTTGGGACTTCTGTCTGTTTGTCTGTTTGTTTGTCTGTGTGTTAGCAATGGCCGGGAAAACTGCCGGACGGTTTTCGACAAAATACAGTACGCTTGGATAGGATCGTTGATACGGACACAGTTAGAAGTAGCGATTTTTGTTGCATTGCGAAGATTTCAATTAATTATTGGAGACAAAATTCAAACGCAAACAGTCGCGGCCATCTTACGGGAAGTCCGCGTATGCCCTTCTGATCTATATATACAAGCACGACAGCATAATAATGAGCATTTGTATGTAACATTATGCTTGGAGAATCAGAAAATCGAGAGTCGGTAGTTAAGTTAAGTTAAGTTTTCATTGACAAATAACATGAAATACATGAGCATCAAATATCGCATAATTTTGTTTGTAAGAAATAATACAAAACACCATAATTATGATATTTCAAATAGATATATATGTAATAGTTTCCGAGTCTCGCATCGGAGTCATGGTGTGGGGTTTCGTGCATGCATCCGACATTAATATACGGTTAAGTGCATGCCACCACCCAATACAATTATATCACACGGTGTGGAATCGGAAATGATCTGGGAATCATCAACATAAAAATGACACTAAAATACTGTGATGGACGCAGGAGTTTGTGGAAGTTAAAACGTGATGGAAGCCCACATTGTCTTGAATTAAATGGGTATAATTTATGTGTTCATGCATCTCAGTTAGCCTTGCGCTCTGACAGCATCAAACTGATAAAAAAATGACTGGGTGAGATCACGCTTGATGTCAATATACTTTGTTTTGAGGGGCAATCAATTCTGCTCAGAGATATATTCACATTAACCATATAAGATGCATCAATCAAACCAACACATGTACAGTCAGTTCCAGAAAGTGAGATAATGGTGCGTACGGAATGCTTACGTACGTAACACAATTTTGACGATAATTGTCGCCTTTCTCCATATATTTTGAATCATATTATAATTAAAATTATTCTTAACATTGATATAACATAAAATTGTACACCGTTTTTGTAAAATGTAAAAGTGAACACGCTAGCTATAATTTTTGCAAACAAATTGGGGAATAAAATCTTAGACGCAATGTATTCTTTATAGCTGTTTTCTGGGTGAAAGTAACATAATGGTCGCATCTAATGTCACGGGACGTGGAGTATTATTTTGAGGCGAATTTACGTTTCTTATCGTTTATAGCAATATGCTAAAAGCTTTGTGCCCCTTTAAGACTGTCATTAAGAATATGCATCCAAAATTGATAGATCTAGTTAGAATTTCCGATTAGCGGGAACTCATGGGTTCACGACATAAAAGAGAAATATTAGCATATGTATTAGCATATGACAACCTGTACCAACTTGTGCAATTTATCCGACAGTGTAGTTTGATAATTTGTATAACATAGGTAGGGGTATATATTCCCCATTCGTATGGTTTTATTTAGGCTACACGTAGTGGTGATCAGTTGAAAAATATCATAATTGGGTGGACGGATGCATGGGGTTCTCGGCCATTTGGCGACGTTAACGCAGGGGATATATACGATCCCCCAATGGGGGGGGCTATAGCTTCCGGTCTGACCATTGCATATCTCCCCGAGGGGGGGGTCCACCCTGCGTGATCGTAGTTGTATCTGTTACGTTATGGGCATATATGACTATATGGGCCCGTATACCACATCTTATAGCTATAATATCGGTATTGAAGGGGTTAATGAAACCAGTAAATTTTCACAGAATTCACCCTATTAGCGTCCCGCAACCGCACGAAATTAAAAAAAATCTTTCCCGACCACTGACACCGTGACGAGGAACTGCTTAGCCAGTCTCAGACAGACCTGGACAAATGCGCGTCACTATTAGCTGTAACCAATATGTGCATTCAAGGGGTTAATAAATTCTGCCGTGAACGACACAGAAAGTCGATTCACACAGGACACGCTTGGTCAACTTCAGGCAACTACAAGATATACAAAATACCTGCATACAGGTCCGTGGGGCGCCTCGGCAGTCGTGGCTATACTAATTGAAAATCGCAATACAAGGTATCGTTATTTTAGGGGTTAATATAAAACCGGACGTGGACAACTATTAGCCCAAGGCGTGACAGCAACACTCCCGTGGATATTTTCGTCAAAGACAACTGATAAATTGCGCGCGGGTCGACTAATTCAGCGCTAAATATTAATTATCTTGTCTATAGTGGGGTACCCCACTTCAGAGTTTTAACGCAATGTTCGCGTCATGCCTTTAGTTCTCACTGAATTGCAATATAATATTGCTGTACACATGTAAACACCTAGTCGCTTCCTTTTAGAAGGATGGTTGGGCTGTATAGTGACGTGCAAAAGTGACATGGAAACGCCGAAATTAGTAATATCCAACTCGAACTTTCAGGTATTGCTATTAATGATTTTATATTTAAACAACATTGTTAAATGCCTGTTTGAGCTCATAGTCAATCTGTGAAGTGACTGTCGCGTCAAAATCATGGCCATTGTTAGTTTTGAGATCATTTCGTCGCATACATCTACACATTGGTGTCTAATCATTCGGATTGGATTATATATTATATATTTAAATTTTAACATCGCGACTCAGATATGACACATTTTCCATTTCCACATTAAATAAAATGTTTTTCATTTATTTCGGTGTTCACCATGTCCATGTATACAGGGCCGTGGCGACGGGGGTGCTCATCCCAAAAGTGGTCAAAATATTCAATAGCTGGAAAGTTCATACCTGCCTCGACATTAGTTAGGGAATTTTACATCAACAGTATGCTGAAATAAAGTGTTCTCGTAGTTTGCTTTTCCAACAATTTATCAGTGGGGATTTTTTTTACCAACATTTGCTTCTACTATTTTTTTTTGCCAAATTGTTGGACTGAAATGATCCAACCTTAGAGGGGTTTCAAGTTTGGAAAATGTCCAGCAATCGGAAAGTTTAAGGCACGTCTAGATGCTAAGATTTAGCAATTTTCATGGTTCAGATTTCAAAATTTTCTCACATCGGGCCATAACCATGGTCGGCCTGGTAATATTATGTTTTGGTCCCTCCCCAATGGGCATTCAAACAACTATCTAATTTAACAGAAACAAATCAGGGTTCAAGTTGCTTGACGTCAGACCACTATACATGTTAGGATTGGGCAATGACCAGGTTTAGACACTGTTTCTGAGCTAAAAAAATAGTCGCTCAATACGGGGCCGCCCAGGGGATTGGAGCATATAAGGCTCCGATCCAGGTATTTGAGTGGAAAGTTATTTAAGCCCAAGGGGTGTGTAAATGGAATTACGCGAACTTGTGAGTTTGGTGAGATTCAAGATGGGGTGCAGTTGGAAATTCCAACGATGGACAGTCATACCTCCTTCAAAGCAGGCCCTCTAGAACCGCCCCTCTATGTATATGTTGACGACGCACTCAGCGTGGACTATACACGTTCAAAATTATATTCTTGAAATAATTGTCAGTTACGTTTGAATCCATTGAGATGTGCCATCCCATTTCTTCCATATATATGAACATACATGTACACGAACACGTACATTCAATTCCCTTGAATGTGCAACAAATATACCATGCATGTGTATAGTACGTGTGGCGGCGTGGCACCTGCTAACAACCCTCCTTTGGTTGCGTTGAACACCATCACCAGTCAGTATTTATAATAATAGCTTATAATTAATCAAGGTGCGTGACCACCGATGAACAGCTAATTATAGTCAATCAAACCCATATACACAGGCGAAAAGCGGACTATCAGTGCTTACCGAATAATATTGCTCGAGTTAATTGTTGAAAGGCAACCAATCATTCACGATGGCATGACACCAGGTCAAGATTCCAACTTAAGTGCAGAGCGAATTAGAGTCTATACAACAATTTGCTTGTATTGAATAATTTAATCCAGAAGATGAAAACCGGATAGCTGCTTCATCGGATATCTAATTCTTACTCGGCGAAGTATAAACACTCTATTGTTATCCTAACCGATTATATAGGATAGGATCTTAGCCAGCTAATGTATAAACACCCCCTCAATTCCTTACTCATATCCTGCAATTTCCCCCAGTTTCTACCCAATTAAGGAATAGTCTACACCGACCATATGTGTAACGCACGTAACGTTACATATCGCTCTGACCAGTCCTGTTGAATTTCAAGGTTGAATAAAGAGTCCAAACCATGTTAAGTCTTTATTAGAAACAAGAAATTTATATTATAGGATCTAATTTTTATATTTTCTTGTGAAGTATAGAGACATCGTATCCATTAATGCCATTTCTCTTAGATATGGCCCCATGTTTTCTGACAATTACATGATTTGTAGTACAGACTTTCTGAAAATGATAGATTAATTGGGTAACGTTTGCATTGTACAGTTTAATGCTAGTACATGTTGTATTTGTGAGTACCTCTTCATTATTTTGCAAAATTCATGGAATTTAGTTATTTCAAATTTGCACAGGACTACTAATAATCCTACCTGTATCTTGTTGCCATATGTGCTTCAATGACGATTGTTGAACAGTATTGATGGTTTACAATACTCTTTGTTTGTTTAAAAAAGTTAAATTAGAACATTATAAAACAAATAACATTTTGAAAATTGTATTCAAATATGAATATGAATGAATGTTGATTTAAATTGATAGTGGATCTATATCATTCTCTGTTTGGTAATAAAGGTGAGCGGACAGGACCCAAAAATGGACGTATTTAAGGAGTTTAAAATACCTATGGTACTTAAGCGATTTTTATATGTCATATGTAAGGTTATATTATATGCTACTAGTCACAAAATGTGAAAGTGGGGCGGTAACCATGGAAACGATGACCAGATGTTCATGAAATTAGCAATAATTGTAGCCACTATCACAATAAAATACAGTTCATGTTATACTGTTCCACTAGAATGAGGACCAAATGTGTGTTGTATTACGACAGGCTCATTTTCCAACCTATCCTGTGCATTCAGACTTCATTCGCTTCTCTTTTTAATGTTTTTCTGAATTTTTTCGTCATTTTGGTGTGATTTAAGTGATTTAAGTGATTTGTTTATGGGGAAACTGGTGAAAATTGGAATGACATTCCTTTTTGAGTATGACAGTTTATCTATCAGTAGGTGCTTCAATGACGATTGTTGAACAGTATTGATGGTTTACAAGCGTGTTTGTTTGTTTAAAAAAGTTAAATTAGAACATTATAAAACAAATAACGTTTCGAAAATTCTATTCATGTTGATTTAAATTGATAGTGGATCTATATCTTTCTCTGTTTAGTATAAAATGGTGATTATACATCAAGACAGAATGCATTCTGTTCCTAAATCAACAAGTTTTTAACAGACAAATTTGTGAATATGGTTAAAGATTCATGTGAAATTAGACTCACTGGCAATGGGTTTGATAAAGGATCGATATTAAATGAATGCATGTCATACATGATCTTTATGAATGGTCACTATCTTTACTATGAGTTATTACATATATTAATAGCAACAATTAATATACATGATTGATTTTGCGACTCAGCCTTGTCGTCATGAAGGGAAAGAAGATTAAAGTACGGGGGTACATTATCTTTCTTGGCATAGGCATCACCTTACTTGTGAATTTGGTATGGCTCGTTTTGAATACCATTACTAGACAGTAATAACAGCTGTTGTTAAACAAGATATTCAGCTAGAATACACGATGGGTGATTAATTTTGATCTTGAAATTCAATTTATGTTATTGATGCATTTGGACTATTCAGATAAGTTGCAGTCTGAGGCAGGCTTGGTTTGTCCTAATCTCACTATACGTATCGTGCAAGATCCAACCGCACAAATTATGATGCACGTGTTATTGAAAATGCAGTCATTTATATACTTCAAAAACATTTACATCTTGAAGATTGAGTTATTTAAAGAAATAATTTAAACAAAATTCTTTTATAAGTAGAAACATTTCAAAATTATCACCTTGATTTGAACATGTAACACACGTAACATGCTTTGTAACGCACATAACGCTGCAAAATCATTCCTATCACAAATATTATTTTTGATTCCATAGAATTGATTTCCCTGACATCAAAACATAATTATTCTTCCCAATCCAAAACCCAAAACGTGCATTTCTGTGATGTACCGTACGTAACAAAAATTGTCAGGCTATAACTCTAAATACTTAGCATGATATTGAGTTGAATGAAGATTGGCATCAATGATGAGCAGGTTTTTCATTGAAAAATAACTAAATTGTTCCATATTTTAAATATTAGTATGACAGTTGTCAGGTCTTAATTGTCAAAAAGAAAGTAGTTCAGATGTAACGCATGTAATGGGAGAATCGCCCAAATGCGTATTTGTCGTGACCTAAAGATGTCTTATATTATCACACATTTGTTCCAATTAGGGTGACACAACATGTGATTGGAAGATATAACCAAATTTAAATGCCAAGCATATATACCATTGGAAACGAGCCAGCATTTTATGTCTATACTAATTCGAAAATACACTATGCATACGGTACATGTATATAGCGTAGTAGTATGGCGTATGTGCCTTTATGATGACACTGCCACCAGTGCGTTTTAATCCGAACGTTCGATGGTCTAATGATTCGATATATACATGTAGTCTGAGGCAAACCTCCGTACTATCGAATGATCGGTCCACATTGTATTCAACGCATGTATATCATTAATTTGCTGTTTACATATACAGGTAGACGGAATTGTTTAATTTTGACTCTACTGTTAGAATTGTTATATATTTTTAATTTTTGGTAGAAATATTCAGTGTTGAAACTGCGGGCGCCCAAAATTTGACGCCAGTTCTGGCCAGGCGAGATATATTCCGATACAGAATGTCGCAGAAATTACTGGGCCTGCAAGGCGAAAAAATATGCCGAGGCGCCCAGGTCTCGGGATCCTGGATTTGGCCCTTGCAGGGCTATACATATTACATGGAATACCAAATTGAAGTAATTTCTACCCACATAATGGGGGAAATCGGAATTTTGCATTCTGATCTTTATTCAATGATCTCGAATGAAACTTTTCAGCCTGACAAACTTGGTATCTGACCTGATTTATGTCCGGATTACCATCCCCGGTCGGCTAGCGCGAGAGACCAGTACGCTACCTCTCGGCTACCGACTGCCCTGATAGTAGGGCGGCTACTGGGGGCGTAACATGACACCCAAACGCTGTTGGTATTATTGTTTAATCTTGTAGAGTACCCCTAGGGGGTCAGGAATAAGCTTGTTATCAACTCTGAAATTTGTCCAGAATGGCCGCCATCTTGAATTCAAAATGGCCGCCACCCATTATTTCTGAAATTTAGGTATACCTTGGATTTTCCTTCTGCAGATAAAATTAATGCATAAATTCACCACTCTGATTATTAAAACATGCTTGAATGATGTTGTGTTAATTAAATATGTAGTTTGTTCATTATTTTTTCCATTGAAAATGTATAAAAAAAAATATTTAAAGAGCGTTTAATGAATTTTTTTTTCTTCTTTTTTTCCAAGTTTTCTCTGAATTTTACAAATAAAATACGAAAATAATGTGGTAGTTAGTTCTAATATGTTAGGTACATTATTCCTTGATATAATTCTGATTTCAACCACAGGATTAACCATGAATAGAAAGTCTGAAACTAGGTCTATACCACTATGGTGCCATTATAGGTATAGTAAAACCTGAACCTTATGATTGTCTGTATGAAGCAATAGGTTTCTGAATAAGGAATTTATATTGAAAACTAAGTATGGTGTCACAAAATGAATTGGTTATCATTTAACACAGTCCATTTAACAGTCAGCATCACTATCTTCATCATCATAATCATCTCCATCAACCGCTTCAATTTCAAACAAATATTCGCACGAGTCACATTTGCATGCATCGGTACAAGGAAGACGTTGTTGTCGACATGAACAAGATTTTGGTTGACAACCTGACTTGGTACTGCACACACAGCTAACTATTTCCATAATTTCGGCTGGGGCCATTCGTTGGTCAGTCCACACACAGTCGATGCCATCGCCGTTAATAACCCAGCCATTACCATCTGGCAAGGCAATATCATCTTGTGTCTCCAAATAATTTTTCCACAAATATGTTTGATAATTTGCACGAAGAGTGTGGTAAAGAACTTGGTTTTCAGTTGGCGGTAGTAAGTGGCTAGCTGTCTGGTTCTTAGCAAGCAGCCTGTATCGCAGGTTGGCAAGATCCGATGTCTTCTCATCACCATACATGACACAGACAAATTTGCATATGTCGACCAGGAAACCATTGATTTGCACAGTATCTGAAGATTCTCCAAGTTTTCCGAAAACTTCAGCATGATCTGGTTGTTTCTGTATCAAATTGAATGGTCGTATTTTTCCCTTGTTGACAAATGCTTCGACTGTATCGCATCCCGTGAATGCATGAAAGCCTAGCAGCCCTTTCAATGTGAGCTCTTCCATGTTGTTGCTTATTGAGTTAATAGAAATGCAACTAGGATATCGACATCCGTGTCATGAGAATGTACTGCGATGCTATTGTACCCCTGCTGACTGGCATCATTTGCGTGGAATACTATCTTCGTGTCAGCTTCATCTTGGTGGCATATTAAACGAGTACACTCTGTCACAACATTGTCACTAATGCGCATACATTTACTCCCAACTGTGACATACAGCTCTTTGCCGTTTAATAAGCCAACATAATATTGGGTGGACCACTCGGTGGCTAGAAATGCAACTAATGCAGTCTTGTTCTCTGCGTCTGAAAGAAATCGACTCCAGTTCTGTTGATTAAGTGGTGACTTCTGATATCGGCCAGATATTTTTATGTTCAGAGCCCCATCATCAGCCGCACGCCGTTCATGTTCAACATCCTTAATGGATTTTTCAGCATAGAAATCGGAAACGATATCGATCCTCGTCGCTCCACCCCTGAACATCGGTTCAATTTTTTTGTTGAAAATAGATTTTGCAACATCATTCCACATGCCCGGAACGTAACGGTGACTATGAAAAATTGCCATGGCATCAAGAATCACACAACTACATTTCACATTGCTGTCTCCACTGTCATCAAGCGATTCCAACAGTCCACCGAGATTCGACTTTCGTGTTTTGTACATTCGTCCATCTGATGTTGTCAGTGATGGAGGTACTGGACCCAATGGATACTTCAGGATCTCTTTCATATGCAGTTGCCGGTTCTGCCCAATTATTGTCATTCTAGCAAATGTGTTCCTGTCAGCTTTAACAACATCATCTCTGGCGTTCGCCTTTCCTTTCTTCGACTTCGGTTTGAGCAGTGACCCAATTCTGGTTTTCTTGATGGGGCTGTAGAAATCCACCTTTGGTGAATTTAGCCTGTTTTCAATGAATTCCGATGAAAGTTTTTTGCCTAAAGCCTCTGCACCAAGAAGATCATCTGCTATCTTGCCTGTAATTGTTGCACCAGAACTTAATATACTGATCTCACTGCATGGAAGACATGGATTGCCACCCCAATCTTCACTTGTTTGAACAATAGCTTGCACATCGTTAAGGTCACGTTCCATTCTCTTCGGATAGATGTCAGCTGTAATCGAATTGTGTCGACGAACTGAACACCAAGGCCTGCAAGTTCCAACCATCGCAATTGGACAGTGCTTCGGACATGCTGGGTTAATACCCAGCGATCAACAGCTCCCTGCTGGTTGCTGAACATAACTATCCCGCCTTTAACTTTCATTGCTCTGTTAGCCTTTTCCACCACATAATCCAAAGGAACTCTGCTGAACTTATTCATATCGGTGAGCTGTGCAGCAAATCCTCCGTCAGCAAGGTATTTGTATGCAGATGGATTCTCTGTTTTCAAAGCTGTCATATTTGACCAGTAGTATGGGAGATACCGCGCATAATTATGGTGATCATATGCGAACATGTAAGGCATGGCTTTTCGAATACAGAGTAAATTTAGTTCCCAGTCACTGTCACGATATGATCGAATAAGCCCAAGCAAAATCTCAGACATACCCATGAAATAATCCCAAAATGCAAACATTGGCCCACGGTCAGTTTTCTCGAATTCAGTCCAAAGGTCGAACATGTCACAAAATTCCTTTGCATTCAGAACATCTTCTGCTGACTTCGGGCATTGATCTTCTCTCGGAATAGATATAAGTCTCTTTAAATCAGAATCATCAATTTTAGCTTCATCTTCCTTTCCGTCGGAAGCAGAAATTCGACTCTCAATCCAGACTTTGAATGCAGCCAGTTTCATTCGAGAGAAAGCTTCAAAAACCAATTTGAATGATCGTATACAGCGATTGTACTGTTTACAACAGAGAACAGAGTCCACGGAACCAGCAGCGACAACACCAGCTTATCAATCATTGATCCACAGTCGCCATATATTATATTGTTCTCCCTTGCACGATATCCAGCCGATTGCCCACTGGTAACAATAGCTGTGGATTATTTAAACAATAAGTTCAATTCAATTCAATTCAATTCAATAAGTTTTTATTTGATATTTATAGAATAATAACATGTTATATACAACAGGATCCCACAAAAGCTGGGCTTATGAGGGCAGGACCCTTATACAAATATATGAGATTAATATTATATTGATATTAAAGTTGCTGTGTATATTTACAGGTGGTGCAATGGTGTGCGACAAATATAAAGATTTTGGGGATGGGTATGGGAGGGGTGTGGGCAGGGGGGAGGGGTGTGGGCATGTCTCAGTTCACAGTATATTTTCATGTTGCAATGATATAATTGGTCATGTAAATACCAAGTTCCTTCTCATGCTGTGACCTGATGTAGATGCATCATATCACAACCCACATGAGTCGATCCAGGACATCTAAATATTATATTAGAATTTATTTACTTATACATGAGATTACTATATATAGATGCAGAGGTTGAGACATGTTTCGATAGATTAGATTTGGTTCATTCTGAGTTATCCATTGGTTAATGTGCGGATTTCAGTATGGGATGACACGTTAGATATATAATACATGCAGATGAAATATTCAGACTGTTCTTTCCCTCACCATGTAGGGCTAATCAGAGTAGGAGGGATTATACATTAAGAGTATGAAACAATAAGGAGCTTGTCCTAATCTGAATAGCCCTGTGGTGACAGAACTCTGTTTTGTACTAATATTAGAGTACATGTTGGTAACCAGGGAGGAGTACTATTCAGTGGGGGAGGTTGGTTTATGTTGCTTGTTAATGAAATATTCTTTCGGATATTTTGAGTAATTGCTATCAATTTCTATTCTGAGTTTGCAGTCAGTTGGTAGTTCATTCCACAGGCATCTGGCTCTGGTTGATATGGCATTTTTTGCTTTTTTCGTTCTTTTAAATACACAGAATAGATTTGAATTAGCTTTGGACCGTGTATTGTAATTATGGATATCATGTAGGCTTGTAAATAGGGAAGTCAGTGATTTAGGGAGTTTCTTGTGGTGGAAATCATGTAAAATTTTAAGCAGTTGCATATTTCCAATGTCTTCAAGCAGTAATAAGTTGTGTTTCTTGCATATTTCCTGGGTATTTTTATTATTTCCATATGACAGTGTTGCAATTGCTCTGTTTTGTATTTTTTTCAAGTTTTTGAAGATTTTTCACTGTTGTTGCACTCCATATAGCATTACAATAGGTGAGATATGGGATAATAAGTATCGAATAAAGTGATTTCATCGTATCCTTTGGTACAAACTCACCAACCTTACGCATGACTCCTAGGTTTCTAGATAATTTATTGATAATTGTATCCACATGTAAATCCCATGACAAAGTTTCTTCAATATTAATTCCTAGGAATTTAGTGTTTTTAACCCTTTGGACCAGTTTATCATTAATTTTTAGTTCCGGTAGAAAATTTAACGACTTACAAAGATCTGTATTTGTGAAAAGCATATAGTTTGTTTTATCAAGATTTAAAGATAATTTGTTAGCTAGAAACCATTTGTTCATTGCCTCCATTTCTTTGTTAACAACATCATAAGCATTAATAATGTCTTTATCTGAGTAAAATGCATTGTATCATCAGCAAATAGTATTACCTTTAATTTTTTGCACACATTTGGAAGATCATTCATGTATATAAGAAAGAGAAGAGGGCCAAGTATTGATCCCTGTGGCACGCCACAGGTTATATTTGTTTGGCATGAAAAGTTGCCTTCGTACAGTACAGATTGCGTTCTATTTGACAGGTAGCTGCGGAACCAGTTCAGTGAGCATTATTTAACAATTCGGACTAGAAAAATATATATCGCCCTGGTCAAGTGGTCTAGCAATATACTGAATTATTATCTAGTTATGTGTTAATTAATTGTACTATTCATATGTGTATTATAAATAAAATTATCCTATCCTATCCCATCTGATATGATGCGGTTGGGTCCTGCTGAATTGCTCTGATGATGGTAGGGCAAACTGATGCGGTTAACAAATAGTACCGTGAGTTCCACAACGAATTAAAACAATGTACAAGCTAAATTTGAAGTCTGCTCTTGTGTGAGTTTGGACAATATGCATAGCAAATGCATTGCTCAACGCCACATATGTTAAGGGTCAGACGCACGTTTGGCCAAAATTTCCTGGTATTTCAAAATGTATTTTCTCTAAATCTATCAGGAATATCTTTGTGAAATGGTGTACAAGATATTATTGTGGTACCATACATAAGAACCATCGGACATTTGGTTATTATAATCTCATTTACTATACTTTTATGGCATGAAAAATCTTTAAAATTTCACTGTGTTCAGGTACCGAGAACTACTGTAAAACAGATTTTTTTCGAAAGTGCATTTCATATATACATGATATCATATCTGAAGATCATGAGAGGAGACCTAATTTTTCTTGATTCATGAAATTTAATGATTATTTTCATTCAGAAAGACAACTACCATAAATAATTTTTTAGTAGTGAGAATTTTCATGCCATGCTTGTTGGTCATTGAAAAATTGAGCTCAGTTGAGTTCTGGGTCATGGGTTCATAACCAAGTTAAATCTGACCACCATATATCTTAACACTGTGGCCTAATTTCTGTTGATTACTCCCTGCTTGAGTGGACAGCACCACATTTGAACATTTGTTTTCATTGGGCTGGCATATTTGTGACTGCTTTATTCTTCATTATAATACTTGAGGTATGATGCTATAATATGCAATTAAAAAGCTAACTCAACATTACGATACAAATGAAGCCTTCTCTCATGGAGTCAAGACAATAAGCTATTTGATGGTTGACATGTTGTTTGAAATTATAATTTTTTCTGGCAGTTCTCGGTACCTAAAGGGACAGAAACGAAACAAATATTTTCAACCTCTCAAATGTATTAAAATCCATTATTGTTATTGTCTCTGTATAATTGCTCTGATTCTATATATAATGAAAATTATCATATGTAAAATTCCAAGATTTTTCACCAGACAGATCCAGAGAAATTCTTTGTTGAAATTCACTTGCCATTTCTGGCTGGATTTACTGTGATGTTTGCAAAACGTGCTTTTCCCCCTTAAGTCAGTGTCGTAATTTGGTTGCGAACAAACAACATATTTATTAGATTTATTATTCAAGTTACCAGTGTGATTATGGGAATAAGTGGTTTGAAGGTCTAAATTATGCTCGCGCGTTTGTTATATTCGTATAAGGCCTCTGTATGCCACACATAGCCTAGTTCAATAGGTTGAATTGAGAAAGTTCGGTTCCCCAACTTCTTTGGCATTGAACAATAAAGAGCGTTCCTTGTTAATACATTCCTGGTATGAATAAAGAGCGTTTTTCTCTCACTTGTGTGCGAAATATTTAAAACAGCTGGAAAATATATGTTATATTAACATTTATTTTCAGAGCACACAAAGCCGGTATATCACTGGGGCTCTCCTCGCCTTTGTCAAATTATGCAGAAGCTTGGAAACTTCAAATCAATACAAAACAAAAAAAATTATGATTTTCACGAAGAAATGGTCGAAAAATCTCCCCACATTCAAGTATAGAGGTTGTAGCCTAGAAATAGTTAAAGAATTCACTTATTGGGGGGGGTAAATTATTTTATAATTGTCGCTTCCGCCAGAACATAAAGAAAACAGTTACACACCGGAATGTGAAATTGGTCATTTCGGAATTAGACAATTCGGACTATAAAAAATATATTCCACTCCTGGTCAAGTGGTCCTGCTAATCTGCTATGATGCGGTTGGGTCCTACTGAATTTCTCTGATGATGTTAGGGCAAACTGATGCTGATAACAAATACTACCATAATATATGTTTTAATTTGTCTTTTTCGCGGTGTTGCGATAATCTGAACATATCCATGAAAAGCCATTATGCGTATCAAACATTCAAAACATATTTATTGCCAAATACGTTTAATACTAGTTGTATTAGTTGTTGAAATTCGACTATATTTTCGTACGACGGTGTACGTAAACACACACGTTGTGCCCTGCTTACATAATACAGAGCAATTATATTGGTTATTCATACACAATGATATAAACGCTCTTTATTATTTCCATATCAGGAAAACATTAATAAATAACGCTCTTTATGTTTACCATATCCGGATCTAAACAAAAGCCAGAAAACGTAACATGTTTTGCTTTTGTTTACATACCAAAGGGGAACAAATCGACAATAACATACTGCTTATGTCATATTTATGATTGCTATAAGAACAAAGTATGTCTATATTTCACTATTTATGGCGGGTTTTGACGGATGGGAATATTTTAACAGCACACCCACCGCCAACGCCGCCCGTATCTTTAACGACACATTTGCATTGTATTTGAGACTTGTTCTAATAATGAAAAACTTACGAAGGTGAAGCCTTCTTATAACACGGAATCACTCGCATGATATAATTTTCTGGTAAATGCTAAATATTTAAATGTTGATAATCCAAATCAGTTCGTAATGTCGGGTACACCACACTATAACTTAAGTGGATTAGTTACGTTGATTACATGGATTTTAATAAAATGTTAAGAATTTGATGTCAAAATGCTGAAATTGAAGATCGTTTTATACGGGTAACGACTACTATATATTTATAGTAAATAAACCTCATTCGATAACTCACGTTGGTCAAGAACTCCTTGTAAATCCAACTTCGAATTCATGGAAATAAATCCGATAAACAGTACAATACGAAAACGGCTCATCGAAAGAATTTTTTTAATATTTTTTATTCCAATATTAACGGAAAACATCAGTTGGATCATCGGCTGCATTGTCATTTACCTCCGGGTGCTTGTGATGTTTGTTTCGCTTATAAAATGAACGCCATGCTGATAACACATAACTATGTAATATCCATTTAGATAACGTCGACACAGAAAGTTTAGAAAATTACTTCATTCCCTGTTCGAATGCGGAGTTTGCTCACGTCACGTTTTACTGGCACAATTCACTCTTCTCACATTCGATTTACAAATGCGCCCGAGAACGACGTGTTAATTAATTAGATTAAAGCGTGGGGTAAGCTAATCCGCGACAAACACAATATCATGTTTGGGGCTACTTCAACTGATATCCCGATAACCACTCATCATAACTGGATTGTCAAAGCGGCTCAGTGCATACCAACTCAATGCCACAATTTTGATTTGTGAAAATGCAGCGAGGACGAGCAGTATCAGGCCAAGCAAATTAAATGTTCGTTGTAACTGGAATGTGTCCATGCACATATGCACTGGTGTCAATTAGACTTCCACCATGTGTTATCTGAGATAAAACATAATGTGAGTCATAAATATTGTGTTCATTTGTTTATACATGCACAGCTAAGTAGGACATATCGCAGGATTGGCCATATTTCATGGGGCGGGGAAGGGGTGGCGATTGACACATATTTTTAATGACGATTTGAATTCCAAATCTCCAAATCACTATTTAAAGTGGCAACTGAATTTGCGTACAAATCTTTATTTGTCTGACAGACTCGGAAATTGTTTAATGGTCATGTTCACATTTTTTGTTAAAAAATTTATAGACTTTTAGTTAAATATATCATACATTGTAATGTCATTGACAAATTTCAAAGTAATACTATAGGTAAAATTAAATTTCGTCTTGTTATTCTTTAAATACTGAGGATTAAGCCAGATATTCCCCTCGCTGTCGGCCATTCGTCCAAATATATACCTCGGTTTCGCCTCGGTGAATTATTTCTCCGAATGCCCGACAGCTCCTATACATATACAACGGCGATGTCTGTTGAAGACTGAGATGTTACCGGTACTTGTTCGATTATTAATTCATTGGAATTTCATTTGAAACATTGTGATTGAATCCGGTCCACGAAGGAATATGCTTCTCTGCATTACTGACATCCAATACAAAAGAAGAAGGTGAACGGTGCAACATACAGATAAGGTTATGCTGAAGTGCTCGCTGCCACGACATAGGATTAGATGAAGCATTTGTCGAGGGAGCATTAATTAATTGAATCTTTGGTCGTTTTCCAGCATAGTAGGGTTGTATTCCTTTTTTACATGAACTAAAGGAACGTCTCCCGGTTTGCGACTTGGGGTGAATGGGAGGTGATGCTGAGTTAGGAGAATTTTGAATAATGCAGCCACTGGTTCCATGAAATGTACCACCTCCACTCAATGTCTCCTGGTTAATATATGTGTTATCATGTGCTATGGTCACAGGCTCACCCACACATAGTGATTCGGGAATAACAGTCTTCTCTGACTCACTCAAAATTTCGGCGACAGTTGTTTCAGCTTCCCTTATATATTCGTTGGACACACCATGACCGAATCTATTTAGCAGGCGAACAACTTCTGTAGACCCTGTTGTTTGGCGAATTGTCCAGGGAAGAGCTACATGTATTTGTTTTTGGCATCACGATTTTTCCGTTTGATGAGCAATACACAAGATCTTGTGCTATACTTACGATCAGTCTGTGGGTCGTTGGTCCAACCTGGACTTTCCCGGTTGATGAATTAACTGTCATTTCAGCTGAAGACACAATCCATGCTAGCATATTGTAGACAAATGAAGGGATAAAAATGTCACTCTCAACAATGTCCTGTGGTATTGGTGGCCACGCATCTGATGATTTGACCTTCATAACATGATCTCGTACTTGCTTGCAAATCTCATATAGCTGGTGTTTCGAATGTTCGGCAAGAGTTCCAGTTATGCCACATTCTATTACACTTCCTGTCTCAAAATCGGCACAATATACGATTTCTGACGCAGATGTTGACCTGTTTTTAGGCAACCGAAAGCCTATTTGATTTCCAAACCAATGTTTTAGTTTTTATTTCACTCTGCCGCTATTGAGGTCACAACTTTGCACTCCATTTTCATTCAAAATAAAATGGTAACGAGCCAGTATTTCGGACATTGGTATAAAGTTGTACTCCTTCAAGACTGCACTCTTTATCACTAGCACTTATATGACCATTCTCATGTGTGTATTAACCCTCTCTATACTGAATACTCATTGACCAGACAAGTAGATTCCTTAGGAAATGTTCAGATAATAAGTTCAAGACCAACTATTATGATGCAGTGGCCTATCCGGTCATGTTGGCATATAATCCTTATTCACAAACCTATATAGACTATCATATCCTTCAGGTTTCACAATACAGAGAATGGACCCATACATTACAGACCTAGTTTCAGACCTTCTATACATGGTTAATCATCTGGTTGAAATCACAAGCATGACAAAGAATAGTGTAGCTAAGAGCCAAATACTGCATTTTCTTATTTATTTGTAAAATTCAGAGAACAACTTTAAAACAAAAAAATAAAAATAAAATCATTAAACGCTCTTTAAATATCATTTTTTTAATACATTTTTAATGGAAAAATAATAACAAACTACATATTTATTTAACACAACACCATTCAAGCATGTTTTAATAATCAGAGTGGTGAATTGATGCATTAATTTTATGTGCAGATGGAAAATCCAAGGTATACCTAAATTTCAGAATAATGAGTGGCGGCCATTTTGAATTCAAGATGGCGGCCATTTTGGACACTTTTTAGAGTTGGTAACAAGCTGATTCCTGATTCCTAGCCGCCTGACTATGATGGTTGTATGATATGTACCGTATAATAATATAGTAATTAAATAGTAAGCTATATCATAAATGTATTGTATTTGCACTGTATTTTTATGAACTGTTTTCTGTTTTTATATCGTTACTTTTGTTATTTTTGACGAATACAATTTATAAAAAAAAAGATAGGAGCTATGGGATAACTATATTAATTACGTTCTCGCTACATTGGATACCGGTTAGACTTTTTGCAAGATGTATGTATTCGCGGATGTATCTTCGCGAAAGTTTCATGTAAATTTATGACCGCGTTAATTGCTTTCAATATTTAGATGTGAGCAATGGCTGGGCCACTAATGAAGATTTTATTTCGGGAACACAATGTATAATATAACAGCTAACATTGCTGATGGAGTGTGTCTCAGTTGAAAGGAGACTAACTGTCGTATTGCGAAGTTGTTGGGGTATATTTAATCCGATTAATAGATTTTTTGTCTGCATTCAGAGACTTTCTGGTATGATGAATGAGAAACCTTCAGTGATAAGCCGCAAATGTAATCATTTGAAGGATATGTTATTTTGACTGGATTTTGAAGTGGTGCATTCATGAAACCAATATATTTTATATTATATAATTATACGCCTATTGTGCCAATATGCAGTACGTTCACGACGACAGATGGAACCCATGGACAGAATCGCCAATATAGGGAAGCAGACAATCTCCATTACGTAGGGGCAACACGATATACACTATACATAGGCGCCCCTGAGACGAAGTACGGGACACAGTGGTAACAGATCGGCACACCTGAAGCGAATACCTAATGTGGCGTGATGGCGAAGGAGAAGACGTAGCGATCGGACCAATTTACAGATCAGCGCGAGTAGATGTCGCCGAAAGATGACGATTGGAAACTAATGCAGTGCGCTGACGAGAGGGAAACCAATAGACGACTTTGAAGGAGGACGTTCGCCTGATTGCGCAAGGTACGCCCCATCTGATCAGCCATGAAAAATGGCTCAGGCGAGCCACATCAGAACAACGTATAACGTTACAAATGTATAAGGTTTTTGGTAGCCATAATCAGTCTTCAGCTATCAGCGAGCAGTGGTCAACAACTTCGAGACACTTGGACGACAGCTTTACAGTCAACGAAATAACTGGAATCACTGGAGGGAAAGATGGACGGAAACGCGAGGTAAGCAAAACAATCTTGTATTTCCGAACAACGCATCCCTGATGTACCAACGAAGAAGCACACCCGACGACAGCAGACGACAGGCCGATGAACGTAACTAGACATCAACCACGCCGACGGCGGAAAGACGCACTCAACTTATGAAGACACGAGCCGGGGAATTGTGCGGCATTGTGCTTAAGCAATCCGAATACTTTGCCGATAATGGCGTTATTGAACACATTGAAGCTGCCATTCTTCTAACCTTATGCCTATAAATCCCCCTGGATTATCTCTAAGAGTGGCATAAAAGCCAGTGATTCCAACTTATGTGGATATGAAACCAACTAGTGTTCGGTATTAACATACATCGATATTTTAGGCCGTGATGATTATTGTGCTCTATCACAATATTAGTTTAATTTAGTAGCGATTCAACTGTTGTTCACACAGTAATGATGGGGTATCAAAGCTTTCTAAATTTTCCGATTAAGAAAACATAAGAAGTTTTCATTTTCGTTAGAAATTTCGTATTGAAAGACTATTTTAGTCGAAATTACCGGCATAATTACTATGATTAACTGAGACTACACGCGTGAACTTACTTGGATCGCATTGGCCCATGACTTCGGTGGAGGCGTAATGATACCCCTGGCAGATGCACTCGCCGCTTTCCACATCACAAACAGTTCCATTTGCCAAACATCCGCTGCCGCAGATGGATCCTAGAACTACACCTTCCACTGAAAAAAAAACAAGCGCACCCATAAAATGGAATTTCATTAGGGGATGTCTGGACAAAATTCCATGATGCAAGGTTGAAATATTTTGTTTTTTCATTTTTGTGACCCACCATCATACCAGAAACAGTTTTTTCTTATCCGATCTTGGACACATACCCTCCAAAGCAAGTTCTTTTTTCTAAGAGGATTTGGGGACCAATTCCAAAAGTTTCATGAAAAAAACGGTGTGAAGTACTTTAAGAAATTAAGTATGGCATTCATACCAATAGGTTATCCGCACCAGTCTATATGCGACAAAGATATGAATACATGTACAGAACAGTGTATTCTCTGCCATGGTGACTAGCATCGGCTAGATGACCAAATGGTCGTCCAGTCTCTGTGCCAAGACAACCCCAGGGACATAACTTTCAACCCGGGAATGCAATAATCATCATACATAGGGAAATGATTTGTGGAGTAAACAGAACGGTCTTGAGGAACAGATGTCTCGCCTAGAAAAGCTACCGAAACCAGAAGAGTTAATAGGACCCATGGGGAGATGACGATAACTCAATTACCCTAAGTACGTCTGGAACCGATGCGCCGTGAAGATGCACATGGCCTTCATTAGCGGCCGCTCTGGTATTTAGTAAGAAGAAAAGCCGACACAAACAACCAGTTTCTATCTGACCAACACAAGCGATCACCACGAACCCTCGGACGCTTAGAAGAGCAGTGTGGAGCAATGGACGAAAATGCAAGGTAACATTATGCTCTTGTATTCTAACAACGTCCCATTGATGCGCCGACGCAGAAGGAGAGCAGACGACAGGAAGACGAACTCAACCGGAATTCAACCGAGTAGAAGACGAGCAGAAACAACCAACCTATGAAGACGGAAGAAGATCCCAACCCAAGCAGACGACAGGAAGAGAAACCCAGATGCCGATGATTGAACATTATTGACTTTGTTGTATATAAATAATCAAACCGTTCTGATAGCCTTAAGAGTTATATGTACCCGTATTGGCACATATCTCTTAACTGGTGCCTTCGAGCCAGGATCTGAACGCTAATCACAGACACAACGTGAAACCAGAAGAGGAACAGTGTGAACAGAAACAGTGTGGGAAAATTCGCAAAACGTGAGTCTAATTGTTTATTATCATAATGGCTACCCAACAACAACAATCAGCTGGTGTTCTCGCCCCATTAACAGAGTCTATCAATTCTCAAATTGCTGCAATGGCCATGACTACGGTGAAACAGGTAGTGACGTCATTTGACGGGGACCCCACGAAATACCACGGGTGGGTCAAGTCGATAGAAAAATGCGCGATCCTAACCGGCGCTAACGAAGCAAAGAAGCCCTATATGGCATTCCAGAGCGCGATGGGCCCCGTATCAGATTTTTTACAAAGATATTTGGCCACGAATCCTAACGCCACGTGGCAAGACACAAAAACTGAATTATCTAGTCGATTTGCCGAGATAAATGACATTCAATTCGCCTTTTCGATGCTAAGAAAAATCAAGCAAAAACAAAACGAAAATTTACATGTGCTTGCCGAACGAATTTTGGAGATCGCGACGGTGGCATACCGAGAGCAACCCGGTGGGATCAACGCGGTTGAAGGCCAACTCGTAGGGTTTTATATTGACGCTTTAAGAAGCGACAGTTTGAAAATGAAGTTGATCAGGGATGCGCCGAAGACACTAAAATTGGCAGCCGACATCGCCATGCGGGAAATGGGGATCCGACGGGTATTCAACCTACGAACGGGCCGCGAAAATTACAACGAAAACGAACCGGAAGCGATGGAAATCGATAGTTTCAGAAACAAACGCGCGAGAACAACCTGCGATATATTCGCACGCGATAACCACACGACCCGTGAACACCGATCACGCCCGAGACAGGTGCATGTCGAAGCGGTGGTTAAACCACGAACAGTCGAATGTTGGACGTGTCAAGGTGACCATTTCGCTCGTGACTGCCCCTTTAAGACCGAAAACCGAAGGCACGTATCTTGCTGGGTTTGCGACGGTAATCACTTGGCTAGAAATTGCCCCTCTAAATCCGGAGATTCGAAGCAAAAGCAATGGAACACGCCAGTAACGCCACCTAGGGGAATCCGCCGAGATCAGCCGAACCGATCACGTGACCTATCCCATGATACACCGCGTCACAGCCGGAGATATCCGACATTAAACGAACCACCACGACTAATGGCCCCGCCCACATACGCAAAAAACTAAGGAATCCTCTCATTAAGGCCACATGTGAGAGGAAAGTTAGTATCAACATTGTGGGGAACCCCAGCTCGTGTTTAGTTAGAATAGGTAAAAATAAATATCGCTCATTAGTGGATAGTGGAGCGGAAGTATCATTGATTCACAAACGCGTCTATGACGCATTACAGTTCCGACCGAAACTAACTAGGGAACACATCAACCTTAGCTCCGTGAATGGGAAGTCACTGGGCGTACTTGGTAGCGTGGAACTGACCTTCAGAATGGCGAAACTAAAATTAACCCATAAATTTTATGTGGCGAATGATATGACCCGGAATATGATCTTGGGGAGGGATTGGTTGACCTCTCGGGGGGTCAGACTATATTATGATCTGGGATGCCTCAAGGTCAGTGACGTGTACGTCCCATTGGAATCGGACGCGCACATAGCTTCCCTGCTGAGATTGACCAGCAAGGTTAGCTTAAAGCCTCAAACATCAACTTTATGTATGGGAAAATCAAAAAACTTAGCTTCTCTTCGCAAGTCGACATTAGTAGAGGTGGCCCAAATCGTGAAAGGCTACCTAGCGTCAGAACCCGGTCTGGAAATCGGCAGCTCCATTTCTGGGGTGGGCAAGAGGAACAAGGTCCCGGTAGTACTCGTCAATAACACTAACAAAACGTTTCGCCTACGGCGGGGCAGTGTGATCGGCAAAACGATCGTGTGTGACCCCGAAACCAATTATGAAATCAACTCTTTGTCGCAAAGCTCCCGGTCCCCGACAACCCGTAATTACCGCGACAATGGCTATGCTCCCGGGCGCGCCGACTGTAACAGGGTAGACAACTCTATGTCAGCACGCGCTACCGTCGAGAAAAGATTAAATTAACCGAGGTTTCATGCCCCGAGCAATACCGAGAGACACTGATAAAATTGTTGAAGTCCAACTCGGTCATTTTTGCCGACAAGGACACTGAGCTGACGCAGACGAGCACAGTCAAGATGCATATTGATACGGGAAACCACCCTCCGATAAAACTTCGCCCGCATCGCACCCCTTTGAATAAACGACCGTTGGTTGACACTGCCATAAATGATATGCTCGAAGCAGACATTATCAGGCCGTGTTCGAGCCCGTATTCGGCGCCTATTGTCATGGTTGACAAGCGCGACGGCACGAAACGATTTTGCGTCGACTTCAGACAATTAAATTCCATAACCAAGCCTATGTCATACCCACTTCCGGTTATCGACGATATTTTGGCACTTCTTGGAAAGTCTAAATTTTTCACCGCTATCGATCTTAAAAGTGGCTATTGGCAGTGCCAGGTCGCAGAGGAGGACAAGCAAAAGACGGCATTCGCTTGCCACCGAGGTCTTTTTGAATTCAACTCCATGCCTTTTGGGCTCCGGAACGCTGGAGGGGTTTTCTCCCAGTTGATGGCCCAGGTGTTATGTGGGATGGGTGATTACGCCATTGCCTACTTAGACGACGTCCTCATCTACAGCGAGTCCCTAGAATTACACTTGGAACATATCCAGAAAGTCTTTGACAAGTTGCGCCAACATACACTGAAATTAAAATTAAAAAAGTGCCAATTCCTAAAGCAAGAAACACATTATTTTGGTTTTATAATTGATACCGACGGCGTCCGACCTGACCCCGACAAGGTCAAGGCCATCCGGTCGCTTGTGCCCCCAACATCAGTCAAAGAAGTACGTTCCTTCATTGGCATGAGCAACTACTACCGCAGATTTGTCCCCTCATTTTCGCAAATCGCTGAACCTTTGGTACAGCTTACAAAAAAATATGCCAAATTCAAATGGGACCAAGCTTGCCAAATTTCGTTTGACAAACTAAAAGAAAATCTCACGGCAGTGCCTCTCCTGGCCTACCCAAATACGGCCACGCCCTATACATTGTATACTGATGCAAGCGACCTTTGCATCGGTGCCTGTCTGACCCAGTTGGGCTCAGATGGCGTTGAAGAACCAATTTATTATCTCTCACACAAACTTAGTGATACTCAAACCCGATGGCCAACTGTGGAGAAAGAGGCATATGCAATTCACTTCGCATTACAAAGGTTGGACCATTACCTTCATAACGCCACGTTCACGATAAAAACAGATCATAAACATGGAATGAGCTAATAAATCATTTTACATTGAAGTATATCTTGGAATCCCCCATGCAGAACAAGAAAATTCAACAGTGGGCTTTGGGCATAACTGGATATAACTGTAACATTGAGTACATAGCTGGCCCAGATAATCACTGCGCAGACCTGCTCAGTCGAACGCCACCTAATGCTTATACGGAACAAGAGAAGGCAGAAGTAGAGGTAGATATAAACGACAATAACCTTACTGTCGCCGAGACCCAAGCGGAAATCGCCACTTGAATTCGTCTCGATTTAAACCCAAAGACTTCGCAAGCTGCGAGGTAACCCCAAAGGAACTGCCGAATAAAACTCAAATTGGTCAGGCTTACCAACCTACTAATCTACTGTTCAACAAGCCAGGCTTCAACATGCTTGAGGAACAAAAGAAAGACCCGGAAATTGCGTCAGTTCTGGAGGCCCTCGACAAAGGCAAGGACACCCGGAATGACAAACACTTGATGATTGACGGGGTACTCTATTACCTCTCGAGTGCTGACGCAGAACCGACCCCACGCCTTTGGGTGCCCGCACATCTTCAAACCAACATAATCCAACAATACCACGATGATAACGGCCACGTGGGAGTAGACAAAACGCATGATGCGATTAGGTCGAAATATTTTTGGCCCAGACTCTACAAGGAACTAAACTGTTACGTTGGAAAGTGCGTGACCTGCCAAGTCAGGTCTCTGCAAAACCAATCCCCTAAAATGCAAATAACGGACACGCCCCCCTACCCTTTTGCCAAAATTGGGTTGGACCTATCAGGTCCCTACCCCACGTCGCTATCGGGTAACCGCTACATTATCAGCTTCATAGACTTATATAGCGGGTGGGCAGAAGCGTTTCCGGTCAAGGACAAGTCAGCCGATAACGTTGTTCATCTCTTGATCGACGAGATATTCCCGCGACATGGATGCCCTCTAGAAATAATTACCGATAACGGAAGTGAGAACATTAATTACAAGGTCAGGGACACGCTGAAGGCCTTGAACATTCACCACGTGACTACGTCTTATTATCACCCCCAGAGCAACAGTAGAGTGGAGAGATTTCACAGGACTTTTAAAGACATTGTCTCAAAGTAAGTGGCAGACCAAATAAACACGTGGGACGTCCATTTAAATCAAGCACTAGCTGCGATTCGATTTAACAAAAATGAAACTTCAAAATTCTCCCCCTTTTTCTTGTTGTACAACCGAGACGTCGTGTTCCCAATAGACAATCTCCTAAAACCCCGGCGTAAATACGCGGGAGAAGATTACCATCAGATAGCTCTGCAACAACAGCACAAATCCTTTATGATGGTACACAAACACGTGAAACAGGCGAAACGCCAACAAGCAGCCAAATTTAACAAAAAGGCCACAGACACCAAATTCGAGATTGGCGAGGCCGTCTATGTGAAGAATCATTTACGAAAAAGCAAACTTGAAAGCAAATGGAAACCCTACTTCCGCATAACCAAGCAAATAACGCCCGTTACTTTCGAGTTAAGGAATCAATTAACTGGGAAAGTCACACAATCCCACGCTGAACACATGCGAAAAGCCAACCTTGAATGGGAAATCCCCAAAACTGACAACAACAAGCGTGCTCAAACGTATGTTGTTCCCCCCGAAGACGAAGATAGCGACGTTCCTGCCCCTAACCCTGTGGGTGGGTCTTCTGGCGATGAAACAGAACCATTACCAGATGATGTAATCGCTCGATATCGGAGACAATGTTCGGACTCCGATGACGAAGATGTCCCTTTAAGCGAGCTTAAGATGCGCTTACAGCGTAGAAAGACGCGACTCGCGCGTTCAGAGCCGCTACAAAACCCTGACTCGTCCATGGACGAGAGACCAGAGCCGAGTGCCAAGGCACGACGCGCTCCAGCGCCTCGTCGACACGGGCGCAAAGTAACAAAGATGGTTACGAGTGATGACAGCTCAGAGGATGAGTTAATGGAAGTAGCCGCCATTGAACAAAACCCTCGTGAATGTAGGCCCGTACCGGCCCCTCGCAAGTGTAAGCAGCTCATGAATGGAGCGAGCAGCAACTTAATAGATAAACCGTTGTTTCAAGCCCTGCTATCAGCGATAATAATAGAGTGCTCGAAACAGTGACCTGGGGTCCATTACAGAAGAAATGCGACCCTACCCTTAACTGGCTTATTGGCAAACCTAACCTGGCTTCGTAAATGTTGAAAATAGTTAGCCCAACGCCCCAGACCGAATCGCGAATAAATAGTCATGTTCGGATCAATGACGGGTCGCGCGCCCCATGAAACCCGGCACGTGCGCATGGCGATTTAATAAATAAAGCTTTGAACTTTGCAATCGCGCACCGAGAGATAACGTGCACGCCGCCACCCTTAGGGTTACTACGTTTGAGAGCACCCCGCTCAAATAAACACGATCGAAAATATGCTCACGACTGACTTAGTGAACGAAAAAGTATTACCCCAATGAATGGTAGAGATGGCCAGGGTGGTATTTTGCCCTAGTAACGTAGTTACAGTAGTAATTTTCATTATCTTGACCCACCGATTCTGGTGGAAATTTGTTAAACATCAGTTGCCAAGGTTAGCCATTATGTATAATAAGCAGTTAGACCAGCGACCTGAGGATATCCCGAATGCCGTGTTCAAAGACCCCATAGACGAAACAATGGAGACGGATGCACCAAAGCCGTCTGCGCTATTCCGGGACAACACTCAGGAACGCCTACATGTATATCCAATTATAGCCGTCAGAGGCTGACCACATCTGTGGCGGATTTGGATTAGTATTAATTATGTATCGTATATTAATGTATTCCGAATTTCCTCCGTAATTATTGTTGCGCGGATATCAGAATCATTTGCATGTATATAGACGTTTATGCATTTCATATATTTCAAATATTAATTGTTGCATAACGATGTCCAGGGTATTATAGTTGTATAATCATCAGAATGATTATAGCAAGCGTTGAATAGGGACTATAAATCCCGACATTCAGTCATACGTTTTGATAATTGAAATCAATCACCCCGACTTATCTTGTGTTTAACTGTTCGTCAACAAATCCATCTATATAATTAGTTGTAAATTCCATTTTCGTATTGGGCCGATCTGACGACCCTCAAGCGATACCGATAAATTGGAAAATTAACCATTGTGTATACTGACTGTGTCATTTGTTCTCAAACCTCACACAAATATCCGTTTGAGTATTACAGGCTGACCATGGCGGTGGAACAAGGGTCGACCAGTTGTCAGAACCTACCCCCATACTCGGACATTGAGGGCGAAAATACCTCGACATCCGATGATGACGATATGACACCCAATTCAGATGCACGACCATCCACCAGCAGGCGGCCGCATGGAAGCTACCTCGACATGATGCCGCGCATGCAGCCACCCAGATCCTACAACCAGCCATGGGTACAGCCTTACAACGAGCATAGACGATATTACGCAATGCAGTCGCCTTCCCCGCCTTACAGCCCGCCCAGAGACACTGAAGATGCACTCATCGACATCGACCCCGATTGGTACTACTTCACGGACGAACACCGACAGCCGATCCAGACTCGCCAGCGAACCTACGCTAGAGCACGACAGCAGCCGTACCAACGACACCGACGGACATACGAACAACGGAGGCCTCTCATTCACCGATGCCGCTGTTGCGAACTACTCCGACGAATCATCAACCTGCTGCGCAGCGACGAATTGGACTTGCGATTTCAAGATCAACTTTAAATCGAAAAAGTGAAGGAGTAATGTGCCAAGACAACCCCAGGGACATAACTTTCAACCCGGGAATGCAATAATCATCATACATAGGGAAATGATTTGTGGAGTAAACAGAACGGTCTTGAGGAACAGATGTCTCGCCTAGAAAAGCTACCGAAACCAGAAGAGTTAATAGGACCCATGGGGAGATGACGATAACTCAATTACCCTAAGTACGTCTGGAACCGATGCGCCGTGAAGATGCACATGGCCTTCATTAGCGGCCGCTCTGGTATTTAGTAAGAAGAAAAGCCGACACAAACAACCAGTTTCTATCTGACCAACACAAGCGATCACCACGAACCCTCGGACGCTTAGAAGAGCAGTGTGGAGCAATGGACGAAAATGCAAGGTAACATTATGCTCTTGTATTCTAACAACGTCCCATTGATGCGCCGACGCAGAAGGAGAGCAGACGACAGGAAGACGAACTCAACCGGAATTCAACCGAGTAGAAGACGAGCAGACACAACCAACCTATGAAGACGGAAGAAGATCCCAACCCAAGCAGACGACAGGAAGAGAAACCCAGATGCCGATGATTGAACATTATTGACTTTGTTGTATATAAATAATCAAACCGTTCTGATAGCCTTAAGAGTTATATGTACCCGTATTGGCACATCTCTGCATATGTCCATCTGCATAATTGAAAACACACGGACAAAATACATGCATTATTTGCAAATGGAGAAACACAGGGGCTTGTAATGCGCTCGTTGCTGTGAGCCCCCTCCCCAACCACACTCACATTATGCGCCGTAAAAATATACTCGCCGTGTAACAAATATACTCATTGTAGTATACATTTCAGATGGGACGCATCAGTCATTTATACTACCATGATGTAAAGCAGGCGGCTAGATAGGGACTGCGCATAGTGCGGATCTGGAGGTGAGGGGTCAGTGATGTGACAGTGAACGGCATTATAAGCCACTGTGGCAGAAACGTTAATCCCGAAATAAAATGTTATCCTCACAAAGGTGAATACTTGTTTTGTAATAATTAGCATGCTATTTTCAATTACTCAACTTTTAATTATACCCGTAGGTCCCAGATATCCAAGGTCCCATCTGCACAACAAGCCCATACGACATCGTATCTGGTCTTATGGGCTTAAGCTCTATCTGCTCAACCATAGATGCTCGTAAACTCAGCCTCTTTGGTAGTCTTTGTCGATTATCACCTACCAAAGCGTGCAAAGAAATCTTCACCTTAAGATTACACTCGCATCTCTCTGGGGAGTACGTCAATCCAAACTCGTTCTTCTCCGATATTGAATGTATTCTCATGTCATATAAGGATTAACTGTCATGTGGACTGTTTTTATGGAGATGTAACGGTGAGGTAAGTGGACATAACTTTTGTAAAACCCGAAGGGTTTTACATACAAGTTATGTCCACTTACCTCACCGTTACATCTCCATAAAAATAGTCCACATGACAGTTAATCCTTATATTTATATACATTTAGCGAAAAAGCCACTTTTGTAAATATATTTAAATCGAAAAGTGTATCGTGACAAGATCAGCCCAAAATACCCAATAGCACCCTTGGCAAAAGTTAATAGGAACAATTTCTCTTCATGTTGAAACCCGATGATGTATTAAGTCAATCCTGCGCGAGTCAAAATGCGCCCAAAGCATTACGCATTCGTCTTTCCAAACCTAATGACGTATCGATGGTGTTATTAGCTTGGTGTTATTAGGCTTTGCGCATTCACCGAGAAATAACTGCAACTAGCCACGTGGGCGCCGACCAATCAGAATGCTGGATTTAGTGATGACAACACTTAGTGTGTAAATATATAACATTGTTCAATACTTGTACCAATTCTCCTATCGCGGCATGTTTCCAACAAAATCAGAATGGTTCCGTATACTCAAAACTGAAGTTAATAACAAACGTGAACTCGACTGGAAGCGCAACATTGATAATGACCCATTCCTTCTTCTTAGTTGCCTGCAAATGTCCCGTTTGTGGCGATGCTGTCGCATTTACCCAGATAGAAAGGGTGCATTTTTCACAGTTGCACAATTAGTAGCTGCCACAGCTGTACATGCATGTGAACCTAGGCCTACTGTATGTATGTTATGCAATATGACTCACCATGATGTAATTAAGCATGCTCTAATTTACTGTAAACACCGTATATTATGCATCCTTCGAAATGGTATGTGGTACCAGCTAATAGACAAATTTGGCTTATTGTTTTACCTCTGGACAGATGAACTCGATGATGATGAACTAGTACTTCTTCATCTAACAAAATTACCTGGCGAACTTTATTCATTCATCGACGAGCCCATGTGTTTCGTTTCTTTCATGGTGCACCACACACATTTACTTTGGAAGGCATACAGTACGATGGTGTCAAATCTTTAACAGGATATTTAACATGGCCAAGCTCCAGTTATAGCCAACAGCTAGCACTTCGGCCTTCGCCTAACACATGCACGCTTCAGCAATGATGCATGATTTGGCGTTGAACTCTGTACATAACTTGTATGAGGTCGAAGTCACTCAACAAAATAGGTAAACCTATGCGTCGAATGGCGGGATCTCAAGCAAGCCTATAACTATGTAAAAGAGCGTGAACTGTCACGGGGTGTTGTGTGCGTGTGCATGTGGGGAGTATGTGATGGTACGTGAGGGAGGGTGTGTGTGTGTGAGAGAGAGAGAGAGGGTGCGTGTGTTTATGAGGGTGTGTGTGAGATGGTGAGGGTGAGTGTGTGAGGGTGTGTGTGTGTGTGAGTGAGGAAGGGTGAGGATGTATGTGTGTGAGTGTGGGTGCGAGGGTGTGGTGAGGGTGTGTGTGTGTGTGTGAGAGAGAGAGATAGATAGATAGAGAGAGAGCGAGAGAGAGAGAGAGAGAGAGAGAGAGAGAGAGAGAGGTAGGTGTCTGTGTGTGTGCGAGGGTGCGCGCGTGTGTGAGAGAAAGATATAGCGGAGAGAGAAATATAGAGACATGGGAGTAAGAGACATAGATAGAGAGAGAGCGGTATATGCGTATAGCGGATCCGCAGATACCTGTATGAGTGTTGCGAATACGCTGTACGTTTGATTGGGTGTGCGATCTCGTTATCATATACATATTGTACATAACAAGTTCGATGCGTTGTGTTAATACTCTGTATTTCATATGACTGTATCATTATGCTCCGTCTTGTATGATTTGTGCTTTGCTTGTCTTTTTCTTTTGAACTGTGTATATGTTACAAGTATATCTCTGTGAGCTCTTCATTAATGGAGGAAATAAAGAAATATATATATTAAGTGAGCCGACGTTGGTATCACAGGAATAATTGGAGGCCAAAAACAACATTGAAAACCTGTGATAACTTATGGAATTGCTTTTTTTGCGGTGCAATTCGTTCCTTGTTAAAAGCAGGTACCACCCTATGATATCGTGTTATAAAAGAAAAAATATATATAAATATTGAAACTAGGAGTGCCCTTCTGTTGAGTAATGCTCTATGTTGTTCCAGTGTGTGTATATAAGCCTGAAAATAAAAAATCTGTTTGGTAGTCATAATTTGTCACCCGGACTTTGTAGCCTGGAATTGTTTCCCGACCCCCCCCCCGGTTTCGCTATGGTTTAGCGAAATTTCAGAAGAGCCATAGCTTCAAACGAAATGAATTGACAAAACCTGTAGCATGCGGATATTTTCCTCTTTCCACAGGAACACCATAATTACACTGACATTTCAATCAATTCGATCATTTAATCAAGTAAATTGGCGAAACCCATTCCGTGCACATGGATAGCCTTTCTCCCATGCCGATTAATGAGGATATCAAAGAAGATAAACCGATTTATAATTACTGAGATAGAGAACTCTAAAACTGTCACGGACGTATAGTGACGCGCGGACGGACGTATAGGGATACGCAGATGGACGGGTAGGAACGCGCGGATTGATCCCCTTTTCGTTTGTGGGAGATAATAACACGAAAGTTCAGAACAATTTTGATTGAGTTCTTAAACCAGGAAGAAAACTCAGCTATAAAATAGTCTGTTTATAATGTAATACCCACGGCATGACAACGGCCGCTTTTCGAAATGCTTGATTTTCGTATTTTGGAACTTATTGCTCGCTCGCTGAACTCATACAATGGTGACATGCACGTGTACAAATCATATCTGTACTGGTACATGTACCCCTATTTTGATTAAAATCTATGCTATCAATATTAAATGACCCCAGGGAACTTTATGTTTTGTGTGTACCTTGTTACTCGATATTGGATTTCATTGTCTTTGTCTGGGTATACCCACAGGTCCCCAGAACAAAAATTTAGCCCACCCCAATAATACTTAATCCTATAGAAAGGTATCCAACTTGGCCCGGCCTAATTTTTTATTATTTTTACAATGTCCACAATCAGGTTAAAATACACATAAATGCCTCATATATAGTTAGAAAGATATGTTATTACTCTTCAATATGATGCATCCCCTGTAAAAATTGGTTAAGAAAAACTCTGGTTATGAGCACAGGTCTGACGCAAACCGACTGTAAAATTTCACTCGTTCGACATTATGTCCGCTAAACTCGGTAAAAACGTGCGATTTTTACACCGACTTGGGCTTCATAAACACAATCAACGGTTAGTAGAATATATATATTATACATCATTAGCAGTGGAATTGTTTACTGGCCCACCCAAACCAATCACGCTACATCACGGCATCGTATCTCTCGTATTTATTGAAAAATTCAGTTTCATAAACCCGGAAGGAAAGTGAATTTTTCCAAAGGCAGCCATTGGTGTTCGGGTGCATATGTGTACTCTCTATAGTTCATACCCAACACAATATATAGTTAAATAAATACACAAAGACTGAATTAACACGAATGCCGATTTGAAAACATACATATGGACAGAAATATAACTCCATAAATATTTAGAGCGTATATACAGTAGTATACACTACTTCTTCGTTATATATTGTGTTGGGTATGAACTATAGAGAGTACACATATGCACCCGAACACCAATGGCTGCCTTTGGAAAAAATCACTTTCCTTCCGGGTTTATGAAACTGAATTTTTCAATAAATACGAGAGGTACGATGCCGTGATGTAGCGTGATTGGTTTGGGTGGGCCAGTAAACAATTCGCACTTTTTTACCGAGTTTAGCGGACATCATGTCGAACGAGTGAAATTTTACAGTCGGTTTGCGTCAGACCTGTGCTCATAACCAGAGTTTTTCTTAACCAATTTTTACAGGGGATGCATCATATTGAAGAGTAATAACATATATTTCTAACTATATATGAGGCATTTATGTTACAAAAATTATTTTGGTGTATTTTAACCTGATTGTGGACATTGTAAAAATAATAACAAATTAGGCCGGACCAAGTTGGATACCTTTCTATAGGATTAAGTATTATTGGGGGTGGGTAACTTTTTGTTCTGGGGACCTGTGGGTATACCATATCCGGCGCACTCTATACATATTTGAACTTCGAAGGTTATTTTCCTGTATTATCTCCGGCCAATATTCTGAAGCATCACGGAGTAGCCAACAAGTAAACCCTGTTGGCGCCTTTATTCATTTGTTTTGAATGAGAACAAGAGAAATAAATTATTGGTGAAGACAGACTAGTTTACTGCATACAGTAGAGCGTTGCTTTCTTTAAAAATAATTCCAATGTATGCACATAGCAAACACCGCCTCGGCAATCAACTAACACAGTTACCCAATGATAAACATTAAAGGAATAACGGAAAATATAAGCATTACAGGAATAGGAATTATAGTAATCACAATCAGAATTTATGGACAGTATAACTATGTTGTATATGTTCAAATCGGTAGCATGACATACTAGAGATATGATCAACATGGTGAATAATAGGTAAGGGTGTATGGCGATTTTGTAAAACGCAACATACATGCTCATGTATGTATATATAACTTTAAACGTTTTCCAGAGAATATATTGCTGTTAGACACTTGTGTGTTATAGGTTAACCCGTTTGCAATGATCACAAATCGCGAATTAGCTACTGTTGTCGTCTTGCTAGTATTATATACCACATTACCACAGTAATAATTTCAACAATTTCATTTGAGAACATTCAATAAAATCAGGTCAAGAATAAATCCTTGTCTAAACCATATAGATGCCGATTCGGATCCCGCTGTCAGCACGAAACATTCGGGACAGAACTTATTTCTTAATATTTAAATCATGGCTACCCATGTGTTAGTAAAATGACAGGAATAGCCATTTTAGATGTGGTCAGTTTACAACAACAAAGATTGTCATTAGTTAAAAGTTTCACAATATATATTCTATTCCCCAATCTACGCCAATTACCACCAATCAATTTGTTATATACATGTAACGTCTTACACGTACATGTATGCTCCTCGTATATCATATAATTTAAACGATTAAAATCAATCAATTTCAAATGTAAGCAGAGCTAGAACTCACCATGTGGTATAAAGCATCCATTTACTCCGCCATCTAGCCGACCAGATGATTGAACGCTATTCTTGGGGCAAGTAGTCTGCTGTGAATTCTGAAAATAGAAAGTGAGTATTGTTGTTCGTCACGTAAAACTTTGCCCTTATTTTCCGTATAATTGCAACGCGAGGGCGACGGATGTATGTACATGCCAGAGAGACCAGCAGTACCACGAGCGATTTACCAAAATCATAAAACATTTATGGAATAGAAATACGATTGGTTGAATAAAAAACGTGTTCTTTAAAAATTAATTTTCTCAATTGATATCTGCAAAATTATGAGCTCTTGAATGTTGGTTGTTTGGACTCTAGATGTCAAACATTGATTAGTTGAATTACGGGCAATGGTTTGGAACATACCACTAGCTTAACCAGACATAGTTACCATATCTCCAACAATATTACCTTCGCACGGTGATTGTATCGCGAGACAGCATGACTGTACGGATTTCACGATTCGAATTGCGTTAGGAAGTTTATGAATACTATTCTACATTGAAATATATAGCAGAATGCTGGTACGCCATTTTAAAAAGTAATAGCAACATGTTGCGACAAGCTGTGGCGTTTTGTATGTAGCAAATGCAATAAACTATTACACGGCTTAACGGCACGGATGTCCTTCGTTATAGGTTATAATTTAGAAATAACAGTTACCAAATTATGACAATTTCCCAAAATATACTACTAGTATAGGTCTCCTCTGTGTTGAGTGTTTTGCTTATCGCATACTCTTTACGTACTGTTTGATTACACAATATGGTGTTTGTTTACATGACAATAACATGCTGCATTTTACGCGATATTTATGATCGGCATAAGAACAAAGTAGGTCTACAATATAATAGTAATCGTGTTTATGTCGGTTTTAACGATTGATACTGTGTTAACAGCAATACCGACCGCCAACGCATTCCATATCATTAACAAGATCCTCTTGGACGTAATAGTTTATCCACATTTTGGTGTGACGACCCGCTAATAGACCGCGGTATCATAACCGAACGGTAGCGTAATTCCACTACAGTGATCGTTTCGATACCGCTGTGGATATCGTATACTATCGGTATATATATATATAATAACGTGGTCATTATCGGGGTATCACTCCAGTTTTCAAGTCTTTTACTTTGCTAATAGCGATAGACACGCGATACAAGTATTCAGTTATGTTCCGAAACGAAATAAATGTACCCTTCCTAATCTTGTCCGACCGTTCAGTGATGTTCTGGAGTTTGCGCAGATGCAAACGGATGTTTTGTGTACATACTTATATGCAGATATCTTTCAATGCGTAACCGATGGCTCTTTATTCTATTGTATGAATTCCCAATTTCCAGTGGACTGATATTTGGAATATTTGGATATTTGCCCATTGATATTTGTGAAAAATTCAAAGTTAAAATCCATTGATGGACTGTTTTGTAGACTGGGTCCATAAATACAATGGACTAAACTGAACAAAACTATATTCTCACTGTCAGTACAGTGTCGTGTTAGAACCAGTGATGTTCGGTTTTATGATTGTATAGGCGCACAGGCAGACGGTCCATTGGTGTATTCAATTATAATCTTGTTCACTGCTTATCAGATTGAAGACATGCAATAATAGCGATACACTGTTTCTTCAGCAATGCACCGTTCTCAGTGTGAAATTATAATAGAAAATTCAGCGAATTCGAATTAGCAGTCGAATTAGTGTAATATATATCCGTACCTATTTACGATGGAATATGCAAATTGCGTATATATATTGGTGACGAATTATTGTACACTGTCATTATACTCTCTGCAAACTACTGTGTAGGTAGAATGCCATTGGCACTGGACACATGGTGTGTACCTCCAATATCTATACAGTATTGTATACATGTGTATACACATGTTGTGTATGTTTTTCTATATTTACACATATATGTGTAAACACTTGAACATATATGTGTATCGAGTACCGGTATTGGCCAGGCATGCGCACTCATAAAACTCCATCTGCACGCGTTGTATCATGGTAGCCATATTGGTGTGTTGGTGTTGATCACAGTTTCGACTCCAATAAGGACCAAGACCACTGAATTTGAGCCGTTATACAAGAATATTTTTAGTAAAGGTGAGAATATTTATGCAAACATACGAAGAACGTAATTAGATACTTCGTACAGAATGTTGATTGAAGGTAAATTCGACGAAACAGTAGGCTAATGCTAATTCTGGAATTTACACTCGACTCATCATCAATCGGTAATGTTATATTATACTAGTTGGAACTAATAACTATATATCCAAATTTCAAAAGTTATTTAGTCTAGTATGGAAGCCGGAATCCGGTAAATGTATCGAACAAATGTGTCCGGAAATTACCTTTCCCTGCGACCGGAAACCTTGACCTTTCTATTTCTGCCGTAAAAATTCGCATAATTTCGTGTTCGATAACACGTATACTGCACCTTCTGCAGTATTATTCCTTAAATTATACTCAGTTCTCAACAATGTGAAGTATGCTTACATATTAATTTTTCTAAATGAAAAAAACTCCAACAGGCTGTCACTCACTGACTGTGTAAAGTGTGTTCACTGGCAACCTGCACACACAGCCACAGGCATTCTGAAACTTTCACTGAAAGTTCTGTCGAGTTCTGAACAGTGAGTGATAAATAGTTAAAATACATTTATATTATTTATTAATATCTGCCTATAAGTGAACATTCAGACGACCATGATACAATCGTATATGACAGCTGACTGACGCAAGTGGAGGAATCGTGGCCCGATGAGATCATGATTGCGATGTTGACATCATGTTGTCGTACATGATGATATCGAACTAGTACTCGAACCCGCTGGACTTTCAGACAAAACAATTGGCACCACGTTGTATTTGCCGTTCGGCCGCGGAGTCGAAGAGTTTGTAACTGTAGCAGTTGAGCACTGCAGCTGAACGGCAAGTGAACCGTGGCCGAACGGCAAGTACACCACGGCCGAACGGCAAGTATATACACTGCGGCCGAATGGCAAGGCACCATGGCCGAAAGGCAACTACAATGGGGCCGAATGGCATGTACAACATGGTTATATTTCTAGTTTATATCGTCTTTTTTCAGTTTAATGAACGTACACCGTGGCAACTACATGTACACCATGGCCGAATGGCAAGTACACTGCGGCTAGGGTCCTGCGAATTGGATATTTTGATCGAATCGAATTCACGAAATCGAATCGAATATAGAATCGAATATCGAATCGAATCATATATGTGTGTTGCTTCTCAATTAGGCATGTTTTGTTAACGATTTGTGAAACGTTCTATGAACTACATGCATGAAGTTCCATCACAACTTATGTGAACCGTCGTTTGAGATACTATTAACTTCGATTTATAATTGTCGAGAAAAAAAACAAATTAAAACGTCCATGCTGCCATCACAAAAATTAATATATTACCACTAAACGGATTATCGGAACTAAAATCACGCAAAATTTATATAGTCTGCATGTACATGCAAAATTGCAATTCGGCATTCGGAAACACTCGTTGTTATAAACTTGAAGACGCAACAACAGTCGCAGGGTAGATGATTCCATAGATGGGTAGTTGTCCCAGATGCTTGCGTTTTATACACCATGTTGCATTCATCACACGTGTAATTCCCTGCACTGCCTGAAGCTTTATCATGTTTAAAGTACGTACTCAATCCAAACAGAGGGTGCCCATCTCAACAGATTCCAACAACAACAATCCGATCAGAGGGTCCTATATTACTATTTCTTTGGCTTTGGGGGTAAAAAATATTTGATTCGAGTCGAGGAACCCATCAAACAAAGCTCATAGTTATTAGATATTGATTTTTGAAATTTGTTATTTACTCGAGATGAGCACTAATAATTTTTGAAATTTGTTATTTACTCGAGATGAGTACTAATAATTGCCTTCAACTGCCATAATCTGCTCGGGATGTGTACACCAAAATCTATTCAAACAGACAAGGATGGATAACTCTAAAATCAAGTGGTAATAATAATGCAATTTTGACTGAGTTATGGGCCAGAAAGTATTCCCGATAATGAAAAATAATAGATTTCTAAAATCGATATCTAACAAATCTGAGCTTTGACGGGTGACTTCCTCGACTCGAATCAAACCGGGAACACGTGTTGTTTACAGTCTCAACGATATTACATAACGCGGAATCTGAGACGGATAGACGATGGATAACGCTATCGGTTGCTCAGTCTCATAGCAACCGATAGCTACTCGCGTCGTCGGTCCATCAGCAATCTCCGAGCTTTTGCTACAATTTTAAAGCTATAATTCCCGTCGTATTTAGTCGTCCTATTGTGGCTAATTGCTGGCTATAATAATATTTAATAGCATGCGAACATCCGCGATGTAGAATAAGAATTATTAGGTGTATATATACATAATTTTCTGGAATTAAATGCCACAAAAACAGCTAAGATCGACATGTGTACTTATCCGTAAACAGCTTACGTTTCCGTCAAAGTATATTCGAAATTTCGAGTTGGCAATTTCGACTCGAATTCGAATCGAATTTGACTTTCGAATCGAATATCGAATATTCGCAGGAGCCTAACTGCGGCCCAACTGTAGTTAGTAGGTGGAGCATCGGTGTAGAAGGTTTTGCATTTTGGCCGCGGTGGCAACGCTAACCACACCACGGTTAAGTAGTGGAGACTTGTTTTGTCAAGCTGAGTAGGTTGTTTGTATAGCATGTGATTGACTACCCTGCGATCTTTCCAGCCAAAATTTTTATGTATACACGACTGCGATTACGTCACAAGTGGATACGACACAATTTTGAATCTAAAATCAAACGGTGCTTGATATTATTTCTTGACTTGTGATTTTGACGTGAGCATGCGCAGTCTAACTATCGGTTACTTCCTACGACGAAAATCCTTCCACTTATGATTGAATCGTGGTTGTCTGAAAGCTCACTAAGTAGATAATATTATTTCATTTCCAATTTCCAACAACACCTAATTTCGAATTAATGGAATATGCACAAGTCATCAAAAGCCAAAATTAGTTTTTGCACCTTTTATAGCTCGAACAAGTTATTACAGACCACAGTTGTTGGAAACTTGTGTCGAAACCTCGAAAGAATAAATATTTCCACCTCTACTAGTACTTATAATACTGTCAATAGCAAGCCCACGGGTAGCCATGGGGCTTCGTACCCTTTGAACGAACTGCCCTTTTTACTGCAAGTGCCCGGTGGTGGTGATCGCCGTTCAGGTGAACATGTCATGTGCAGCATTTGCTGTGCGGCAATTACCGACAGGGACCTCTCTTCGAACGAACGATGTATATACGTACCAGTATATAAATATAGTCACATGTACTTAATGCAGACTTAGTCTCGACAGAGACTGGTGCACACAAATTCAATAAATACAAATGTATAGACTGCCAACCCATGTCGGTATAAAGCTGCTATTACAGACATGCGGCTGATGCATGAGGCTACATGTAGATGGGTTTTTATATATACATGTAGGCACAACGTTTCAAATCATATATATTATATAAATCACTGGGTTTGTGGCTGATGCAGTTAAGCACATATTTAAATCGAATGGGTTTAACTGCATCAGCCACAACCTCAGTTGTCGCACGCGTCAGTCGCAGGTCTGTGAAAACAGGAATTCGACTTGCATAAAGTAGCCTGACAGAATCACTGGATATAAAGACCAATGTATACAGCAAAAGGGTATCGTGTAAACTATATCCTTCGAATGTCCGGCGAATATCATATTAGCCTATAGCCGGGGCAGAGACTGGTAATGCTACAATTAACCTATGTCCATCAACCGTGTTCAAAATTTTCAACTGTTCTAAATATCGTTGAATTCCAGACATGTACTAGTACATTTATAGTCGGAAATTTCACAAGAAACAATAGGTTGAAATCTTTTTGTAGATTGATTATCAAACAATCTATTAGTGTGGAATAATTTGTGTTAGACCAACAGATCAGGTCTGATGTTTCTAAAACCTTGAGGCTACTCAATAGATGCTATAGGATTTTGCAATTTGTATGTTCAAATTTCAGATGTTCTCACACGGCCCAGTGAATTCTGTGTCACCGATCACACAAGGATGGAGTTGTATTAATAATAATAACATGCATGAGCGTTATGTTTTATAAACAGCCCTTGGACCTATTTGTGGTCCTTGACTGTCGGGACATTATTTAATGCCCTCCAAAATTATTATTATACCCCCCCCCCCCACCTGCAAGTTGTGGGGGGTTATACTGGAAACATCTTAGCCCTCCTTCTGTCCATGGACACAAATTTGTGCAGAGTATTTCTCAGTCATTTTTAATCATTTTCCATGAAACTTGGCACAGACAGCAACCACAATGATAACCTGTGCACCTGTGATTATGAAGTCTGTCCAATTGTTTTTAGTTATCCCCCTTTTTGACTTAAAGGTACTCAATCCGATCAGAGGGTCCCTATCGCAACTGATTCCAACAACAACAAAATTGTATCAAAGGTCACTTTAGTTATCAGAATCAAATAATTATCCAAAAATAATGCTAACGACTGTGAACTATCGTATATAATTGCCCAAAATCTGTTGTATAGCAACATTTTGTTCAATGGAATTTAGTATCGAGAGTATGTCAGTCGGCTTTTTCAGGAAACTTCTGTGACAGAAAGTATTCCTGATAATGAAAAATAACAGATTTCTAAAATCGATATCTAATAAATCTGAGCTTTGATGGGTGCCTTCCTCGACTCGAATCAAATATTTTTTACCCCTGAAGCCAGCGAAGCCATTGAAATAGTAATTGAGAGGAGTTTTATCTGATTGAGTACCTTTAAGAAATGTTTTAATATATTATACAGGGGTATTACTTTGAGCTTTTGTTCCTATAATTTTTGGTCAATTGTTTCAAAACTTTCAGACATTTAGTACCATGGAAAACTGCATTAAATGGCACAGATATTTATTACCATGGGAATCTGTGCACCTGCGATTTTAAAGTCGGTCAGAGTGCACTTGCACTTTACTTGCTACCAAAGCTCATATACAGAGAATACCCTTTTTTATTTTATCTTCTTTTTTTCCCGTTTCATGTAGAACATAACTCAACATTTGAGTTGAGTTGCTATGGATGCTTGCGACAAAAATGGCCAAGATAAATTCATCATAAGTTATTGTCGTTAAAGAGACTGTTCAGCAGCATTCTACTTGTACTTATGTTCCAATTCACAATTTTAACTGGCTCCAACTTGATTGGTTTGGTTTATTAGGGTTTATTGTCATTCTAGCCGCTAGGCCACACATGATGTTGTCAATTTTACTGGTGGAGGAAAGACCACGCAGAGGCTTGATTTCACCAAGAAATCGTCCCACTGCGTGTAGAAACCACCAACCCCCAGAAAGCAACTGACAAAACTTGCCCAGATACATGATTCCAGTCACCCTTCCTATGACGGGGTTCGAACCAGCTTCGTCGGCGCTGGGCGGCCTGTGACGGTGTAATGCACCTCGCACTCTACCGATTCGACCACCGGGGGCTCCTGCTCCAACTTGAAAACAAATTTGACTTCTTGTCTGATATAATACAACATGTGTTGGATATTTTAGGAGGTGGGTGTGGGGAAGGGTGGCTTTATACATTTCAAATTCAAGGTGCATCCCTCCCCAATGGAGACGCTCCATCCACGTCCCTGATGAATGTTGGTGAAGTACATATGTGATTTTATAGCCCTGGAAGTTATTGCTGTGGCCAATTTTCAGATTTCATGTGGATGTATACAATTGCAATTAAATAACTAGTCTGAGTAATAGCTTTTTCTAATGAAAACAATATTGTAATAAGTGTTTACTAATTTTTGCAGATAACCTCAGCTTATCGTAAGAATGAGTGATGTGATCCTCTGAATTTGCTGCAAGACAACTTCGCCATAATTCTGGAATTTGTGAGAGGACAAAACATTTCCAATGGCAGTCTGTGTCTGTGAGTAAAATATAATGATGTTACTTTGCATTTCAACTAATCTTTTAATTTTGCGGGGCATTGGGGCTACATGATCGGACTCACATGTATCACAGCCTACATGCACATGTACAGTCGGTCAGGATGCTGAAATCAATCATCCAGATGAACTACTCTCATAATGAGGGGGTGCTTACGACTCTACGACAATGCCATCGATGTGTGCTTCTTACGGAACACTCATTTTAGCACTGCGAAGCTCAACAGGGATATTATATAGATATATTCTTCGCTGATGTTGAATCAAATATGAATCATATACTCATGCAGCAGCATGTTTAATTGAATATGATTTTTTTTATATTTTCAGGATCCTAAAATTAAGTTACCCCTAGTGTCATCGAGAATCTTTTATCAAATGAGTTGCAGAAGGTGCATGGATATATTTTGCGACAGCAAAACTCGAGCAGAATGTAATTATGGACTGTCCACCATGATTTTGATAAAATATTTGAGATTATGGTACAAGTTGTGTTCTGTATTTATTCTACACCATTGTGTCAATCCATGAGTCAGCTACCTTTATTGTGATTTAAGTCTGATGGATAACCGGTTATGATCGGGACATCACCTGAAGCTGATTGTTGACATACTAAATGTACCTATAATAGCTGTTTGTCACCTTTCCAACATCAACAAAACATAGTTCCGGCTTCTATTCCACTAGAGGCATACAATAATAGGTATTCAATGGTGAGATTTGGTTGAATAGTCAATAGGTGTGGAATAAAGCTTTATTTTATTTTACTTCTAATTACACAGCTGCAATATTTTGGTCTATTTCGTAAATTAAGTTACATTGTTGGTATAATTTTTCAGCTTGTCCATGATAGTGCAATCCTGATGTCATTGAGACTCGCAACATATTTGACATCATGCATGACAGCCTATCCAGTACCAGATAACTAATTTAATTTCTTGCCATGTTCAATATATAACTAACTTGCCTAGATAGTGGACAAATAGTATTACTTGATTGAATATTGGTGTGTAGTAAATACAAAACCAAACCACACCTGCAAACAATTGTCCACTTATCTGTTATGTTAAAGTGTTATGCTGCAAGATGCAATTTGACACTGGCCACTCATGTAATATTTCACGGAACTTGAGCCCCAACAAATTGGTGCAATAACGTTCACCGCATTGACAGTCTGTATACTAACTATACTCACATGTTTTTTTAATATTTGGAGTGATTATTTATTTTACTTCATTGTATAATAATTATATAAAGCATTTCATGTATAATTTAGCGTACAAACTCTCAAGTTGATTCAATGAACCCCATATATTCAGCTTCCAACAACATATTTTGAAATGCTGCTTCAGTTATCAGAATCGATTAATTGCTCAAAAATAATGTCAATTATAGTATAAAATTACTCAAAATGTGTTATTTATCAACATGTTTTTCAATGAAAATTTTGCCTCATTATCAACACAAAGCTACTTGATTTTAGAGTTATCTTCATCCGCAATTTGGTCCAAGACCATTGGCCCGTTGACTTTTTCCGAGGCCACTATTAAGTCTCGATGGTGAAAAATAATTGATTTAAAAATGAATATGTAATAACTCTTAGCTTTGGTGGGTGGGTTCATCGACTCAAATCAAATATCCTCCCACCCGAATCCAAATATATAGTAATTGAGCCTTATTGAGGGGCATCTAATCGGATGATGCATACTTAATATTGATTATATTTAAACAGTTTACAGCTCTGTTCGTTCTGAGCAATAACTATTTCTAAAAATAGTGACAAACATATGTCCCACATTGGCAACTTGATAGTCACATTATATAAGGAAATCAATATTAATTGATAGTAGTGTTCCCAGGTAGGTGTTTTTGATTCATTTCTCTTATGTTATACTGAGGAAACTATATACTTGTTGTGGGAACAGATAATTCATCTTTAAATTGAAGCCTGGAAATCATAGAGTGTGTCATTTCATGTTTGGGAAATATGATTAACATTGGTACAAGTGACCTGGATAGCTGGAACCTGATTTGTGGATTTTCATCAACAAGTGGGGGGAGGTGTGTCTGAAAATGGTTGGTTAAATGTTAAAGGTACTCAATCCAATTAGACCCTCATAAATTACTATTTATTTGGCTTCTGAGGTAAAAAAAATAATTGATTCGAGTCGCGTAACCTACCCATCAACCCTCAGAGTGATCAGATATAATTTTTGAAGTTTTGTTATCTCTTGTTTCTGGCCCAGAACATGCCGTCAAAAGGAAGTTCTCAGTGCTTTATTTTAGAGTTATCCATCTTCGTCCGTTTGAATAAATGTTTCTGTTGCAATTATTAGTACACATCTCGAGAAAATTACAAATTTAAAAAAAGAATCAATATCTGATCATTCTGAGCTTTGATGGATGGGTTCCTCGACTCAAATTAATTATTTTTAACCCCTGAAACCGAAGAAATAGTAATTTAGGGGTGCTTAATCAGATTGAGTACCTTTAAGATCCATGCTATAATAGATTTTTTTCAGTTCAAATCATGACATACATAAAAAATAATTTAAAATTCTGACTTCATATATTTATTTTTTCAGGATGACTACAGAATCAGATATACAATGTGCTATATGAGGAAGTAGAGGTTTACCATACAGTAATGATATGTTACTACCTCTAGCTTCAAAATGCCATGAGTTGAATTTCCCATTCAAGGTGGATGACAAACAGTATTTATGGACCAGTTCTCAAATGTGTGACAATCTTCAGCCGTGTAATATCATACACATGCTTTGTAAATTACCATGCAATGTGTTATTGTGAAGGAGGATGGATGATAAGTCACATTATTGTAATTGATGATCTGACAATCTTCAACTAAGGAATTTTCTGTTCTCTGTTCATTAAAATCATGGTAAAAGAAGCCTTGATTTTGGCTAACTACAGGATTGGAGCAGTGGTCATACTATTATTCCTCTAATTTATTAACTGACTGAAACAGCTGAAGTGGACTATCTAATAACATTTCTCCAGTGAACATGTCTGCTTGTGCCTCAACTGTTACTGTGGTGTCAACCAGAGTTTGAAGGCTCCTGCAGCACATGAAATATGAATTTTCAGCTTCATTTGTTGGATATGTAGTTATATACCATTAAAATAAAGTTCATGTAAAATAATTATACTCTTTGAGAATAAACTTTCCTCTATCAAAGTAATGGTGGTAACATTGTATTGAAAAACGATGTCAGTTTAATATAATATGGGTTTATTTATCTACTGAAAATAGGATAAGTCAGTGGGGTGTACAATTAAATAACATCAAAGAGACCATATTTTATCTTGGTGTTTGGTGTGATGACACCTTATCAGTGTTCTGTGTATTCTGCTTCTGAATTGTAATGTACATGTAAGCATTGATACTGAATCTTAATTGCCATGATACACCATGAAAGTAATAGAGAAGTGATTCCTGTTCAATGACTGGTTGTATCCTAACTACAGTATATGTAACGCAACCGAAATTGCTGGTCCCACTTTTACTTGTAACTTCTTTCGTAAATTTAAACAGTACTTATCTGACAGTGCTGTCTCGTCAAAAGTTCAAAACAGATAAAAACGATAAATTTAATATATGCTCAGTTTTCGAAAAATCCTCATGTCATTGATGCGGGAGAGGTGGCTTGGAATCATTCCAAAGATCCTCATGCCCTGTCAATTGAAGAGGTGACTTCGATGCTGACTCCAGAATAAGAGCAATTATTAAAATGCATGTAACATGCATGTAACTCTATTCATAATAGCATTGTTTGTATTGTCATTGCCATTTTATTGTACCGGTATATATGAATTTCAATGCCAACTTTCTCTGAAGTTAGTTCCATTCCACAAATCCGTTATACATGTATATGATAACTAATGGGTTGATACTTTTTGGAGAGTGTTGTGTCCTCTTGACAAAACTTATCAAAATGATATTTTCATGCTCACTCAGTTTTTGAAAAATCCTCTTGTCATTGACAAGGGAGAGGTGACTTGGAGTCATTCTAAAGATCCTCATACCCTGTCAATTGAAGAGGTGACTTCGATGCCTTATCTTGGATGCAAGCAATTAAAATATAAACTTGACTGCATCTAACTTTTCCGGTTCAATATAATTGTTTAATTGCCAATTTATTTTACAGGCAAATGACAATGCCAACTATGGGTGATGTTCGATCAATTAAGTGTACTGGATGTATATCTAATAGCACATTCCTCGGGATTTTATTCTGGGTAACATTTTTCTGACAATGCTGTGTTTTCTCAACAAAATTTATCAATATGATACTTTCATTCTCAGTTTTTGAAAGATCTTCATGTCATTGACATGGGAGAGGTGGCTTGGAGTCAATCCGAAGATCCTCGTGCCCTGTCAATTGAAGAAGTGGCTTCAAAAACTGAGAATGAAAGTATCATATTGATAAATTTTGTTGAGAAAACACAGCATTGTCAGAAAAATGTTACCCAGAATAAAATCCCGAGGAATGTGCCATTAGATATACATCCAGTACACTTAATTGATCGAACATCACCCATAGTTGGCATTGTCATTTGCCTGTGAAATAAATTGGCAATTAAACAATTATATTGAACCGGAAAAGTTAGATAAATAGTGAGTTAAACTTTTCTTGCCCATTTCATTGTCATTGCAAATTTATTATACCAGTACATGTAAATGCCAATGTAATATGTGGTCCATTCAGCATATATAACATATGATAGCATGTTTTTCATGATTTGTTTTGGCTAATAAAAAAAAAGAAGTAATAATTATGGCTTTCAATATCAAACATTCTTACTGTGATGGCCTAAATTCAGTGGCCTCAACCATGCAATTCTGATTCGACATTACAGTTGCTACATCACCCAAAAATGTCCAATATTTGCAAAAAGAATGCATGTAAATTTATTACACATAAAGTGTATAGATTAGTTGGTACACAGTGTGTGTACCAAATATGCACAATACTGGGTACTATATACTACAAAATTGTGTAGGTTGTTACACAGATGTGTATAAATAAAGTACAAACTACTGTGTACTATGTACACAAATGTGTATAAATAAAGTACACACTAACTGTGTACTAACTGTGTAGTAACTGTCTACCAACTGTTTACTACACACAAGTGTATAGCGACTACACATACATGTGTGTATAGAGCTACACATATTGTGTGTACCAAAAATTGCTCTATACACATACATGTGTGTATAGAGCTACACATATTGTGTGTACCAAAATTGCTCTACAGTTTCTACACATAATTGTTGGAGAGCAGATGTTACACGTATATGTGTACAAAGTGTGTAGCGTTTCTACACAGTGTTTTTTAGAGAGTACAGTGCGTGAATGCGGTCCGCACGACGATGCAATACGTTACCCTATATGGGACTATGGGTGTTGTTATTCTTGGGAATATTCGGGATGTAGGATGTAATGAGGCACTAGGGGGAATATCCCGAAATATTTAGGGGCATTTGACAAAATTACCTCCAAATATGTCATCTGGGCTAGAAAATAACCAAATTGTGTGCAATTGTGTGTACCATCCAGTTTGTTGAATCCTGTGAAATCCTTCGTGCGACTTGAAATCGTATGAAACCCGCGTACCAGAGAAGGAGAAAAACACCCTCATGTTCAATAGTGTATTCCAAAACAGCCGTAACTAGAATGCACACAGAGAGATGCCAACGTGCGCAAAAATGCAAAAATGTAATAACAAATGATTAAAAAAAAAAAATTCACTGTATTTTACTTAATTTATTTAATTTAATTTAATTTAATGTTAGCAAAAATAGACAATTACAATCTTCAATAATTTTATTTAGGGGATAACAGTGTGGTGTTTTGTGATTTCGGAAAGGTACATGGCGAATATACTGTGGCAAATTTAGTTAATGGGCGACGGCGGAGCCGGAGCCCATTGACGGGTATTTGCCACAGTATATTCGCCATGTACCTTTCCGAAATCACAAAACGCCACACTGTTATTCCCATTCTAATGCTCTTCGAACTTAAAAATGTTATTTAGACAAACAAATGGCTCGTAATTATCAACGAAATGTGCGGCCATAGAAAACACTCAGCCAATTCACGACTTTTTATTTTAAATTTAATGCGCTAGATAAAATATAGTCCCCAATTACCATCGCTCTTATCGTTAAAAATACTGATAAACATGAAAAATTGCCATCTCAAATAGAAATAAATATGCACAACAATTAGTTTCTGCATGTACCTGATGTCTTTTTCAGATGTTTTCCACTTACAAATTGCGGTTTTGATTTTACCGCGATCTTGAAGTTGAATTGAAACAATGGGAAATTGTTTACTCAATGCGATGTATTTCACGCCGTGTCTGTCGCGGTTTCATGTCAAGAAATTTGGTCAAATGATATCGAGACACCGACATTGGTGGGGTATAACGTTGTGGTGTTTTGTATTTTCTGAAAGTACATGTATACAGGGCGAATGTACTGACTCAATTTTCGACAAAAGCCACATCGCTGGTTTGTTTATATAGCAACGAGCTAGTAACGGAAGTCAGTGCCAAGGGCGTCAACTCTATAATCTACTCCGTAACGTCGCCGGCATGTACTGCGTAAGGGTGACGTCATGGAGTGAAATCGGTAGGGTGACACCAACGTACGTACCTACGAATCTGACTGATCGCCATACTGTTGCGCGAGCGCACGTAAATATATATGGTATATAATTAGGAAGAATGGTTTTGAATCGAAATAAGGCGGCCATCAAAGTCTTTCAATTTGAACCAATTATTTTAACGTTATCGCACAGCCGTCTCTAGTAATGGCTGTGTCAATAACGAAATCACTTTAGAGCACAAATATTCGCGCCGCCCTGCACATTACAATTAATGCAGGGAGGCACATCCATCATAATCGATGATTCGCCTGATTTTGATGCAAAATATTGCATCATAAATGTTCATTGTGAGTAACCGGCCTGCAATTATAGCGTCATCACAGTGCGTAACTAAAATCTTACTTTTAGCAGATCCGCCTCCTCAAATTGACGGAAATATCCACTTAATATCCACTTTTCAGTGACGAGAATTGATAGCTGAATTCAAGTTAGACAATAACCGTTAAAAAGTAATGAAAAGTCATGTCAGCGTACTTCCAACGATGGCGCGTACTAAACATTATCGTTGATTCACCAACATGAAGGTCTTTCGATTGTACCATCAGTGGCCACATAGTTGGGAACTAGTGTATAAATTTAATATCACTTTCATGACAGGATCTGGTATCTATATTCTGATCTAACTAGAGTGTATTGGTTATTCAAGGAATTAGGAGTTACGTCCGTGGGGTAACAATTCCCGATTTAAATATAGAACACTTAACCCTCTCCCAAAATGGACACAGCGTGTCCACGAACAAGCGCGTTTCGTATATATAGCCGCATTGAGATGGTTATTACACTATATATCTAGTTCACCAAATACATTGCACTATAAAAGCGATTGAAACTGGCCACTTATTATCCACGATGGCTACAAATATAGCGTCCATATTTGAAATAATTCAATTTCCCCCGGAAGTAATTTGTGTCATCTTACCTATTTTAAAACAAGACTACCACAAATGCTTTTTATTGATCGTATATATTAATATAATTTAGTAGTCCCACTTTATGTCAAATGCGCATATCGCATGACATTCCCTTTTGTACCAATGCTCCTACATATATTTCTAAGTTGACAAAGAGCACTCTTTATGTGGTTTGTTAATTACTAGTGCCCACTTAAGACGTCTGGTGTCAACGGGACTTCTCCGGTAACACACCCCGGTTCAATTTACCCCTTTATATCCATTTTAAAATACTCGATCGGCCGAGCAACGGCGGAGTACGGAAGGACAAACATCAAGTTGACCTAAAACGTCATTAACGTCCGCCACACACACTCGTATACATATAAACATTGTACTTACTACATTGTAGTATAAGGTCCAAACGGGTCTTCGAAAAGAAAAATATAGTTGCAACAAAACTCGACGATCTTTTATATATTTTATTTATAACTCGTTATCTTGTTTTTTACGACATAACTTGTTAAATTTACTACGAACTCGCGAGCTACTACAAAACTCTGCGATTGTTATTTCAGAACTCGTGAGCTACCACATAACTCGTCAGTTACTACAAAATCGGTGTAACAGAATGACATTACAAATGGGAAGCGAAATGTTAAGTGGTTGATTTTACCAACGTTGTGTTCTCCTTATATATCGTGCTGATGTTGCCACCGGTAGTTGACATTGGTTTTTAAATCTGACTGTTCTTATTCACTGACTCTTTAATTTTGGGGTCCCAAGACGATCGGCTCGAACAGTCCCCAAACCTGGTATACCGGCACCGGAAAAGGCCTGTGTGTCAATGTATGGAAATAGAGAATTAGTGCTCACATATTTCAAGTGAAGATGGTAAGTCATATGTTATATTGACATTCGGGGTGCCACATGTCAGGCATGCCAGTGTTAATTAGGATTTGGAATGCCATTTCGGCCCTCATAGCTGTTCAATTTGCCTTCTTAAAACATTTAAAAATATATGATATTTACAAGACCAAATTGATATCATACCATCAGTATCAGTTCGCCCTACCAGCATCACCCCACCAGCATCACCTCAATTCAGCAGCACCCAACAGCATAATGGCAAATTAGCAGGACAATTTAACCAGGGGTGGTTAATGTGTGTGCAATGCCAAATATCGCTGAATTGTTTACAATCACATATAAATTGTGCGCTATTCCGATCGATATATGTGTACCTGATGTATGCTGAATGGCCATTGACAAGCGTGTGGATGGTCATGTGTGGATGTATATGTATATATCGAGTGGCTATTTGACATGGCAATATGTATACAGTGAGTGACTATATGGGTTATGAGTCAGGTGTAGGAGTGTGCCTGCGTGACTGTATGGTCATGTGTAGGGTGTACGGGTATACACAGGTGTGGCTATGGTTATGGAGGGATATGTGTATAAAGTGAGTGGCTATATCGCAAAAGTGAGGTGCATATGTTTAACTGCAGTGATTATATGGTCATGGTTGGGAGTATATGTATAACTTGCGTGGCTATTTGTGAACATGTATACAGCGAGTGACCGATGACCAGTGGTGAGGTGAATAGGTATACAATGATTGACTATATGATCATGGATGTGTTGAATATGTACACAGGGGTGACTATATGGTCATGTGTCAGGTGTATGAGTATACATAGTGTGCCTACATGTGTACATGGTTGTATGGGCATGTATGGGGTGTACAGGTATACACGAGTGTGGATATATATGGTCACTAGTGAGTGGTATAAAGCGAGTGGCTATATGGGCAATGGTGAGATGCATATATATACATGTACATGGAGTGACTCTATGGTCATGGATGGGGTGTATATATTTATCTAGGAGATTTGGTATACAGGGATCGACTGTATGGCCAATGGTGAGATAAATAGGCATACAAAGATTGACTTATGATCACGAAAGTGGTGAATATGTATACCGGGAGTGACTATATGGTCATGGTTCAGGTGTATGCGTATAGAGTGAGTGAATATATTGTCATTTGTGTGGTATTTATGTGTATATATGTGTAGTGACTGTATGTTATTGGGCTGGTTGTACATGTGTACCTTGGGTTGCTATTGCTTTCCACAATAACTCAACGAAATATTAATCGATAGAGAGATCATGTCAGAGAGTTCTCCATCTTGATGGCGTTTATGTACGATGGAGGAAACGTTAAATGATTCCCCCTGATAATAGTTAATAAACATTTTATGCTGATGGGCAGGTTAATCAAGTCAGTGATATCGAGATGTCAAATGTACAGAAGAATGCAGTTATTGGGTTCCATTCATTCACGTGTAATGGTTACCTTCCAACAAGGAAAACAAAACTTATCCTGAAGTTGCTGGAAAGACGATCAAAATTTATGAAAGTCATGGCATATTTAGGAATGAATGGGTTTTGGAATTGGCACGCTTACACACTTAACTTAAAAATAATAAAAAAATTAGCTAATTCACCAACAAAAATCTAATATTTAAACACAAATAGACTCTACCATAACATAAACCTCCTCAGATACATCCTAATTCCATGATATAATTAATTATAAGACTCTGGGACAAGTAATGACAGCGGCTCAGCATGGCTTTGTATTTTGAGCTAAATCGGGATTCGTTAGGTCTAAGGTCAAACCGGGCACTGCAAGTTGATACACGAGACATAACTCGAAGGTCTAACTCACATGCATAACATGACGAGTCCTTAAATCACTCTATTAAATGTAGATGGAACACTATGAAGTAACACATCAACGACTAGCCCACAGCGCAAGAACGTTCTATCCACATGCATGAGGTTGAAAATCACAATGTCAGAACGTTCTATCTACAATATTGCTCACAAAAGTGTCTTATTTACTCGATCTTGATATTTTTGTAGGTTGAAGAGGTAAATGGTATTCAAGGGAACATTTATATTTGGCTATACCGTAATAATGTTGAAATGTTTACCTCATATTATTGTCGAGACAACACAATTCACATTTAGTCGGCAGCTATTCGCCAAACTTACACCACGTGACGCGGATCTGCCAATCATATTGGCTGTGTAGATAGAACCATCTTGCTCTACCAGAAATATGCCGATTGGATCAGGGGGGGGGGGGTGAACAAGCAATTTTTTCCGCAACTAAAACAAAAATTTCCTGCTTGTTTTTTAGTGTTTTGGCAATGAGTTGGGCTTCAAAACCACTTTGAATGAGATAAATAATGTAATTATAACTGTAAACTGACTGCAGGCAGTTATCGTGTTGTATTTTGTTGCAAATTTTGAAATCCAAGATGGCCGCTGGCAGCCATGTTTTTTTGGCCGAATGACCTCAAAATGACTCATTCCTATTTACATGTCCATGTTAACATCCATGATAAATAGTATGCACAGAAATTCATATACAGCTGTTTAAAGTGAACTTTCCCCCGCAAATCTCTGTTTTATTGTTAAAAGGGGGGTGTCAAAATATTGTCGGAAAAAACTGCCGAAAACGGAAAAATATTTGGCGGTGGGGGTGGGTGGGTACAAAAAATGATCGAAAGGGAAAAAATGCCATACGTGCCTGAATTTTTTTTCCGACCCCCCCCCCCCCTGATTGGATATAGAACTTATTTGCACAGCATTTTGTGTGAAATCTGGGACTCGAGGTCACGTGATCATGCGTTTAACGGACAGATTATGAGCTGCCGGTTCTATCGGTACCAATAACTCATTTTCCCGCCAAAATACAGTTAGAACCTTCTGGTTCTCACAGGACGCTTTGCAACAATAACTTATTGTTCCATATCTAGATGCTTTCTCGATGTCAGATCAATTTAGAGTTTTATTATTACTACATGTATATATACGTCTTTTGTATATCATATTAAATCGATCATTGACAGGGTGACACATAATGCAAGCATACATGGTACAGATTGACACATTATGCATGCATACATGGCACAGGGTGACACAGTATGCGAGGATATACATGGTGCCGAATCCATACGGCAAGAAAAAAAGTTTTGTTTTGAACTGATGTCATTGTTTAACAACAACAACGACGACGTCTGCTTTCCATGGCTAGTCAAAATGGCAAGAATCATTCCTGAGGAAGAAAATTTAAGATTTGCCCAATTAGAAGCCGGGCAATTTATTTAAGAAAATTTGACAAGCAAAACAAAACAGAAGAAACACATATATATAAATTCGGCATCTATTCAAACCACCTTTTATAATCATCGTACAGCATGAAGATGATTATTTCTAAATTTGATGGAAATCGGCGACAACAATATTTTATAAAAATGTTGTCGGTATCCGTGGTGCATGTCCGTGCAAACTTACATATATACATGCACATAATGTGCATATATACCATACTAGCAGGGTTACCCGGCGTTGCTCAGGTTAATGTATGCTGTGGATATTTGTTGGGAATAGAGAATGCTCTTGCTTAAATGTTATACATTTTCTCATAAATTGTATATTCAAATAGCATCACAAAACATGATTATTACAGTCATGGAATATAAGTAGTGGCTCACCTTGTCAATTGTCATTCTGTTTATCGCAATTAATCCGTTCCACCAATAATGAAATATTTATTTATTTACAACTGCGTATACATTAGACGTTATTAAATGATACATGTACATCATAAACCCATTCGATTCGATAAAAGATGATAATTGGGTTTTACATATTGAGATGTATCAATCAATCTAGTGGGTTGGACTAAGATCTCGAGGACACCTGGCTATCATATATCCATGAAGATGCAGATGTTTCAAATAAATTTCCAGGTGCTCCTCTGTTCATGGTGCTATATATTGGCTAAATATTCTTAGTTTAAACAAAATGTTGCTGCGCACATATATCAGCTACATGTGCCAGGCACATAGCGAGATTTTGAGTTGTTTATGTCAGTCGATGAGTCTGTTCTAAAACCCTTGTCTGATGTCAGTATTGGTAGGATCCTGAAAAGTCTTGTGCTACTAACTGCATTTTCTTGTATATCAGAAGAAACTATATTTGACTGCACACTGTGACCACTATGTTTGAACAGGCCTTCCATATCTCTTGACAAATTGTAACTTTTTGTGGAAACTGTATTGAATGGAACACACTAAATTTTGTTATTATATATATGCAATCCTCTGACGGTTTGAGGTCTCTCAGTTTGCACGAATATATGTATCTCTTCAATAGAATGATAACTATACGTTTAATGCTTCTTCTAGTTATCTCTTTTTGCTAGCTCATTGTGTGAATGTCTTGATTGCCATTCCCATATAAATTTGACTGTTCAGAAGATATAATTGTTCAAGTGACTTATGTGGGTCACCATATGTCGGGATTGTGAAATGTGAACGCCCAACTACTTAAAATGATATGGAGATGGCCTGGTGACTGTATATCACTTATATGTGGATATCGGATATAGCAATCTTATCAATGATAGTGCATATCCGCTCGCCATCCGTGATGCAAACGACACCAAATGTGATTTAATTTATGGTATATCATTAGAGAAAAACGTGTATGAATTTGGTGGAATTTGGTTTATTAAATAAATTGTTGATGCAACGCTGACTCGAACAACGCCATATTGCGAAGGTGATTATGTATTCGTTTGGTGGAAATCAGCGACAAAACTATTTCACCATATTTTTGGAATTTCCCCTCCCACCAATAGCGTCATTTTAGAAAATTTTAACCCGCACCATTATCTTCCTTGTAAAAAGTTACCCCTCTTAGAACGCCTTGGTGCCATCTCGATTATACCGCGTGAAGTTATATATAGAACGCACACAGACAGACAAAAAGACAGACAGACAGCACGATTTTATTTCTTGTATCATTTGAGAAGAACGTGTCTGAATTTGATGGTAATTGGTACTAAAAATATTTTGCATCAGTTTTGGTGACCCTCCCGTCCCTATTTCGGACTCAAGCTGCACACACTAAGACTCATTAGAGATTAGAGATGCATATACATGAAATTGGTGAAAATTGGCGAGTATACAAATTCGTATCAAATTTAAGGTCCCCATATCTCTCACCCATAGGGCACCAATTTGGTGTATCTAAACCACACGATAAGACTCCTCGTATCACGGAGAAGAATATGTATCAATCTGGTGGAAATCGGCACTAAACATATAGAAATAATATTTTATGTCCCTCTCATCTTTATACACCACTGACTCTAATGGCCCCACTTGTGACATCCTTAAACCACACGATTACACTCCTGATATCATGGAGATGATTGTTTATAAGTTTGGTGATAATCGGCGACTAAACAATTTTGTTTATCAAATTTGGTGCCAATCCCTCCCCTCTCCATCTCTCACCCGAACAGCACCACTATGGCGTCTTTAAATAACGATTATATTCCTCGTATCATGGATAAGAACGTGTATCAATTTGGTGGAAATTGGCGCTAAACAAATTGTGCATCAATTTTGGTGCTCCTTTCCCTTTCAATGCAACCCTGACTCGAATGAGGCCACATTTGACAGATAAAAGCCACACCATTAGACTCCTCATACCATGGGGATGATTTTGTATAAGTGTGGTGGCAATCGGCGACTTATTATCAAATTTAGTGCCCCCCCCCCAAATCTCTCATTCAAACGACAACAATTTGGCATTGTTAAATCGCACAATTAGATTCCTTGTATCATGAAGAAGAATATATATCAATTTGGTGGAAATCGGCGCTAAAATTAGTTTTATCAATTTTGGTGCCCCTCTCCCCTTTCGTTCATCCCTGACTCAAACGACGCCACTTTTGACATATTTAAACCACACCGTTGGATTCTTCATATCATGGGGATGATTATATGTAAGTTTCGTGGCAATCGGCGACAGAAAAAAAATCTGTCCCCCCCCCCCCCTTCCGGGCACACCTGACGCGAACGGCGCGACTTTTGCCATATTTATACCACGCCATTAGATTCCTCATATTATGGGGATGATTATATATAAGTTTGGTGGCAATCGGCGACAATTTTTTTTTATATCCCTCCCCCTTTTCTGCCTCTGACAACAACAGCGTCACTTTAGAAAATTCTAACCCCGACCATTATCTTTCTCGTAAAAAGCTACTCCTAGTAGACCCCTTTGGCATCATCTAGATGGTCCCCTGTGAATTTCTATAGTACACAGACAGACAGACAGACATTCGCAAATATAGATATAGATAAACATGTATCACCTAACCAGGCATATGAAATAACCCACTTGCATGACATTTTCTGTCCTTACCTTAGATTGCCACCCTGATAACTCCTCGACTTGATCCTTTAGTAATATCATCTCTCGATCCATGCTTACCTTAGATTGCCACCCTGATAACTCCTCGACTTGATCCTTTAGTGATATCATCTCTCGATCCATGCTTACATTTTCTGTTCGATATATACAAAAACATACATACAACTGTGCAGTATATGTATTATGTGCTACATTAATTTCACGTATGCATATAAAAGGTATACTTACACAGTTTATATGCATATATGTACAATTATGTTTTTGGGTTTTATATTTGAACGCATATAATTTATGCACATGCAGAGAAGTATATATAATTTCGCGTTTCGTAACAAGCCGATCTCATATACCCGTTTGTCAGTTGGTTGATGTGAGTTTAGGGAACCGTTGTATACATTGCATTATTGAGCAACCATCATCATAATTAGTATTAAGACGCTGTCGGTTTTAGTGGTGGGGGAAAGATCACACACTTATTTATAACATGCCAATCAGCCCACGACCAATGTAAGTTATCCATTGTGGTCCGGAGACCCACCTTTATTTACTATAAATATCTTTATGTCGTCGCATGCCCTGTAAAACGGTATGTCGTCATTTTGTTTGATTGATTGTTTATTTGCAAAGCCAACATTTAAGTTGGAACATAGCCAAACATATATACATATATACAAACAAACAATTTATACAAACAATTTATACGTTAACAATTATCATATCATATTTCCGTAACAAATTCACCATAATATAATGACTATACACAGCACGTATACATACGATTCATTAACAATTACCTTGCATAATTATAGGCCTATAGTCATTGTATTCGCGCCACACTCAGTATAATTGATTGACCAATATGCGCCCCCGAACGTTCAATAAACAATTTGGTCCACATGTGACTGTTACTAATATGGGTTGTGATATCAAGTTTTCTAACGGCAAGCAAATTTAGGGGCGTAGCGTCAGGGAATACAAGGAATCGATACATCATGCCAAAGGTTTAAAAGTGGATAATCTATATCAGTTCTATATAATGCCAGTTTTTCCGTAGAATGTGTTAGAATATCAAGAATTTGCAAGTCAAAATGCGAAAATTGTCAAATTTTAACAGTGTATGGATACATCACAAATATCTACAAAACACATAGGGTTCAATACATAGATTTTGTTTCTGAATATTCTGAGACACATTGGAATAATAATCCAAATCGGGGTGCACTGTTACAAAATATCCGTAATTTTACGGCACAATGTGCTGGTAACTTTGCTGCCATCACTTTTGCTGTAAAAATACGGAACTTCCTTCAAAATGATAAACTTCCCACTGCGTAAAATCACAGGATATTAACCTAAATTAACGGAACTTCCGTAAAATTTTAATTGACACCGTCTGTAAAATTACGGAACTTCCTTCAAAATGATAAACTACCCACTCCGTAAAATCATAGGATGTTGACCTGAATTACGCAACATCGCTGCCAACATTTGACCGTTTAACATACGGTTCAGCGCCCTTTAATTAATATCAAGACCGTAACTAATAAAGGTCAGACCAATGGTATTTTTCATGGGTCAACACCAATATTTTGCTCTTTATTTGCTAATTTACTATATAATTAGCCAGGTTGCCATGGTGACAATATGATTTCCCGATAGGCATTACGATTCATATGTTTTTGAATGGTCGAAACTAGTATTATTCATGACTAAAAAATACATCTTACCGGTAGTTCTTATGTTATGATCATAGTTTACAATACTTATGAAACTTTGCAGTTTGCAGAGGATCAAGCTTGTTATCTGCCTCATGGAATTTATTCCGGAAAAGGCTGCGCACGCGTAATGTGTTCGCTTTGAAACCCTTTCACTAATTACTGTATAGACATATCTAAAACATTGTCTCTATTTATACAATAAACAATATAGAAGAAGCAACAAAATTATTTAAAATGTCACAATTTTGAGCGCAAGATGTTGCAATATTACGCGCAAAATATTGAGATATTTAGTGCAAAATATTGCAATAATATCACAGGCGACATGCTTATAAGCGTTTCCACTTGCAATATTATTCCGATATTGAGTGCGAAAATAGCGTGCTTAAACGGCTTAATATATACCGTACTATTATACCACTTCTTTTGACTGGTACTGTATATATACCGGTATCAATTAACAGCTACATGTAGTTGGGATTGGAACCATCAAGACAACAGCATAATAACTGTGCACAATGACTTGACGACAATGTTCTCCTGTAGTCGCACATTTTCCATGAAATATCAGGGAGTCAGCTATTAAGATGATTTGATTAGAACATCCAAATAATAGTGTACATTTCCTCCAGGTAAATTGTCGTAATACCGGTAACTTGACAATAACATGGCGAATAATGGCAATGTCTCATATCCACACGTTTCAATGAAACTTGATGAATACAGGATCAATTGGTCTGAGTAATTGAAAAGTTGCGTGGCGTCAGTTCATTGTATATGGACTTTGAAGTTCTTGTGAATTACCGGTACACTGGTGCACACAGTAGTGCAATACATGTATATCCTCTCTTGTAAATTTACATGCATGTGTGATGATGTGCCTTGAAACAATTACTTGAATCAGATACTGAACACTGTCAACTGCATTTTCAACATTATAATATAAATAGCTGCTCGTTGAGTTGTGTTGTTGCTATTATTGTCATTATTGGTTGACAGGGAAGCCTGTGTTAATTGTACCTGTATCACCAGTGTCCGTAAATGTGCCAGTGTTTTGATACCGGTACTAAGTCACAATAGTCAACACAGCACTGACGTCTGAATGAAGTGAGACCATGGATCATGCCATGTTTGCCACGCTTCTCTTGTGAATTACACTGGTGCACACAGTACATGTATATCCTCTCTTGTAAATGTACATGGATGTGGGATGATGTGCTTTGAAACAATCACTTGTTGAATTAGATTCTGAACACTGTCAACCTGTCAACTGTATTTTCATTTAATAGAAATGGCTGCTCGTTGAGTTGTTGTTGTTATTATTGTCACTATTGGTTGACATCGAAGCTCGTGTTAATTGTACCTGTATCCTAATGTGTCAGGATATACGCTACTGTTTTTATACTAAGTCACAACTGTGAGTCAACACAGCACTGAAGTCTGAATGAATGTGAGACCCTGGATCATGCCATGTTTGCATGAAATTGATGAATCTCTTAGTGAAAATTGTCAATGATTAAGTCGATTTTCGAAGAATTTAAACTTGTCCGATTATCAAAGGAACCGAACTCAAACCGTCTCTACAACTGTCCACAATCGAATAGGTAATAGGTTCCCAAAAACAACAATTTACGCCAAATATTACGATCAAATACGAATCGTGAAATACAAAATGGAGTAACTAAATCCCGATAGAGTTACACTATTAAGTTTTGTACTCACGCTAATTCGTACTATACGTATAACAGACAATGAATGCCAGATAAATAATATATAATAAATATCAGCAGGGTAAGATTCAGTCCTACTGTATGTAGTGATTGCCGTATATAATATTGTCGCCGATAAATATACTATTGAATTTTCACGTCGTAAAGTTTGAATCACGATAATATTAAATTCCAAGGCGGGAATTCTACCAGATTTGATTGCACGCTTGATGTAAAATTACAACAATTTGATGTATAATATAATTACGTACCGTCCTTCAAAGATTTGTGCTGTAGGAATACATAATTTTTTCACAGTGTGGGGGTATTGGTATGATTAAGATCATCCTGGAATATAGTCCACAGTTAGTCATTTGCGCTTTGGGCGATATCACGCAGGCTGCAGTTACGTTCCTCAACCATGACACATTTTGTAGTTGACCGCACCCCCACCACAATATACGCAAATGCAATGACGACAGACATTTTTACAGCACATGAAACGACTAACATATATTTACAGTAACTAAAGTTCGGTAACCAAACCTCATTTGATAACTTACACGTTAGTCGATAGCTGCTTGTTGTATTATACATCCGACTTCAAATCCATGCAGGAATAAATAAATTTCACAAACAGGAATACTGCACAAACGAAAACGGCTCCTTGGAAGAATTGTTATTATTAGTAATACAACATTAACGGAGAACTTCAGTTGGATCAGCGACCGGGGGTCAATACTATGAACAATTTTATACCTGTAAATACAAATTGTATTTATTAATTTGTAATTACAAATTTGTGTTAACTATCACAGTGGATTCATAGTACAGGGAAAATTTAGCCGTATTATTGTAATACCTTAGACTGGGCGAGAGGTGAAACCCCTAAAATGCAGCTGTAAAACTTGGAAAAAACTAACTCACCACTCTGCTCCCATGCACCCGTTATCAGTGTTATCCGAATACCAGTTCAAATTAGACGGACATGTATATAGAGCTAAAATAACTGACAACAATTGATTTGGGGAAGTTACAATGCGTGCTATTATTTTGTGATTAGTGATAACGCCGGTACTATGAAACGATGAGCTAACAAAATCTCGCAAATTTCACAAAGATCTACTGTTGATTATTGTAGATTGCTTACGGACAAACATTTGCCTGTGAGCGATTCACAATATATTGAATCACGGCAAGCCAAAGTTACAAAATAAATAACCAATCATAAGTTGAGAGGTGATCGCTTATCAGAGCTGTCCAATCGGTTCACGGATTGCTAAGTTGATGACCACTTGTCTGCGCAAAATTAACAAATAAACTGTTCGTTTGCAGTGTGTGTATGTAAGTACAAGTCAGTGTAATAACGAGTACTACAACCAATTTGGTATCATTGTTTTTACAAATTACAAATTTACAACCATTCAGTTTGTGAAAATAAAATATTATTTTGATGGTATAGCATTATATATATTGTGACCATACTATGATTTCAAATTGATCCGCTACTCTTATCATAACACATCGAGGCAGTAACGTGGCTCCATTTTATCGGGGGGGGGGTGTATCGAAGCAGGGACGTGCTAATGGTCTCGGTTATTGGAGTGATGGGGACCCCCGGTGGTCCAGTCGGTAGAGTGTTAGGTGCATTACACCGTCACAGGCCGTCCAGCGCTGACGAAGCTGGTTCGAACCCCGTCATAGGGAGGGTGACCGGAATCGTGTATCTGGGCAAGTTTGTCAGTTGATTTCCGGGGTCAGTGGTTTCTAAACGCAGTGCGACGATTTCTCGGTGAAATCAAGTCTCTGCGTGGTCTTTCCTCCACCCGTAAATTTGACAACGACAACGCCTAGCGGCTAGAACGACGATAAACCCTAATAAACCAAACCAATAGGAGTGGTGGTCATTTTATAATTTCAAACTGCTCCGATATCTTATAATCTAGATAGGGACGTGGCTATATGGGCTCAGTTTGGCGATGGGGTGTCCATCCTATAATTTCCATATGCACCCTATGAATAAAAAAAATGCCTATAAATTCCACATAGCGATGGAATCGTATATCAAGAGGAAAGTATTTTAATTTTTCTACGCTGATAACAAAAGTTAGTCAATATGACTAACATATGTTAGTCAAACGTTTTTCCTCAGGATGACTGACTTAGTTCAGCCAACATGACTGAGGCATAACATTAATCAAAATTACTAGGGTGGTGTTAGTCATAACGACTAAGAAATGGGGATTCAAGACGACTAATTAGTCAAAATTGCCAGGATTTAGTCATAACTTTTCTTAGTCAATTGGAAGGCGAAAATTAAAGTTGCTGAATTATGTGAAAATAATTCCAATACTTGACCAAAGTTACTCAAAATGTTTGTGACTAACACTAAGTTAGTCATATTTAGTCAGTATGTCCAACCCATGGGGGGGGGTGGACAACTTACTGTTACAGCTTGAAAATCAGAAGCCAACCGGGGTAAACAATTACATTTCACGAGGGGTGGGGGATACAGTTGGATATCGACGTTGACGCATCGAAGAGAGCATCTTGTCACGTCACTGCAAGTATCACTCACTATTTGTATCAATCACTAACTTTTGTCAGAGACGTTGTGACTCATACGATTTGGCGACTACTCACCAGACTACTCACCAGTAATCGTGTTCCCAAGACCACTATCGCCATGTCCCTGTTTATGAGATTTCCATTGATAACACATTTTCATAAGGGGGCGCTACATCCCTACGAATCAGATGGTTATATACTCCGGTTTAAGGATGTGAAAAGCGACAATTTATGTTTGACACCCTATATAGACATTCTAGACAAGTTCCTCAGCGTTGTATCTTTCAATAAATTGGGTAATTTCAGTAGTTACAAGGAACACATACTGCTACCTCACGTCCAAGCTAACGCCCCCTAAGGTTTGACAAATTCTAAATATAGGCCATTTCAATCCCAACTTTTGACCAAAGGTGGTAAATATGCAAATGTTGGTCTAAAACAAACACATACCCCCTAATAAATTGTTGGAAAAACTGAATAACAGAACAAGTTCAACCTATTGTTGTTGTAAAATTTCCAATTCATGTTGTTCCAGATATCAAATTTCCAGCTGTTGAACGTGTTGATAAAATGTTTGGGGCAAGAAACATAACTCAACCTCCTTGTCGGGACGTCCCTGTGGGTTGTACTTGAGATTTCCAGCTGACAAAATATTTTCACGAGGGGGTGAATCGACCCCTTGTTCTCACGTCCCTGCGTATCATAGATAGATATATTATCCGGGTTAAGGGTGTGAAAACTGAAAAATTATGTTTCATAGTACTCCAACATTCTTTGTGATTGGAGATATTTGTAAATACAAAGGACACGTACTATTTGTGATTTATGTTTGTAATCGTAGGTTCATAGTATTGGCGGAATGATAAATTATTATTTCTTACAAACAATTGTAGATTCTTACAAAGAAAAAGTTTCATAGTATTGACCCCGGATCGTCATTTATATCCGCTAGTACAGCAATACGTGCAAGTTGATTAACCCGAGTTTTCTAGTATAATCTGGACAATGAATGTATAAGTAATCTCATTTGATACTCCCTCGGTGCAATCCTCGGATTTGTCCGCCGATTGTAATCTCAAAAGCATGCACTACATGTATTTGTCACCGCAACAGTAATTAATTAGTTACCGAAACTCAATAGAAAATGGAGATATTGAACGACAATACCGTGCTATCTGTATATGGTCTAGTATTATAATTAGGAAATTTTTCTAAATGTTCTAATCAAGTCAAAATGATTTAATTTCAGCATTATATTACTCCGTTATACTGTGCCCATCTTTGGGTACAATTCTCCAAACGCTGTTTCAATAAATTAACTGTGTGTTATAATAATGCGTATAGGATGTCAATGGGTTGTGAGGATAGGACTTAACAAAAGCCCCCAAGCTTGTTGCCCAATCCTCTTTTGAACACTAACAAATATTATACTGTATGTTTTGTATTTATTGTATGTAATTATGTTCTGTATTAGTTCAAATTAAATATTGTTTAAACCAATAAATTAACTGTGTGTTATAATAATGCGTATAGGATGTCAATGGGTTGTGAAAGAAAATGTAGTGCGAGTGGTATGTTTGTCAATGATCGAATGCTGTAGCTAGGGATGTTGAGGAGAAAGTGTGTGTTCAGTTTTCGCGAGAGAATGAAAGATATGAACAATTCAATCATTAATATGTTTTTCGATTAAGGTTTAAAATACTTTTCCAAAATATTTAATTGTTGGAATGAATTGTTGTATATTATATGATTGATTAATGATTACTGATATATATACATATACAAAATACTCATATATGGACCAACAGAGTCTGAAATAAAGATATAATAATAATAATTACTGATTGTAATTTGTTCGCAGTGTTGATTGCGTGTTATAAATAGGCTAAATGCATGGTGCCCGTTTTTTAGCACAATAAACACCAAGAGCGCCTCCGGGAGCATGTAATCATCATTTCGGTTATAAAACGGACGCCATGCTTATAACGTATATGTATAAACTTCCTATCCCGGCCAGTAGCTAACCAGACCACAATGGAACACACAGTTAGACCTAAATACGTTCTTAAATGTATAACCGCCATTTATTTTATATTAATGCACAATGATACCGAATGAAGCAAAAAATATTACACCATGACGTTCTGTTGGGAGTAGGAAAACATCTTGAGAGCAGGGATACGATATCTTGACGTAACAAGTCGGATGAAAATATAACTTGAAAAGAATAATAGGACATGCTTTCAATCACATAATGCAGTGCTGCTCTGTTGAGAGGTATAACACTAGTCTGTGGTATTCATGTAGGTCTGTTTAACTGGTTAATTTTTTTCGAGATGTCTGTGGTGTCTATGAAATAAGAATTGTTTTCCAAATAATGTCTAGCATTTGGTGAGGAAGCGATGTTCGGATCTATGCCATTATATCATCCCATCACATTCTTTCAATTCTAGATAGAATGGAATTGCGATGCAATGGACATTGAACATTTAGTAATGAATATTAAGCAGAATTGAAGTCAGTGCTGCAATTCGAGTTATTCTTAGTGTAACTTAGTCACTATCACTGAAACCAGAGTTAGTCACAGTGATTAGCTGAAAGGTGTGGGATAGTTAAAGTGACTCCAAGTGCTCGTTAATAACCCTAAGTTAGTCATATTGACCAGATTTTTTCTCTCAGTGTATATAGATAATTGTCATATGGTTGAATAGCCGTATGGACCATACAGCAGTCCTCGGACTGCATCCCTGAACGTTTTGCATGTTAAGATGTCTGCGGACAAAGTGGGCAACTATTGGGGCAAACTGTAGTATTTTTCGTATGTTTGCCCAAATTATACCAAGTGTAGGCTATTTTGAATATATTATGCTACATGTATGTGTACATGCAACAAACAGATCAATGTTTTGAAAACCCAACGATAAGTCTTACTGTGTTACACGTTTGTAAATATCATTCGGACAACAAGTTTGAGCCCCCTCAACACACAGTCTCATAGTTATGGTTCAATTTGTTGCAAACGCGTAAATTTAGATTATTTGAACAGATGGAACAAACTGGTCCTGGATTTTTTGGCAATGAAGTAGAGGACAAAAACGAAACCGCGGTTATTCGTAAACATATAGAACAAGTCGTAACGAACAAGTGGAATAAATATGACATAATGGAACTGAAATCATCCTACTTTCGGGCACAACGGACAAACAGGAGTCGTCTTTTTCTTCTCGTAGAATCAAGATACCGTATCCGGAGTAAGAGCATCGGATAACTTGAGCTTGAAATGTATATACGGACGTTTCGTACCAACATGTCACATCGGACAAGTTTGAACTCACTTAATTGAAATCATTAACCGTCTTGATGAATGCTGCATTATGTTCTTAACTTTTTTCAGTTCGAAAGAATCTCGAGTTAATCTGGGGGTGCCGATGTGTTGGTTTACGCGCGAAATCGCACGGGACGTTTCCCGGGGTGTGACGATGGGCTTCATGATGGCGTCATGGTCCAACTGATGGCTATGCATGTTTACCTACTCACTCTATATTAACGTGTTATGATCACATATACCAGAACATATTAATTGAATATAGCAACTACCCAATATGCTATTTTGTTTCATAATAGGATAACGTGACGCCAGGAATCTCTGAATTGTGGGAAATCGCCACATGAATCGCCATTTATTTAAGAATTGTGTATAAACCATAGCGAAAACAGTATTAGGCAACACAAAACCTCGATTCCTTCGCTGTTGGTGCCTGGGGCGCCTTCGGTGCCTGTTGTTTAACAAACGTCCGATATAATTGCAAATTAAGTATATATGTGGATTTAAAAATATAATTCGAACAACAATAACATATATTGGCGCATGCCCGTTATGTGCCGGAATTTCGGAAGGACATAGGAACAAACGTACAAAGATCCGGACAGACTGAAAACATGAATTGCGTCCAGCACAGACTTGCGGACGTAAAAAAACAACAAAACCTTAAACCAAAACGAATCAAGAGTATAAAACGAAAGAACTCTTGCTAGTACTTACCTGTGTGCTGTTCCAAAATGTCCACCCTACACCGGTGTGTTCTGCGCTTATTCCGTTTCTCAGAAGTAAGCATGTTTTTGATCGTGTGTGAAACGCGGTTGCGTAACACTGAACTTGATAGCTACATAACGTACGACATCTTAGAACGTTGGAAACCGGTGTCTGCAATATTATGCCTGCGTTAATGAGACTATAACCCTCTGATATAGAGAACACATCTATGGTGCAAATGGTTCCCTGGAAAATAAACGTGCATAAGGCAAGAACAGATAGTATGCAGAGATACATCGCTCACTGGTTGGCAAAATCCACACCTATAGATAGCAAATACAGGAACCACTGTGATGACACAACCGCAGAAGGCGCGACACTTCGATTTAGCCAAGCACTGGTTCGCTGAAAATTACATATGATTACTCCAGTTCGATATCCGACCCTTTATATATACGTAATGCCGGTGCTGATCCGCCTCTAAATCGACCAGTAGCTGCCTACACCAGTTAGATCGTACCCTGAATCTATACTATGGCTATATACGCCCGTAGAGATCATAATTATTCCACGCGAGTACAAACCCTGAGAACTGTTTGATGTTCTGACGATTTGTGACAGAGAACTTTATATTACAGTGAACTAACAAGGCAGATCATATATTTCTTTGTTAACTCTTGTTCCTCAGTAATCTACTTCACAGTAGGGTGTGGTCCTAACTCGACATTTGTACGCTTTTTTGTGAATGTTGTTAGCCGATATCGCAATAAACATTGAATAAATTACCCGGGATTAATTCCATGAATGTAAGCGACGCAAAGTAAAATTACCCACGAAGTCACTTAAATCGTGCAATTTGGAATAAGGACTTTAATCCACAGTGAAGTACGTTATAAAGAAACAGATATTAACTAAGACATATATTACCGGTGTTCTCAATGTTACACACTTCCCTGTCACAACAACAAAGTTCCCTTGATCTGGTAGAATATGATCTCTACGGCCGTAGCCAGATTAGAGATTCATGACATGATCTACCTCCAGTGTTCAATGAATCCTCGCGATATCGTTTTGGTGTGATTCGTTTGGTGATTTTTGGTGTGATTCGTTTGGTGATTTTTGGTGTGGTTCGTTGGTGATTTTTGGTGTTGTTCGTTGGTGATTTTTGGTGTGATTCGTTTGGTGATTTTTGGTGTGGTTCGATGGTGATTTTTGGTGTGGTTCGTTTGGTGATTTTTGGTGTGGTTCGTTGGTGATTTTTGGTGTGGTTCGTTTGGTGATTTTTGGTGTGGTTCGTTTGGTGATTTTTGGTGTGGTTCGTTTGGTGATTTTTGGTGTGGTTCGCTTGGTGATTTTTGGTGTGGTTCGTTTGGTGATTTTTCCAAGAAAATGTGGTCGGTGTTCGAACAATGGTGAGGGAATAGATACTACTCGTTTCATTCTAACTTCATTTATACAATCATCTGACAACTCGATGAGGATATATTCTCACCAAAGGTCATCCAAATATGTCGGTGAATGCATCATGTGTGCCGAGTGAATCATCGGATTATTTGGGCTTTGGGCTAAGATATGTAGGTATAATGATGTTCCGGTTCGTTGGCTTGTGTTCTCTGGTCATTTGGCGCTGAAACATGAGACATCGTTCGGCGTTTTCAAGCGTGTTCGCACGTGTGATCAACGATAAACGGATTGCATTTAAACAATTCGTTGATGTTCAGTTTATTAAAACGGTCACTGTTAGCGCGATGAGATCTGCTCCCGAACGCGGTGCGCAAATTCTGGTTGTTGGGTATATAGACGGTTTAGTGGGAAATTCATCCGTTTTATATGCGGCCCATAAAGTGCACATGGATACCAATGAAGTGTGACATGATGGGGGTTCCAGAGATAAATATCTAACACAGGTCGTATAATTGGTGTCTTAAAAAGAAATAATACACGCAATATTCATTATTTATTAATTAATCAAAGGATGTAGATATAGATGTGGCTATGCATATTTGCATCGACAACGATGTATTATTAATCTCTCTCAACAGAATTTCCTAAAAAGGCTAACTGAAGTTAATCTAAATTTGAACTTCCAAAATTACTCCAACTGAGACTATTCAAATTGAGAGAGAACTAAATCATCTGGTGGAGAAATGCTATATATTTCATTTGAATGGTACAACTCTATTTAAAGTTCAAACGAATTGGGAAATAACACCATTTAAACTTCAAGAAAAATGAGACATACTATATTTTAAGTTCAAATTAAATGGGACATAACTCTATGTAAACTTCAAATGGAATGAGACATAACTCTATTTAAAGTTCAAATTAAATGGGACATAACTCTATTTAAACTTAAACTTAAATGAGACATAACTCTAATTGAAGTTGCAATAGAATACCAATGATAGTCTTGAGCAGCATTATAATAGTTATTTGAAATTAAATTCTTGAGCAACAATATAATTGTTATTGGAAAATAAAGGTCTTGGTCAACAGTATAATTGTTATTCGAAAATAAAGTTCTTGAGCAACAGTATAATTGTTATTCGAAAATTATGTTATTAAGCCATAGTATAACTATTATACATAAATTAATGTATCAGGTTCCATTCTCAAATATCTGGTACAAGCTAAAACTTTAGGTGGATGACTCATCTATCCATTCAGTGAAGAGTGGTTGGGAGGCTAACTCTGGGATGGTCGAAGGGCCGAGAGGTCCTTTCCTTAACCCCTCATTGTTTTCATTTATTATAATAACAATCAAGAAAAAAGAGCATATTATAAACATTTTTAAAGTTTATTTCTTTTTCCTTTTCTCTTCCGGATTCTGCCTTTCTTCTACAGAGGGGGTGACTTGGGTGTTGCATGCATCATTAACTGTTCCATTTGTTGTTTCAATAACAGGTCTCTTTCATTTTGTTCTTTGCACAAATGTGTTGTCTTTTCCAGTACTTTTCTGATTCAGAGACTTCTGCTGAGAACTGCGCTGTTCCATTGCTGACTTAGTTGTTTTTGTTCTTTTGATTCAGTAGCAGGGGGGGGGGGGTCTTCCGGCTCCTTTTCCGCGATGCAGTCAGGGGAGATCGCAGAGGAAGCGAGATCGATACTGGTGGCTGTTGGAAAAAAATGTCGAGCAAGATAAAAGAGTTGTCGAAGCTGAAAAGGTAAATTACGGATACCTGATGACAACAAACGTATCAACCGGGACGAAGAGTATTGAAGAAAGATGGTGTGCTGGTGAAACGAGTGATGAATAGAGTTATCCTTCATGGTGGCGGGAAGCTAAATTTTTAACTACGAGGACTTATGGGGAAATTTATTAATATAATCTAATATTTGACTTTCCTGATTAATTTTCTATGTGCGTAACTGAATAACAACACATTCAGCTCAGTAGTCGTCTAAAATGTGATCGTCTACGGTATCCCAAATCGACACAATTCACACCTGAAGTTGAGTCTCGATGTCATATTGATTTACAGTGAACCAGATTGCTATCAACACAACTTAAGAAACCTCGGTGAGATCTTTCCTAACTGACTATATAATATACTGAAACCATTCCGTTTATAATGATAAGCCGTCGTTTATTTATTGCCCAGCTGAGTTAAATGTTCGCGGCGAATCCCGTGTGTGTGATTAATCCGTCTGATTATCGCACGTCCGCTGGATTTGGGCAAAGTACTGCATGATACTTATTATTGATCGATTAACTGTTAACTATATAGTGTAAACATGGACGCATAATTACATTCTGATGTCGGATTCTGCCCTCTTGATAGTTCTACTCCAAATGATGAGGGACAGCCAGACCCAATAAACACAACTCACCATGGACATGATACATCTGTGCCCATTATTTTTTAACCTGGCGCTCAACAAAAGTCAGATCTAAAAAGAGATCGGCAATCACCATTTTCACCTTCAGACTATATTGATGCTAAAATGCAAAAAAAAACCCGTCTACCAGGATTCGCTTATTGATGATCATATCAATAATTCGCCGTCCGATAAATCACTCGAGGACAACGGTACCGACGCATATTTCGAATGTAGCCTGATAAAGGCGCTCGGGAGTGAAAGGGTACAAAGTTCGTTTAGCACAATGATGGAAGGAATGCTGGAACGTGTAATAACAAAAATGGCAAAGGGCGCGGTCGCTAAAATTGCAAAAGACGCGTTCGTTCCCAAAGACAAATATGACAAAGATATCGCCGAGCTGAAACAAGACATTTCTGATATGAAACGCGAACTATTGGCTGAACGGGAGTCGCGACAGCCTGAAGGTCCGTGGCATAAAAGTCGAACTAGACGACTTACAACAGTACGGTCGCCGTACAAACCTCCGTACCTCGGGCGTTCCGGAGAAACCGAATGAAAACACCGGTTTATATTTACTAGGATTCAACAATTTTGTAAGTGCTTTAAAGGGACATATTATAGCTAGGAACAATGTATCGCATGTTTTCATTATCGCAAGTCACATGTCATGTGCAAGCTGGAACGCCCAGCTATCCACCATCCATCCGTCCGTCGGTCGGTACGTTCTATTCGTGATTCTGTCATAATGTCGATTATAACTGCACTTTACATGCCGCGACCTGAGTTCCAATCTGTCCTAAGTACCGTTGTGGTACGAAACGTCCGTTGGGGTACCGTTGGGACCGGAATTAAATTCTCTACATGATGTTCGTAACACCGAAGCGATTTCCTGAACAATAACGCCGTAAATCACGGTTATTTATTGTCCGAAGTACGTGAAAATGAGTTGTGTTGAGAACTGACTTGTTCCATCTGCTTCCATGCACATTGGGGACCGGAACTATAGTGGTCAATAACTCAAGTGCATATAATTTCTTTGTTCCATCTTGTTCTATTTCAATATTTGCAATGTCTGAATCATTATATGTGTAAGTCTTCTTGCCACATGGAACACTGTGGATCTAAAATATGTCCGAAGCCGACACCTTATCATAGTTAAACAGTATACTGAGACAGGTTTATATGAAACTACTCCAACCTTCACAATGCAAAACAGACTATAATATTGTAAGTGAGTGGATGAATAACCACCCAGTAGCTTGGTGGATATATTCCGTTTCCCCAAAAATGTTCATATTAGATTTAATATGTTACTCTTCTATATTATTCATGCAGTGACATAACTGGTTAATTATGTTTGACATACACACATGTATATAAGTCGTCCGTCTTCCGACGTTATAAGGGGTTGGTCTCACTTTGCAGACATGCGGCGGGGGATTACATGAACGTGCGATCGGCTGTGTTGTTACAACGATGACAATTAGGCCGACCTAAGCTAAGTGTTGTGTCCATGACACATATATTGCATGAATCCGGTACGTTTTTCCTCCACTAGGCATTTTTAACAGTTTCACACACATGTTACAACTGTTTAGTTAATTTAATTTTTCCCCCGTTGAGACGGAAATCGAAAAAAAGAACCGGGCGGACGAAAAAGCCTGAACTCCGCGTGTAAACCTTATTATCTGCATAATCTAGACAACCCTTACAATAATTGAGAACCGCCCTGTTAGATATCTAAAAGATGGCCATCTGCTGGCAGTAATTAACCCTCATACAACTGTTTTCGCGATGAAATATTTCGATATCCAGGTATCTATAGTGCTCAATAGAACTTCTCTTAGTTCTCTACCACATGGCAGGAGTTTTTGTTGTGTGGTAAGATAGAACCACAGCCTACCGAAAACAATAGTCTGCAAAACGGGACGATCCCGGGTCATCACTTCGATTGCCTTTATTCCCTTTCAAACTATTTCTAATCGACACTAATCGTTTCACTTCAATGAGACTATATACAGAGACGACGTGACGTGTTAATTCCAAGGTTGATATATCGGGTTTTATTTAATAGACGGGGAAATTGTCGTCTTTTTGAGTGGCATTTATCGATCCATCCATCTATTCATTCAGAACGAAGCCATTATTTTTTGTTTTAATAATTATTAATGTTCGATATGGGTTTTTAATGGCGTGGTGCAAGTTCAGTCTCAAATGAAATGCATCAAAAGCTACGTTATCTTTAACATCTTCTCCCGGTGCAGTGTGCATAGTAACCAATACACATTGCTGAAACACTAAGAACCCACAACGGATGAACTCAATATAGATCTAGATTGGTTGTACCGACCTCAACTCTTGGTTGCTTCATGGAACGCTGGAACTTTCAGCAACTGGTTGTAGTGTGGTATATACGATTGACACTTAACTATAAGGATTGCCTTCGCGATGGGTGTTGCTGTTTTAAAATATGGCATTGGTTAAAACCGTCATACACAGAAAGAATATAAATTTATAGACAGATTTTGTAAAATCATTAATCATAAATATATTTGGTCTTCTGAAGGAAAATTCTGCAGATTTGGGCTTCAAACGTTCACCGACACAATCATGCCTTCACCGACTACGAAACTGCTGCTCAGAATGACATACGATTGACTTTCTTGACAGCCATTATCAAGGGTGCTTCTTCCACTACGGCCAGAGTGTAATTAAATATGCGTCGAATACATGTATGATGGAGAAATTCGACGACAACGACGCAATCGTGAAACCATTAATAAGAAAGAGCCATCGGGTTGCCATTTCTGCCGGTTGACAAATTGACAATATCAGCGATGCTTGGTTCATCACACTCGAAGAGCAGGAAATATCTCTCACCAACGACCAACAAGTCGACCCTAGGGTAACGCAGTTTACAGACTATATGGCAACCTTATGTTTGTACCTCATGTCTGTGTTATCTATTATCATGTGTCTTTTATCCATAACTAATAAACATTCATAAATCCAACACAAACTTCCGTTCTTTCTCATAATCAAAAGGGCTGACAGAAACCAATCAAACCAACTAGGAAAGGCATAAGTAGTCATTAAGATGATTATTCACATCTCTACCCGAAAACTATATAATCATTGTCCTAATTCAATAGGAGAGCATATATACGCACGTGATTGATATATAGAACAATGCACCATGCGTTCGGCGCACGGAATACATGTAACATCCTAGCTCACATATACGCTGCATTGACGATCGTCACAAAGACACTTGCAGAGACCCACCCAAAACACAGCACGCGACACACGAACTAATTAATACTGTGGAGCTTTGTAGACGTCGAACACAAGACTAGCATAATAACATAAATGTTTTGTTCCTTTTCCGTTATTAGTGTCTATGTTGTCCAAGGAGACACATTTCGATGAATATCTTGTTCGATGAATAGTGGTATTTAAATTTCAACCGCAATAAGTTGGGAGATCCCTGTCAGCAAAACAGAAGCAACAACATACAGCGTCCCGAGTTAGCAACTATACAACACTGTTATATGCTCATATAGGTTCTGGTCATCCTCAAATTATATGGCTATTTTCTGTAGGAGTACGCGTATGTCGTACATCAGTTGCAGGTGAAGTGTTTATAGCCCTAGCGCACAATGATCCATATGATCAAACCGCCGACATCGCACAGTGAATTATCCGCGCCACGATTCAATGCAAGCATGTTTCTTGGCTGACTCCACCAATTGCTCATCGTCGGGAAACTAATGCACGGATTACAATTTTAATCATATACCTGCTTAAATAACATGAAATCAGTCAACCACCTTTGCAGTGAACATACGGCGCTTCATCCAGACACCGTCCAGTAATAATAATACCATCAACTGTCCTTGACATCAATCAGTCCAAGCATGGGCATGTTCGCCGCAATATGAGGATCCCATCGATAGTTCTCTACGAAGTCACGTTCCCATCAACCGGTCACGGGAGCACATGTACCACATAACACCAACAGTAGGCACACCGGAATGGCGCGGACCGCCACTATGGAGTGGCCAATCAATGTGAAACTGGTATTTCACGACTTTCAATGGGCGATCACCCGTTGCTCACAATACGTTATCAACATTGGTACCCAAACAACATACAAAGGCAACCTGAATATTACACTTTCATGACCCGGCAATCGGAACGGAAATGAACACCATACTTATATAGTATGAACTGTCGCAACAAATAAACGATATGAGAACTATTTCAGATAAAACACCTGATTGGTCTAGACAAAAACAGTAAAGTTGAAGACAGATTCTTACTCCAGCTTAGTTAGTAGATGCGCATACCATATAATAAGGTGTACATGCACATACAATGCTGAGGCATACGCCAGCTACCAGACATGTGCGTCTAGATTGCAAGCACGTTTGGCCAAACTGGACCAACGTCTGTGCTCTTGGAACAAGCAGAGCTGCCATAAGTTGTCCATGTTCAAATTGCCGTTGATCCACACAGGGGCGTCCGAACCACGGTAGATTGAGTGAGTGAACACTTCTTCTTGACCTTTTGGCCACATGTCCTTATTAGCAACGTGCATGGACTGCGCTATGGTAACCATATAGCTGTTCACGCTGTTGTTGGATATTAGGTGGCTGGACGCTACTAATATGGTGTTCAAAGGTGAACACATTGATGGTATCCAAATATTAGCTTAAGACAAACTTTATTGAATGGGGTGCTAAATTGAGTTTATTTTTCACCTGACACTTATATGTTGCCAATTTCCAATATGCAGATAGGACAGCTCCGTACATCTGGTAATTACACAACTTTGGTGAGTATTCGTGAACTAATTGCGTTCCAATTGCTGCGGCAAGACATTATTATGGTATGCGATATATGTAAAGTCCATATGTCTATATGTAGTATTGTGTTTACAGTGATGTTGGTACTCATTTAAATACATCATACTGGAAACCAACATGACAAAAGTAGTATACTTGGGTCAAAAGGGGCTTCCAACAGTGTCGAAAATCAATTTGTTATACTGGTGGATAGAGTTTATTGTTTAACTCTTATGTGTCCTAAGTTCCAAAATGACATATTTTTCGGAAAATGGGACAACCTTGCCCTAAAATAGAGTTAAGGTCTTAACTGTCTTTCGCGAATTCAACAACATATACTTAGTTCTATTTTGCTCTAAGTGCAAAATTTCACACCCTAGGTCTACATTTCTCAAAACTTTAGAGATATAACAGTCTTGTGCGGATTGGTCTTGATAAAAAATTAATAGTTAAAACATTAAGGTATCCAGCGATATGAAGTTTTTCACTGTAAACCATAAATTTAAGTCGGACAAACTTTGAAAATTGATTTACTCAAAATCATAAAAAGTACACTTAGGACAGATTGGAACTCAGGTCGCGATGCATGTAAGTCAACTTCGTCGTGCCGTTTCTAGTCTGTCCCTGCCACATAATTTATACTGTTTATACTCGGATGCACCCACCAACCCCATTGCACGATAGACTTATTTTGTTTATGTTCTGATGTACACCCACACCAGCCTCTGTATATGTACTTTACACAAATCGAAGCTATTGACGTATGTATATCACTGTACGTATAGTACGCGCTAGACATCATCTTCCGAAAAGCTCAATGCTCAATGCATAAATACACTTATCAAAGATACCTGTCGTTTGTCCATGATTAGTGTTCGATGGTGTTCGATGTAGTTCGATATACCACGTACAGCTGTGTGCTACATGTTCTGTCATGCTAACAATGACTCCTGCACTTACCCGGATCATTTGAGACAGGTATCATGTCCATATAGTGCATACCACGGATTCACACTCGGACATTACCAATATACCACCACCTAAATATGCATCCATGCATATATTTATAATAATGGTGCCTGGCTCAAAATAGGTAATGTTGATAAACTCACAGCTTCCGTTGTAGTCAAGATTCCGATTGGCATGACGATAGACTATACTATTTATATACTTACATATCCTTTAGTTGATTAAAATACATGTAAGCGGAGAACCCTACTTGTGAAAACATGCCACAATATTTAATTTCTCTATAATACATGAACGGAACCGCATTGTGTATGAGTAGTTTGATAACAACGCATGTATAGGTGTATGTATATGTGTCTATGTATATGTATATATGAATAATTGTGGGAGACATTTCTGTGATAAGCCTTGAATGTATACATATACCGTTCCATGCCACTTCCAGCAAAGTATAATATTCATGTTCGTCTCTTTTAACTTACCGTGCATAACAATACACTTATACACTTATCTGCTTACGTACAGGACGGAAACATGACGTTCCTTTTCTTGATTATGCACTGTTAATTGGTGAATTATACTTGCCACAATATTTGAATCTTCTTATACGAAACCGCACTGTGAATGAGCAGCATAAACAACGCACATGCATGAAACTGAATCTGAACATATTTGGAAACATATTTGCAGCTCTTGTCCCCCATCAGTCCTAGCAATCCAAAGCCATGAAATACACCCAATGTAATGTTTTTTATCTCTTCCGTTTCTGTTCTCTTACTATTTCTGCTTTCCCTCACTCCTTGTACGAAAGTATCAATCACGACGGCCTTACCCTTAACCCCACTCAACTCATTCTCTGCTCTATCTTGTTGTCTTGTCCCCACTTGTTTACCCCCACTGGGAAAACTGACTGAGCCGAACAAAGATGTAAAAAACACCCATGATAGGTATTCATTTATATATGTTGCTAGAGTATGCTCAAATGATATACTTGTTAACGTGCACCGAGGATGCCCAAACAATAAATGTCGGAATTTTTATATGATCTTTAATGATGGATGATATAATGTTACACAAGGCAAGGATCGGTGCATTTCACAATCTTGCTGTCAGACTGTCAGTGAGGGGGCGCCTTTGTGTGAGCCAATCAGAAACATGCTTGTTTTATATCATGCTGCGCCAACGTGGTTTCAATCTTACAACTTCCCTAAGAATGACACTTCTGGTTTTCATTCTTTTTTCGATGGAACAACTATGTACTCTCAAATATATCATGACCCACAAGCAAATATCATATGCACCACATTCCGAAGAAAAGATGAGACTGAACACAAAACTTGCGAGGTCATACACAGCTGCATCTCTCCTCACAGGCGCGAGCATTCTAACAGTACTAGCGGTATTTTTGACAAGGGCTCTCATGATCCTCGCAGGAGACGTCGAGACTAACCCAGGCCCTTCAACCGAACAGCACAGTCACTCGGTACTTGTATTGATTAGACAGAGCATTAAAAATAAATTAGATATACTTTCGGCCGAAACATCAAGTGGCGGGTACGACGTATGCCCATTAACCGAATCATGGCTCGATCATTCTATCCCGGATTCAGAAATCCATCTTCCTGGTTACCACGATCCCGCCCGCAAAGACAGACACGATGGGAGAACAGGAGGGGTGTGTATTTACGTTCGCGACACTATACCTTTCAAAATACGCGAAGATCTTGACAGTGACGAAGTAGAAAATATTTGGATAGAGGTTACAATTAACACAAAGCATTGTCTTGTTGGATGCTTCTATCGCCCTCCCAACTCCCCCGCAAGCATGTGGATGAAAATTAATGATAACATTTCCCTTGCGCGCGACAACGACCTGGATGTCATAATTGGTGGAGATTTCAATGAAAACTATGTACACAACGGTAATGGTAAAATAAACGGCATATGTAGCGAACAAGGTCTGACCCAATTGGTCGCTGGTACAACGCATTTTATTGAAAACTCCTCATCTATTCTCGACTTGCTCATGACTAGCAACCCTGATCTTGTTGATTCTCCTAGTGTTCTTGGCAACATATTCGACAACGTCGTTATGTATCACTGTCCAGTTGTTGCTCGGATAAAACTTCTGAAAAATAAATCGGCTATAACCCTCACTAGACGTGTCTGGAATTATAATCTGGCTGACTTCGATACCATGAACGAGGATTTCTTGAGCTGGAACTATGACGATAATACACCAATTGAAATGTCAACTCAGGCAGATAAATTGACTGCAAAAATTGAGAAGGTATGCAGTGAAAATATCCCCAATAAGATAATACTGATCCGAAAAGGGAGTCCCCAATGGCTTACGTGTAATGTACGGAAGCTGATGAGGCAAAGAAATAGATTACATAAGATAGCTAAAAAGCAAAACACACCACAAACATTGGAAAACTTTCGATCTAAACGTAATGAAACTACATCGGCTATTAGAAAAAGCAAACGTGATTATGACACCAATAATGAAAATACATTGAATAACCCATCAAATGACCAGTCATCTTGGTGGAAAACCCTTAAAAAAGTAGTATTTGCAACCAGTGATCGAACATATTACCCCCCTTAAACATAAAGGGCGACTTCCTGATCTCACCAACTGAAAAAGCAAATGCTTTCAATTCCTACTTCTGTAATATGTCATCAGTTGATGACGTCGGGAAAGCCTACCAGTGCTCGATCCTGATAACTGCATATCCACATTAAGCGAAATAAAAATCACAGCCCCTGAAATTTACAAAGCGTTAAAAGGTCTCAAACTTTCTAAGTCAAGTGGGCCCGACGGAATAAGTCCCAGAGTTTTGAAAAATTGCGCCTCTTCGCTATGTGATCCTCTTGAATTCTATTTTAGAATATTTACCGAAAACAGCTACTACACACCCTAGTGGAAGAGTTCCCATGTGACACCTATATTCAAGAGCGGTGATCCCAGTCTTATATCAAACTATCGACCAATTTACCTACTTAGCTGCGTCTCAAAGGTCTATGAAAAAAGCATTTATAAATATCTATGGGAATTTCTCGATGAAAACAAACTCCTATCATTTTACCAAGCTGGTTTCATGCGCAATGACTCAACAGTTTTCAAACTTACCGAAATATATGACAATATATGTCGATCCGTAGACGACGGAAAAGAGATACGGTGTATATTCTGTGAGATAAGTAAAGCGTTCGATAAAGTCTGGCACCGTGGCCTCTTGAACAAACTGACGAAAATTGGTATAAGAGGAAACTTGTATAACTTAATTAAATCGTATCTTGAATGCAGGCAACAAAAAGTTGTCATAGACGGCACGCACTCGGAATTACAAGATGTAACAGCCGGTGTCCCACAAGGCTTATTATTAGGTCCACTTCTGTTTTTAATTTATATTGATGATATAACCGAAACTATACGGTGCAACATTCGTCTATTTGCTGATGACACCTCTCTATTTCTTACTATCGAAGACCCCACTATGGCCGCAAAACTAATCAACGATGACCTCGAAACTCTCATGTGTTGGGCATCAAAATGGCTTGTAAAAAAAATCAATCCCCTGAAAACGGAAGCTCTCTTAATCTCTAGGAAAGAAACACCAGTATATGATCCACACCTGACCATGGAAACCGCGACAATTGTTGAGGTTGACAGCCATAAACATCTAGGACTTACTTTCGACAACATGTGCTCATGGGGTATCCACATCAGATCTATGCCTGACAAGGTATGGAGTCGAGTAAATCTAGTACGTAAACACAGATACAGGCTAAGCAGAGTAACGCTTGAAAAATTACATTATACATTTATCCGACCAATACTAGAATATGCCTCCCCTGTTTGGGATAACTGCCCTGATTATCTTAGTGATGACATTGAAAAGGTCCAATACGAAATGGCCCGAATAGTAACAGGTGCAACCATCAGTACGAGTAACGCGCGTCTTTTATCAGAAACTGGCTTGGGAACTCCTCTCCTCACGTCGTAGAAAACACAAGCTGTGCCAATTTTTTAAAATGATACGCGGAACTGCTCCATCAATCTTAAGAAACTATGTACGACCAATCCAGGCAAATAATTCCAGATATAACTTCAGATTTGAACACATAAGACTACCCTCGAATATTAACTATGACTATTATATGTATTCATTCTTACCATCGGCAATTACTGAATGGAACAAACTACCGGAATCTACAAAGGGCAGCAGTACAATCAAAGACTTCAAAAAGGAACTCAACAGTGACACTATGCGTCCACCTGCCCATGTTTATCATAGTAAATGCCGTAAATCACATATCCTTCATACCCGATTAAGACTGAACTGTAGCCACCTGAGTGATGACCTGACAGATAATCATGTAAAAATATTCCCCTTCTGTCTATGTGGGGAACTTGAGACGACTTACCATTATCTCTTTGAATGTACATTTTATCAAGAGCCCAGAAGAGAACTATATGACTCCCCACCAAATGTTGCCATATCTGAGAACACTCTATTGCGCGGATCAAGGGAGCTTGGCCTTCGCGAAAACAAGCAAATATTTAATGCTGTACAGACATATATCATGAGAACAAAAAGATTCCCATGATTCTATCACATGTACGGATGACGAATTGCTTTGGATTCCGGTCGAGTTATGCGGCAGCATGATATTCCCCACTATACATGTTTAACTACTTATTGACGGATGTAACCAATTAATAGCTGCGATTGACCCCCTCCCATGGCACCTGACGCACAAAGAATACTATATACGAGCATCATTATTATTACGCAACAACCCAACTGAATTATTGAAAACTCCTCACCACTGTCCCCTCTTCCAGCATCTCATCCACTTTATGTCTCTCTCTCTCTGTCTCTCTCTCTGATCCTCTCTATCTATATATGTCACTATCTCTCTCTTTCTTTCTCTCTCTCTATATCTCTCTCTCTCTCTCTCTATCTCTATCTCTGCTTCTCACGACATCATCATTACTATAACAATGATATTTTCATTCCTTCCCGTCCGACCCCCCTCTACACTTAATGAAGAGCGGACGCGAAACAAAAGGGGAGCAAACTTAATAAAATCCCTTGGGCTTGTTGTTTAATCCCCTTTCCAATCGATCGATCACTTATATTATTCTACTTTACTAAAAATGTTTGTCAAATGTTTAAATATGTTATTATTTTGATTGGAATAAAATATGTTTACACCAAACGAGTAAAGAGAAACTATATCAGTCAAGCCGAGAAGCCAAGTTCAAGTATCGTTGCAATTGGTGACTATGAATATGAGTAACGGACTGTTCTTCAAAAGTGAACTTTTGTCTATTTAGCAAAGGGAATGTGGCCGACTTACCTTCGTCCAGTGTATAGTTATAGTTACAAAAGTGACATTCATTCACAAAAGTTAACTTACCTCTAATAGTCAAATACAGTTAACCTTTTTTCTCCATGTAAATTGCTTAATTTATCGAGGCTTTAATAACACATTTTGTGCGAAGTTTTCTGTTCAAAATGTACGCCATTGTGCACGTCCTGTCGTAGGTGGTAGAGAGGAATGATCCGATTGGCTGTTCTCTGTGGAACGATTCGTTCATTCTGGCCTGTTTGAACGACAGCGCTGTTCAGACTGGTATATTGCTTTATTATACGCTCAACAGTGAATTATAGAAAAAAACGCGTTTAGATAAACATCGATATCACACAGAAGGGGATATAGAAGAATATACTTTCACACTAGCTCGCGCGTGCGACTGATTCACTTGCGTGTACCAATGCGCTACCGGAATATTTCAAGTCGTTAATGCTTATGTCCAGGCTTCTCAGAATCATAACGTTACAAATGAAATGATTCTCAATACAAATCCAAAGCGTTTCAAACGTATTCGGGCCATTGACAGCGATTGAATTTATTGAAACGTGTTTACAATTTCGAGCCGGTGTTTCCTGGTGTACTGTTTCCGGTTTAATTTCTCATTCTTAGTAAGTGAAAGAACCCATTGTGATATTCTAAATTATATTGTATTAACTGATATTATTAGAGTTATAATTAAAATCTATTTTATGTTGAAATTCGACATATTTATGGGGAGAAATAAAGGGAAGAATATGGGAACTATATTTTTATATTCTGCGGATGATGAAGTAGCATTACGTGAACAGGCAGCGATCAGCTGATTGCTTCAAAAATGATGCATCGATTGAAGACGATTGTGAGATCATTTATCGTCGTAAATGGTGAATTTCTTTGGAAATGCGTATAATAAAAGGAATATCTAGTGTTTTTTGAGTGGATACCGAAAAATATGTCATTCGTCTCGCTCACTCATGACATATTTTTCGGGATCCACTCAAAACCACTAGATATCCTCTATTTATCCCCTCCATCGGGAAAATAAGGGCTGATGTTTCAGTCATTTACCCTAATAGAAAGCATGAAAGGATAGATATGAGTTATCAAGCTAAAATGTTAGCTTGTACAAGGGAAAACGTGAGAATGGAACCTGATACATTAATTTAAGTATGATAATTATACTATGGCTTTATAACATAATTTTCGAATAACAATTATACTGTTGCTCGTGAACTTCATTTTCGAATAACAATTATACTGTTTCTCAAGAATATCTGTGATATGTTCTTGAAACTTTAAATAGAGTTATGTCTCATTTCAGTTGAAATTTAAATATAGTTATGGCCTATTTAATTTGAACTTTAAATAGCGTTATGTCTCATTTCACTTGAAGTTTAGATAGAGTTATATCCCATATAGTTATGTCCCATTTCATTTTAACTTTAAATAGTGTTGTCCCATGCACCTGAAATATATCGCATGTTCTTCACCAGATAACTTAGTTTTCTCTCGATTTGAATATTTCTCAGTTGGATAATTTTTGAAGTTCAGATTTAGATTAACTTCAGTTAAGTTCTGTTGATTGAGATTATTACTTATCTTTTTTTATCTCTGGGACCACCCTTGCTGTCACACTTCATTGATAGCAGGCGCACATTTTGGGCCGCATGTAAAACTGATGAATTTCCCAATAAAAAATATCTATACCCAAATACCCAAAATTTTCGTACCGCGTTCGGGAGCAGATTTCACAGCGCTAACAGTGGCCGTTTCAATAAAATGAACAACGAATGTTTTAAATGCAATCCGTGTATTGTTGATAACGCATGCGAAATCGCTTGCAAACGCCGAACGATGTCTTTGCGAATGAACCGACCACATTTTTCAGCTCCAAATGACTGGAGCACACATGCCGACGAACTGGAACATCATGGTACCCACACATTTTAGCCCAAAGCTCGCATTTCATGCAGCACAAAATTGGAAGATTCCACTAGATATATACAGGTTAACCAACACTGCAGAAAATGGAATAAATTTCAAGCATATTTCAGATAATTGTCCTTATTATCTATAAATCGACATTCATTGAGACCTATGTACTTTTCTCAAATTTTCTCGCACTGGGCACATATGATGCATTCGCCGACATATTTGGATGACCTATAGTGAGAATATATCCCCATCGAGTTGGCAAATGATTGTATAAATTATGCTAGAATGAAACGAGTAGTGTGTATGCCCTCACCATTTTTCGTACACCGATATTGTAAAAAAACACAAACGAACCACACCAACAATCACCGAGCCACATCAAATATCACAAACGAACCATAACGCGTGGAATAGTTGAAGCCTAGATCATGCCATGAATCTATAATCTGGCTTCGCCCGTGGAGATCATATTCCACCAGTACAAACCTAGGAACTGTTTGATGTTGCAATGTGGCAGGGAAGTGTATAACATTGAGAACGCAGTGCAGGTAATATATACCTTAGTTAATACCTGTTTCTTAATAACATACTTCCAATGTGTGTGACGGTTTCAAAATTGCACGAATTAAGTGACTTTGTGGGCAATGTTTGTGCTATTTCGGCTCACAACAGTCGCATAAAAGCATGCACTCAATTTGGAACCACACCCTTCTGTGAATTATATTGGAACACACCCTACAGTGAAGTAGATTATTGTGGAACTAGTATTAACACCTAAATATATGATCGGCCTTGTTTGTTCAATGTTATAAAGTTCCTTGTCAGAACGGATCAGCACATCAAAATGTTCTCAGGTTTTGTACTGGTGGATTATTATCTCTATGAGGGTATGTCACAGTAGAGATTCGTGACATGATCTAACTGTGGTGTAGACAGCTACTGGTCGATTTAGAGGCGGATCACCACACACAGTACGTATACATAAAGGGGCGGATATCGAGCAGGAGTAATTATATGTAATAGTCAGCCAGAGTAAATCAGTGCTTGGCTAAATCGAACTCTCGACTTCTGCAGTTGTCATCACAGTGATTCCTGTATTAGTTAGCTATAGGTGTGGATTGTGCCAACCAGTGAGCGATGTATCTCTGCATACTATCTGTTCTTGCCTTATGCATGTTTGTTGTGCAGGTGGCCATTTGCACCATAGATGTGTTCTCTATATCAGAGGGTTATAGTCTCGTTAACGCAGGCATAATATTGCAGACACCCGTCACAAACGTTATACGATGCCGTACTTTATGTCGATATCAAGTTCAGTGTCACGCAACCGCGTTTCACACACGATCAAAATCATGTTTACTTGTGAGAAACGGAATAAGCACAGAACACACCGGTGCAGGGTGGACATTTTGGAACAGCACACAGGTAAGAACTAGCAACACTTTGTTCGTTTTAGTCTCGCTTCGTTTTGATTTTTGGTTTTGTTCATTTTTACTTGCACCAGTCTATGATCGACGCAATTCATGTTTTCGGTCTCTCCTGATCTTTGTATGTTTGTTCCGTTTGTATATAAGATGGTGTATGTATATCCAACCGTAAGCCATTGACTGGAGGTAGCGATGTGTTCCACGCGGTGCCCGACACTATGCTATGAATTTGGATAGTCACTATAAGCTAGTTTTTCGTGTCTATTTTTATTCGCCGACTACTCATCATGGACAGGCGATTTAATTAGATAAGTCGACATTTTATATGTCTGTTAACATGTATTCCATGTGTAAATAGTTTGTGCCACGTCGTGTGGAATTGTTGGATTTGCAAATTTCATGCAATGTTAACATGTATTCCTACCAAGTCATGATATATCATAAAGGATGGAATAGAAATCCATTGTTATAAACGAGTGATTTTAAAAGTTACTATTATTGACACAGCTATTCAATGTTCATGAATACCAAATAACAATATAATATGTTGGCACTTGAGTACTATCAAGTAATTATATAAACGAGTGGACGGAATTAAATTAATTGTTTATCCCACCTGTTGCATGACTAAATTATAATTAATATAGTTATTGTTGACACAGCTAAGTCCTACAGAGGAATATGACATAATGGATGCAATTGTAATTGAAATGTATTGTTGACCCCACCCTTAAATTAATAAATTAAAAAGATAAATGGTTGGTTGACAAAACAAAGTCCTATCTAGTCATGATATATCATAATAGATAATTGAAATGCATTTTACCCCACCCTTAAATGAATAAACTATAAATGTACAATTATTGTTATCATAACTATGTTCTACCAAGTTATGTCACAATGGATGTAATTGGAATTCATTTAGTTGGCACCACCCTAAAATAATCCATTTGAATGCATAGCTGACCCCACCCAAGCATGACTAATTATAAATAATTTAGTTATTGCTGCTGGCACTAAGTGATATGTCAGAATGCCACAACTATGTCATACAGTCATGATGTGTCACAATGGATGTAATTGAAATGATGTGTTGATCCCACAACTGAATGAATAAGTTTAAACCCAATGTGGACCCCACTGATACAGCCAAGTACTAAGTGATATATCAGAATATAACAAATATGTCATATCCAGTTATGATATGTCACATTGGATGTAATGGAAATGCAATGTTGACCCCACAACTGAATTAACAAATTGAAACTCATTGTTGACCCCACCACTGCATGAACCCCACTATTACATGACTAAACTATAAATACCATATACAGTGATATATCAGAATGGATTAAATTGTATTCATTGACAATCATGACTAACTTATAAATAAAACATATTGTTGACACAGCTAAGTCCTACCCAGTGTAGACATGTCATAATGGATGTATCTGGAAAGCATTCTTGATGATACCACCCCTCAAATAAAAAATAGATATTTATTGTTGACACAACTAAACTACCCAGTCAAGGAATATCATAATGAATGTAATTAACATGCATTGTTGATCCCCACCCCTAAAGGAATAATTTAAAAACAGCTAGTATTGTTGACACAGCTAAGTCCTACCTTGCCAATATATGTCATGATAGATGGAATTAGAATGTATGTGTAACCCAACCCACTCAATTATCACGACTAACTGCATGACTAATTTATAAATAATATAATTATTGTTGAAACAGCTAAGTCATAAGGAATATATCAGAATGGATGAAATTAAATTCGTTGCTGAAATGCATGACTGAATTATAAATAACAACATTCTTGACACAGTTAATAGCCCAATGCATATCCAGTCACGGTATGTCATGGATATTAATGGAATATATCACAATGGATGGAATTCAAATACATTGTTGACACCCACCCTTAAATGGATGGAATTTAAACACATTGTTGACCCCATTCTTAAATGAATAATTTAAAAATATGTGTTTATTATGGACACAGCCGTGTCCTACTCAGTCATTAAGTCATGATGGACGAAAAGGTATTGTAATCCAACAACCACTGAATTTGCACGAATAACTTGTAACAATATTATCCGTATGACATATGTATGAGTTTTACCAAATCATCGAATGGATGGAATTGAAATGCAATTGAGGGCCCTACTCTTAAACTAGAATGCACTCCGAGATATGCCAACGTGCGCAAAAATGTAATAACAAATTTTTTTTTAATAATTTCACTGTATTTTACTTAATTTATTTAATTTATTTTAATTTAATGTTAGCAAAAAAAGACAATTACAATCTTCAATAATTTTATTTAGGGGACAACAGTGTGGTGTTTTGTGATTTCGGAAATGTACATGGCGAATATACTGTGGCAAATTTAGTTAATGGGCGACTCAGCCAATTCACGACTTTTTATTTTAAATTTAATGCGCTAGATAAAATATAGTCCCACAATTACCATCGCTCTTATCGTTAAAAATACTGATAAACATGAAAAATTGCCACCTCAAATAGAAATAAATATGCACAACAATTAGTTTCTGCATGTACCTGATGTCTTTTTCAGATGTTTACCACTTACAAATTGCGGTTTTGATTTTACCGCGATCTTGAAGTTGAATTGAAACAATGGGAAATTGTTTACTCAATGCGATGTATTTCACGCCGTGTCTGTCGCGGTTTCATGTCAAGAAATTTGGTCAAATGATATCTAGACACTGACATTGGTGGGGTATAACGTTGTGGTGTTCTGTATTTTCTGAAAGTACATGTATACAGGGCGAATGTACCAACGGTCAATTTTCGACAAAAGCCACATCGCTGGTTTGTTTATATAGCAACGGGCTAGTAACGGAAGTCAGTGACAAGGGCGTCAACTCTATAATCTACTCCGTAACGTCGCCGGCATGTACTGTGTAAGGGTGATGTCATGGAGTGAAATCGGTAGGGTGACACCAACGTACGAATCTGACTGATCGCCATACATGCCGAATCTGACTGATCGCCCTACATGCCGCATTCCTAATCCGACCTTCACCAAACGTTATACGTAGCTTCAGGATGACCTACAGATGGGAGGAGCTACCGAATGTTTCCGAATTTCGATGAAAAACATGGCCGCCAGCAGCTATATTGGATTTCTAATTTGAATCCACATGCACACGATACAGTCCGTATTTATGACTGGATCATTTTAAAATTTTGCACGCACGATTGCGATCACCTGTAGATGGGAGCTATCGCATTTGAACGCTTTTCGATAAAAACAAAAATAAACATGGCTCTAACAGCCATCTTGGATTTTACACTTTGCACACCCCACATACCACATCTCTTGTCCGATCATCACCAAACTTCACACGAATCGCCGGGATGACCTCTAGCTGTGAGCCTCCTATTTTGACTGAAATTTGTTGAAAAACATGGCCATCCTGGAATTTACTCTTTGTATGACTAAATCCTTCGACACAGCCTACAGGCCACATCTCTCACATAACTTCATTTGGGTTATCGGGGTGACAACTAGATGGGAGCCCCTTATTTTGACGGAAATGTGTTAAAAACATGGCCGCCAGCAACCATCTTTGATTTTAAATTTGAATCCATCGGCACACCACGCAGCCCGCATTTATTGGAGAATTGATTTGAAAATTTACAGAAATGTTTAGAATCACCTCTAGATGGGACTATCAAATTTGAACAATTTTCGATAAAAAACGTGTCCGCCGGCAGCGATCTTGAATTTAACTCTTTGCATGACTAAATCCTTTGGCGCACTCCACATATCATATCCCTTACCCGACCATGATCCCCCGACCATGATCAAACTTTATATCAATCTTCGGCGTGACTCCTTCGTTATCATTCTTTCAAAACTTCATTAGTTCATCACCTCCTTATAAAGTAAACATTTCGGCGAAGCGATGTTCTAATGACATGGACACGACAGGCAATCCAGTGACAAACCAAATGAATCAGTGTACATATCACAACATAATTGCAAAACGCCCAACTGACCATTATCCGATACTATATATCAGGCATATCTCAATATTTCCAATTCTTTCGCTGATTCTTGATAGATCACCCATTTCAATTTCGAGTATTGACAAATAATCCCAACCAACTCACCTATGCCCCTCTTCCTGACTGAGAACACTGGTGATTGCTCAACGCTACCTATATTTTGCAGTCAAAGCCAACCAATTCCCTACTAAATGAATTATTCTACCCAGTTAACAGCGAAATTGTTAATTATTCATCTGCATGGAGGGGTTTCATCGAAAAAAAAGAGAATCATGAAATCAGAGAAGAAGCTCCTAAGTACAGAACTACAGTCACTCGATCTCGCTTTGATCGATTGCACTTTGAAAGTAGAGTAGAGCGTGATTAGTCGACATTTAATCAACGTTGCTTGTAGCTAAAATTAGCCCGGCGTTGAGTAATTGGTGAGTAAAGTGTTAAGTTAACGAGGTTGTCAGTGTACTTTCTCGTGAAATAGAGTGTCAAGATGAGTAACCGTTCTCATACACGTTTGTCTTTCGGACCTGCTCAATTATTGATACCAACAGATGAGTTCCTGTCAGATGTGTTGAGCCCTGAGGGAAATGTTCAGATATTTAGTTCAACGTGAACAAATCATTACAGCCTTGCGATGCGACAATATGGCGACTTGCGCTCCTAAAATACACCAAATAATTTTCGTTTTTTACTTTGTCCCGGTATTGAAATAGGTAGATAAATGGTTGAACTAACAACTACCAACAACTCATATTTGGTAGCTAGGCCTACTTTGGTCCCGGGGAAAATATGTGTGGGTCCAATTTCACGTGCGACCGTGTTCTTGGCCTTGTCCTCGCTCACACGGAGGCGATCACAAAGAAATCCCTAAATAGCCCGGACCAACTCGGGTACATCGGCTAGTATTGAATATCAAAGCCACATGGCGGCTTGCGCTCTTAAAATACACCGAATAATAGTCGCTTTTGATTTTGTCCCGGTAACAAAATAGGTAGATAAATGGTTGAATTACCAACAACTCATATTTGGTATCTAGGCCTACTTTGATCCCGGGAAAAGTGTGGGCGGGTGCTCTTTAAAACACTTCTTCAAATATTTCCGTTATTTCGTCAAAAACACTTCATATATTTCCGTTATTTCGTCAAAAACACTTCTTCAAATATCTCCGTTATTTAGTTAATAACAATATTTTCTTATTTTAGGATCACATATCAAAATGAGAGGATATGGTGATCCCATTTTAATGGGATCACCATATCCTCTCATTCTGATATATGATCCTGCCTTCATTGAGCCACGAGTGACTCCTGAGACGAGGATCACATATTATATGATACCCTATCCTACGGAGGATCACATTTTGTTTGATATCTACACCCGTGCGCATGGCCTGGATAAATGCTTGAACTACCTCTCTACGTGCATTATATGTCCATGAAAGACGCGTCATACAACATACATGTACAACTCTGAATACGGTGTCTGTGCAAACAAAAACAAAAAGCGATGCGCACGACATGCATCAGAAAAGATGTTCCGTGTTATGCTATTCCTGTTATGGTATAAATAAAGAGGGTTTCTTTCACTTATGTTCGAAACGTTGAAAAAACCTGTGACAATGACGAGTACTTTTTTTGCATAGAATGCCGGTATATCAATATCCCGTGCGTTGTTCAACATATATAATGTTATATCTCCTTCCAAATTACGTAGACCAGTTCGAATGAGCATGTCCGTTTAAGCTTTATGTTCCCAAAATATCATAAATTAAAAACGTTATTAAAACATTAGCTTATCGAATATTGTCTTTTAATTTATCCCAGTCAGTGGCACCACGAGGAAAGAAAAGAGCCACTTATGTATAATCTATAAGATGTGAACTATATCCCTCAAAATCAATATCCCAATATCAGGATTTATTAAATTACAATGGGTTCTCAGTTGAAAAATCTGTTGTTTTTGTAGTGATGGTCTCAGAAATGAGTGTGGTTATCCGAATCCATGTTACGTGACTCTGAAACAACAGAACTACAATAACTTGTGTTATTACAACTACGGAAACTACATTGTTATCCACATTTTAATCCATGATGGCAAATTTAATCATGAAATGTAACTGCAAAATGTAAATGTAAAATGTAATTATGAAATGTAATTATGTAAAAATGTAATTATGAAATGTAACTGTCGACTATTTATCTTGCATATCATTCATTCTTGTAAAGTCCACCTTCGCCGTGACTTCAAGTACGGTAAATATCGAACAACCACCAACCGTCCTCCATTGGTCGATAAAAACAATCACAGTGTCGCTCGATTATAATCAAATAACGGTACGGTGAGAGTGAAACATGCTGACACAATTGTTTAATCGAAACAAAATAATTATAATATTGTATGATTTGCGATAACATAAAATTCAACGTAAAAATAACATAACACTCAACGTAAAGTCTCGAACAATATCGGTACCATTGGTAATTCGATGAACATTGTTGTGTGCTTTCGACAATGACGTTGCCTCAATTTATACACCGACATTGAAGATTGGGTATATGAAGATGGATTTAAGCACATTCGTTAAAAACCCACCTTATCATATTAATTGACACTGGCCGATGTCTCTATATGTCCACATTGTCTTCACAAAAAACGGTAATTCCTCACCTATATGCCTTAATCTAACAAACACCCGACTCGCCTGTGAACTTGCTATTCCCAATTTAGCCGTGTGATATATGTTTACCTCTTTTTCGGTCAAAACATCATCCAGTACATGTAGGTCTTTAATTTTTTATCTGAACATCACTGCAAATTAATGAATGATAATCAATCAACTAACTACATATCAGCGAGTATACATTCATAAGTATTCAAATGATATGCAACCCCACGTTACCATGCAGTACCAAACTTATTATAAATTAAATTGTGATAACACTCAACAGTTTGATAGATATATCGTGGTCAATATATACGAATTGGGATATATGTACACCGTTGTGTTGGCAGGCGTGTTGACAGGCGTGTTGACATTTCCATGTAAATATTAATGTCCACACTGAATGTATATATAGCACATATAAGACGAAAGCCACATGCGCACTGTTTTGCTACCGACGTGCATTACCATATAATTATTATGATTTTAACCATTAAATGACATTATCCCGTTAATAAAACTAAGATTGAATTTCGTTAATGAAACTCTGCACGCGCGACTTACTCAAATATGGAACCATATGTACATATCTATGATATAGATATTGCTATAGTATGTCTATTGTATATATACTTCTAGTTAATATCTCAATATCCTTTATGTAATATGTAATGTATTTACTTGGATGAGAAAATAAAGCATATATGATTAACCCGCGATGCTACAATACAGTCCGCTCCAGACAGTCACACCACGGGGGTCATTAATTTATCCAGACAGTTCCGCGATTAGAATTGAAATGTCCACTTCTCAGAATAGTGGCAATAACGGAGGAGTCGCGTTTGGTGGACCCCACTTCGCAACCACTATTGGGCGAATCGCATGTAATGGCGGGCGCGATTGAAACGTGATATTTTCATTTAATTTCCCGATAGACGCACTGTGTGCATTAATCTATTTATTTCAAGATTTCATGGGCAAATATCATTGATAAATTTGTCATTTAAGCCCTGTTTTATGTTTAAATTATCGAGAGAGCTTCTAGCACTTAGGATAGGGTAGGATAGGATATTTTATTTCAATACACATACATATTACATAATAATGATAACAATTATGGATAATTCTGTCGTATATTGTGGGGGATGGCATAATCTGGCAAGACTGTCTTCCTGCCATCCCCACTTAGATAACAATGGAACGCCAATTATTTCACTAACAACTGGTGTTCACTCCGGTATTGACATATTATGGTCAATAGAGTGAGTTGGTGGTAATACACGCAGTTTCTACCCAGTGACGTGATTATAGAGGGTATCCGCATTGGGAGTGGGAGACTACCTTCACTTTCCCACTACATTTGTATACACCACTTGAACTGCACCAAACACACGCCTGTGCGTAAATCCATTTATGCACCCCGTTGGGATTTGATTTTCGCCAACTTTCCTTCACATGCCTGAAGTTTAGCCTGTTCTAAATGTATTAGTAGTCTTGTTGCAAGGAGTCATGGGGGTATCCTACCAGTACGAGAAAATGTGTAGTTATGAACCTGACAATGTAAAAATCATATCATCTAGTGGTCTAACGCCAGGCAAATTCACACCCCGATTTGTTTTTGTTAAAATAATTATCAGTTTCTAACTAGCCACTGGGGAGAGACCAGGACACATCGAGTCGACTATGGTTCGGTCTGGTGTTTTTAAAGCCGAATATGCAAATAGATAAATCCTAGCATCTGGATTGGCCTCAAGCTTTCCTGTTGGATATTTCCAACCTAAGGTTGGAAAAATTTCAACTGATGGCCATTGCGGTCCGAATTATTTTTACCAAAAGTAGGAAAATATGCCAATGTTTGTCTAAAGCAACAAATTCCCCACTAATACATATTTGGAAAATCAAACTACGAGAATAAATTCAACCTATCGTTGGTGTGAAATTACCAACTGATGTTGTGTCAGGTACATGTATATGAAATTTCCAACTGTTGAACATTTTGACCAAAGTTGATGTGAGACACCCAGTCCCTCTCTCGTCACGTCCATGTATCGACCCTGTGTACATGGGCATCAATATATCATGGAATTATACATGCGTTACACTTTTGAATACAACCGTTTAGTTATGTTATCGTATGTGGTTGATGACTGGCTTCTCATCTTAATAGATACATGTATATTTACTATTTGAACGATATGGCGTATTTGAAGCTCAATACTGGTATATAGTGTAGTGGGGATAATATATGTCGATAAAGACACAACATACCGACATACATACCGTATTATGTAAAATCTTACCATTGTCAGAGCGAGTTTCAGCCGTTGTCTTTGTTTCGCACAAAATTGAAGCAAATGCTCTTTATACAAACCATATAATAAACAGACTACCATTGAACACCCTTTATCTTTGACCAGGTTAACTTTTCAACCTACCTTCTGGTTCAGATCCAGACAAAAATTCCAGTTCTTGGGACAAATATTCCCTTGCCCAGATCCTTCGATCTGTTGCACGATTCCAACCCAATTTAATTTACACTTAATATGACTAAAGATTCCCCAATATAAGGGGCAACTTCGGTCTCGTCTGATTGAATGTACATGTAGGTCATTCTTGTACCCTAGGTTTAAAAACAACACACTTTATATATAATATTGGTTGGAAAATTTAATTAGCGTAATTGTATATTTGAGCTATCACAACCTATTTTCTCAGTCTGAAAATTCCAACTGTTTAGTCAAAACTCGACCAGTCTATGCAATTATTTAAATATATTATATTTGAGCTAGCATAACCTATTTTCTCAGTCTGAAAATTACAACTGTTTTAGTCAAACCTCGATCAGTCAGTGAAATTATTTATGAAATCCAATTGTTGAAAATGTTACCAAAATGAGTCAAAGAAATTCACCAACCCTTCCCACTGTGCCCGCAGCCTGATGAATGCAAATAATTAACCAGAGGCCCATTTAATCTAAAACAATTTTTCCAACAACCCATAACAGTATAAGTATAACGTCGACCAATAAAGCGAATGCGAATAAATAAAATATATCATATATCAATTTTGTTGCAGCTGGCTCACCATAAGTTACCAGTCGATGTGCTTAATTATATCCCTAAAACAGTTTGCGATTACAAAACGTCTCCTGGTTTGGGTAGCTACCCGTACGCGTACCCGTACCCGCACCGGTCCGATATCGCACACTCGTATTACTTGCAAATTTCAGACCGATTGAACATATAGGTTAATTGTTTTAAGAAATATTTTGGACTGAAGTGTCAATTAGTTGAAATGTCCAACCATATGGGTGTAAGGTTGTAAATTCACTTAAAGTTTGACACTTTGGGGTACATGTACAAACTCCAACTCGATGACTATTGGAGTCTTGTGAATGGAATTTCGCAGACACGAAATTTCGCTGTGCTTAAAATGGTGTACCTCTTCCCATGTACTTACGTATAGATTCGGGCGAGCATGGGAAAGAGCTTCTGTCACAAGAAATAGTTTGTTCTATAAATTGGGAAAGTATATGTAGCTATTGCTGGAACATTTCAGCTGTTGATATTTTCTCTTCTTTCGTGCAGTTGGTGCATGGGAATTAGGGAGATGTTCTCAAGGGCTAACATGTGTGAAATATATGACTATATGAATAAATGTGACATAGCAAAATTAGCAATCAAATTGAATTAACCTGATGACACTAACTGGCTTGCAGATATCATGAGCCCAAGGAAGCTCCGTACATGCAAACTCTTCAAACCCGCATATTACGTGGAACCCTACGTGCTTTCGCGGATATCGCGCAGAGAACGTTCGCTGATGGCTCAGTTCCTTAGCGGCCTCTTGCCTCTCAGAATAGTATCGGGTCGTTTCCGAAATTAAGACGTGGAGAATAGGATTTGTGGCTTGTGTTAAACAGGTGAGGTGGAAACTGAACATCCTCATTCGTTGTCCAGCTTACAGACAGGAACGATCGGACCTATTTTCTCGTTTCGATATTTCCCGGTTTCATTCTGATCTAGATATCTTGGCTCACTGTGTAAATAATTGCGTTGTACATACATGTACTGCTCGGTTTATATCTCAGGTATATTCAATCATACAATAAAAAGTATCTAAATAGCCAGAACATGCATTAATACTAATATTGCATTTGTGCACAAAGTGACGTATAGGCCATATGGGCAGTATATATGTTAACATAACGTCACTATATAAACAAATCATTCAATCATTCAAGCAGTTGGGTGGTAATAGCACAGCGTTGTCCTGACGTCATGGGACACACATATCTCCCTTCTACTTTTCGAAAAAGCAGATATGATATCAATCCTGGATGTGATAAACGCTGGTGTCCGTTGTTTCATGGTTTAATGACAATTTTGATGATAGTTGATGGTGTGTTCGACTGCCGACACCAAGGTGTTGAAAAAGAGTCGGCAGCGGTGACATGGGAATAGTTTCTCTCTCTGCACATGGTCGGCCATCTCATCTCGGGGGGGGGGGCGTCGGAAAATAACGTTATCTTGCATTATCCTGCATGGAACTGATAAATGTTTTATAAGGACGGTCACATGTGCCAAATCGGTTGATTACCCCTCAGTTCCAGAACATTCCGTAGGCCGTTATGGGACCCGTTATAGTCCAGGTTTATATTCTGTTCGGCTTGTCCTGAATTTAGGAAAACATACCAGCCGGATTCGGCATCTCAGTTTAGTCAGCAAATAAGAACCCGACTAACTAATGTATAATAATAATCATAATCATAAACTTCCTAGCGCAATACGAACCTGAAATCCGTAGTCATGCAGGCTCACCAAACGATCACTGTCCTAAGGTAATAGTGTTGAAGGTATGGTTACTATGACGGGTGCAGCTAGGGCTGCGCTCTGAACGCATTACCCACAGTTCACCTTGTCATTTTTTGACAACTTGAGCCCAAACAACCAATACTCAATCTCATAATTTTGCAGATATCTCTTGAGAAAATTCGTTTTTAAAGGACATTTGTTTTACTCAACCAATCCTATTTCTACTCCATAAATGTGTTATTCTTTTGTCCAATTGCTCGTGGTACTGCCCTATCTCTCTGGCATGTACATATATTCGGCGCCCTCGCGTTGCAATTATACCGACAATAAGGGCATGAAGCGGCAAAGTTTTAGACGATGAACAACACTACCCTCCGTCTATTTTCAGAATTCACAGCAGACCACTTGCCCCAAGAATAGCGTTCAATCATCTAGTCGGCTAGATGGCGGAGTAAACGGATGCTTTAGACCAAACGGTGAGTTCTAGCTGTGCCTACGATTGCAATTTATCTATTTCAATGGTTTAATTATTATGATACACGAGGAACATACATGTACGTGTAAGAAATTACACGTATATAACCAATTGATTGGCGGTATTAGCGTAGATTGTGAAATAGTAGTGGTTTCGATATGCGGTGAATCCAGTAGGATAGTTCAATTTTTAGACTACTATGCACCACATACCGTAATATAATATTAATCATCACCAAGTATAGGTTAATTACACTTTTTTCATAGCATAACCATGAGTGGTATATCATTTCGATCCCGTTTCTATTGGTAAATGGTTATTTGAACATATACATCGCAACAATATCACTGAGTCGTCTATATGTAATTAAAATGAATAATTCTCTAATTTAACTTGATCTTTGAATATACTACACTAACAATGATTGTGTAGATGCAAAATAAACTGTGATGCAAACTAATTGAGATATTGATTTGTGTCCTTGTAAATATAGGAGTACATCTTTAGCAATCTGCAAGATATCTCGCTAACAGACAGGTAGACGTTCAGTTAAAAATTAAAATTATGCTGGCTTAGGAGAGAATGTGAAAATTCAAAACATATACATTAGTGGATATAATCACATATAAATTAGTGGATATAATCACATATATATTAGTGGATATAATCACATATATATTAGTGGATATAATAACATATTTTTGTGTGGATATAATCACATATAAATTAGTGGATATAATCACATTAAATTTGTGTATATAATCACATATAAATTAGTGGATATAATCAAATATAAATTAGTGGATATAATCACATAAATTAGTGGATATAATCACATATACATTAGTGGATATAATCACATATAAATTAGTGGATATAAGCATATATAAATTAGAGGATATAATCACATATAAATTAGTGGATATAAACACATAAACTAGTGGATATAATCACATATAAATTAGTGGATATAATCACATATACATTAGTGGATATAATCACATATACATTAGTGGATATAATCACATATAACTTAGTGGATATAATCCTCATTTCAACTTTGTTCTCTCCATCACCGAAATCCGACCGCTCCTACCGAAACCTCATCAAATGCGTTGTAGGAGTTACTTGCGTTTGCATAAGTCTCGTGGAATTGAATAATAGTAGTGGCATTATTAAAGACATAATATGGACTTGTTCGGGTGCATGAAACTGATAAATTACTACTCATGGGCTATGTCAACTGGGGTAGTGTAGCATTCTACTAGCATCGCCCAAAATCTCGAAGAAATCGACCATACCACTCCAATGAAAACACCGTCTGAACTTCGCTCAATAGTAAATATTTACGTCTCGATTGGGACGCAAAAATCGGCGATAAGCTAACGCAAATGATTTCACAATCGATACTCATTGCATTTAATAATATATAAGGCAGACGGTGTGTGTTGTAAATTTGGATTAATCATACAAATAATTACTTTGAGCAAGAGTATTCTCCATTGCTTTTGATCACCCAACCGGAGTGTTTCACGTCACTTTAATGTTGTTTTATATTACTGCTCAGTTTGCAAAACAACATGTTCTCCACAATGTTACTGGAAAGTAGCCACAATGACTCAAATGGCAAGCGCTTTAGCTGTTTAAGGGATGCAGTAATAGATAAGCTGGGTTCATCATGTTTACGAATGTTTGCCTATCTGACATAGAAATTGGCGGGGCCATCTGTATGACTACAAGGGGCCTAATGACTAGCGGTAACAGTTTGTCAGGAAGATAACGGTGCGATTTAAATCTAGCAAGTGTGTATCCATCTGTGTCACTGGCTGGGATGGGGTCGGGGAGGTTCACCAAAATTAATAATATAAAACAATTGACGTCGGTTGCCACCAAACTTATATATAAACATATTTGTGATACAACGAATGCAATTGTGAAGTTTAAAGTGCCAAACTGATGCCGTCCGGATTAAGGATGTGGCTGTTGGGTGACATCAATGTTGGCAAAACAATTTTTGCTGTTGTTTTTGGCTCCATGCTTCCAATGTATATTGTATCCAAACATAACGACCCATTCAATATATTACTTCAGTTATTAAAGGGACGTATACGTCATATGTTAGGCGGGAAGCCTTTACCCTAGAATATGCGAGAACAAATGTTCGCTCCTTTCGAGTTGCTGATATTATTTAGGTTCGTCCATTTGAAGCATCTAATTCGAGGAAACAGAACATTTCCCACAAAGGTCCAATCATGCAATACACAACAACCCAATAACCGACATAGGCGATTATGAATAATTGTCAACAGTAACGGTATACTAACACGAAACTCTCTATATTTGTATTGCTCTAATATGTTCAATACTTAGCATCAGTCGTATAATAAAATGTGCGTTATATTGTCGTTGGAAGCATCATTAGAATTATGATTTGTAAGCAAGGATTAGAAGCTAGAGCATTCATCTGCACAAATCATTGTGGAATAAATGTTCACAAAACAGATTCACAATTGTCCGAATTCGATCTGTTCTCCCATTCTGACGACTAAAAATTAGTGAAAGCTTCAGCTTAACAATGGCGCGAAAAGTCTCTGTTTGCTGCCGCGAATTGAACTGATTGACCGTGGAATAAATGGATTCCGAAATGTCACTCTTTGGAGCTATAGCCCATGGAAAACTTTTGTATTCTGACAAGTATAGTGAGTGTTTTTGTTAAAGATACATGTATTGTCAGCGATGGCTCAATATAGCGCCTGTATATGGAAGTGCGTTCTATCAACACAAAAGCAGTCAGCATATGGCATTTATATGTTTGTTTGCCTGTTGTCGGGAAAACAACATAGCATTTATCGATACATGGGTTCTAAAGTTCTTTCTTTCTCAGTGCATGACGTCAGCACCAATTCGCACGACAGTAAATATATTGTGATTTTCAATGTGCTGTACACTAGCATCTAACGTTTAAGTCTGATTGTTTGCGAATGCGCTGAAAATAACCCAACAAACCCACCCGTTATTTATTGATTATAACCTTTTTCACGAAATCATTGATGGATCAGGAACACTTAAGAGGGTGTATTAAATAAGGGGAGTTTTAGATAATTTCCGGTGCAGGAACACACTAGCCATTAAACATTGTTCGGTGTGCGTTGAACTATTCAACTTATCGTTGATAATCCATCAAGGCCACTGTATTGGGAATTTAGCGATATATTTTGCCAAATTATTAGGCATTATAAATGAAATTGATGAAATTCTAACAGTGGTATACTATCAAGACGACGCAATTAACTAAAGTCCTCCGCAATTTCCGGTGTCAGATATACATGGTGTTATTGTTATACATGAATGACAAGTACAAGTAAATCGAGTTGACCCGCGGTGGTGTTGTCGGTGAAGTACATAGTGAATTTATTGTGCCGCCAAAAACCGCTATGGCGAAGCTGGTTTGATATCCATTAAGGTCGTATTTGTGATCCATGCAAAAAGGCTAACATATAACACAGAAATACCTGCCCGCAATATAGTTATTTAGGAAAGTTGAAAGTTATATATACTTACAAGCACATGTATATATCTTTATACAAAATCGCCATACATCATTACTCACCATGTTAATTATATCTCTACAGTATATAATACTACCGATTTTAACTTATACAACATTGTACTATACTGTCCATAAATCATTATGATTGCGATTACTATAATTCCAGTAATGTTTATAATTCCTATTGGTTGCTATGTGTATAAACAATAAGTTTTGTGGAATCTCGACTAATGGGCCAATTCAAACATCCAGGTGTTGTCAACATGTTCGATATGAGCTTCTCCCCTGAATCATACGTGTACATTCATATATACAACAGAGTTCTGTGTCAAAACTGATCCATGCATTAATTACACTAAAGAGGAAATGTGATGAGATTGTCTCAGACCTGTGCACGTCAAACATATATGACCATATATATATTATATAAAAAGTTTCTCCCATATTAGGATCAGAATGGCTTGATGTGTCACTTTTACAGTCTCTCTCAATGTATAATAAGGATAATGTTATGCAGCCAAATGACGAAAAATCACCATACACCTCGAGATACCTATAACACGTCGGGTATTATGTATATATATTTCATTACATGTATTTCACCTTATTATTTTTTTTCTCAAATACTGTATTGTATATATGGTTTAATGAGAATAAACATATTTAAATGATTTTTTTTTCAAGGAAAACAATGCTCAATAGTGTGTAGTAAACTATTATGTCCTTCATCAATAATTTCTTTCTCTTGCTTCCATTCAAAACAAATGAATAAAGGCGCCAACAGCTTTATGCCACTTGTCTTGTGTGACGAGTTTACTTATATTGGCTATTACGTTATGCTTCAGAATGTTGGCCAGAGATAATATAGGAAAATGAACTTAACCATTTACCTAACAAAACGGCCAAAACCGGCCAAATGAAGCTTCAACAGCCTAAATTATCTTGGGTCTATCTCAATAAAACCATACAAATATGGATATCATTGGAACCGGCTCGTTGACCACATTGTGATAGTTACAGTTATGCCCTGTGCCAATGCATTCTCTTATATATGCGAGTCGACCATAGGTCGCCTCGCATATATAAGAGAATGCATTGGCATCTTTTTTTAACACTTTTGACCATTTTTTCTTACATTCTTTAACAATTTTATAATTTTTAATGTGTTAAGCCAATGCATGCTCCTATGGTCGACTCGCATATATAAGAGAATGCATTGGCACAGGGCCGTTCTGTTGGGTAAAGGGTTAACATAGGAATAGAATGCGCTGGATATGGTACACAGACTAAGACCGCTTCAGTAATAACAACTCGGATGACGACTATAACACAAATATAATCAAATCCAATATCGAGTAAACAGGTACACATATACCATACAGTCCCCCGGCTCATGTCCCATGGATAACACCGTCGTTGACATATATTTTCAGCAACATAGGGGCACATGTCAGTACAGACATGATTTGTACACATACATTTGACCATTGTAGGAGTTTATTGAGCTCGCAATAAGTTCCTAAACACGAACATCCAGGTCCGGATCGGCATATTTGGTTTAGACTAGATTTTATTTGTAAAATGATTTTACTCTAGTTTAAACTAGGTTTTAGTAGAAGTAAAACTTTGTTTTACTAAAGCAAAACTAGGTTTTAGTGTAGTTAAACCCAGTTTTGTAATAAACTCAGTTTTAGTTTGTGAAATCTCAACTAAAACTTGGTTTTATAGGCGTAATAAAGTTACGATAATATCACTAATTGTTTGTGGTGAGTTGGCTATATAATCTTCAGGAGACGGTTAGATATGTCTGAGTTATACATACCATACTCTCGAAACTATACATTTAAATATACTTTATGAAAACACCAATGTAAAACCACCCTACCCGAGGTTATACTAAAACCTAGTTCGGTGGGTTTTATTATTTGGTCGAACTTTTTCGCTCAACGTGTATAATATCTTATTACAATTATGGGGGTGTTTCTGTCGACCGTTACAATAATATCATTGAAATTATCGATGGTGCATGCACATGGTTTACTCGGGGCTAATCTATTTAGCTGTATTTTCAAGAACAGATTTGTAGGTTAAATGCACGGGCGGCGTTCGTTGCAGAAATATTCATATGTGTTTAAATCGGCATCAGTAGAAGGAATATTAAAAGATATATAGTTTTGTTCATATGCCAAACATAATCAGCGCGTAAATAGTATATTGTCAAGACGTACGATGGTGTACGTAAACAAGAGTCTGCTCGTGTTACAGAAGTTGCGCTTCTGTTTACATAACACAGCGCCATTCTATTGGTTAATCACACACAAATGATATAAACGCTCTTTATTATTTCCATATCAGGAAAACAATAACAAATAACGCTCTTTGTGCTTACCTTATCCGGATCCAAACAAAAGCCAGGTAACGCAACGTTTTTTGCTTTTGTTTACACAACAAAGGAAAAATAATTGACAATAACATACTGTTTATTTCTGATTGGTATAAGAACAAATTATGTCTCTATTTTACTATTCTTTCTGTTTTTGGCGGTTTTTGACGGAGGTGAATATTTTAACAGCACACACACACACCGCCAACGCCGCCCATTTAATTAAAAGAGGATAACATGCGGATTTGGATATAAACGCTTGACTTGCATGACGTCATCACGAACCATTCAATCAGGGACATCGGTCACACTTCGTCGCTTATTGGGATTTGAACAAGGTTAAAAGGTATGGTACTCTAAATTCGGCCATTTATGGGACCATCTCAACCATTATACTCAACAGAATATATGCAACTAATGAATGAATTTGAGCCATAGAATACTGCAAAATACACTTATGTGTCTATGAATGGTGCAAACAACATGGTAATTATAATGAAAATGAATATTTGGCTGGAGTCATAAATTCATTTTCATTATAATTACCATGTTGTTTGTATCGTTCGTATGGTAAATGAGTGTATTTTGCACTCACCCATGGCTCAAATTCATTCATTTGTTGCATATATTATGTTGAGTATAAAATGAGATGGTTCCAAAAATGGCTATATTTAGTGTACAGTACTCCTGTAAAGATCACAGACCGGCTTATGATTGCCTGTAATAAATGCCACATGCTGCCTCGGGGGCGTGGCCAAAGGTTGTGGTCAAGCTGTTCAACAGTTGAAAATTTCATACCTTACTCGGGGGATGCAAGCAAAAAGAAATCCAAGATACAAGGATAAACAGACATTCTATATTATTGTATGATGTTCATCATTTAGTAGATGGGACCTTGGATTACTTACCTGCCGATATAATGAAAAACTGAGTAATTGAACATAACATGCTGATTATTACAAAAGAAGTAATCACCTTTTAGATGATAACATTTTATTTCGGGATTACTGTTTCTGTCAAATATGGTTTTAATGAGTCCACTGCCCACCCCTCCAAACCCGCACTGATTGTATGAACCGTCTTTATATACGTGCCTGCTCTATATATCATGGTAATATACGTGTGGCTCGTGCATACTATACATTGACGTAAAGCATGAACATATTTACAAACATGTAATATATATACACATCTTTGTCTAAATATACTGCGGTAACCTATGTGTATGAATGCTGAACCTTATTTGACAAATTTAATGAGTGTTTTGTGATTTTCTGATATTGCTGGTGCTTTTCATTAAGCTTACCTGATTGGCATTTCATCCGGATGGTTATTTCAAACATCTCACACCCTCTGTCTGTTTTTTCACCATAATTCATCAAACGTTGGGGCTGGGTCCCCAATTGCCCTTGATAAAAAACTTGTGTTGGAGTGGTCGGTGTCCGAGATAGGAAAGGAGAAAAAACTTGCGTTCCCGGGGTGGTGGGTCACAAAAACAAATAATTCAACACTGTATCGACCTGATACCATTAGTTGGAAATTTCACAGCTACAATAAGTTGAAATTGTGCTTAATAATTCGATTTTCAAACAATTTATTAGTGGGGAATTTGTTGCTTTTAGACCAACAATTGCATATTTTCCTACATTAGTTCAAAATTGTTGACTGAAATGACCATTAGTTTGAAATTTTCTAACCTTAGTGGTGTTGTTATGTTGTAAATTTCCAATACTCTGAAAGATTGAAGCCAGTCTAGAAGCTATAATTTTGCAATTCAGGTTCAGATTTCAAAATCTTCATTGTCAATTTTCTGGTTCAGATTAAAAAAAAATCTCTCACAGGGTCGTTATGTCCTGACCCAATATTGAGTTTTTGCGATAGAGAGAACAATTTGCATGGACTTAATTTAGTGTACGTTCATAGAGTGGGAAGTTTGCACGGCATTTTTTGTAGGCATTTGCTCACAGAAAACACAATGGTACCAGAATATGAATGGCAACATGCATATAAAATGAATATTTACCAAAGCTAACCACATAGCCCAGGAGATATTGGTCGACCTCTGCACCCCCCCCCCCCCCAGGACTCAACTTCACCCCACCTTCTTCCTTAAGGTCTCCTATAATGTTTTTCACTTGTTAACAAGAAATAACAGTGGCCGCAGAGACTCCAGACAAGATGGCGTCCATCATGGCGGCCATTTTTTTTAAATGCACCATGTCTCTTTCATCGCCGTTATAGTAAAGATGATATCACATGCGGTCTTGTTTTTCGCTCAATTCGTCATGCTAATATACAGCCCTTACAAATTAGCCAAAAATCCGACACCAAAATCCAATATGGCGGCCAAGATGGCCGCCGAAATGTGAAAATATGCTATTTTTCTGACATGTTACCACTTTTCGTTTGTCTCTGTGGGAAAATGTTGGAATCTTTGCGTCATGTTATACATTTATCATATAGAGGAGTCATTTCTGACCACATGGGGACCATAATATACATTCATTGCGGGATATTTTTGTCCGATATCACGTTTTCCCAAATGCCGGTATAATAGGTCAAAGCCGAATCTGCGTTAATAACGCGATGTAATGTTTCTAATCAATGAATGTTATTGCTATTATAACAACACCCATGTATATATATGTGCAGGAGATACTCGAGCTAGGATTCCTCTTATACCTGAGTTGAGGAATATTTACCCAAATCCAAGATGGCGGCCAAAATGGCCACCATAAATAAAACATCGCCGAAAATCGCCGATTTTAACATCAGTGAGCATTATTGTCATGAAAACTCCACACCTGCTTACTATTGTGAGTTGGCAACACTTAGGCGAAGAACTTTCCTTGTACCATATCCAAATAAAAGTACCCCAAATCCAAAATGGCGCCCACAATGGCGGACAGATTTTAAAAAATCACCGAAATTCCCTCATATTCACATCATTGGGCATTATTGTCGAGACAACTCCACCCATGCCTACAGTTGAGTTGGAAATACTGAGGTGAAGTAATTACCTTACATATCATGCAAGAAATTGTTTTCCAAATCGTAGATGGCGGCCAAAATGGCGACCGAAATTTGAAAACAAGTCTACATTCGTTTACTTTCTTACGATGGGCGTTATTGTTTCGCGATTTCTATCCAACATTACATGTTGATATGGAATAGTGACATGAAGTATTCATTAAGGTTTGGCAATTGATACTCAGAGCCAATATCGCTGCTAAATTGACGGCTAGAAATTGAAAATAAATCGATATTTTCACATATTAATTTCAACTTTTTGTCATAATATCGGTATGTATGGACGAAACTGTACATACACCATCTACTAGTTCAACTTGAAGGTATCAAAACGCATAACATAGCTCGTATCCTTCTGGAAAGATGAAAACAACAATTTATATCGCGATGTGGCATTTCGAAATCCATTCTCCACTTAGCGCCGATAATGGCCTTAAGCGTAGGTGCGCCGAATAGTTATATCAGAACAATTACCTGATAACAGATTCTGATTTGCCACGTCACGTCCATAATTATCAGGACCAGCTTCCATTTCTTTGTCTGATAAATCTAGGTAGCTCACACCGACAAAGTATTCACCACTTCCTGGGAGTAGGGTCCCTCTAATCATAACGTTTCAAACAATTCATTTTCCGGTGTCTATCTTACGATTTTAAATATTTGCTAAATATGATATTTGTGCGTCATTTGAACTATGAAGGCATATGACCGATGAGTATACAAGCTTACAGAAGGTCATCTCTATGTATGTGTCTCATACCCCATGGGGATAACGACATGTACACCTGGCGAATCAGTTAGCTAGCCACTTCTCAATAGATGGTTCGTCAACTCACAAACTCAGCGAACGTATTGGCATATGTGGACAACTTCGACAGTGTTTCGAAGGTTGCTAGCTGTCTCATTCCCTTGGACAGATGTATATCTGCTAAGGAGAAGACCATAGTGTACAGACTACCCACAATTCTTGACCATGATCCGAAGCAAACTGTGTGCCGCCCCGCATTTGTCTCGTCGAATATGTCCCAGCAGAGAGGAACAATGCTAGCGGTGCTAGTTTATGGACATGCGCCATGATAGTGGGAATGAAATGGGCCACGGTATGCACCACCCCTACACCTGGTGCATGTTTAAGATATAGAATGTCATGCGTGTCGGTTTTATTTGGTGTGGTAAGATTGTATTTCCACATCCGCTTCGAAGCCTTTCTGATTCAACTACGTACATTTTTGTCTGGATAATGCTATGCTAGCCTCCCTCAAAACCGTCGGATGGACTGAAGGATAATGCCTTTATAGCATGAATGTATGCGCTTTTTGTTATCCTCTCTCAGGGTTAGTGTCAGTATGTTGGCGGTGTTATTCAAGAAAATGTCAGGAACTGTGGTGCATTTATTTCACTATGTATTTAAAGAACAATTTACAGTATCGATGGCAATGGATTTGGACGTTGGGGAACGCGACCTTTATGGTCATATAGCTTTATATATATAACTTTAGAATATAGCAGTTAATGTCTCATGCAGGAAAATGTTCGCAATGGTGATGTTACCAAGAAATCACTTGGTGTACCAACGTTTGTTGATCTGAATGCAAGAGCTCATCAACGTAACATTCCTATGGATGTTCTTCGCGTTGAACATTTCACCCTTTTGTTGATGGCATTTGTACTTTCTTGAACCATACCACCCAGCGTGAGTATGACATATCAACCAACTATCAAAGGTATCGCCTCTAAGACTACACTCCAGTCTTGGTGGGGCTTATACAGCAGTAGCCAATGGCACACGCCTGGTCCAGCTGTTTAAGAACGGCTTCCAAACGGATGGGAACATACAATCTTAGCATACAAGGAAAGCAAAGCCACACATGAGATCCTGTCTGAATCTAAAACATAACAAAATAAGGGGCGGTGCGGTCATGGTCCAATTTCATTTCCACTATCATGACACATACCCACAAACTAGCACCGTGTGTATTGTTATCATCTGCTTGGATCTGTTCGGTGAGACGATTGCTGGACGCCAACAAGCTTGTTCTTATGATCATGTTCAAGGAGTTTGGGTATATTATGCATTATGGTCTTCTACGCCTTAGCAGAAATGCATCCGTCAAATGGCGGGCTTTCAACATTCGAAGCCATATTCAGAAGTTGTCCGGGTACGTCAGTGCATTAGGTGAGTATACGAATTGATGAACCATATATTGGGAAGTGGCTGTTTGGGAAGATCACCGGGTGTACACGTTGTTATCCCCATTGGGTCACCAAAGCTGACAATACGCAGATAGATAGGTCCTTCTGAAAGCTAGTATACGCATCGACCGAATACCTTTCTAGTGTATCGCACAAGATGACGCCTATAACCCACATGTAGCATCTGAATTATACCATAAGCTATACCACGAATGAAGCGCGCTAAGAATTCCAAGCTTTCGAAACAAACACGTGAGCTGGACACCGGCATATGTATTGTTTGAAACATTCCGATTAGTGGCACCCTTCTACAAAGAAGTGTAGTAAACTGTTGTTGTGAGTGAGATAGATTAATCTGACGAAGAGACGGAAACGGGTCTAGATAATGCTGAATGTGGTTCTTGGAAGTCATAATATGACTATTCGGCGCACCTATATACGGTTACGGCCAGTATGAGCCCTTAGCGGAGAATGGATTTTGAAATGCCACATCGCGATTGTGGGTTTTCATCATTCCAAAAGGCTACGACTTACATTGGAACTAATATATGGCTAATATTATGTACCGTTTCGTCTATACAAATCGATATTAAAGTAAAGGAAAGTAAAGGAATGTAGGCGTATTATCAAATTTCGGTCGCCATTTTGGCCGCCATCTTCGATTTGGAAAACAATTTCTTGCTTGAGATGTAAGGTAATTACTTCACCTCAGTATTTCCAACTCAACTGTACGCATGGATGGAGTTGTATCGACAATAATGCCCAATGATGTGAATATGAGGGAATTTCGGTGATTTTTCAAAATATGTCCGCCATTGTGGGCGCCATTTTGAATTTGGGGTACTTTTATTTGGATATGGTACAAGGAAATTTCTTCGCCTAAGTGTTCCCAACTCACAATAGTAAGCAGGTGTGGAGTTTTCATTACAATAATGTTCACTGATGTTAAAATCGGCGATTTTTTATTTCTGGTGGCCATTTTGGCCGCCATCTGGGATTTGGGTAAATATTCCTCAACTCAGGTATAAGAGGAATCATAGCTCGAGTATCTCCTGCACATATATATGGATGGGTGTTGTTATAATAGCTATAACATTCATTGATTCGAAACATTACATCGCGTTATTAACGTAGATTCGGCTTTGACCTATTATACCGGCATTTGGGAAAACGTGATATCGGACAAAAATATCCCGCAATGAATGTATATTATGGTCCCCATGTGGTCGAAAATGACTCCTCTATATGATAAATGTATAACATGACGCAAAGATGCCAACATTTTCCCACAGAGACAAACGAAAAGTGGTAACATGTCAGAAAAATAGCATATTTTCACATTTCGGCGGCCATCTTGGCCGCCATATTGGATTCTGGTGTCGGGTTTTTGGCTAATTTGTAAGGGTTGCATATTAGCATAAGAATCGAGCGGAAAACAAGACCGCATGTGATATTATCTTTACTATAACGGCGATCAAAGAGACATGGTGCATTTAAAACAAATGGCCGCCATGATGGACGCCATTTTGTCTGGAGTCTCTGCGGCCACTGTTTTTTTCTTGTTAACAAGTGAAAAATATTATAGGAGACCTTAAGGAAGAAAATTAGTGGGGTGAAGTTGAGTCCTGGGGGGGTGCAGAGGTCGACCAATATCTCCTGGACTAACATGAGAAGTAACATTTCGGCAGTTCAACATATATGACGGTGTTACTAACACATTGCCTTAAAATATCTGTATGATTGATTCTGGCGAGATAAATTCCGATAGCATCGCAACTAGTTTTGACTGCACATGTAGTTAGCTGTGGAAGAGATGCATTTTATAAGCGTATTTTCATTCTGTCCCTGACACGTTGTAGCTTTATATTACCGAAATGCCTGCAAAGGAATGCCTGACAAATTTGCGAGTGTATGAACGTAACCTTAACCCTTTACCCAACAGAAGGGCCCTGTGCCAATGCATTCTCGTATATATGCGAGTCGACCATAGGTCGCCTCGCATATATAAGAGAATGCATTGGCTTAACACATTAAAAATTATAAAATTGTTAAAGAATGTAAGAAAAAATGGTAAAAAGAGTTAAAAAAAGATTTTTTTTAGGCCAATGCATTCTCTTATATATGCGAGGCGACCTATGATCGACTCGCATATATAAGAGAATGCATTGTCACAGGGCATAACTGTAACTATCATACATGTGCTCAATGAGCCGATTCCAATGATATCCATATTTGTATGGTTCTATTGAGACAGACCGAAGATATTTTAGGCTGTTGAAGCTTTATTTGGCCGGTTTGTTGGGTAAAGGGTTAAAGGGATAATGTACCCAAATGTTGGATTCTTTAGTCTCTGAGTTGTAGAATAAGGTAACCAGATTTCCATTATTTGAAAGTCTGTTGAGTACGAAGTAATGTTGCGGATAGCAGATTAGCCAGCATGCGAAAATACCAATTGTCGTTGTCGAGTAATTTTTGGACAGTATTCAAGCAAACGTATAAAATAAATGGTACATTATATGCATGCTAGTTCCATATACTCATTGACTCATTGTGTAGTCACTAGTCAGTTAGTGGCTTGAGTTTACGCCCCGGATCAACATAATTTTGTACACGATCATGTGTGCTACGCTTTACCAAATCCACTATCCGTGAATTATTTTGATTACGTCTTGTACACGGAAATTCGTAATTTAATTTATGGCTCCAGCCATAAATTAAATTTATATCAAATTATTAACTTTGATTTTAAGATAACATTATAACCAGAAAGTTTACAGAATACATGGTATGGTATTATTTAGTTTTCTATATAGTATCGATATTAGATCGTTGTTATCACCGGGAATTTATTGAAAATGGCGCACAGTACCCCTTTAACGACATCGTCTCTGCTAAATAACTATGCTATGTGTTTATAATTTACTTCACCGTGCATCTCGTGATCTCAGCGGACGCACGGGTGATACATGTGGATCACGGGATTAGACATCGATAACCAGGCGACATACCGGGCAACTCATTGACAAGTATCGATGACAGGAAGACAGGCCATACATACAGCGCTGACAGTCGACGTGATCGACCAAATCAGTGTATTCCCCACGGCCAAGCAAAACCTGGTTTTACTACTAAAACTCAGTTTAAGGATGAGGTCAAGTGACCAATTTTGAATGGGGATTTCCATCCAATATCCCCAGCAAAAGTTATATATGAAGTAGTTATCTGGGAACTAAAGCATCCATATCATTAAACAGACATAACATTTAAAGGCACGTGAGGCCTTAATTGTCGAAAATATTCATATTTGTTCCAAACACCGTAAACAGAAAAACATTAAAACGCATAGAGTTTAGTTCATATATATCATGACCATCGCGTAAACAGCATGTTATCATAAAGACCTACTATATTTTACCTAAGCAAGAGCCTGGTTGTGTTACAGAAGACAGCACAATGCTACTGGCTAATCACACACAAATGGCATAAACGCTCTTTATTAGTTCCATATCAGGAATTCACCCACAGAGAACGCTCTTTATGTTTACCATCATAATATAAACAAACACCAGAAAAGTAACTTTTTATGCTTTTGTTTACATAACAATAGTCAAATATTTGACAATAACATACTGTTTATGCGATATTTCTTATTTGTATACGGACAAAGTCTGTCTACATTTTGATGTTCTTTCTGTTTATGGAGGTTTTTGACGGGTGGAAATATTTTTACAGGATACCTACCGCCAAGGCCAACCGTACCTTTAACTGGCTGGGCTTGGTAAATCGGCAATTTTTGCTATAAATTTATTTTCGAGATTGTTATCTAGAATTACAACACTTGACCTAGTTTTGAAAAAAAACAAATAAACAAAATAAAAACATCAACATTCGAGTGGAACAAATTCCAAGCCGACCCGCCAGGTAATTTTTTTTTATTTTTTTCAATACCACTCAGTCACACTCAGAAATATTTGCAACTCTGTAACTGTGGAGATTTCCATGGAAATGCCCATTCAAACAGTGATTCAAAGTTTATTAAACAGATAGTTTAAGCTAGGTCTAAACTGGAGCTGCCGATTCGGACCCAAGAACTTCGAGAAGCGACCATTGTCATGCCTTGAATATTAGATCACATTAGATTCTAAACAAACACACTTTGTGAAATCGGTGGGTAATTTATAGCTCAGTTTTATTCCTGTTTTAAGTACGCGGTCAGATTTTTGTCTGAACCTTCGTATTACTATATCACGTGGTTTGGCGGAGGATATAGAAATGGGATCCGTTCGTGCGTCGGGGACTATTTTGGAGCTCTCTGTCTAATTCATTATAATTCGGATTGATCTTCTTTGATATGCTCATTAACCCTTTACCCAACAAACCGGCCAAATAAAGCTTAAACAGCCTAAAATATCTTCGGTCTGTCTCAATAGAACCATACAAATATGAATATCATTGGAACCGCTCGTTGACCACATTGTGATAGTTACAGTTATGCCCTGTGCCAATGCATTCTCTTATATATGCGAGTCGACCATAGGTCGCCTCGCATATATAAGAGAATGCATTGGCCTAAAAAAAATCTTTTTTTAACACTTTTTACCATTTTTTCTTACATTCTTTAACAATTTTATAATTTTTAATGTGTTAAGCCAATGCATTCTCTTATATATGCGAGGCGACCTATGGTCGACTCGCATATATAAGAGAATGCATTGGCACAGGGCCGTTATGTTGGGTAAAGGGTTAATCGGCATGGGAGAAAGGTTATCCGAGGGGAAGTGGTTTCGTGATTTACGTGTTGGTAGTGGAAAATGCGTGCGAACCAACTTCGATCTGTGTAACTCTATATCTATGGGGAAATATGGGGGTGAAGTGGGTGTCCAAGATCGGATAAGAAAACACTCGGGTTCCCAGGGTGTGGGTCCCAAATATAAAAAACCCCAAACATTTCAACCTTGTATCCTGCAATTTTGTCCAGACACCCCTCTGATTTAAATTCCATTTTATTGTGGGACATTTCAGTGGAAGGCGTAGTTCTAGGATCCATCTGCGGCAACGGATGTTTGGCAAATGGAACTGTTTGTGATGTGGAAAGTGGAGAGTGCGTCTGCCAGGGGTATCATTACGCCTCCACCGAAGTCATGGGCAAATGCGAACCAAGTAAGTACACGCGTGAAGTCTCAATTTGTCATAATAATTTTGCCCACAATTTTGATTAAAATAGTTTTTCCAATATGAATTTTCTACAATGAGAATAGAAACTTGTTATGCATTCTTAATCGGACAATTTATGAAGCTTTGACACCCCCGTATTACTGGGTGAACAACAGTTGAATCGATACTAAATTAAAGGCACGTGAGGCCTTAGTTGTCGAAAATATTCATATTTGTTCCAATGACCGTAAACAGAAAAACATTAAAACGCATACAGTTTCGTTCATATATACCATAACCATCGCGTAAACAGCATGTTATCATAAAGATTTACTATATTTTACCTAAGCAAGAGCCTGATTGTGTTACAGAAGACAGCACAATGCTGCTGGCTAATCACACACAAATGGCATAAACGCTCTTTATTCGTTCCATATCAGGAATTCACCAACAAAGAACGCTCTTTATGTTTACCATCATAATATAAACAAACACCAGAAAAGTAACTTTTTATGCTTTTGTTTACATAACAATGGTAAAATATATGACAATAACATACTGTTTATCCGATATTTCTTATTTGTATAAGGACAAAGTCTCTCTACATTTTGTTGTTCTTTCTGTTTGTGGCGGTTTTTGACGGGTGGAAATATTTTCACAGGATACCCACCGCCAAGGCCAACCGTACATTTAAACCAATATTGTTTGTTATAGAGCACAATCGTCATGGCCTAAAACATTGCTGCATGTTAATAACAAACAATAGTTGGGTTCATATGGACTAAGCAAATAATTGTTATCGATCAGAAGTGAAAGTTGAAACCTCACGAGTCACGCCAAAATTGCTTCACTGCAACCATGCATGTAACAGTATCGGAAGGATGATATGCAACTTACTTTGACGAAATAACAGCGATTTGTCTGAACATATTTACAACACAACAAGTAATGAAGTTTGGTCTACAATAAGCCAAATTTCTCCTATATGGTGGGCGATTTTTGGAAAGTGAGCTTCCTCGGATATTGCCCGGGGAAGGGCGATCTTGGCAAAATAGATCACAAAGCCCGGATAGTGAATATTGCTAATTTCAATTTTTCAAATATCTCCGTTATTTCGTCAATTATTAGTGTTACTTGTTTGTTCATAGTGAACCAATTTTGGAATGCAATATTATCATGTACTTGTTTGGTTGTAGTGAAGTAATTTTGCCATGCCATGCAGAGCGTCATATTGACATGTAATATTAGCCTGTACTTGTTTGGTTGTAGTGAAGTAATTTTGCCATGCCATGCAGAGCGTCATATTGACATGTAATATTAGCGTGCACTTATTTATTTGGTTGTAGTGAAGCAATTACGGTATGACAGGCTAATATTTGGTAACACATTTGTTTTACAATAGACTAATGCTGATCCGTGTCGGATTAACAAACTATGACACGCACACTTTGTATGGCGTGAAATACATATACCTTAGTTATGCTGAATTGGTCATTATCATCGTTTTTTTGTGTGATAAAGTTACCAAGGTTCCCGAATTTTTCTAAAGTTACCCAGGTTGGAGCGAAGTGTGATAGAGTTACCGAGGTTCAGCAAATCTCACAATATGAACGTGATTTAAAAGTGACTGAGGGAAATACTGTTCAGTTTTTGCAAGTAATCGCCCTTATTAAGCATAAATTAAGACATATTAGAACTAGATGTCGTCATTTTAATCGCAAAAAAATGAATAATTTGTTGCTAAATATGAAATGTTATTAACGGGTAACTTTATCACAATTCTCTCTAACCTGGGTAACGTTATCACAATTTCAGGAACCTGGGTAACTTTATCACAGAAAACCGGCGAGAGTGACCAATTCAACCTTAGTTTTTGGAAATCAAATTTAATCCGTAGACACACCTCCTACCCAACAGTGGACTGTGGGAGGCTTCGCAAATCACGGATAGAGTCATGACTACACGTTTAGATATTCGTAGTCATTCAATTCATGCAGGGCCAACAAATTCGTTCCGCAAAACGTAACAACGACGATTGGGTAACTGATCCCGGCTATGCGTGGATAATCGTTTTGCACGATCCACCAGTTTTATTTGGACGCCCCTCACCAAGCGCAACCCATATAGCCACTTCCCTGTCTCGATATGATAAAGAGGGGCGGATTAGTTTGAGATCGTAGGATGGACACAATATATATATCATAATATTTTGTTTTCACAAAACGAATGGTTGTAATTTGTGAGAACAAAAATCACCAAATCAGTTGTAGTATTCGATACGACATCGATTTGAACTCTCACACAGCATATACACTCAAGCAGTTTATCTATTAACTTTGCACATCGAAGTGGTTATCAATTTAGCACCTCGGGTACCGATTGGATAGCTCCGATGTGTCCTGTCGCCTATAGGAAGTCTACATTGATCAATTATTGATCATTGTGAAATGTATAGTGAATCTGTCAGCTCATCTTTTCATAGTACCAGCGATATCTTCTTTGTCACTAATCACAACTTGATAGCATACATTGTACCTTTCCTATATTAATTGTGTGTCAGTAATTTATCTTCGGCGTGTCCGTCTAATGTGAACTGGGGATTCAGACATCACTGGTAACGGGTGGTGGCTATAGTGGTGAGTTGTTTTTTTGCTCCACGGTTTTTTTGGGGTTTCACCCATCGTCCAGCCTAAAGCAGGCCGCACATGATGCAACAATGTTGTTCAAGAATGTTCTAGAGACCGTACAATTTGTTGTACAACGAGGCACGTGATATAACGTCATCTAATCACGTGATTGTTGCATACTAATTCCAACTCTGGGTTTTTCTCAAAGTTGATCGATGCTGAAAGCAGGCCCCAGGCGCCATATTTATTACCTCAGACTTTTAAATAGAATGTATCTTATATTTTATGTGTTGACGAAATGATACGTAACATTGCATTATATATATATTTACATGAACCACGTACGTGGAAGTAGGGATAGTTTTGCATGAATCCAGCCAAAAATGACAAGAGTTTTTCAACAAAGGATTTCTCTGGATCTAACAGTCAAAACATCTTAGGTTTCTCATATCATCATCTTCATTGTATATATATTCTGAGCAATTATGAAGAGACAACAAAAACAATAGATTTTATTACATTTGAGGTTGAAAATAGTATTTAATTTGTTGTCGCTTTCGGTACCAAGAACTGCTGTACTAATTAATCATTTCACACAAAACTCTAATCCCCAAATAGCTTTTGTCTTGGCACTATGAGCGGAAGCTTCCTTTGTATCATACTGTTGGGTTAGATTTTTTGTTGCATAATATAGCATCATTCACCCATATATTATAATGAAAACTATAGCAGTCACAATTATTCCAGCCCAATGAAAACAAGTGTGGTCCACTGAAGCAGGGAGTAATCAACTGAATTAGGATGCAGTGTTAAGATATATGGTGGTCATCTTTAACTTGGTTATAAATCCAGGACCCACAACTCATCTCAGTCCAATTTTTCATCAATCAACAGGCATGACATGAACGTTCTCAAATACAGAAAATTATGTGTGGGTAGTTGCCTTCCTAATTGAAAATAATCATTAAATATCATGAACGAATCTTCTCTCATGATCTTGAGAAATGGTATCATTGATATAAGAACTCCCCTTTTAAAAAAAATATAATTTTACAGAAGTTCTTGGTACCTGAAAACAGTGAATTTTTAAACATGTGTCATGCCATAAAAAAAAAGTAAATGAAGTTATAATATCCAATTGTATTGGTCGATGGTTCTTAAATGTTGTGCCACAATAATCACTTGTATGTGATCGAATGCATTTCCAATTTGCTTTATCCTGCTAAGTGGAAAATCTTTATCCTGTTAAGTGGAAAGTTATAAACGTTTGGCGTCAAATATGTCCTGGCACAATTAAGCAATATATGTCAATGGTTATTTGGTGTTTAGTCTAATGCACCATGCATTTTGTTCTAGTGTCTAACTGCTTGGCATTTAACATTTCAGTTATCGGTCAGCAGATTGATGATACCTGCAATACAGAATGCGCGGGAGACTCATATGTGTGCAACATAACGACTCACCAGTGTAAGTGTAGTGAATACAACTACGCTGTTAATGGCACCCAGTGTTCCCCAGGTAAGTTATATTTAAACCTTCATGTTCAGAATGCTAAGATGTCGCCGTCCAATTTAACAACATATAACTAACTACCATGGCTATGTTTATTTCTATTCCAGAAAATAATTTGATCGCACCAATTAGCTCATTAGCACGAGGTTGTTATGGTAAAGTCTTGATTTTGGAAATAATAAGTTTTAACACCTCTCGAATTGTGTGCTAGGCGTACAAAATTACAATTATCGGCTGTGATAAAGAGCGTTCTCAATTGTGATGTTTTTACTCGTTCAATTGTTACTGATGGATGCTTTTCTGGATTTTGGCAATACATGTGTTATATCAACATATCATCTGGCAAATACGCACATAATCGACCTATAATGTGAAATAGGGACATACTATGATTATTTGATTCTGATTCGTTTTATGGCGCGGGTCACAGCGAAAACACATGTCAAAGAGCATACACCTGAAAAGTCAGCCTGTCCTCTCGAAAACCCGCACATTATCTGCTTGTAATAGATAGATAATGTGCTTAGAATCGCTTCATTTTGAGTCGATACTGTGCTGAAAATGAGAACGTTATCGACTCATAATGAGTCGATTCTAAGCACGTTATGCGCAGACAATGCCACAAATAAGACAACTCAAGACTTTTCAGGTATGCGTTCTTTAACATGTGTTTTCACTGTGGCCCAAGTGATAAAACGAAATATTATTATCTGCTTATATCAGAATCAAATAATGACATTACGTACCTATTTCATATTATAGGTTGATTATAATGCGTATCGTCGAAAAGTCGTGTAATTGTCAGCACATAATCTGCTTAGAATCGCCTCATTATGAGTCGATAATGTGACTAAAACTCTCCTTTCCAGCTCAATATCAACTAAAAATAGGGTGATTCTAAGAAGGTTATAATAATTTGGCGTCAAATCTGTCCTGGCACCATTAAGCAATGACTCATATGAGTGCAACATAACGACTCACCAGTGTAAAAGCAGTGAATACCACTACGCTGTCAATGGCACCCAGTGTTCCCCAGATAAGTTATATTTAAATCATAATGTTCAGAATTTTAAGATACCTCCGTTCAATTTGACATCATATAACTAACTGCCATGTCTACGTTCATTTCTACGCCAAAAACTAATTTGATCGTACCATTTCAGTTATCGGTCAGCAGGTTGATGATACCTGCAATACAGAATGCGCGGGAGACTCCTATGAGTGCAACACAACGACTCAGCAGTGTGAATGTAGTGAATACCACTACGCTGTCAATGGCACCCAGTGTTCCCCAGGTAAGTTATATTTAAAGGCATGGGCGGCGTTCGTTGCAGAAATATTCATATTTGTTCAAATCTCCATCAACAGAAGGAATATTAAAATATATATTGTTTTGTTCATATGCCAAACATAATTAGCGCGTAAATATTATATTGTCGTCAAGACGTACGATGGTGTACGTAAACAAGAGCATGCTCGTGTTACAGCAGTTTTGCTTCTGTTTACGTGACACAGCGCAATTATGTTGGTTAATCACACACAACTGATATAAACGTTCTTTATTATTTCCATATCAGGAAAACGGTAACAAATAACGCTCTTTATGTTTACCATATCCGGATCTAAACAAAAGCCAGGTTCTGTAACGTTTTTTGCTTTTGTGTACATAACAAAGGAAAAACATTTGTTTATGTCGTATTTTTGATTGGTATAAGAACAAGGTCTTGTCTATATTTTACTATTATTTATGTTTATGGCGGTTTTTGACGCATGTGAATATTTTAAAAGCATACCCACCGCCAACGCCGCCCGTATCTTTAAACCATCATGTTCAGAATTTTAAGATACCTCCGTTCAGTTTAACAACATGACTAACTGTCATGTATACGTTCATTTATACGCCAGAAAATAACTTGATCATACCAACTAACCCATTAACATGAGGTTTTTATGGTAAAATCTTGATTTTAGAGATACAATGTATTCAGTTTTAACACCTCTCGAAATTTGTACTAGGCGCACAACATTAGAATGATCGTCTGTGATAACAATTTTTACTGATGGATGCTTTACAGGATTTTTCAACGCATGTGTTATATGAAGCATAGTGGTCGAAAGCATCTCCTATTTTCCTTTACCTGCTAACTGGAAATTCGGCTGAGGAAAGTTATAATAATATGGTGTCAAATCTGTCCTGGAACCATTAAGCAATATCTGTTAATATTTCTTTTGTATTTTAATTTTATGCACAAGATGGATACCATGCGTATTGTTCTAGTGTCTAACTGCATGATATTTAACATTTCAGTTATCGGTCAGCAGATTGGTGATACCTGCAATACAGTTTGCGCGGGAGACTCATATGAGTGCAACACAACGACTCACCAGTGTGAATGTAGTGAATACCACTACGCTGTTAATGGCACCCAGTGTTCCCCATGTAAGTTATATTTAAACCATTTGTTCAGAATTTTAAGATACCTCCGTCCAATTTAACGTATAACTAACTACCATGGCTACGTTCATTTCTACGCCAGAAAATAATTTGATTGTAACAATTAACTCTTTAACATGAGTTTGTGTATGGTAAAATCTTGATTTTGGAATTATTAAGTTTTAACACCTCTCGAACTTTGTGTTAGGCGTACAACATTGCAATTATCGGCTGTGAGAAGCGTTCTCAATAGTGAACTGTTTACTCGTTTAATATTTTTACTGATGGATGCTTTGAGGATTTTCGCAATGCATGTGTTATACATCAACATATCCTTGCACAAATACGTACATAATCGACCTATAATGTGAAATAGGTACATAATGCGATTATTTGATTCTGATTCGGTTTATGGCGCGGGACACAGCGAAAACACATGTCAAAGAGCGTCCACCTGAGAAGTGGTGAGCTAGCTTATGTGTGTAATTGTCCCCACATAATATGCTTAGAATCGCCTCATTATGAGCCGATAATGTAACTAACATTATCTCAGTTCAGCACATTATCGACTCAAAATGAGTCGATTCTAAGCCGATTATCTACTTAAAATAAGTTATAGTGTAAGCAGATAGTGAGCGGGTTTCGGGAGAACAGGTTGGTTATAAAAGGCATAGGGGTCTAGAAGCATTTCCCATTATCTTTTTCCTGATGAATGGAAATTCGGATAAGGAAAATTATAATAAGTTGGCGTTAAATATGTCCAGTCACCGTTAAGCAATATATCTGTTAATGGTTCTTTTGTGTTTTAATTTCATGCACAAGAATGATACCGTGCATATTGTTCTAGCGTCTAACTGCATGACATTTAACATTTCAGTTATCGGTCAGCTGATTGATGATACCTGCAGTATAGAATGCGCCGGGGACTCATATGAGTGCAACATAACGACTCACCGGTGTAAATGTAGTGAATACCACTACGCTATTAATGGCACCCAGTGTTCTCCAAGTAAGTTATATTTAAAGCATCATGTTCAGAATTTTAAGATACCTCCGTCCAATTTAACAACATATAACTAACTACCATGGCTACGTTCATTTCTACGCCAGAAAATAATTTGATTGTACCAATTAACTCTTTAACATGAGTTTTTGTATGGTAAAATCTTGATTTTGGAAATATTAAGTTTTAACACCTCTCGAACTTTGTGTTAGGCCTACAACATTACAATTATCGGCTGTGAGAAGCGTGCGTTGTCAATAGTGAACTGTTTACTCGTTTAATATTTTCACTGATGGATGCTTTTGGCAATGCATGTGTTAGAGAATGCATTGGCACAAGGTTTTCGCAAAATTTCAGGAAACTCCTGCTAATGTAGCTGTAAACTTCACATACTTTCCAATCTCAATGTATCATTGTTGCTGTAATTTAGAAGCTTGCTGTCATTGTTTGAGTAACGTTATATTTAAACCATCACGTTCAGAATTTTAAGATACCTCCGTCCAATTTACCAACATATAACTAACTACCATGACTACGTTCATTTCTACGCCAGAAAATAATATATGATCGCTTAAATTTTTTACTGATGATTGCTTTTGATTATTTTGGCAATGCACGTGTTATATGAAGCATAGCGGTCGAAATCATTTCCCACTTGCTTTATCCTGCTAAGTGGAAATTCGGCTTAGGAACCTTATACTAATTTGGCGTCAAATATGTCCTGGCACCATTAAGCAATGACTCATATGAGTGCAACATAACGACTCACCAGAGTAAGTGTAGCTAATACCACTACGTTGTTAATGGCACCCAGTGTTCTCCAGGTAAGTTATATTAAACCATTATGTTCAGAATTTTAAGATACCTCCATTCAATTTGACAACATATAACTAACTACCACGGCTACGTTCATTTCTACGCCAACAACATACTTTGATCGTACCATTTCAGTTATCGGTCAGCAGATTGATGATACCTGCAATATAGAATGCGCTGGGGACTCATATGAGTGCAACACAACGACTCACCAGTGTAAATGTAGTGACTACCACTACGCTGTTAATGGTACAAAGTGTTCTCCAAGTAAGTTTTAGTTTACTTGAACCATCATGCTTACAAGTTCAAAGCTCCACAGGGGTTGAACTTAAGCTTGGACTTATGCTTGTATATGTGGATGTGTAGATTACTAGCAGGGTTTCCTAGAGTAGCCTGGGTTAAATGTAACAAACATTCTTACCATATGTTTTATATTAACAGCTATACATAAGAATGTGAGTGAATAATTGTGTATTCTTTATAAACATTAAAGATTGCCCCATATTCCAAACTGTTAAGGTGCCCGACCCCACCCTGATTCAAACAGCGTCACTTGGGAATATTATGTAAACTATCCACGATAAGAAAATTATAAATTCCTCTCTCCGATGGCATAAGAACAAGGTCTTGTCTATATTTTACTATTATTTATGTTTATGGCGGTTTTTGACGCATGTGAATATTTTAAAAGCATACCCACCGCCAACGCCGCCCGTATCTTTAAACCATCATGTTCAGAATTTTAAGATACCTCCGTTCAGTTTAACAACATGACTAACTGTCATGTATACGTTCATTTATACGCCAGAAAATAACTTGATCATACCAACTAACCCATTAACATGAGGTTTGTATGGTAAAATCTTGATTTTAGAGATACAATGTATTCAGTTTTAACACCTCTCGAAATTTGTACTAGGCGCACAACATTAGAATGATCGTCTGTGATAACAATTTTTACTGATGGATGCTTTACAGGATTTTTCAACGCATGTGTTATATGAAGCATAGTGGTCGAAAGCATCTCCTATTTTCCTTTACCTGCTAACTGGAAATTCGGCTGAGGAAAGTTATAATAATATGGTGTCAAATCTGTCCTGGAACCATTAAGCAATATCTGTTAATATTTCTTTTGTATTTTAATTTTATGCACAAGATGGATACCATGCGTATTGTTCTAGTGTCTAACTGCATGATATTTAACATTTCAGTTATCGGTCAGCAGATTGGTGATACCTGCAATACAAAATGCGCCAGAGACTCATATGAGTGCAACACAACGACTCACCAGTGTGAATGTAGTGAATACCACTACGCTGTTAATGGCACCCAGTGTTCCCCAGGTAAGTTATATTTAAACCATTTGTTCAGAATTTTAAGATACCTCCGTCCAATTTAACAACATATAACTAACTACCATGGCTACGTTCATTTCTACGCCAGAAAATAATTTGATTGTACCAATTAACTCTTTAACATGAGTTTTTGTATGGTAAAATCTTGATTTTGGAAATATTAAGTTTTAACACCTCTCGAACTTTGTGTTAGGCCTACAACATTACAATTATCGGCTGTGAGAAGCGTGCGTTGTCAATAGTGAACTGTTTACTCGTTTAATATTTTCACTGATGGATGCTTTTGGCAATGCATGTGTTAGAGAATGCATTGGCACAAGGTTTTCGCAAAATTTCAGGAAACTCCTGCTAATGTAGCTGTAAACTTCACATACTTTCCAATCTCAATGTATCATTGTTGCTGTAATTTAGAAGCTTGCTGTCATTGTTTGAGTAACGTTATATTTAAACCATCACGTTCAGAATTTTAAGATACCTCCGTCCAATTTACCAACATATAACTAACTACCATGGCTACGTTCATTTCTACGCCAGAAAATAATATATGATCGCTTAAATTTTTTACTGATGATTGCTTTTGATTATTTTGGCAATGCACGTGTTATATGAAGCATAGCGGTCGAAATCATTTCCCACTTGCTTTATCCTGCTAAGTGGAAATTCGGCTTAGGAACCTTATACTAATTTGGCGTCAAATATGTCCTGGCACCATTAAGCAATGACTCATATGAGTGCAACATAACGACTCACCAGAGTAAGTGTAGCTAATACCACTACGTTGTTAATGGCACCCAGTGTTCTCCAGGTAAGTTATATTAAACCATTATGTTCAGAATTTTAAGATACCTCCATTCAATTTGACAACATATAACTAACTACCACGGCTACGTTCATTTCTACGCCAACAACATACTTTGATCGTACCATTTCAGTTATCGGTCAGCAGATTGATGATACCTGCAATATAGAATGCGCTGGGGACTCATATGAGTGCAACACAACGACTCACCAGTGTAAATGTAGTGACTACCACTACGCTGTTAATGGTACAAAGTGTTCTCCAAGTAAGTTTTAGTTTACTTGAACCATCATGCTTACAAGTTCAAAGCTCCACAGGGGTTGAACTTAAGCTTGGACTTATGCTTGTATATGTGGATGTGTAGATTACTAGCAGGGTTTCCTAGAGTAGCCTGGGTTAAATGTAACAAACATTCTTACCATATGTTTTATATTAACAGCTATACATAAGAATGTGAGTGAATAATTGTGTATTCTTTATAAACATTAAAGATTGCCCCATATTCCAAACTGTTAAGGTGCCCGACCCCACCCTGATTCAAACAGCGTCACTTGGGAATATTATGTAAACTATCCACGATAAGAAAATTATAAATTCCTCTCTCCGATGGCATAAGAACAAGGTCTTGTCTATATTTTACTATTATTTATGTTTATGGCGGTTTTTGACGCATGTGAATATTTTAAAAGCATACCCACCGCCAACGCCGCCCGTATCTTTAAACCATCATGTTCAGAATTTTAAGATACCTCCGTTCAGTTTAACAACATGACTAACTGTCATGTATACGTTCATTTATACGCCAGAAAATAACTTGATCATACCAACTAACCCATTAACATGAGGTTTGTATGGTAAAATCTTGATTTTAGAGATACAATGTATTCAGTTTTAACACCTCTCGAAATTTGTACTAGGCGCACAACATTAGAATGATCGTCTGTGATAACAATTTTTACTGATGGATGCTTTACAGGATTTTTCAACGCATGTGTTATATGAAGCATAGTGGTCGAAAGCATCTCCTATTTTCCTTTACCTGCTAACTGGAAATTCGGCTGAGGAAAGTTATAATAATATGGTGTCAAATCTGTCCTGGAACCATTAAGCAATATCTGTTAATATTTCTTTTGTATTTTAATTTTATGCACAAGATGGATACCATGCGTATTGTTCTAGTGTCTAACTGCATGATATTTAACATTTCAGTTATCGGTCAGCAGATTGGTGATACCTGCAATACAAAATGCGCCAGAGACTCATATGAGTGCAACACAACGACTCACCAGTGTGAATGTAGTGAATACCACTACGCTGTTAATGGCACCCAGTGTTCCCCAGGTAAGTTATATTTAAACCATTTGTTCAGAATTTTAAGATACCTCCGTCCAATTTAACGTATAACTAACTACCATGGCTACGTTCATTTCTACGCCAGAAAATAATTTGATTGTACCAATTAACTCTTTAACATGAGTTTGTGTATGGTAAAATCTTGATTTTGGAATTATTAAGTTTTAACACCTCTCGAACTTTGTGTTAGGCGTACAACATTGCAATTATCGGCTGTGAGAAGCGTTCTCAATAGTGAACTGTTTACTCGTTTAATATTTTTACTGATGGATGCTTTGAGGATTTTCGCAATGCATGTGTTATACATCAACATATCCTTGCACAAATACGTACATAATCGACCTATAATGTGAAATAGGTACATAATGCGATTATTTGATTCTGATTCGGTTTATGGCGCGGGACACAGCGAAAACACATGTCAAAGAGCGTCCACCTGAGAAGTGGTGAGCTAGCTTATGTGTGTAATTGTCCCCACATAATATGCTTAGAATCGCCTCATTATGAGCCGATAATGTAACTAACATTATCTCAGTTCAGCACATTATCGACTCAAAATGAGTCGATTCTAAGCCGATTATCTACTTAAAATAAGTTATAGTGTAAGCAGATAGTGAGCGGGTTTCGGGAGAACAGGTTGGTTATAAAAGGCATAGGGGTCTAGAAGCATTTCCCATTATCTTTTTCCTGATGAATGGAAATTCGGATAAGGAAAATTATAATAAGTTGGCGTTAAATATGTCCAGTCACCGTTAAGCAATATATCTGTTAATGGTTCTTTTGTGTTTTAATTTCATGCACAAGAATGATACCGTGCATATTGTTCTAGCGTCTAACTGCATGACATTTAACATTTCAGTTATCGGTCAGCTGATTGATGATACCTGCAGTATAGAATGCGCCGGGGACTCATATGAGTGCAACATAACGACTCACCGATGTAAATGTAGTGAATACCACTACGCTATTAATGGCACCCAGTGTTCTCCAAGTAAGTTATATTTAAAGCATCATGTTCAGAATTTTAAGATACCTCCGTCCAATTTAACAACATATAACTAACTACCATGGCTACGTTCATTTCTACGCCAGAAAATAATTTGATTGTACCAATTAACTCTTTAACATGAGTTTTTGTATGGTAAAATCTTGATTTTGGAAATATTAAGTTTTAACACCTCTCGAACTTTGTGTTAGGCCTACAACATTACAATTATCGGCTGTGAGAAGCGTGCGTTGTCAATAGTGAACTGTTTACTCGTTTAATATTTTCACTGATGGATGCTTTTGGCAATGCATGTGTTAGAGAATGCATTGGCACAAGGTTTTCGCAAACTTTCAGGAAACTCCTGCTAATGTAGCTGTAAACTTCACATACTTTCCAATCTCAATGTATCATTGTTGCTGTAATTTAGAAGCTTGCTGTCATTGTTTGAGTAACGTTATATTTATACCATCACGTTCAGAATTTTAAGATACCTCCGTCCAATTTACCAACATATAACTAACTACCATGGCTACGTTCATTTCTACGCCAGAAAATAATATATGATCGCTTAAATTTTTTACTGATGATTGCTTTTGATTATTTTGGCAATGCACGTGTTATATGAAGCATAGTGGTCGAAATCATTTCCCACTTGCTTTATCCTGCTAAGTGGAAATTCGGCTTAGGAACCTTATACTAATTTGGCGTCAAATATGTCCTGGCACCATTAAGCAATGACTCATATGAGTGCAACATAACGACTCACCAGAGTAAGTGTAGCTAATACCACTACGTTGTTAATGGCACCCAGTGTTCTCCAGGTAAGTTATATTAAACCATTATGTTCAGAATTTTAAGATACCTCCATTCAATTTGACAACATATAACTAACTACCACGGCTACGTTCATTTCTACGCCAACAACATACTTTGATCGTACCATTTCAGTTATCGGTCAGCAGATTGATGATACCTGCAATATAGAATGCGCTGGGGACTCATATGAGTGCAACACAACGAATCACCAGTGTAAATGTAGTGACTACCACTACGCTGTTAATGGTACAAAGTGTTCTCCAAGTAAGTTTTAGTTTACTTGAACCATCATGCTTACAAGTTCAAAGCTCCACAGGGGTTGAACTTAAGCGTGGACTTATGCTTGTATATGTGGATGTGTAGATTACTAGCAGGGTTTCCTAGAGTAGCCTGGGTTAAATGTAACAAACATTCTTAACATATGTTTTATATTAACAGCTATACATAAGAATGTGAGTGAATAATTGTGTATTCTTTATAAACATTAAAGATTGCCCCATATTCCAAACTGTTAAGGTGCCCGACCCCACCCTGATTCAAACAGCGTCACTTGGGAATATGTAAACTATCCACGATAAGAAAATTATAAATTCCTCTCTCCGATGGCATAAGAACAAGGTATTGTCTATATTTTACTATTATTTATGTTTATGGCGGTTTTTGACGCATGTGTTATTTTAAAAGCATACCCACAGCCAACGCCGCCCGTATCTTTAAACCATCATGTTCAGAATTTTAAGATACCTCCGTTTAGTTTAACAACATGACTAACTGTCATGTATACGTTCATTTATACGCCAGAAAATAACTTGATCATACCAACTAACCCATTAACATGAGGTTTTTATGGTAAAATCTTGATTTTAGAGATACAATGTATTCAGTTTTAACACCTCTCGAAATTTGTACTAGGCGCACAACATTAGAATGATCGTCTGTGATAACAATTTTTACTGATGGATGCTTTACAGGATTTTTCAACGCATGTGTTATATGAAGCATAGTGGTCGAAAGCATCTCCTATTTTCCTTTACCTGCTAACTGGAAATTCGGCTGAGGAAAGTTATAATAATATGGTGTCAAATCTGTCCTGGAACCATTAAGCAATATCTGTTAATATTTCTTTTGTATTTTAATTTTATGCACAAGATGGATACCATGCGTATTGATCTAGTGTCTAACTGCATGATATTTAACATTTCAGTTATCGGTCAGCAGATTGGTGATACCTGCAATACAGTTTGCGCGGGAGACTCATATGAGTGCAACACAACGACTCACCAGTGTGAATGTAGTGAATACCACTACGCTGTTAATGGCACCCAGTGTTCCCCATGTAAGTTATATTTAAACCATTTGTTCAGAATTTTAAGATACCTCCGTCCAATTTAACGTATAACTAACTACCATGGCTACGTTCATTTCTACGCCAGAAAATAATTTGATTGTACCAATTAACTCTTTAACGTGAGTTTGTGTATGGTAAAATCTTGATTTTGGAATTATTAAGTTTTAACACCTCTCGAACTTTGTGTTAGGCGTACAACATTGCAATTATCGGCTGTGAGAAGCGTTCTCAATAGTGAACTGTTTACTCGTTTAATATTTTTACTGATGGATGCTTTGAGGATTTTCGCAATGCATGTGTTACATCAACATATCCTTGCACAAATACGTACATAATCGACCTATAATGTGAAATAGGTACATAATGCGATTATTTGATTCTGATTCGGTTTATGGCGCGGGACACAGCGAAAACACATGTCAAAGAGCGTCCACCTGAGAAGTGGTGAGCTAGCTTATGTGTGTAATTGTCCCCACATAATATGCTTAGAATCGCCTCATTATGAGCCGATAATGTAACTAACATTTTCTCAGTTCAGCACATTATCGACTCAAAATGAGTCGATTCTAAGCCGATTATCTACTTAAAATAAGTTATAGTGTAAGCAGATAGTGAGCGGGTTTCGGGAGAACAGGTTGGTTATAAAAGGCATAGGGGTCTAGAAGCATTTCCCATTATCTTTTTCCTGATGAATGGAAATTCGGATAAGGAAAATTATAATAAGTTGGCGTTAAATATGTCCAGTCACCGTTAAGCAATATATCTGTTAATGGTTCTTTTGTGTTTTAATTTCATGCACAAGAATGATACCGTGCATATTGTTCTAGCGTCTAACTGCATGACATTTAACATTTCAGTTATCGGTCAGCTGATTGATGATACCTGCAGTATAGAATGCGCCGGGGACTCATATGAGTGCAACATAACGACTCACCGGTGTAAATGTAGTGAATACCACTACGCTATTAATGGCACCCAGTGTTCTCCAAGTAAGTTATATTTAAAGCATCATGTTCAGAATTTTAAGATACCTCCGTCCAATTTAACAACATATAACTAACTACCATGGCTACGTTCATTTCTACGCCAGAAAATAATTTGATTGTACCAATTAACTCTTTAACATGAGTTTTTGTATGGTAAAATCTTGATTTTGGAAATATTAAGTTTTAACACCTCTCGAACTTTGTGTTAGGCCTACAACATTACAATTATCGGCTGTGAGAAGCGTGCGTTGTCAATAGTGAACTGTTTACTCGTTTAATATTTTCACTGATGGATGCTTTTGGCAATGCATGTGTTAGAGAATGCATTGGCACAAGGTTTTCGCAAAATTTCAGGAAACTCCTGCTAATGTAGCTGTAAACTTCACATACTTTCCAATCTCAATGTAGCATTGTTGCTGTAATTTAGAAGCTTGCTGTCATTGTTTGAGTAACGTTATATTTAAACCATCACGTTCAGAATTTTAAGATACCTCCGTCCAATTTACCAACATATAACTAACTACCATGGCTACGTTCATTTCTACGCCAGAAAATAATATATGATCGCTTAAATTTTTTACTGATGATTGCTTTTGATTATTTTGGCAATGCACGTGTTATATGAAGCATAGTGGTCGAAATCATTTCCCACTTGCTTTATCCTGCTAAGTGGAAATTCGGCTTAGGAACCTTATACTAATTTGGCGTCAAATATGTCCTGGCACCATTAAGCAATGACTCATATGAGTGCAACATAACGACGCACCAGAGTAAGTGTAGCTAATACCACTACGTTGTTAATGGCACCCAGTGTTCTCCAGGTAAGTTATATTAAACCATTATGTTCAGAATTTTAAGATACCTCCATTCAATTTGACAACATATAACTAACTACCACGGCTACGTTCATTTCTACGCCAACAACATACTTTGATCGTACCATTTCAGTTATCGGTCAGCAGATTGATGATACCTGCAATATAGAATGCGCTGGGGACTCATATGAGTGCAACACAACGACTCACCAGTGTAAATGTAGTGACTACCACTACGCTGTTAATGGTACAAAGTGTTCTCCAAGTAAGTTTTAGTTTACTTGAACCATCACGCTTACAAGTTCAAAGCTCCACAGGGGTTGAACTTAAGCTTGGACTTATGCTTGTATATGTGGATGTGTAGATTACTAGCAGGGTTTCCTAGAGTAGCCTGGGTTAAATGTAACAAACATTCTTAACATATGTTTTATATTAACAGCTATACATAAGAATGTGAGTGAATAATTGTGTATTCTTTATAAACATTAAAGATTGCCCCATATTCCAAACTGTTAAGGTGCCCGACCCCACCCTGATTCAAACAGCGTCACTTGGGAATATGTAAACTATCCACGATAAGAAAATTATAAATTCCTCTCTCCGATGGCATTGCTTTGGCAACAGTGAGTCATACCATAGATTCCCTGTACAATGAATTTGACTATAAGTTGTATCGATGTCTGTGCCACCTTCTCTCGGAACCATTTCTGACATTGACGCCACTTATGCATATTTAGAGTTCCTGTATCGTGCAGATAGCCACATGTATACAGTTCTAGATTTTAACTGTAATAGCAATAGTGCAGCGGCCAAATCGAAAAAGAACTCTAGTTTTCGAGATACCCCTACCCACGGTAGAACAAGTTAAAACCAACTTTTGTTGAAGAAGAAATATATATTGTTCACGAAAACGAAAGTGAAAAATAACGGAATTGGTGGTGGCTATTGTCAAATCGATTATGAACGATACCCACCAGTGTCTTTTTCCAGCAATTAACGATAGCGGTCCCTGTGTCTATGTCCTAACTTATTTTCCGACATTGTTTGTGTTAACATTACTATATCATATCATACCTCTACTTGGTATGAAAAAAGTGTTCGTTAATTTGCATTTTCCTGCCATTTGGAGCCGAAATATTTATTTTTTGCTGAAAAATCTCTCTTTTTTATATAATTATTTAATACGTATTGTGTAGCAGTTATCTGACATGTATGTGTAGATAGTAGTTAACAGAAATTTAGAACGGTTTGCGAAATAATGTATTTTAGCTGCCCCTCCCCCAAACACGTTTCTGGTCGAAAAATTACATATTTTTGTTACGAACTTTACCAAATTTCCCAATTGATCATAATGGGACCCAACATGAATCTTTTGCTGAAAATTGGGCACGGTGACACTGCTTAAGAAAAGAAGACGTGTTTATGCTTCCAGGCCCCAAGTTACAACAAAAACACATTTTATTTACTATTTCCGCAGTATGTGTCGCATATCACAAGTATTCGCTTAAAACACATTTTATTTACTATTTCCACAGTATGTGTCGCATATCACAAGTATTCTCTGAAAAGCAGTAGTTTGAACTATGACCTGTTAAATAATCACATTAAAACGCAATACATCTACTCACACATGTGGGTGTAGTGAATATAACTATGTTGTTAATGACACCGAGTATTCCCCAGGTAAGTTATATTTAAACCATTAAGACGCCCTCGTCCAATTTAACAACATATAACTAACTACCATGACTACGTTCCTTTCTACGCCAGAAAATAATTTGATCGTACCAATTAACCAACTAACATGAGGTTTTTATGGTAAAATCTTGATTTTGGAAATAGTAAGATTTCGCACCTCTCAAATTTTGTGTTAGGCGAACAAAATTATAATTATCGGCTGTGATAAAGAGCGTTCTCAATTGTGGTAATTTTTCTCTTTTACGATTATTACTGATGGATGATTTTGAGGATTTTGGCAATGCACGTGTTTTTGAAGCATAGTGGTCGAAGGCATTTCCCACTTTCATTGTGACCATTTTTCTCCTTTAAATTTTTACTGATGGATATTTTTGAAGATTTTGGCAATGCATGTGTTATGTCAACATATTCTTGCACAAATACGTACATAATCGACCTATAATTTGAAATAGGTACATAACGTGATTATTTGATTAATTTTATGGCGCGGGCCAAACTGAAAACACATATAAAAGAGTGTACACCTGACTAGTTGTGGGTAGGCTTATCTGTGTAATTATCCGATCATAGTCTGCTTAAAATTGCCTCATTATGAGTCGATAATGTGACTAAAATTCATTCCTTTTCAGCACATATATCGACTCAAAATGAGGTGATTCTAACCGTAGTATGTACTTAAAACAAGTTATATTGTAAGCAGATAGTGTGTGTTTTCGGGAGAACAGGCTGGTTATATGAAGCATAGTGGTCAAAAGCATTTCCCATTTTCTTTTTCATTTTAGCTGCCCCTCCCCCAAACACGTTTCTGGTCGAAAAATTACATATTTTTGTTACGAACTTTACCAAATTTCCCAATTGATCATAATGGGACCCGACATGAATCTTTTGCTGAAAATTGGGCACGGTGACACTGCTTAAGAAAAGAAGACGTGTTTATGCTTCCAGGCCCCAAGTTACAACAAAAACACATTTTATTTACTATTTCCGCAGTATGTGTCGCATATCACAAGTATTCGCTTAAAACACATTTTATTTACAATTTCCACAGTATGTGTCGCATATCACAAGTATTCTCTGAAAAGCAGTAGTTTGAACTATGACCTGTTAAATAATCACATTAAAACGCAATACATCTACTCACACATGTGGGTGTAGTGAATATAACTACGTTGTTAATGACACCGAGTATTCCCCAGGTAAGTTATATTTAAACCATTAAGACGCCCTCGTCCAATTTAACAACATATAACTAACTACCATGACTACGTTCCTTTCTACGCCAGAAAATAATTTGATCGTACCAATTAACCAACTAACATGAGGTTTTTATGGTAAAATCTTGATTTTGGAAATAGTAAGATTTCGCACCTCTCAAATTTTGTGTTAGGCGAACAAAATTATAATTATCGGCTGTGATAAAGAGCGTTCTCAATTGTGGTAATTTTTCTCTTTTACGATTATTACTGATGGATGATTTTGAGGATTTTGGCAATGCACGTGTTTTTGAAGCATAGTGGTCGAAGGCATTTCCCACTTTCATTGTGACCATTTTTCTCCTTTAAATTTTTACTGATGGATATTTTTGAAGATTTTGGCAATGCATGTGTTATGTCAACATATTCTTGCACAAATACGTACATAATCGACCTATAATTTGAAATAGGTACATAACGTGATTATTTGATTAATTTTATGGCGCGGGCCAAACTGAAAACACATATAAAAGAGTGTACACCTGACTAGTTGTGGGTAGGCTTATCTGTGTAATTATCCGATCATAGTCTGCTTAAAATTGCCTCATTATGAGTCGATAATGTGACTAAAATTCATTCCTTTTCAGCACATATATCGACTCAAAATGAGGTGATTCTAACCGTATTATGTACTTAAAACAAGTTATATTGTAAGCAGATAGTGTGTGTTTTCGGGAGAACAGGCTGGTTATATGAAGCATAGTGGTCAAAAGCATTTCCCATTTTCTTTTTCCTGGTATGTGGAAATTCTGCTTATGACAGTTATCATAATTTGATGTCAAATATGTCCTGGCACCATTAAGCAATATATGTCAATGGTTCTTGTATGTTTTAATTTTATGCACAATTAGGATACCATGCATATTGTTCTAGCGTCTAACTGCATGCCATTTAATATTTCAGTTATCGGTCAGAAGATTGATGATACCTGCCATACAAAATGCGCGGGGGACTCATATGAGTGCAACACAACGACTCACCTGTGTAAGTGTAGTGAATACCACTACGCTGTTAATGGCACCCAGTGTTCTCCAAGTAAGTTGAATTTAAGCTTGGAATTATGTTTATTTGTGTGGATGGTTAGTATAGAGTTTCCCGGCGTAGCCTGGGTAAAAAGTAAAAACATTCTTAATATGTTTTCTATCGGTTAACAGCTGTGCATAAGAATTAGAGTGAATATTTGTATACGTTTTTAAATGTAAAAGGCTACCCCGTATTGCCAAGTGTTATGGTTCCCGACAGCACCCTCATTCAGAGAGCGTTTCTAGGGAATATTTAAGCTATTCATGGTAATAAAATTATAATTTCTGTCTCCGATGGCATCGCTATGGCAACAGTTAATCTTACCATAGATTATCTGCCCAATGGATTTGACTATAATAAGTTGTGTCGATGTCGGTGCCACCGTCTCCTGACACAAGTTATGACATTGACGCCACTTAGTCATCTTTAGAGTCCATATATCGTGTATGGTACGTCAAATAAATGTTGGTGTCCCACTCCCGATCACTTAATAACAATCAACAGTTGCAAAAAGTTACAATTTTATCTAGTTTTGAATTACTTTTGAGAAATCAACTACATCAAGTGTATATCTCGTAAAAGTGACATTTATCGGAATAAAGGACATAGAGTTGTTGATGTTTGAAATCATAATATGTTAATTCACTCTAACTGTATACAACTGGGCATGCATTGTTGTATACCGCCGTATACGTGTTAGCGTATACATCACAGCCCCTATATTTACCTAACATATATATCGGGTATGCAGGACTTGGAAGAGACACAAAATGACCCGTTTTATTTTAGTATTTGACTCATATGTGACTGTATAGAATACCACCATGCTATTAATGACACGCTTTGTTGACCGGGTAATTTCATTGTTACTATCGTGTACGCGTATAACTTATCAATTTCAATTCCTTGACGCATACTCGGGACCCTTCCGCGCTTAACATTTACGAATAATGCAGGATGAGTAGTTGTCAGCCTGGAGTAAACTACATATCCACATATAAAATAGTCAGTATTAATTTTAATATGAGTGTACATGTATGTTTACACAGACTGGTACATTGTATGAATTAATTTGTACCAATTTAATTTTATGCAGCGGACAGTGTGTTTCTCCAAAGAATAGTCGTAAACCCATATATGTTAGGGTTAGGGTCAATGTTAGGGTTAGGGCTATGGCTAGGATTAGGGTTAGAGTTAAGGTTAGTGTATTCTTGCATGAAGGACATACCCTATATATCCTATGAACCAGCACCTCCAAGATGCTCCAAGGGACGACCACCGAACCATGGCAGATGAATATCTTTTCATTTTAAGTGGTCGGACGAAGACCGGAAACAGTGTGCTACGACACATGTCATTTGCAGGATGGCAAGTGCAACAAGTTGACACACGAATGCCAGTGCGACGTTGGTTTCCATAGCGACATTAACGCTCCAGATGGCTTCTGTTCTAAAGGTACACACGCATGCCCATTACTACTAAGACGACACAGTGCTGAAATATATCAGCACTGACAGTCAAGACATTTTGTTTTTCAAAAACTAAATCTTTTAAAATTTGTAATAATCACAAGAGAAGTTAAGTCATCAAATTAATGTATCCAATTATTAACTGAAGCAGTTAACTAGGGCAACCATGTATGTATTTTTAATTTAGCACTTTTCTTAAAAAATTACATTTCACGATTTTAAGAACAAAACCAATAAACCGATCAGTGTACTAGTGTGATTTATTTTAGCGATTAAATTAGAGTTCACTTTTATTTGTACCATAGAATCTATTTTCTGTTCAAATAACATGTCGCTAATTTTGACTAATAATTTCTATATATAATTAAGATAAACGCAGTTTAAAATAAATACAAATAAGAAAAATAACTCTTTTGAATTTTCACGTTTGATAAGATAAACGTGTGAGATTTCCGTCAGTTTGAAAATAAAAAATATCACTGTTTTGATTGAACAAGTCAACGCGTTCCATACATGTTGATGAATGAGTATCGGTCTTGACCGGAAATTTTCGAATTAAGTTTTCCCGACCCACGTATAAAAGCATATAACATCTGAAAATTGGGTGAACAACGGTGCGTGTGCCCCTTCGGGTGGGCCTTGACGATATTGTAGACATTTTGCTGGCAACGCATTTTCTATTAAAATATCTCTTAATTTGCAGTAAGTTCACATCAGTACTATACTACTCATATAAACGCATGGTGGTTTACATGTGTGCATTTTAATGCTGGTTATATTGCAAACAAAATATTTCCAAGTCAAGGAACAACAAGATTTTAATTCATATTCGCATGACGTTTGACCCATGTGTCTTTTCTATGTGTTTTGATTTGTTAGGATTAGCTATTTCGTTGTCTGTTTTTTTTTTCGCTTCGGTTTTCTAGCAACTGAATCAACAGCAAACCCTAATTATTCAACAAATCACGTCGTGGTGCTCTTTACAGACGGATACAATTTCGAACATTCGTTGGGAAGATGGTTGAAGCTCTCCAGTGTGGCAAAAACCTACAACACATCGGTGGACGATTGCCAAGCCGATGGCGGCAACCTCCTCCTGGTTGAGAACGCAACGATTCACAATGCTGTTGTTTCTATTTTTGAAGCGAGGAATTTTACTGGTAAGTTTAGGTTACAAAAAAACTAATTAATAGAGTTATGTTTCTTAATATTATGTCAGGAAACTAGAGACTGATAAACGATCAGAGACAGCTAATTGGGACAGTATGTTGATAATATGAATACACATATAAATACTAGAAGAGATGCTATACAAAACATGCATGATTTTTTTTATAGAAAATGCTGTATGTTGTCATCACTTGGCCCCAATAATAACTTTGTGATGTGGTAAGATCTTTTTATATCTATACAATTACTGCGGAACGTTCGGTAGTCAGGAATGCGGTAACTTTGAATGGAAAATAAAATAAACACAGGAGCTAATCTATTTGGTTGGATCAATTTATCAGACTTGAGTCCACGTCATGCAGAGTATCAGAATTTTTGTGGAAACAGGTGCAGTTTCAGCACAAATGACTCAAACGTTAGCAGTGTGGCCAAAGGAGAGTAATATTTGTGATATTTACACTGCCGAGCTGTCATATCACACAACGGTAAACCCTTTTATACTGAATTGATTCTCCAGTTAACCCTTTCAGTGCCAGGTCCGATTTTTGTATCAAACCATATACCCTGTGCCAATGCATTCTCTTATATATGCGAGTCGACCATAGGTCGCATCGCATATATAAGAGAATGCATTGGCCTAACAATTTTTCATCATTTGTTATTATTTTTTACAATTTTAATAATTTATTCTTATATTCTTTAACAGACTTATTTTGTAGGTTTAGTGCCAGGGAATCTTACATTTTTCATGGGCATCAAAATTATTACTATGAATACTTGGTGATAGTTTTGAGTTATAACATGCCCCTAAGGTTTTATCCAGTTTGTTTTAAAATTCACTATAGCATGATTAAGCATACTCAAAAATAATTCAACCCAAAAAATCTATAAAAAAAAAAAAAAAAAAAATTTTTTTTTTAGGGCCGATTTTACTGACCGTAAATTAGGGCCGATGAGATCGGCCCCTGGCACTCAAAGGGTTAAAGAAAATTAAATTGAGATGGTATATTAGTCATCTTAATGGATTTTTAGGTTATACAGTACTTAGTGCAGAATGATACCTATTAATTTGGATGGACATGTTCACATAATAATTTCAGCAAACGGCATTTAGTCAAACATTTCCTATATAAAAAAATTAATTCGTATTTATAAATTAAAAAGGTTAACAACCGGGTTAAGTACTATAAAAGTGTAACATGATTCCAAGTAACGGTATAATCGACACTAATTCAATAACGTGTGTTTTTCTTTAAAATAAAGTGATACTCTTACCAGAGATGTACCTTATTTTATTTTCTAAAGTTGTTAATTTCTCGGTGGCTAATCCGAGCGATTTGAGAAAAAAAGCCAGCGTGTGTATGAAACATTCAAGAACGTATATATGTTTGAAAAAACAATAATGACTCCGTTTGTGTTTGCAAATCGACGTCAATAGCCATCTTGATTATAGTCGATCTGCAACAACTTATATCAGTATTAACATATATATGCAACCAGTATTAACATATATATGCAACCAGTATTAACATATATATGCAACCAGTATTAACAAATATATGCAACCAGTATTAACATATATATGCAACCAGTATTAACATATATATGCAACCAGTATTATCATATATATGCAACCAGTATTAACATATATATATACAACTAGTATTAACATATATATGCAACCAGTATTAACATATATATGCAACCAGTATTAACATATATATGCAACCAGTATTATCATATATATGCAACCAGTATTAACATATATGCAACCAGTATCAACATAGATATACAACCAGTATTAACATAGATATGCAACCATTGTTAACATATATATGCAACCATTGTTAACATATATTTGAAACCAGGATTAACATATATATGCAACCAGGATTAACATATATATGCAACCAATATTAACATATATATACAACTAGTATTAGCATATATGCAACCAGTATTAACATAGATATGCAACCAGTATTAACATATATGCAACAAGTATTAACATATATATGGAACCAGTATTAACATATATATACAACCAGCATTAACATATATATGCAGCTAGTATTATCATATATGCAACCAGTATTAACATATATATGCAACCAGTATTAACATATATATACAACCAGCATTAACATATATATGCAACTAGTATTAGCATATATGCAACCAGTATTACCATAGATATGCAACCAGTATTAACATATGCATGCAACAAGTATTAACATATATATGCAACCAGCATTGACATATATTTGGAACCAGTATTAACATATATATGCAGCTAGTATTAACATATATGCAACCAATATTAACATATATATGCAACCAGTATTAACATATATGTGCAACCAGTATTAACACATATATGCAACCAGTATTAACATATATGTGCAACCAGTATTAACACAGATATGGTGTTGAATGTTTGATACGCATAAATGATGTCCTAGATATGTTCCGATTATCAGAACACCGCGAAAATGACAACTTTAGAACAAAATAACGGTACTTTTTCATAACAGCGTAAGTTTGCTATGACAGCATCATAGCAATTCAGCAGGACCCACCAGTATCATAGCACATTAGCAGGACTACTTTACCATGGATGAGTATATATGAGCCGTGAATGTCTGAGAATTCTCCGGTGACTTCCGTGACCTTTGTACTTATTTGAATATGACGACTTAAATGATGCACTAAAGTAGTTTTAATTCGTGAACTACCGCACCCTATACCCCGGTAGATCCAAGCCAAGCTGCGTTTATCAGATATCGTCATATCCGCCAATTCTCCTTTATTTCAGATTCATCGTGGATTGATGGTAGGGGCGACGTCATACATTATCCATTTGTCCCATTTCGGTCATCCATGGATGATCCAATATGGATGGAGTGGGACACACCGAATGGATATCCAAAGAATACTATTGGTCGCGATTGTATCAAGCTGGCGAGTCAGAATAATAATTTCAAATACAGGAATGACGATTGTATTGACAAGAAAGCTTTCACGTGCCAAATTAACATTCCATAATTGAATATCGAAAAGTACTGCAGTGTTAAATATTGTCAATATTCTGGCTAATATAACTCAACACCGAAACCATGAGTTTTCTACTGTGTGAGACAGGACAGAACTGGAATTGTCATTTAGAGGCTAACTCTGCTAGTATCGACATTCGAAAGATATTCTATACTCGGTGCAGCAACTGAACAATGGATTATACAATATTGTGCATTATATCACCAACCTCGGTGGCTATGTCGGCTAGGGGTACAAATACAAACCGCGTCGCACACTAAGTTTAAAGTTGCTACATTAACTCGAAAAGTAGTGCTACTACTTTTGGGTAGTTCGTATTCATCCAGCTACCTTGGGAGGTAATTTTTACTACTTGATTTGTAGTTAAAATTCAAGTAACTAGGGCATTTAAATTAACTACATTAATTTTACTACCTGCGAGTGGTTGGAATTTTGCTACCTACGGGTAGTTAATCTGACAACTACTACTGGTGGAAAGCATTCTACCTCGGGTGATTATTCTAGCTATTTTAATTGGTATTCAAATGTGTCCGATATAACCACTCAAAGTGACCATTTCATCTACTTTTAGTTGATAAACTTGCCTATACAGATAGTAATGACCTGTGTATCAAATAACAATGGAGAAAACAATTTAAATATTTATTGAGATATCCATAATAATAAATACATTGTCCAGAGCATTTATGGTTTAGCTTGAACTAACTGCAATAGTGTTCCTTACCAGGAGTAATAAGAGAAATGGAGGTTTTCGATGTTTCAGAAATGTTCTCACTAGATTTTGCAATAAAATTATTACTTTATGCATCTTTGTATGTTTCTTTGCATGGAATTTGTCTGCAATCCAGAACTGGCGATATGAAATCACATATTTGAGGTAATTTAACTGAATAAATTGACGACCATATCACACTGTGAATGTATTTACACAATATTGGAGATGAAAATAGGATCCTGTGAATCCATCTTCTTCACTCATTACACAAATGCCATTTTGATGGGGTTTTCTCCATTTTAAAGGTGGATTATCTCTTTGTAAACATGTATTATATAGTTACCAGGGTCTAAAATATTAGATCTGAATCGAAGACTCCTGTCCGGAAATGCTTCTACCGATTAATATTTTATTTCAAATTTTATTTCAAATATGTTCTGCCTAAAAAGGTGTGGTTGTTTAGCTAACGAACAATAGTGGTTACTGTTAACAGAGACCAGAAATTTGATGGTGCAATTTTGTCACAAATAAAAATTAATTATACTCATTATCGCTTATAACTATGGAATAAAACAATACAACCATTCAATCTGGGACATTTGACGTTCGGTACGTAGCCATAGGAACAGCGTAATGCTCTCTATCGCTATATGGTATCACCAGAATGGTTTGTTATAAAAATAGACAAATAAACGGTCCCAATAAAATATTCGAAATAAAATCAATATTAATTGATAGAAGCCTTTCCGGACAGGGGTCTTCAGTTCAAATGTATTAATATATACCCACGCAACTATTTCAATTTTTTTATTTTAAGAGATAATCCATCTTTAAACATATTCGTGCATAAATACATGTAGATAAAAATCAATGAGTGTCGAGTGGTTTGTTACCTTTGTGGTCTTTGCTACTAATGGGAGCATGCATTAATGGGTGTATCGTTATGCAATTGAGGTCTGTCCACGCCCCATTTGGTATAACTATAAACTGTAATTAAGGTATATTTGTGTATTTGTCTGCTGGACTACACGACACTCTATACAAAATTCCAAACAACATAGACACGTTCGAAACATTATTTGTTAAGCTTTAACCAATAATACACCCTTCAGACATTATTCAGTCTTCGACCCAGTGAACCGTGCGATTAGTATACCTCGTCACAACTGGGCGGAGCCAATCTCCCGTATTAAATATTAAGAGCCTCGAGACACCAAGTGCGTGGCATCCGAAATAGTATTATTGTCTCTTTCATACCATTTCAGTCGAGCAAAATCACAACAACCCGTGCACATGGCGAAGCCAAAAATCAGTTTTAATATAATATTGATAATATGTAGTCCACTTGAAGCAAAACACACCCCTCATGTCGTTATATGCACTCTTCGTGCATATGGGCAGTTTATTTCTACAGAGGTCCAGTTGAGTTAATTTTGGTAGTAGAAGTTAACACAATGTGAGCACTTTCCACAACGCCCCGATATGGCATCGTGGCCGAAACGACGATAAACAAAATAAACGAAATAAAACAATCGGCTTGCAAGATTTAATTGGGTGCAAATTCCGAAGCATTGCTGCCAGATATTTAAAGCCGCATGGCGGTTTTCACTTCAAAATACACATAATATTATTCGCTTTTGAATTATCCCGGTATCGAAATAGGTCAATAAATATATGAACAACTTTTCTACGATCATTATGTAACCCAAAAAGACGAATTGGAGTAATGGAAAATACAACTGTGACTACCGTGTTTGGGTCCTAAACACAAAACAGCCATTTGCACGACATGGAACAGAAAAGGGCGTTCCGTGGTAGTCTAGTCCTGATATGGTAGCAATGAAGAGCATTTGTCTGACTTCTGGCAAATAGTTGAAAACGGTGAAAAATGGCTGTGACTTTGGCAAGTGTTTTTCAGTGCATATGAAGCCGGTATATCGTTTATTTATCGATTATTTATCGACCTATCGTATCCACTCCAAATTATGTAGAAAAATATTTGGAGGTTCGAATGAGTTATGTCCGTTTAAATGCATTGTCAAATTGTGGTAATTATTTTGTGTTTAACAGAATGTGCAAATTGACAGACACCGATGCCCAGATAACATCGACTGTTCGATAGTGACATTCTCAAAGTCATTGAATTCTAACTTGAACAATATCCCTAAATGGTTTTATTATGCCTACACACGCGACGCGCAGGTTTTGCACGCTCGACTTAGACTGCACTGTAGCCACTTAAATTACCACACCTATTCAAATTTTGTTTCTGATCAACCCATGTGTGATTGCGGTAAACTAGAGGATACCGAACATTATTTGCTCGAATGCGAAAGATACGAATCACAAAGAGCTTTATTTCTAACCACAGTGTCTGGTCGTTGTAACCGCACACGCAGACGTAAACACGTAAACCACACACGCGCATAATAACCAAATCAAATCGGAAGATATGCAACAATGAGCTAGATTATAACCTGATCACATAAGAACACACTCCGCGTTCGAATTCACTGTGAACTGTTACCGTGGTGCTCAGAGCTCTTCAAAATAATTATGTTTACATCAGATTATCCATATATCTTTAAATTCTCCTATATCTGAAACATTACTATCTAATTCTCCCCTTTTCTCCCACTGATCTGATATCAATTTTTCTAATACCAACTGTATTACTAATACCAGCTCATAGTATCACTTAAACCGTTTATTCCATAAAACTTAATATCGACACACCTATCGAACAAGCCCACTGCGTGAGTAAATGCGAGACAAAAAAAAACAAATAAACGTCAACTGTGAACTTAAAATTGTTTGAAATACATCGCACTTAATCCAAGAACACTCACATTGTGGGCTCGGTCACACCATTACCGGAGACGACACATGTAAGCTATCAGCTTGCTGTCGAATTCACTCCATACCATAACTTGTTATTATATTGTAATTACTTTATGAATTATATGGATTAAATACAATTTACACCAACATCGACTGTTACACAGGCCAGTTTGCTGAAGCCATATACATAAGGGATGTTTTGAATGACTAGGAGATGTGGACACATATTTCGGGGACTGGAAGAGGATAGAAAATAAACAGCGAATTTCTAGGGTAAATGTTGTTATATTATAACCTTAATTTTATACATGTGGAATCAAAATAGTCATGATCTTTTTCAAAAATGTGCTTATGTCCAAGAGTAGGATCACCAAACAGCAGAATTTGTAAAATCACATTAACGTCTTTCATATCTTGGAAACGCAGTGTATTGCGTTGTTCGGCATCCTCAATGAATTTGCCACAACTACAGGATGGGTCATTAATGAGAAAATTTAAACAATTGTGGGCATATAAGTAACTATAACCATTTCTGAATTTTGAATGGACGATTTGGCTCGCCCTATCACCTTGGTTGTATACATGGAACTACATTATCCAATATATATTTTTCATATTTTACGTTAGATATACAAGTAGAGGGAAATGAGCCCATGGCCACAAGTGTATATATTGTTTCATGTTTTACCAACAATGCTGCCAGAGTTTCTATAGCACCCTGGATGTTTCTTTAGGTACACAGTAATTTTAAGGTATCTTATTTCAGATACTAGACCATTGAAAATATAACTCATAAAGTTTGATTTATACCATAATCACTTACTCTACTATATCATAAACGATGAGTGTGAACTATATTGTTAATCGCCACTGCTAAAGCTAAAGCTCGTGCTATATAGTGGTGTAAATCTAGTATTCAGAACAATACGTGTGTATTCTACATTGCTTCCATCACATACTATAAAGAGCTCTATAGTAAAATATACCCGTCCGAATTAGTCATATTTCCTAGACTAATTTCAGCATACCCAGAAAAACGAAATGAACAAAATACTTCCAGTCTCTATCATTCGCACGACATATTGATTGAGAAAGCTCTCAGTTATCAGATATGGTCATTGCATTTGTTTCTCCTTTGAAACAAAAAAACATTCAAAACACGATAACCACACATCCTCTTTTTACAATTAGCGCCTGTAAGAATCAGTACAAATAACGATACTGTAACACGAAGGTTTATCAAGCAATAACTGAAGCCCCCACTTCATAAAAAGCGGTTGAACTTCCTACTTTACTTCAAGCCGACCATGTGCACGCCCTCGATGCGCGTTGCTATTGGGAGACTCGGAATTTGAATAATATAGTACTTACAATTGTTCTGGTAGTTTTGAAAAGTTGTTCATTTTATTAATGTTATATTAAAATGTACTGTATACGATAATAAGGAATGACTTTAAGATCAATTGGGGTAATTGGTTTTGACTGGCAGAGTAATTAAACAAAAGTCGTGCAAATCCCTTTTGGATTCACACAATTTATTTCATTACTCTGCCGGTCAAAATCCAATGACCCCAATCGATCTTCCAGTCAGTTCTTAACCCTTTACCCAACAGAAGGGCCCTGTGCCAATGCATTCTCTTATATATGCGAGTCGACCATAGGTCGCCTCGCATATATAAGAGAATGCATTGGCTTAACACATTAAAAATTATAAAATTGTTAAAGAATGTAAGAAAAAATGGTAAAAAGTGTTAAAAAAAGATTTTTTTTAGGCCAATGCATTCTCTTATATATGCGAGGCGACCTATGGTCGACTCGCATATATAAGAGAATGCATTGGCACAGGGCATAACTGTAACTATCACAATGTGGTCAAGGAGCCGGTTCCAATGATATCCATATTTGTATGGTTCTATTGAGACAGACCGAAGATATTTTAGGCTGTTGAAGCTTTATTTGGCCGGTTTTGGCCGGATTGTTGGGTAAAGGGTTAATTAAAACTTCCACTTTTTAAAGTCGATATATGATCAACAAAACCTATGAGTACGATTTAATTAGTTTCTCTTACAAACTTGTACAAATGATTGTGTCTTTTTGTGCCAACATTGACCACGGATCTTTAACATAATGTTTTGTAATGCCAATATGTTCATGTTATGTTACACCAATAACCCATACATATGTAATAATTGTTATGGGCAGAAACTCGGCCGTTTTCCATAGTTACAAATTATTGTGTTGATCTATTTCAACTATACCTGAGTGTCTGATATCGTTGATAATAAATCCACAACATGCCTCAACATTTTGCAGAACAAAATAAGCTATAGTGGAAACAAAACGTGCTATCACGTGACCCGTGTTTGTATTTACTATAGTTGTACATATTTAGTAAGAATCATTACGGTAGTAGGTGTCAGCCATTTGGAGACAAAAGCCTGGTTGACTCAGACATCTCAAATCTTTTAGTCCGATCTTTGAAATATTCCATGATGAACAGCAGCACGGCGACTGGGACAAACATTCCAGCAATGAGGTATACATATATATTATATTCACCAGTGACGTCACGTATGTATCCTGCAAAACAGAAAAAACACATGACAAGCTTGGCTTGTACATAACCACTCCTGCCTGCTAATTATAATATGATACGGTGCTGTTGGTCCTGCTGAATTGTTGTGATGCGGATAGGGCAAACTGATGCGTTTACGAAAAACTACCGTTATATTTTCTAAAGTTGTCATTTTTGATGTATTTGGCTAATCCGAGAGATTTCATAAAAAAAACTGTATGAAACATTCAAGAACATATATATTTTTGAAAAATATAATAATGCTTGTGTTTCTAAAACGACGTGAATAACCATCTTGATTATAGTCGATTTCCAACAACTAATACATCCAGTATTAAAAATATTTCGCAATAAATGTTTTTGAATGTTTGATACACATAATGTCTTTTCCTGGATATGTTCAGATTATCAGCACACCGCGAAGATGACAAATTAACAAAAATATAACACGATACATTTTGTTTAAAGCTTCAGTTTGCCATAACAGTATCATAGCAATTCAGCAGGGCCCAATCGCATCATCGAACACTAGCAGGACCACTTGACCCGGGGTGATAACATCGACGTTCTTAGTACCTGATTGTAAACCGGCATACTGATAAATGTTGATGGCTAGATAGAGCAACAATTGTAGCAATATGAATATTAATGAACACATCTGTTGTCTCGCCATTATAACGAAGTGCGTACCTGTTGAATCCGACAAAATATATATATGTAATATATATACACAGAACGACACGAGTATGTTAATGGGTTTGTTGGTATGGCACGAATGCAAGCGCGGTAGGAACGAATGAGAGGTGAAGGCTCGAGTTCTATTCTTCCGCGATGGCACAATTGCCGTGTATATCAACAAACACATGCAATTAACACACGTGTCGTTCTGTGCTTGTTACACGCACCCGTCCTAAAATCGTGAAAAAACAGACCTACAAGGTTTATTCAGGCACCTACAGAGCGTGTTTGGTAATGTGTGATGCTTTTATTTGATAGTCCCGGTTGCATGGTGATAGGAACGTTATTTGTTGCATCTGACGTTAACGTGGTGCGTATAGAACGTATGTTTCATACGGAATTGTAAACATAGAACAGCAGGAACAATCTAATTATAGGAAGAGTGTAATAAACAATGAAAGAACATGGTCGTGTGATAATATATCACTGATATATGAGCTGTACTTATGAGGAATTTAATTTGGTAGAAGTTTTTGGTACACTAGTAAAGCAAAATTTAAGGAACTGTACATGTCATATGATTGATTGCTCGGTTCTTGACATATGTGTCACATGTTAAATTGAATAAAATATTTCCAAACAGCTCTTGAAAAAAAAAGAAAAAATCATTTTGAAATAGCATTAGAACATGTATATATCAGTTAAATCGTAGTAATTGTTTTAATATAATCAGCTGGAAATATAGTTACCTGCCACAGGACCGCTAGCAGCAGAAAAAATCCCATCGACTATACCTGTAGCTCCCAGTGCGATGGGTAGGACATCTGGGTCAGATTCGTCAGCCATAATCACATTAACGGATGGGAAAATAGTACCACGAAACACACCCGTAACCATAGACACACCAAGCAACATATTATACTCCCGTATAACAACTAGCAGTATTAGGGGTACAGTTATCAGCAATCCAGCGACTCCGCAAAGAACCAGAAACCGAGGTTTTTCCATCAGCGACAAACCAATCATCATTGTCTGTCCAATGATGGTTCCGAGTCCCTCCAGGCTTAAGCAGAACGACCCCTCAGTCTCACTGTATCCTTTTGAATACACTAGGTCAACCATAATTGATATATGGCGCATAACAAGAAACTTAATGAACCCCAGGCCGCATATGATTATCACGAGGCGTCGTCGTGTTATCTTCTTTAACAAAGTGTTGTATTGTAAATGTTTTATATCATCGTCTAGACGTTGTTCGATACGACTAAACCACAAGCCAATAGGTATAGTTTCCAGAGTCATTCCTGCGAAAAGTAGACTGGCACCCCTCCAGCCATATGTCCGTATTGCATAATCCATATAAAGTGGTCCAACAGAACTCCCCACTGCGGCGAACGTTGAACACACAGTTAACCAGGCGCGTTTGTGCTTCTTCCCGTATTTAGCACTAAACACGAACCCAGAGTTCAGAAACGAACCGGCTCCTAGTGCTACAAAATGAAAAACAAACGATTTTGGGGACAGGTTACTTTTTCGTGTTATTATCGACATGTCCCGTTCATCCTTCAATATAACATGGACACATTTTGAGATTTAAATAAACTAAGCCATGTAGTTAACTCAACAATAAGATATACTGGAAATGAGTAATTAATATATTATGTTTTTTGTGTATTAAAGTCTTCGCTGTTATGACATCCGTAACTATTACGGACTTAAAAGTGCACGCCGTGTGCTATATGGTCCGCATTATATGGCCAACACACATTATATGGTCAACACACCAGCAATAGGCCATTATTCGTAACTGGAACTCAGAGATTGGTGCATCGGAATAGCTGTTTCTCGAAGTTTCAAACGATTCTGAACGATAATAGCATTTCAACTAGTGTTCGGTATTCGACGGATTTCGGTATTCGAATATTCGGTTCGAATAACGAGCGAATATTCGAATAGTATTCGAATATTTAGATAAATTATAAAATTATATAGATAACATATTTTGGAACCAATTTAATATTTAATGAAATAGCATATTTATCCATGCACATGCTATACGCAAAAAAAGAGAGAAAAAAATCTTTTGGCTTAATAGCAAGAGTTTATCTGTTTATGAAGTTCAAGTAGTCAATGTCCCATGCATGGTTCCACAAGTTGGTCGTAGTGCCACAATAACTAAGAACATGATCTGGATTGAGCTTGCATGTTGTTTTTTTAGTTTTGGCATCCAACGTGAAGTGAGTCCATATATCTGATTTCTTCGAATTTGACGCCATATTATACACACAAGTGACAACGCGCAAACAAAACAAAACGATGCCTTATAGGTCCGCTTCCTATGACCACATGCAAGCACGGTCTGGTTTACACCTAGCCAATAAAATTATTTCGACGTCATGCATGACGCCAATCAAATCAGAACGTTACAGTTACGTCATATTAATTCGTTTATGGTCAGTGGAAAATAGATTATACTTTTAACAGACCCTCAGACTAATAACAAACCAGGAAACAATTACCCGGAGATTATTCTCGAATATTCGAATAGTCAAATAATTATTCGAATATTCGAATATTTATTTTTACGAGCGAATATTCGAATATTCGGACCGAACACTAATTTCAACTGAGTCGTGTTTATGGTTCTGTGATATTGCCGTTATATTTTTCCATAGTAAAATGCCAATAACGTCTACAACCCAGCACACAGCGTCATAACTTCCCCATTGTCATCGTCATCCATCATCATCATCACCATCGTCTTCGACGCCATCGTCATCATCATCACCATCATCATCATCATCATCATCATCGTCGTCGGCATCATAATCATCACCATTGTTAAACGCCATAGTCATCTTCTTTACCATCATTATCACCACCAACATTGCCACTAATCACTAATCATCATTATTATCATAATCTCACTACAATGTTATATGTATATAATCATTCGAGTGCGAGCACTCGTTTACATCATACTCACGTATTGTATAATTATGTTTACTATATTATTTTCTAGTTTACCTTGGATCATTGTATGTTCATATTACATGTATTATTGTTTGTATCATTATTTATGACTCTTCAGTAAATGGAGGAAAATAAAGATATAATAATAATAATAATAATACATATATGCCATGCCATTAATGTTTTGAATAAACGGCGCATCATTAGCAGACTGACGTTTCGGATCATATTTTGAAGTTTCAGGCAATAACAAATGCTATGTTGACGGCTGAGAGAATGCACCTTATTAGCAGACGACACTCTTTTATATGCTTCTATATATGTGTGGGGCTCCATGCAGGGTAATGGATGTTTTTTTTATTTTATGTCCTAAAAATTGTAAGAAACATTTATTTAATAAAAATGATAAAAAATTGTTAGGCCAATGCATTCTCTTATATATGCGAGGCGACCTATGGTCGACTCGCATATATAAGAGAATGCATTGGCACAGGGTAAAAAAAACCTGTAATGTCTTGTACCTGGCACCACGCTGGCTGTGATAATGAGAGCAGGAGCGCTGTTCACGAAAAACGTAGCGACCAAACCAACAACGAAACATATTGCACTCAGCAGTATTGTTACTCCACATCCTATCTTCGGAATGATGATCCCGCCGGCGAAATCTGAAAACAGGTTGAAAATTAGACACCAAAATATAATCCCGCCAGCGTACCATAACGGGGGTTGGAGGGTGAGAACAGATGTCATAATAGGCTTTATCAGGGTCACTAGCCTCTAATGGATGTCCATGCTGTTAAACCACCAGGTTTTATAAGATTAATGTAAATTAAGGAAAATGTTCGTCCAGTTCGCAGCCTGTTCTCCCGACATTACGCACATTTTTATCTGTTTATAATATAACTTGTTTCAGGTAGTTAATCTGCTTAGAATCGCCTCATTTTGAGTTGATAGTGTGCTGGAAATGTTGGCACATTATCGACTCATAATGAGGCGATTCTAAGCAGATTATGTGAGGACAATGATACAATAAGCCAACTCTCGACTTTGCAGGCGATGTGTTTTCACACTGGTCCGCGCCATAATACGAAATAACGGATATGACTCCATTATCTGCTTACTTCTGAATCAGATAATCACATTATGTACCTATTTTACATTACATGTCGATTATGTGCGTATTTGCGCGAGGATATGTTGGCAGTTCCAGTTTGAAATCATCAAAATTAAATGACCACGTAATAATATAATTTTGTCTTTAAATTTAACAGTTTTAAGTTATAAGTTTCGAAATAAATGTCGGATGTCCTTGGGACTATTTTCCTATCAATTACAATTCCTATGCCAATGCATTATGTTATATATGCGAGGCCCCTATATGGTGCCGCGCATATATAACAGAATGCATTGGCCTAACAATATTTACCTCGACCTTGTAAGCCAGTGCATTCTCTCGCATATATAACAGAATACATTGGCCTAACAATATTTACCTCGACCTTGTAAGCCAGTGCATACTCTTATATATGCAAGGCTCCCTATGGGAGACTCGCATATATAATATAATGCACTGGCACATGAAACTGTTAACTGCATTCAGTTGTTTTATTATGTAACTCAGCTTGGATGGCATAGCACGCGCATGTTTTCAGTAATCATGTTAGAAAATAATTTTGCAGAAAACTGTTTTCAACACTTGTTTTTCAATCTAAATCGGTCCTATAACAAGTGTCCAATTGATACCTCTGGACGATATCGGTGTTCACAGAGTGGGATACGGTGGAGCAGCAATATTTAACAGAGCACATTTTGAGTTTACTGGGAACATGTACAAGGGGCATAAAAACTTCCTCAATATTGCATCTAAACCACCGCGTATAAATATTGCTCTGGTTACTCTTCGGTATAACATAAAAATGGTTACTATTAGAATATTACTATATAATACAAAAACAGTTTTGATGTCAAAAACATTTTCTTTTGTTATTCCATAACATCCTTTGATGTGTAATTGTTCTGTTTCTATCGAAATCGAATATGTGATGGAAATTTGATTGTGACCTTCCTGTAGACATACCGTTGGCATCATTTTGTGTCCCATGCTCTACCGTGCCCCATACGAACGTGAATGAACATAATTACAATGTCGGCTACATATGAACGCAGATGGGAATTGAAGGTAACTAACGGATAATGGATGAATACTCGACCGATGTGACATGCATGATATACCAGATATGCATAACTGGCTTATTTTCTTGTTTTTTTGTTGTTGTTCGAGGGACGTAGCCATGGCTTGAAATGTCATGTCATGTCTGCATTTTATTGCATATCGAGCTTGTCTTATCATCTTATTGTTTATATCGTATGTCATCAGAGAGGTTTCGCAAACTCAAGTTAACATTTACAATTAGTAAGTTTATGTCACTGTGGTTGGTACCAAAACTTATTTTAAATACACAAACATCCAATAATATAGGCTTGTTGTATCTATAAACCACCACCTTTGAAATTTGTTGACCATTATCAACGAAAGAGTCGAACGTTATTGCGAACGGTTGCACCCGACTAGCATGTTGTCGAGTTTACAAATCCTGCTCGTCGTCGTCATTTTTGCGAAAGGGATTTTTGCCTGACATGAAATTTAGTACGACGAAAATATAAACGAAGTCGTTACTACTAACTGTAAGTTTGAGAAACCTATCAAGTGCTATTGGGTTTTATATATAAACTTGATTGAAGTGGTGACGTGAGTTTATTAATGAGAGGCAGGGACTTTGTACAAACACGAGAGCGCATTACAAAATAGTCCCTGTCTCGAATGAATTATTTTACGTCACCAGTTCAATCAAGTGATTATTCTGTTTATTATATTCCACCACTAACATCTGATTTTCCTAGAAAATTGGAATGTAATAAATGTATGTACACTTACATGAAAAAGCCATAACGCCGGCGTACATGGTGTGGATATTAAGGGCTAGAGTCCTGGTGATGTCGAATTGTTGAATCACCTCGACGAGGAAAACTGAGAGTCCAGAGAGAAACATGAGCGGTACCATAGCGACGTACTGCACGAGAACAAACGGTAGTATGTCAACCATTCCCATTTTTCCGACCACGTGAGCACACACTTTGATGGACGCTGTCGAGACTATTTCGTTGGTTCTAATCTCTAAAATGAACACAAAATGTCCTTCTCACAATCAGGTCTTAGATCATGGCATGCATCTCAATTATTGATGCGCCCATAAGGGTCATATTCCACCATTTCAAAACATGGGAACTTTTTGATTGTTCTGACCAGTCCTGTTAAGATGGAGAAACTTATAACATTGAACAAACAACGCAGGGAATATATTTCATTGTTAATATTTATTCCGTGATAATCTATTTCACAGTAGGTGTTGTCCCAATATGAAGTTGTATGATTTTTAAGAATTTTATTATATGGATATTGCTCGTATATCACTGACAGCAACCAGCTTTATGATCCGAGTATCCGACATTGGTTGGATGTGTGCACTGCATTAACAATAATTAGTTTAGAAACACTTTTATACAAAAATAAGCTGGATCATAGCGTCGCAGCCATTGGAAACGTTGTCCACATTTGTTAATACAGCGCAGTTACATGTTCAATTCTTAACCTCATTCACGAGGAGATACTCAGCATACAGCGTACTATGACGCTAATTAATGTAAGAGAACGCATTTCAAGCATGGATATTTAGTATATGTTAAAACACATACTAAAGGGCCACTTGGCCACAAGTACCACTAATAAGGTGGCTTTATTTTACCAATGACTGTTTTCGAAATGAACAATTTGATTCTGGGACAAGCATTGCATCAAACTTTGCTTCCAGTTGTCTGTGTTGTCAACAAAGGTAATAACTCTGATAACAACACATTTTCAAGTTGTATAACTCTGGCAAAATTTATCGGACCGATCCCAAATTCCACGTGAGCAATGTGCACCTGCGATTATGACGTCTGTCGGACTTTTTTTGGTGGAATTATCCCCCCTTTTTCGACTTAGAAAATGTTCGCAACATGTATACTTTTGTCCGAGCTTTTATTCCTACATTTTTTGGTCAATTTTTTTAAAACGTGGCACAGATATTTAGTACCATGGGAACTTGTGCACCTGCCATTATGACGTATGTCCGATATTTTTTGGTGGAGTTATCCCCCTTTTTCGACTTAGAAACTTTTTTTGCAACATGCATAATTTTGTCCGAGATTTTATTCCTACATTTTTCGGTCAATGTTTTTTAATCTTGGCACTGTTATTTAGTACCATGGGAACCTGTGCACCTGCGATTATGACGTCTGTCCGACATTTTTTGTGTGGAGTTATTCCCCTTTTTCGACTTAGAAATTATTTCGTAACATACCTAATTTTGTCCAAGCTTTTATTCCTACATTTTTCGGTCAATCGGTTTAAGATCAGGGTTATGGTTGTACACTTGCAATGGGAACTGTTAAATTATTATTTTAACTAAATGTTTACTGACATGTGAAACATCTTAGTATTTTAAAAACAGGGGGGTATCCGTAGTCCCATTGGGACAGTCACACCTCTAGTTTCATATGTTACTACTGAAAAAAAAACATCTGGGACGTATACCGCACGGACCGACACCGGCGATGTATATAGTCAAATACACACAGAAGATATAACCATTTCCTTGCTAATATTTTCTAGATAGAACCTCGTATTGATTTATTTATTGGACTGTATTAATATTTATTACACACCCATTGACTTGAGGCACATGGATTCAACGGAATCCCACCCATTGAATACATATTATCGTATACCTGTAGTGGAATACATGACCTGCTTCTGGTGACGCCCCGATCATTCTGATTATTGATCAGACTTAAATCACAATAGAGGTAGCTATATTATCAATGAAAGTGAACTTACGGTGACACAACAGTGTAGAATAAATACAGAACACAACTTGCATCATAATCTCGAATCTGTTATCGAACTGGTTGCGGGCGGCGCATAGTTAAATAAATCCATGCGCCACCCGCAACTCATTCGATAAAAAATTATCGATTAAGATGCACGACGTGTTCTGTGTGTACACATATTCTGTCACACCTGTTTAAGTGAAATGTTACATTTGTATGAAAAGATAAATTAATCAGTTATCTCGGATGCACAAATGCACGAGTGTGAATAGAATCGTGAATAATTTCGTCGTGTCGTCAAACTGCCATTATCGTGTCGTTTCCTGGTGCGTACATTGTATGGTGGCGACACATATATATGTTTGTAGGAAACTGGCAAAAAGAATGTTTTATCAATGCATGTGTTCCTCATCAGGCCCCCATTTCTAACATGAACGGCGCCAAACATATTTATACCAAAAAATTAGATTCCCATCGAGATGGCAATATATAAGTTTGGTAGAAATCGGCGACACAAAAATGTTCTTATTAATTTTGGCGACCTCTCCCAACCACCATCCCTAACTCGGTCGGCACCAGTAGGTATCTTTGAACCACACCATGCTATTCTCCATATCATTGATATAACTATATATAAGGGTGGTGGAAATTTGCGACAAAATTATTCCATCGAATTTTTTATAATAATGTATATATTGGACAGACATTCGCAAATATATACAATATTTAAAGTCTGTTACATGTTTAAGTTCCGACAGAATATCCTTTTTATAGGCACCGATCCATGCAAATTACACCACTTCGTCAGTTCTCCCGTCCAAACTGTTATAGTTTTGTACTACTACTGTGCTTACTTGTGTACGTCAATTCTTAGTATGATTATGTCTCTATTAGTGCATAAAGAACACTGTATACATCACCAGGCTGAACACTTATATTATGCACGTAGCCGAGCTGTGTTGCGATTGAGTTGGCAGATATTTATTCTTAACATGAAGACAAAATTTGAATAATTTCACCACAGAGGCACAATTAATGCATTTGTCCACTTTCAAACACTATTACGTGTACTTCAGGCAGTTTCTAACCATGTTTTATCCTTTCTCTGTATTTCTATTCGATATCCAAGCCAATAATCATGCACAGACATGCAGTCCAACATGACAAAGTATATACTTGAGTAACCCATTTACCACTTAATGTGATATCTGAGTATACATTAAGCCACCTCCGGATATGCACTCAATTAGACTCTATACTGCAATTCCGTATAGATCATGCAGGATGGCCGATGTGTCGGCATACATAGCACATGTATAGTTCACAGCACATGACTCTTGTAGGTATAGATTACACATATAGAAATGACGAAATGTGACGCCCGCATGTCAACAATATCAAATCATATAAACAATATTTTCAATTATCACCTTACCCTATCAGAATGTTACACCAGCCAGTGGTTACCAAAACCATGTTCTGGCATTTAAGATTGCTGCCCACACCTAAGCAATCAATCAATTACAGACTTACTACGTATACCCCGAGTCCATTGAATGTCACCTGGAGTGCATTGAGCAACATAATCATGTAGGCAGTATCATACCATCATATCATATCATATTGTCATATACATGAACATGAAATGTTCTTCTAAGTTTCATTCGACGTAAACCAGCTAGTGAAATCGGTTGGGATATTGTTGTATTATCCCAACTTATTTCACTATATAGACCCTTTTCTAAGATTAAATCCCTAAATATAAATGCATATCGTACAACCACTCAGAAGTATTTCAGGGTTAGCAATAAGATTGGAGGCAGTTAGACGGCTACCAGTGTTAATTCATTCACAACCACAGTTTTTGTTTTTGCCTGTGATCAAGTCACTACAAATTCGTTGTTTTGAGGTTGTAATAATATATTGGAATATGCTCAACGGCGTTTCTTAGGAAGAACCAGACTGATACGATATTTAATTTAATCTGATTTATTTTCTCATTGTCAGGGGTGGGTCCTAAAAAATCACAGTGGGTGGGGTCTGTGGTCAGGTAGCGGAATTTTGTTTTCTACCCCGTGACTGAAAATATCCATCACCCCTCCCCACTGCCGATATACTTAGCCAGTATCAAGATAGCTAAGTTGATTAATCAAGATAGCTAAGCTGATTAATCAAGATAGCTAGATTAATCAAGATAGCTAGATTAATCAAGATAGCTAAGTTGATTAATCATGATAGTATGTTGATTAATCAAGATAGTAAATAAAGTGGTGGGGCAATGCCATGCTGCCGTAGTAACGTCATACTACGCGTAACAATCATTGTATAGAGCGCGATATCGTAACAATTTTATCGCGTTTCCCATGTTAAATTCACTCAGCTTTAATTGGTTCAAAACATAGGAAAGCACTAATATCAGAATTAACGACCAAACTGAGTTGAATACTTATCACAATCTCAATGTAATAAGGGTGGTCGTCAAACTCTACCAGTAATACGATTATTCTCTTATCAAATAGATATTGAGATACAAATAGAAGATATATACAAAAGATGAGAATGTTGCAGCATATGTACAATATATACACGAACTTCCCTCATCATCATCATTATCAACATCATGGCAGTCGTCGTCAGTATCACCGTCTTCTTTGTCATCACGTTAACGTCTTCGTCTACTCGTCGTCACAATCGTCAGTACCATTTGCATCGTTATATTCAACAACAGCAATCACAACAACAACAACAAACTGCATATTAGTCAATATCATTTAACATAAGATTTATCAGTCGGATGAATTACATAGTCTGCGCAGACAAGCCACATCTTCCATATTCAGAATACCCGCGATGATTAGCGAAACTTACATTTAATCACTTCGGCCCCCATGTATGGGAAGATTGTTCCCAAATATATATACGGGGAAATGTAACTATGCGCAGTCCGCAACATGTTCGGTAAACGATTCGAGAGTATGATGTAAGCTGTGTTCTGTATTTATACTACACCGTTGTGTCAAATAAGTTCAATGCATGACTGTCACGTTCATTGTTACTATAGCTGCCATTTATTGTGATTTATTCTAATGAACCAATAAGCATTGGGGCATCACATGAAGCGGACCTTGGCGCAATGTCAAAGAGAATATGACCTGTCACTAACTCGCGGCCATATTAGATCCACCAGGTCCGGTTCCGTGGTTTAGTGCTACAGGTCTGGAGTAGCATTCCGTATATGGAAGTCATGAATAATTCAAAAGCTCCATATATGGAAATGCTACTCCGAAACTTTGACCTGTAACACTAAAACGACAGACCTGGCTGGAAGAATCTCTGAAACCACGGAACGGAGCTGGATGAATCCAATACGGCCGCGACCCAGTGATCTCGCTGATAGTTCCGGCTTGAATTCAACTAGAGGTATACAACAATATATATTCAAAGGTTGTGATTATATCATTGAATGTATGTGCCCCACGTCAATGTGTGTGGAATACAAACACGTATACGATACCAAACAAGCGTGCATGCTGTCTCAGAACACACTGAGGGGCAGAATGGGTGGTAGCGTGATATTACTTATACGTACCTTCAAATCCACGGACATTGCAAACGTCTGGTTATTCGTAATGAGATCTTAAAATTCTGATCGCCTACTTTATATCTGTATGTCATGACATATGCGAGGTGTGTGTCTAATTGAAGTATTAGTATACCTGCACTGTGTGTTGGTATGGCATATGTGGTATTATCCGGCACGGAACAGCATGTCGTGTCAACAGGCTAAATGGCATGACACTGTATATACATGTATAGTTGAATAATTATATACTACGGCTCTGAGACAATTGACACCTTCATTCTTGGCAATGCATATTATTCAAGATCATTGTGCATTAGCTCTCACTGACATTATTAGTTGTCATTTTAAAACAGTCTAGTGCGCATATTCTCATTAAACTCTCGACTTCAATTCATGTGCACGTGCGTTCAAACTTACACATTACACGATATATCACAATAGACATGATTTGATATACTATAATGAGTGTTGATGTATCTCGCTATATACCGGAATGCCAACACACTAACAACTGAAACTGTTTATTTGGCATTTTCAACAGAACTAAAATTAAACAATTTATAGTTGATAACTTCATACCATAATACATCATTATCTGTGAAATAGTAGCGAGGTTCATCCAAGCGTGTACGTATAATTTGCATCATGATTTTACGATTTAACGTTTATAGACAGCCGACCAGCCGTCAAACTTGTAGCCGAACGTGTAAACAATAGGCATCTGGTTAGGAGAAGCTGTACACAGTCCGATCACCGATGCGCTTAATGGACTTTAATCAACATAATATCTTTCCTCGTAGACATATCCCATTATTCAACACTCTGCATAGCGCTTCCCGCCCATTCGGTGTTTAGAAGGTTGGATTATTCCTCTTCACAAAAGTTCAGTTAGATAGATAGATAGATAATTTTTTAATGGCTAACAGATGCAAAATTTGCAGACAATTGAGCATAAGCATATATACAAAAGAGTAACACAGAGTGTGACATTCAGATAGTATAAATATAAAAAGTATAGATATATAAATATAACAGGAATGCAGCTTGACAGTTCTACAGAGGGACAAGATAGTGAATAAACCTAGCGTAGTAATGACTACTAAATAGATACTCATACCTTTATATAGATATACAAACATGAATAATCAACCCGTGCTATCCCACCCTACTCCTTCAACAGGACTGTCATATTGCTTAAGAAATACTAGTAAGAGAACAACAGCTCTTCGCCACCTGCATATACACACTACTGCCATGTAGTGTCTGCCATGTAGTGTCCTACACGTTGGAGACAAAACTAAACGAAATGACCGTGTAAAATGTAAGCAAATCCAGGTGACTGTCGTTAGCAATAGTAACACATTACAAGAAACACTTACGTTTGGCTGAATATGTGTATTAACTGACTTGGAATACCTACATAGCAAATATATTTGGGCTTTGTTTGGAGCATACTTAGTTTCCACCAACATGATTACACTTGAAGATCCAGCGTCCAATTTTAAATCAAACAATGAAGAATTTCCAAAGGCAGTTTTCGGTTTACCACGCAAAAGAAAAGTAAGGAAAATACTTGCTATCACCGCCTTTTGTATGGCAAAGGAATAACATAATTTAACAAAAGCGTTTAATCAATTTAAGTTGAAAATCAGCACAAAATATCATCATTTATATCGATATTATCTGCTGCTTTTCGTAAAGGAACGCGTGAACGCTCATTGTTGGAGGCGATCCGTTGAAATTCAAAACGGTTTAAAGGGGTACTGTACACTAAATCCGGCCATTTATGGGACCATCTCCTTTTATACTGAATATATGCAACAAATGAATGAATTTAAGCCATGGGCTATTGGAAAATACACTCGTGTGCTCTATGAATGATCCAAACAACATGGTAATTATAATGAAATGAATTTATGACTCCAGCCATTTACTCATTTTCATTATAATTACCATGTTGTTTGCCTCGCTCATAGGAATCAGGGAGCTAAATGTGTTCCAGAGTCGGGGAGCGAGTACACCGTGGAACCAGGTGAAGGTAACTGAAGAATGACCTTCACCTGATACACGTGACACGCTATTAAAGGATGACATCGTGTTTATTTGAGTTGTACATCATGTCTAAATAATTTAAACTGGTGAATTAATGGATGACTTTTGGAGTGGGAAATTGATGCTGTAGTTCTGGGTTTTTCCAGATCAAATTTGGCTGTGGGATAGCCCTGTCGTACACTTAGGGATTTATTTTAAAAAGTAAACACATGACCTATGATTTTTCTTGCATTTTCGTGATAAACAGGTGTCAATCTAGCTGGCTATAAACATCACTGGAGTTGCCTGTAGGCTTCAATTCAGTGAATTTGGCCGAAACGTTAACACTGTCGCATGTGGGAAACCATTTAGTTCAGTGATTCCTGTAAGAAAAATGTTCAATTTTACGATTTTGGGATTTTTGCATGTGCAGTAGATACCATGAGGGGTCGTGGAGTATAAAGCCCCCTCCCCACAATTTCGAGGAGTGTTGCCCCCCCCCCCCTCCCATTGGGGAAAGCTGACAGTGGTTGACCTGATAGCTTCTGGCACCAAGTAGCCCCTGTCGGGGATCTTAGCCCCACCCCAATATTGAAAACACATTATAAAGAGCGTACATCTGGTAAGTCGATTTATTATGGTAACTATCGCAGATAGTAGAATAAGTGCATCAAATACCGCCAATGTGAGTAGTATGTAGACGAGATAGTCTGGAACAATACATTCCACCCGGAAACCCTATTGTTCTTAATTATATTCCACCCGGAAAACCTATTGTTCTTAAATATATTCCACCCGGAAAAACCATTGTTCTTAAATAGCATGTAATTTAAGAGAACAAAGCATTCTACTTTTCCTAAACAAAAGAATGAACTTTATACCCCGCAGGTGTCTGGAGAACAATACAATATATTCCTTAGAAATCAAAGCTATTGTTATATAAAGACAAAGCATGTGAACTCGTGAACCTGTATCAAACTTACAACAATACATTCCACCCTTTTGAAGTATCAAAGTTATTCATACAAACAAACAAAGACTCGTGAACCTGAATGAACCTAAGGTAGAATTAAACCTAAACAAAGAAATCTATATTTATAATATGGATCTATTGTCAATGAGAACATTATAAATAACAAACAAATCAAAATATACAAGCACAATACATCTACGTATAGTAGACTGGATGGGAATGCACCCTATCCGTTTAAAGTTTATACGCAGAAAATATCAGACTGAAGAAACTGCAAATACCAATGGAATTAGTTCACACTAATTCGAAGTCTAATACGAATCCGAGCGTGTATGGGTTAAAACCATATAATACACGATATGTAATACCTAGGGATATGCGAATCGAGCAATTTCAATTAGAATCGAATCTCGATTCAAATCAGTCAAGCCAATCGAAACTTGAATCGAAATATTGCATCAGTGGTATGCCTGGTACCAACAGTGAATATGTAGACATAACCTGAATAAGGTACAATACCAGCATCCATTGATCCACTTGGTAACGATAATAAATGATTATAGGTATATAAAGTAAACATTATCCATAGTTTAAACCAAATGTTTGTGACTCTAACTACTATAAAATAATATTAACCACTAACCAAGTCAGTAAGAATCGCAATTATGTAGATAAGTTCGACAAAATTACAAATTTGCTAATTTGGTTTGTTAGGGTTTATAGTCGTTCTAGCTTGTACACACACGACGTTGTCAATTTACGGGTGGAGGAAAGATCACACAGAGGCGTATTTTCACCGAGAAATCGTCCCACGTCGTGTAGAAACCACCTACCCCCGGAAAACAAACGAAAAAATTACCCAGATACACGATTCCGGTCACCCTACCTATGACTGGAATCGAACCAGCTTCGTCAGCGCTGAACGATCTGTGACGGGGTAATGCATATGGCACTATACCAACTAAACAACCCCCCGCCCAATTAGCTAGATCAGTTATACCAGTCTTGCAATGTATCTATGGTATATAATTCAATGAAACTGGTACCGATGATTCGAATCAAATCGAAACAGAAGAAAGAAAAAATATTCGCAGGGTCCTATTATACCGCAGCACTACGCAATATAATATACAAGAGGTACGCTGTCGCATGATATTTCACCCCCCCCCCCCCAGCAATTCGGAATAAGCATGGACGCGGAAACTCAAAAACAAACGATCCTGAAACCCAAAATCAAGCAAAATTTCAAATTTTCTAAGTTGAAAAAAAGGGTCATAACTCTGGTGAAAATGTGTGGACGAAACCGGACTATGCATGTAGCTGTTCCCCATGCTACTCTATCACCATATCAGCTAAATCTAACCAGCGGTTGCTAAACAATAATGCAAAATGGAAGGACGTACAATGTACGAACGTACGAAAGGAGATGTAGACTATATACCTATCAACTTCAAGTTGGGGACATAAAAACGCACCAATATATAAGCTATAGCCAAAACATAGGCGAATTGGTGGAACAAAATAAGGAAAGGTGAGTCAAGGGATGAGATAGTTAGTATACTCGATTTTCAGGTGCAATTGAATTCAGAACTCGGAAAGAAATATAAATAAATCACAAACCTACCTTCAGCCCCCTGTTAACCAAACAAAAGCAAACAGGCGAAAAACAATTGACTGTTGTGTGACTATAGAAAGCAGTATCCGGGACATTAACCTATTCATAATAACGAACGTGACAAATAAAGATTTAGTAAAATAACACACAGTTTCCTCATACGGAAGGTTTGATTTATCATCGCGTGCATGGCTCAAGTTACAATAATGCAGATGGTTTGCGGAAATGTTTTCTAGTCGTACACGTTCGCCAAAATCGTAAAAAAATTGTACGTACAGAGGAAATAAAAAAACATGCAACTATATAAGCGAAACATAATGGCGATAAAATATATTCACCTCTATACCCCAATTATCAATTAATAAAAAATATGTTTGTATGGTTAGCTGCGTTAAGGGTAGAAATGCCAGATCCAATCTGGCAAATTAGATATTTGTATGAGGAGGAAGATGAAGAAGAAGAGTTTGATGATGGTATAGAAGTAGATTATGCAGATCAGCCTCCAGAATTAGATTGGGATATTGTCATTGAAATAGAAATGGCAGAAATAGATTGGACGGATGATGAAGATGAGGGGTTTGAACAGTTGTAGCCCCCCCCCCCTCACTATCCCACATGGTTCTATTAAGAACCAACCAAAAAAACTAAAGTTAGTACCCCCCCCCCCAATGGGTAGGGTTCCAACGATGGTAAAAATCAATTCCATGATGGAGTTGACTTTGCAACACAAAATGCTAACTGAAGGTGTAAGTTCCTCGCCGATAATTAGTGATTTCAACGTGCACAATGACTTATTCTTCCAACCGAAAATCACAAATACAGCTATAAAACGTCGTGATATAGTCTTAACTGCTTAAACGAAGTCAAACCCTAATTTATAATGGGGGGGGGGGGGTATGGGGTACTTATAATTCAATAAAAGCCTGAGGAGTATATATAGTGGTACACATATGTCCATACAGTAGACCTATTGCGACAGGTGAATAATCAAGAGCGTTTCACATAAGCGATGATTATAATCATTCCCCCATTACTTAAAGGTACATGTATGCGTCTTATATAGACCCCCACATACATTATATTAGGTGTAGGACAATGGTATACATAAGCTAGTATAATAGGCCTATTATTATGGGATCAATATATTCAATGAACGAAGGGTCCTATCAATAAAGAGCGACCACCACTTAAAGGGATATATATATGAGTCTTACAGAGGGTTACCTACTTGTAAGAAAATGGTATACATATGCGCACATAGTAGGCCTATTATTACGAGATAAATGGGAAAGTTCTCAAATCACTACCTAAGGGGAGGGTGTTGTTGCACTTACACAACGTTTAATATATGATTCAAACGAGACATACACATATGTTCGCACAGTAGACCTATTCTCATAGGATAGACAGCAGAATGGTGCATGAAAGGGGGGGGGATTAATAGATTACACAGTCAATAGAGAGTATTGGTTGAACTTGAAGGGGTATACACCGTTTGTCCTATAACACTACGAGATATGTAAGGTAGATATATGGTCATACAATAGCTCGATTGTAAGGAAACTTTTGACCTCAGATGAATAACTAAATAGGTGTAATACAATGTAAATCAATTAAGAATGTGTTATGCTTCACACACTTAAAGCAATACACGGTATTAATTGTAAGCTCGTAAGATATGTACACATATGTTCACACAGTAGGCCTATTCTCATAGGATAGACAGCAGGACGGTACACGAAATGAGGGATTAATAGAATACGCAGCCAATAGAGAGTATTGGATGACTTAAAGGGGTATACACCGTTTGTCCTATAACACTAAGAGATATGTAGGGTACATATATGGTCATACACTAGCTCGATTGTAAGCACACTTTTGACCTAGGGGTACACATATGTTCATAGGCCTATTCTCATGGGAATGATAGAACATGACTAATTAAATGGAGACTATTTGCATAATCAATAAAGAGCAATATATGTCTTTATCAATCCTCGAATGACTTAAAGAGGTATACATGGGAAATAAAGAGCGCCACTGTTTTCAAAACAAGGTGTATGTACCTAACCCAAACTAATAGAAATTGAGAGTATATGACAATACAACTTTTTATTCTGATTGGTAAATAACGATAATCAACATGTGTAAGAAAATAGCTGTTTGCTAGAAACATATGTGTAAATTTGTATAAATATATAGCATTTGGCACAAAAAAAAAAGAAAAAGAAATAGATCTGAATTTGTGCAGGTACCGATCCAATGTAGGATATAACTAGAGTCAAAACCAATGAAATGTTTAACTAGCATTATAAAATAAACATCAAACTATCAACATATCAAAGCTTTAGTCACATGTAATTAATGAATATGGCACCTGTAAAAGTCAGACCAATCTCTCAACAGACTTTCAGTCAGATAATATATGTAAGAAAATAAAAAGAGTAAATCACATTATAGAAAGACTGGCATTTGGCACTTACAATAGTGAGGTATGGATATAAATAAGATCAGGACACAAATTTATTATAAATATTGGAGGAATTGAAATAAATTCCTGAGTATCCATAAGAAATGGCTCTATGTTATTCAAGGTATTGAACCTACTATATAACTAAAAAATACATAGCATAACAAATTGATTTAAATATATGACTGTAAACACTAATCTGACCTGACCATATATACTTATATCCATACATCAAAAAGAGGTCATAAAAACAAGTATATCAAAAGTTACATCGGTATAAAAGAATAACGGAGATATGGATCTCAATTTAATGCGGGAGACAAATTAAATTCGGAATAATAGGGGATGTTATCGAATTCATAGTATCAATACACAGAAACTAGTCTAAAAGTTCCACAATATTTCTCTATACCCCTTTAATAGGTAGGATTGAAATTTAATCAGCAAAAGTGTAGTCAGATCCATATCTCAGAACAGATCCACTATTATATTTATGAAACCGATGCAATAATATCATAATAAATATAGTTTGGACTATAAGTCAACAAGTTCCCCTATTTAGTTAACAGTAGAATAATGAATGCCAAATAGGGCTGTGGTAAAAACAATTAACCCACCCCACCCTCCCCATATCCGAGGTTAACAATACAAATCAACAAGAAAATACCAAAATCAGCACCAGAGGTATGTAATATAGTTTGGACTATTAAATAAAGAGCGTTCTATGGTGGTAGCACCTAAGCGATAAATATTCTATCAAGCCCCTGTGTACACATTTATCCTAATGTAGTCCCTCCCCACCATATTAAGGTATATATATATCAAACCTACAGAGGACTACCTACTCGTAAATAAAAATGGTACACATGTGCGCACATAGTAGGCCTATTACAGTAATATAAATGGAAAAGTCCTCAAATCAATACCTAATGGAGGTTTAACAATCATTAGTCGGTAATATATCTCAGTAGAAGAATGAAGGTCAAATAGGACTGTGGTAGAAAACCCCCCCCCCCCCCTTGTTTTATCAACAATATCCCAGTAGAAAAAATAACTGAGAACATAAACAAATATAAAAAATGACATGTTATACCCCCCCCCTTTCCCCATTGTTTTATCAACAATATCCCAGTAGAAAAAATAACTGTGAGAACATAAACAAATATAAAAAATCACATGTTATACCCCCCCCCTCCCCCCTTGTTTTATCAACAATATCCCAGTAGAAAAATAACTGTGAGAACATAAACAAATATAAAAAATGACATGTAGAAATACTAACATCGATAAAATTTGTGGAGTTGGGAAGCTTAGAGTACAAATATCAAATGCATAGAATGGGAGAAAATTATAACTAAGGTAGCATGCACTTAAAATTTAACACCTGCTATCGATAATACAGTCTAGAAATAGCGAACAGGAAATAAGAATTTCCTGTAAAAGGATTCAGATATGTCTTGTTAAATTGAACACCTGTTTCAACAGGAAATAAGAATTTCCTTGATAGAAAGGTATTTATAAGCCAGCAAAATACAATCAATATTCACCACAAGAAAAATGTCTCAAATAAATTTTACCGAGAACCGAAATTGCCACGAGACCGGAGTGTTGACCTTTCGAGGCCATATAAATCCTAGAAAGGATATACTCATCAAAATGCTCAATGGTAAAATGCTGATTGAGCTTACAAACACTACGAGCGGGCAGACAGTATGCCTAACTGGAGTGGATTATAGAGCTATGGTAGCCAACTATAGCAATATTCTGGACTATTATGAAATAGTCCAGAAGTGGGAGAAAGCTGTGGAAAATGGTGAGGTGAGTATCAACTCTACAAATTTTATCGGTGTTAGTATCCTCTACCCCCCTGCCTACAAATCTAAGCGTCTCGGAGGAGCAATGAACTTTCTAAGATTGTAGCGGGGGGTACTAGTAGAGGCTACAACTTCTATATCATCATCATCTGTTGAAGTAGCATCATTATCTGCTGAAGTAGCTGCTGCAGAAGCAGTGGGTGAGGTCATGTCCAGCTCACTGACCTGAGTGGCGCTAGACTGGTCAGCCGACGAAACCGGAGATAAATCGGCCAAAGGAATCATCCCTGTAATATCAATGAACCTTTGTCGATATCTCCGGATCCGTCGCCTGATCAACCAAGCGACCAAACCTGCCAGGGAGCTGAACACAGCCCCTCCCACTGATGAGATCAAAGCGATGAAACCATCGTCATCTTCTAATCTCTTCTGTAATCCTAAAAAAGATAGGGATAATATATTAAATAATAGAATATTGTAACATGTGTAGGAAACAAGCATCATCAAATGTATAGGTTCAAATCGCAGAGAATACAAGCTTAGACGAAATTATGGACAATTTACAGTCAGTTTAAATAAACAGATCATACAAACACAGAACGGACATATATGTAAGTAACTCTTAGAGTTTGTATCTGTCATAATACCTTCAGTTTGATCTCCTTAATTAATCCCCCCCCCCTGGGGAAATATAAACAAACTAGTAACTGCTATTAGGTAGGAAGCAAAGTCCACTAATGTAGTTGTTGTTGGCACTCACGACTTGGAGACCACCGGAAGATTTGTAATGGTCACAGCTAAGAGCTTTCATATGAATGGCAACAAGTCATATTTCCGACTAAATCCTGAAAAATTACCCATAATTATGTTGTGGTTATAACTACTTTGGGCATTACGATAGCATCTGATCAATAACATTCTATAATCATAGCAAGAGACTTACTATCTTTAAACTTATCCAGCATGGATGTTGAGGTAGATGAGGTGGGAATCAGTGTAGATGTCATCATGTGTGTGGTTGGTTCAGTGGCGGCAGGTGAGGTGGTCGGTTGAAGAGTGGTGGTTGTTGGTTCGGTAGCGGCAGGTGAGGTGGTCGGTTGAAGAGTGGAGGTTGTTGATTCAGTGGCAGGTGAGGTGGTCGGTTGAAGAGTGGAGGTTGTTGATTCAGTGGTGGGTGAGGTGGTCGGTTGAAGAGTGGAGGTTGTTGATCCGGAAGTGGTGGGTGAGGTGCTCGGTTGAACAGTGGAGGTGGTGATAATATCTTCAGGAGTAAAACCTATAGTAAAAATAGAAAGAATTATATTTAATATTAATAACCGTGATCCATTCTACAACCTATATTCCAACCAATATATGAAAAGTTCTATGGGAATAAGAAATTGGATAGTTGATATGTTAAATAATAGGGAAAACACACTATTATGTGAATACCCAGCTTAGAATAATCATTTATTAGTACTACAAAGTGTTCAATGAGCACACCTATTTGAATAGGGGCAAACACTCAGTATGTGGTAGAGGGGAGATAATTCTATAATTCAACAATAAAAAAAAAATTATATGTAGGATTTGAACCTTATGACAGGATAGTATATCCTTGATGTGATTATTACACCCCCCGGAAAAACTGAACAGGAAGAAAAAAAACTTCCTTATGGTAAATTGTATCAGGTTAGGTTTATAAGACAGAGAAAAAAAGGGCAGTCTATCAGATCTACTATTGTAAATATGAAATTCTTTCAAAAAAAAATGCAATACAGAAGTCGGGTCAGCGAAGGGATGGTGATAGATCTAAATTCTACTCGCAATGAATGGCGAATTAAAATATACACAGCTGATGGGAACATGTGGATAACTTCTGAAGATTACATTCATTTAGTTAACCGGAGAGATCCAATAATGAGAGATTTTCAGAAGTTAGAAAACAACGAGTGTACAGAAGGATGCCAAAAGATTATATTCAGGAGCTGTGTGAGTCCTTCTTTGTCAATAGAACTAACTTCTATTGACACAGAATGGTACCTAATTCTTTATAAGGGGAACAAGTTCGTAAGGATTAGGGCCGATGACTACAATATATTCGCCAATGAGAAAGACAACATTATGAGACATTTCGAGCTTATTGAAGCGAGTATCTCTATGGTGAGTAATTTAAATTAATCTACCTCAACCTAGTAGAGTCTATTTCATATACATTATGGGTCGTAACTCCTAAACAGTCAGTTTAACATAAAACAAATCTATTTCTCTCTAAATCGTCTCGATACTCAATCACCCTCAGTATGCTGGAGATTATGTGAAGGTCCAGGTGTCACCACGACCGAGTAACTTTATAAACCTGTGATAGTAATGTTCAACGTGCACACACCGAGGCGTGTGTTTTAGTCAATAATATGACAACGTTCTACACTCAGGAACAAAACATACGAACAAGTGTTAAGGTTACTATCCCCGGTTCACAAGCAAGAAAGGCTAGTAAGCTACAGGTTTATGGATAGACGATTATCTTATTTCGATAGGCTAAACCTTTTATATTGATCTGGTACGGTGCATTCTGGTCTAGTAGTAGAATTTGATACCGGCTAGTATATTATGCCCGAGATGTAGTTCTATAGATAGGTTTAATAAATTAGAATACTCACGTTCACAAAGCTCATTGTCGACAATTAGAACAACATTATCAGGATATATCCAGTTTTGACAGATGTTGTTGTTGTTGCTAGAATCTGTAAATATCGCCTCCAAATTTGGAAATACTAAGGTCAACAAGTTGATAGTTTCAACATTTTCCAACTCTAAATATTTCGAGAAGCAGATGGTTGGTGGCTTGGGATCAAATATCTTGATACTAATACATTTCGTTGTATAATCATCTACATCGATACAATTTGGGTGAAGCCCCGAAATACATGAAAATAAATAAAAAAGACCAGCAAATAACAATTGAAACTCCATGTTGTTGAATTATTTGGGAAAGAAATCGGAACAGCGCATGCGCAGATACACTAGATTACCTATCCCACGATGCACCAGTCCTAAAACCTTACATTTTACAAAGCGATAAGAACTTTTTTATACGATAATAAATATCTATCAAATCTCGCGTAATAATAGAACTAGTCATTATGAAAGAATGGGTGGAAAACAGTATTGTTTTAAATATAGATTTATGAGATCAGCTAAGATTAAAAATATACATCGAAATTAGGTAATTGGGAAAATATGAAGGGGAGTAACTCAATTGTTTTTCATAAACTGTACGCTCGAATACTTTGTTTCGATTCTAGGTTGGATAGGTCGATACATATTTCGGAAAATCATTTTGATTATGCTTTATACATTAAAACTAACAAATCTTAATTATAGTTATATATTATCTGTCGAAACACGATCGTTTATTAGGTGACATTAATATATCGTGTTCAGGGGCGTTGATAGAAGGGGGGCTTCAGTTTAACTCGAGATTTGCACAATTAAATTCGCCCTAGACCTCAATGCTAGGAAGCCTTGAAAAATTTCCAACCGATAAACATTCCAACCATAATGTTGACGAAATATATGGTAATATTGTATTTTTTTATAATTCACTAACAATTTTTTTTTTTTGACTAACCACGAGTGAGGGATTGAAAATCAAAACTATAATACCTTTTGTTTGTATGAAATTCTCGAATATTGTACATTTTCAACCAAGTTGGGGAACTAATTGGAGATCTATTTACTATTATAGGGTTAACATAAAATACACACTAAATTTCACTATTGTTTTATTTTTTAGGATCTCTCCAAAGAATTCCCAAATTTTGGAAAAAGACCGGCTGGACCATCTTCACCAGATATTGAAGAGGTATGTTTTTTATTAATTGTCCATCAGATAGATTCGATTCGGCTGAATCTAACGTCGCGATTCTTATATAGATCCGACGTTCGTAACCCGAGCTATAGCGATTTGAAATTTTTTAAAGTCATACTTCGCATTTATAAAAATTGTAATTTTTTTTTATTAATCCATCAGATAGAACAGCTTCTGCTGAATCTAACGCCGCGATTCTTATTCCGATCCGACGTTCGTAACCCGAGCTATAGCGATTTGAAATTTTTTAAAGTCATACTTCGCATTTATAAAAATTGTAATTTTTTTTTATTAATCCTTCAGATAGACCCGCGTCGGCTGAATCTAACGCCGCGATTCTTATATAGATCCGACGTTCGTAACCCGAGCTACAGCGATTTGAAATTTTTTAAAGTCATACTTCACATTTATAAAAATTGTAATTTTTTTTTATTAATCCATCAGATATAACAGCTTCTGCTGAATCTAACGCCGCGATTCTTACTCCGATCAGACGTTCGTAACGCGAGCTATAGCGATTTGAAATTTTTTAAAGTCATACTTCGCATTTATAAAAATTGTAATTTTTTTTTATTAATCCATCAGATAGACCAGCTTCTGCTGAATCTAACGCCGCGATTCTTATTCCGATCAGACGTTCGTAACGCGAGCTATAGTGATTTGAAATTTTTTTAAGTGACATCTCACATTTTTTTTTTTTTTATTAACCCTTCAGATAGATCCGCTTCGCCTGATTCTAACGCTCCAATTCTTATATATCCTCACTCTAATACGACAATTGAAGTATATGGATTTGCGGAACACTTTAATAATTCATGCGAAGAGGTGGATTTAGGTAATAATATCTTTGAGAAACCACTGATTACTTATATATTTCTTTAACAGATAGGAACTGTTCTTAAATTTAGAAAATTAAGTCCTCTCGCGACAACGCCGATGAAGGGTTCGCTTCAATCTGCTGGATATGACTTATACAGTGCATACGACTATGACATATCAGCAGGTAGTAGATGTTTAGTGAAAACTGATATCCAAATAGAGCTACCGAGTTATTGTTACGGACGAATCGCTCCTAGATCTGGATTGACTTTGAAATATTTCATTGATGTGGGAGCTGGAGTTATAGATAGTGACTACAGAGGAAATATAGGAGTTATACTTTTCAATTTCGGGAAAGAGAAATTTATTGTTACAAGAGGTGATCGAATAGCTCAGTTAATATGTGAAAGAATTTACTTGCCGACACTTTTGGAATGTGAAACTTTGACTGAGACTGATCGTGGTTCTCGAGGTTTTGGATCAACAGATAAGGTGATTTATTTGTTTTAATTTTCCCAAATAACTTGTAGAACTATTTTTTTTTTTTTTCCCCCTTCAATTTAAAAAAAAGGCTAACTTTTTGCAGGATACTGTCGGAGGCAAAGCTGCTGTCGGGGGCAAAGCTCCAGTTGGAGGTGGGAAAAAAAGAAAACAGATAGAATAAAAAGGTATAATAATTTATTATATTACATTCAATATATATTGCAATATGACAATAATGACAAAAAAATGTATAAACACATGAATCAATTATATTATACATATATCAAATAATATTCAATTTCGAATCTGACTGATTGCATAATGACCATAAGCTAGAGTTTCAATTCCATTATCGAGTATGTATCGCTTATCATCAAAGGCACTGAGACTCATTTTCACATTCGAGGTGCAATAAATTTGATGTTTGTCATGATTTATGTTATTCGAGGAACAACGGGTATAGTGGGGAGTAGTTTGTAAACATCTCAAATACAACTCGTACTTCAGATCTGCAGGTTTTCCTCTCACTCCCTTCGCTCGAGAATGTTCTCTATCACCAAAAGTGAAGGAATACATTTTCGGTCTCAAACCAACAAAACTCTTGATTGGAACACCGCAAGTTTCGTCTTTGAATTTTCCAACGACCGCTTTGTTCCTCGAATGAAATAGATAATGATCGCTCGGATAGTTACTAGTATCGAACAAATCAATATCTTGATTCATATCTTCGTATACATCTTCAGTGAACAATTGATAACATAGAGAATCTGTATCAGTGAACAATAGATGAGCTCTGGAACCGTATTTAGGTTTAATATATGAATAATGAAATTGGTACATCAAAAGTTTAGACAATTCTAGAATGCAAAATCCTACGTACATAGGTTTGTCCAATTTCAAATTAACTTTCTTACATTCAACACCTACCAAATCTTCGTTAAATATAGTAAAATCTTGAAAGGAACTTTTAGCTGTGTAAAACAGGAATTTTTCTTCATCATTAATTAAATGAAATGATCTCCTCCTCCTAAGGTTCTCCATAGTCTTTCCAAACACAGAGTTATTTAATAGTTTAAAGAAGTTCTTCTCCAGTACACTCGTACTAGACGCGCGTTTTTTCGTGTTAAAATCGATATATGGTTTTAACCACTGACTTTGTCGATATCTCAAAACTCGATGAACTTTTGTTATTTTCAGTCCCAGACTAATGTAGTACTTCAAATTCATATAATGAACTACGTATTTCTCTTTATCACGAAGGTTTGGTACAAGTTTCTCAGAAATTTTTTTTTCACCCGTTGATCCGTATATATTTTGCATCATTTTTTTACTATACGGTGAAAGATCGGTTAGAGAGCACTTCATTTTTTCTGCTCCTAGGGGGTAATCATTATGCAAATCGTGTAGGTGTTTTCCATATTCCAAATCTACTTCAAAGACGTAACCGTACGGATCATCTTTTGCTATACTTTCTATATCAGTCAAATCAATTTCGTTCTGAGTTAGCATTTTGAATTCACCGGTTGGTAGAGCCTGCTCCATTGCAAAACCATAAAGATTGTTAGCATCTAGATAGATTATTTGAGACCTAGGTTTTGAAGGGTCGTACGTACTCGGAATGCATGGATGATTAGCCTCAGCATGTCTTTTAAAAATAGAGCAAATTCCACCTCTCAAACCCTTTTCTAACATTAAATACATATCAACGTCAGTGATAAGCTCTAACGTAATGTCTGTTTTCTTCAACATAGCACACCACGAAAAGCCTGGGAGGGTGACAAAGTGCGTTGGATCGATTTCATAATATTCTAAACATAGATTTCGAAACTGTTCGAAGACACAGGCTAATAAGCAAACGTCACTCTTCAAGTAAATATCGTGATAATCTCCAAAATTGACCATTTCAAATTTATTCCAAACTCGTTGTGCATACTCATACTCATCTGCAGTCACGTTAACACCGGTCAACTTGTTAAAGAATTTAGATTTATCTGGTAATTCAACTTTAGCAAATACATCAATAGACGTAACATAGTCATAGGGATAAATTCCTTTTCGGGTCAGGAGTTCACATTGTTCACTAGTGAACCCTTCATCTTTTAAATACTTGAACTCATATCCGGGATGGTTTTTTAAATTGTCTACAAGTTTTTCCAATGATGCACTGAGAAATTGATAGCTGTCGATAAATCTCAACTTGTCCAAACTGAAACTGATGTATTTCTCTGTGCTCTTCGCGATACACGTTATTTTTTTTTCTTTGAATCGACCTATTTCTTGCATTATCAAATGAGTGTCGAAATTACTACTGCCATGTAAAATTATAGGTATAAAACTTTTCTCTCGACGGTATAAATTACATTTTTTGTGTGATGCCCCCAAATATTTACTAGTAACATGCGAATGATCTCTTACTTTTTTATTATTTAAATAAAATGGTTTGTGACATAGATAACATATAGAAGCATTATCGTATTGTCTTTTATCATCATCGGTCATTACTATCGGTTCGTTCCTGTCTAAAATTTCTTTTATTTCTTCCTGCTCTTCGAGCAAAAGTTCGATAAATTTTTCAACAACATTACCATCTGATCTATATATCTGTGTGGGTTTGTTGAAGGAGCTATCAACTCTACACACTCGTTTCATACCGAATGAGCATGGTTTCAAAGTTAAATAGTTTGTGGTAGATGATTTGCTTGGATCTGGAAAGCATGTGTGTATAGGTATATTGTAGGTTTCAAAGTCTGCATAAATAACGAATGGGATAATGGACTGTTTGCCATATTCTTTGAATTTTAGGAATTTGTCTTTTTCTTCCGGAAGAGTGGTTGCCTGCATCCCATGAGGTTGACATTCCTTTATATGTTTTTCTAACAGATCATTCCTAATAAAACCATGGAGACAGTAGGGACAGAAGTAATGACTGTGTTTGCATTTTAGTTTGGTATTACTCAGGAATCCATTCAAATTTTTTATATATATATAGTGAGATCTTTCACCTTCTTTAATGAGTAGGAGATCTACGTGTTTGATCACTTTGGTGATATCTAATTTCGTCACGTATAGAGGGAAAATTGAATCTTCAAAACCAAATACGTTAATTGAAATATTATTCAGATTTTCGAACTTATTTACCTGTGACATCTCGAATGGAAATTTAAGTCCTCTAAGATTCAGCTCATTGAGATATTTAGTGTAATTACTTACTCGGTGAGGATTATTTTTGCACGGATACATAGCAGCCAGAACTGACCAAGCAAAACACAAATCATCATCATTTTGTACATTTATCAATGTTTTGGATTTTGCGAGTCTGGATGGGGTCGGAATATAATTGGAAGATGAGATAGGTATATACGATGCAATGTTCAGTTCCAGTTTAATCACAGCCTGTAACCTCCATCCACTCCCTTGATGAATAAACATTCCAAAGGACTCATACATCTTGTGCAAAGCCTCATTGATTAAGTCCTCAGAAAATTCGTGAATTGTGGTGTATCTGTGCGTATTGCTTCTAAAGTGAGGTGTGATTACATCATTTTCACCAGTTTCGTTATTCTCTCTATATAATCGTAAATTCGTACTTAACCACCATTTTATACCTCGTTTTTGAAGCTCTGATAATATCCTATCTTTAATAGCACTATAACGGTTTGTATAGAATATCAACAAGTCCTCCTTTTCGGATGTATTTTCTGGTAGAATTTCAAATACCTTGGCGGTATTGTTCAAAGCGCTGCTCGCTGGATCGTTCATCATTTGGTTCGAGTCATCGGTCGTTGATAGAATCGCATTGCTCGATATAGTTTCGTTAACATTATTCGAGGCTGTAGTCGTTGGATCATTCATCATTCGATCAGAGTTATTGATTGAGATAGCAGTATTGTTCAAGGCGCTGCTCGCTGGATCGTTCATTATTTGGTTCGAGTCATCGATCGTTGATGAAATCGTATTGCTCGATATAGTTTCGTTCCTATTATTCGAAGCTGCGACCGTTGGATCATTCATCACTCGATCAGAGTTATTGACTGAGATAGTAGACGGGGTCGTATCTGTTCTACCACTGCTGTTGCTAGATGTTGATTTATCTATTTTTCTCTTTCTAGGATTTATGTCGTGAATATTTTTAATATGTTTTTGCAGGGTGCTTTTCGATTTCAAGATTTTATTGCAATGACTACATTTATATACATTATTCTGATGAGAATGTTTGTGTTTTGTTAAATTGCCGGCTGTCGAATATAATTTTCCGCACTCCTCACATCGATATCCATCTGGAGATTCACCATTTTGGAATTTGTTCAATTTTCTGAAGTAATCATCCTCGGATATATCCCGCAGAGTAGTTTCTAATGGATCTGGTTTATCTGTGTCTAATTTTTGTAAATAACTTTCAGCCGCATCGCTCATTGTAGTCAAATTGTTTTTCTCACTACTACAGTTTGATCTTTTTCCATTTCTTTTTATCTTCAACTTGTTTCCTGCTCCTCTTGATGTATTCAAATGATACTTCTGGGATTTCCTTCTCAATATCTATTGTTGTTTGATTGGCTGTTGTATTATTACTATTATTCAATACTATTTCCTCATCAGACTCTTGTCTATTTTGGTTCGTTATTTCCTTATCATGTGATTCTTCATCACTGGACTTGGGATGGCATACTTTCTCCTCTATCATTTGTTGATATTTTTCCTTGGGAATTAGAATAAGCTCCCTCGCCATTTGATAAATAAGATACTGCTAGATTCAAGATTAATGGCATTACTGCAATACAGCTCTTTATCAATTTTTTTCGATACTTCGTACTCAACCTCTCCCGTGCTACTAACCTCAACTTAGCTTTGTGTTTCGTTAGAGCTAATCTTTCACTAGAGTTGGTTGATATATTCCCGTTAAGTGTATTTATAATTGCTTCTAAGAGGAATTTCAAATATTTTTGTGGTATTATTTCTATAAATTGTTTTTGCTGATTTCTTCTAAGATTGTTGAACATTTTTACGAATGATATCAAATCATCTGATAATTCCATATTACTCTTCTTTGTATAAAATCACGTCTTGTCCCGGAAATATATTCGTTCTCAATTTATATAGATCGTTCGATTGAGGGTGAATATCAATTACTAAATAACCGAATTTCTCTCTCGTAGCATATTCGTACGCTTCCATAAAATATCTAATTTTTTTAGGATAAATTTGTCTGGCTAAATTCTGTACTTGTTGTTCATCTCTCTTATTTTTAAATAGAATAATAATTTGCGAATTTAGAGATATTGTTCTCGAGTGCACACCTTTAGCGAATAAATTCTGTGTCATAAATATAACGTTTATGTTCCAGTGATGACATTTAATAGTGAATAATTTCATCATTTTCGAATCCTTAACTACATCATCCATCAAGTCATCGAGAATCAGTAATCTATGCCTTCTTCTGTTATTCCCGATCCATTCATCCACTGTATTGTCTGAGGGTATTCCTTTGTGAAAATTTACAGTATTTAACCCTTCATATGCCGATTGGAATGTGGAATAGCAAAACATTATTTCGCTTATTTCCTTATCAAACATTCCATCAATATTCTGTATTATCTTTTTCACAAATACTGTTTTACCACTTTGAGTTGGACCACATATCATCAAGTTGGAAGGCGATTTGAATGGTATTAAACTGGAGGATAACCACCATTGCTCCATTTTTTAGACCTCCACTCTCTATCAGTGATTATTCAAATATGACTTCTCTATTTCTAGTTATCTCGAAATAGCCCGGAAATTCTGCATAAATAATACACGTGACCGTTTCTGATAGAGCTTCAGCAAATTGAGCATCAACGCGTATGTTCGCAGTTTTCATTAGGTGTGTGTATTGCTGATTCGGGAAATTTGGTTCTATATTAAAACAGTAAATAGAATTACCATTTTCAAATTCAGTCCTGCTAATTCCATTTTCGGTATTGGACAGCCATATGCCATTGGATTTGAGAAAATTAATATAAGGAGTTACGCTATTTCCAGAATTTTCATAATTCATTTTCAAAGGTGATCCATCTACTGGTAGTCCATCTGCAAATAACGATATTTGACTAAGTTTAAAATTTTTGAAATTATACGGATTTTTTTCGAAAGAGCCACTTACAGCAATACTAGATACGAATGCGATATACATTTTTGTAGGTTTATTGCTTTGAAATATATTATCCCAGACAAAATTTGACTGCCCGCTAGGAATATTGGCGACTTTGAGATCTGTTTTAACAAAGGGATATTTTGCGTTAACCGTTTTCAACATTTCACTCTGAGCGTATACGAGTCCTGGATTTGCGCGAATTTTACAAGCTCTAAAAACAACATCCTGCAACTCAATTTCAAATTTGGGATCCGTATCAGGAGATAGTAAGCAAAAACTTGACTTGTTCCTGAATAATCGTATTTGAACATCTACTTGATTGAGTATGAATCTATCAATTTGACACAAATCATGATATAAAGGTCCTTCTAGTTCACATGTTTCACTTCCTGTAAAATACTTAGCGCGTTCCAAAGCTCCGATATTTGAAGCATATATATCAAAGTGTCCAGCCTTGTCTTCGTTGAATATCTGAGCAGTCAGTTGTGAACGCTTCTCTTCAGTTCCATATTTCATTATTGCATCCATATATGCGCGATAGCTGTACCAAGGGTTGGGAGGCACTATTGTTGATCCCTGTAGATTAATATCTACTTGACTGAACATCGATTGGAGTAATAGGTTTACGCTAGATACTTTATCAGTTGTAAGTAGCTTTTTCCCATCATTCGTGATCTTCAATTTTACGTATAATCTCGAGTGTTTCAAGTCTAAGAAGTCCATTCCATTCTGACTCGAAATATTGAATTGTATAGGAGAAAGTCCGGTTACGTGTGATATTGGACGATAATCTTGATAGTAGATATTCTCGACAGCTGTCTGCGTATCATTCATATGAAACAGATTTAACTGATTAGGTAATGCTTCTTTGAAGCTTTTTTCATCTATCATAGACATTTTATCACTTTGTGAATATATCCTTGTAACGTTTACCACGAGTTTTATTAACTCTCTTCTTTCGTCGAGTCCTCTTTACAGTCTGCTTCTTCTTCCGAACAATTCTCTTTTTATACTTTCGTTTCACTCGCATGTTTTCTTCTTTTTCTTTTCTATCAATTTCGTCCTTCGCTTGTTCGACTGTTTGTTGTGTTGGTGATATAACATCTATTGTGAAGTTTTCTTTCAATTCGTCTATTTTATAATCGTTTTTTTCTTCTTTTCTGTTTTTTTCTTTAACAATTTTTACCCATTTCTCAGGATCTGGTATGTACAGCTTTTTACCCATTTTTAAAGTGTACCGTTACTGCTACTGGTTTAGTTAGAAATGTCGCCAACTCGTTTGATTCATCCTTTATATATATATAGATTTGTGAAATTTCATTGAATCTAATAGGAATATATGGTATATTTACAGGATTCACTTCCCATGTGCTATCAGATAGAAACAGTCGATTGAGTATTGATTTGCTATCAGAATAAACAATAGATTCCTGAATAATGTCTGAGTATACTAAGAGTTGTTTGTTGGTGGAATTTAGACCTAAATATTTGAACTCTACCAGAGCCACCTTGCAGGAGTCTGACAAAAGTAGTGTTTTCTCTAGTGGTATACGAAATGAGTATGGTACATTTTCCGGAAAATATTCATTGTACTTATCACTTTGCGCATACAAATATTTTTCACTACTCTCAAGATTCACTTGCATCTTTTATATGTTCCTCGTCCACCCAACTAGCATACTTTATTGGCCATCCATCCCATTTTATAAGGTATTGCGTTTTTCCATTTTTCTTTCTTTTTTTTAATTTTTCTTCAATTATCCACATAGAATTTTCATCTTTCTCTACTTTGAGAAGCTCATTTTCATAGAATGTACCTTTAATATTTTCTCCACTAAAATCTTTTATTTTGTATTGTGCGATATTTTGTCTAAAAAATCTTTTATAAATAGTAAATATCTCTCCACTCCACTGTTGTTGATACGCTCGTCTGAATGGATGTTTTAAAAATGAAATACGAACTTTATCATTTACTTTAAATTTGAAAGGTCTCCTCTTAATTTTAGTCCCTTTTTTAATATACATGTATACCCAAACATTAGCCTCATTACGCTTATTGATATCTTTAGGAGCTATATAATTTATAGATCTGTGTGGGGTAGCATTATAGCTGTCCACAACATCCTGTAAAATTTCATTGTATCTGTAAGTCCGTTGTCTGTAAAAATATTTGTACAATTTAGTTTTTATAGTTTTATTAACCCGTTCAGCCACACTCGCGTGAACTTCATTTTCTGTATTAAACAATTTTATTCCCATATTTTTCAAAAACTTATCTAGTTTCTGATTTTTGAACTCGCCCCCTTTATCAGTTCGAATAGTCTTAGGACGTCTGACAGTATTTTCCATTATATTCTTTATTGCTTCTAAGACGGATTTCGCATTCTTGAATTTAATAGGTTCACAAAATAGGTATTTAGAGAATACATCGATAACAACAAGCAAATATTGATTACCTTCATTATATTGAGATAGATTTTGCATCGATAATAGGTCCATGTCCCACATATCGTCGATTCCTGAGGTAATCATTCTGATTCGAGGAAATTTTCTCCTGACCTGCGTGTGTAAACTATGCGTGTCTTGATTGTTCAACCACTGTTGTAAATTCTTCTTAGAAATTTTCACAGAATCGGTATGTTGTAAAACTTTGTAAAGTTTTGTAGATCCACTGTATGAAGCAGGATTGGATACATTATAATATTGTTCTTTGATTTGATTCTCCATATTTATTTATAGTCCTCCTCCTTTAAGAATATTCATAACCCGATTCTTCCAGTTTGCATTGGGTGAGCTGTCTTGAATCCAGTCAATATCCTGTATTAAATGGTTGAAGATGATATCGAATTCCTCACTCTGATATCCTCGGGTGTGTCTAAAGTCCTTGATTAAAGATTGTAGGTCAAGCTGTTGGAATATCTCCTCAAAATAAATTTCTATTTTTTCTTCATAAGAAGTCATAAGACATAAATCATGATCTATTTGACTAGATCTATGATTTTGACATCCGTAACAATCAGTCTCTGACTTGCAGAGTATATCCACACATATGTCATCAGCGTGGTATTCGAAAAGTTCGTCTAACAGCTGTATATAGGAAACAGAGGTCATTTCTATTTATTATTGAGGATTGAGTGAATATATGAGATAGATATTTTCATGTCACATAGTAATTCCCATATTTTCAAATCGAATGAAATAATTGAAGATCCTCTTCTTATGAATATATTCTTTCTATTTTTTTTAACTATAACACTAGTCTTTTTATCAACATTAATATTGATTACATTCTCCTTTTCTGATGTGAGAAAGAATCCAGATTGATCCAACTGTTTTTGTGTCATTTAAGTCATTCAATTAATTTTCTTAACCTTTATACATTTCTTACAGGTTCTACATGTGACGTTGTCATGCTGCGTTTGGGGATTGGTTGAAATTGCCAGTGACGTCACTATAGTCTGTTTGACATATTGGATTGACTGTACTTTATATATTTAATTAAATATTTTTTGTCTTTTATTTGATTTTTTTTCATTATTTATCCCTCAGTTTATTGGTATTTAACATATATTCTATTAACAGACACTCGATTCTACGTTTTAGTCTGGTATTTATTCATTTAGTTTGAGTTATTTCTTTTGATTCCATTACATTATTGTGATGACTATTTCATTTTATAGTCAGTATTTAGATTGTTGTACTAGATCAATTGTTTTACGTAACTGTTCTGATGCCTAGGAATATATGTAAGTACTAACAGTGCGTGTTTGATTTAAATTTTACCTATTGTTTCATAAATCAATATTTTGATACTTCAAAGGGTTGAAATATATACCTTAGGTTCATTCAGGTTCACGAGTCTTTGTTTGTTTGTATGAATAACTTTGATACTTCAAAAGGATGGAATGTATTGTTGTAGGTTTGATAGAGGTTCACGAGTTCACTTGCTTTGTCTTTATATAACAATAGCTTTGATTTCTAAGGAATATATTGTATTGTTCTCCAGACACCTGTGGGGTATAAAGTTCATTCTTTTGTTTAGGAAAAGTAGAATGCTTTGTTCTCTTAAATCACATGATATTTAAGAACAATGGTTTTCCGGGTGGAATATATTTAAGAACAATAGGTTTTCCGGGTGGAATATAATTAAGAACAATAGGGTTTCCGGGTGGAATGTATTGTTCCAGACTATCTCGTCTACATACTACTAATGTGAACTTATTTTAATGAAATTAGTCCATTATGGAACTTATATCTTGTTGAACAATTAGGTCCATATAGGGCTTATTTCATATCTAAATAATGCACATATCAGGTCATTTCAGTCTATCTGACTCGGCTATATCAATTTGTAATACGACCCTGCCTAACTATGCTTAAAAGCCATGTCCTGATTGGCCAGTGGCCCGAGTTACCATGGCTATCTCGTTCCAGTTTTGTGGTACAATTCTACTTTTTCCAATTGTACCACGAAAAAAATCGGTTTATTCAGATCGCCGCACGCGACTTTTCCCGTCTTTTCTAACTCCGCGCAAACGGGGCATCAACGGAGTACACCCGCACCCGTAACCCTTTGAATTTTGCTACATCTTGACAATCTTGCGAATTTTCTAGCGATTTGTCGCTTGAAACCAGTTTGGTTGCCAATGAATATGGTCCAAATGATGTTATGATATATTGATATATGTTACGACCAAAGAAAGTTACTTAATAAGTATATTAAATGACAAAATAAATCCATGGCATGGGGCCGGGCTGTGCATTCGTCGATTCGAATCTCGATCATATTCGATATTTCGGAATCAAGTTGAAAATGAAAGCGTTTGTTCACCAGTACAGAAGGGGAATAAGATTAGTTTAGTAAACTAGATCATTTAGATCGCTTTGTGTAAGGAAAAGGGTCCATAGTCGATGATCATATTCATGTTGTCCCAACAACGTTCAAAACAGAAATGACAACAAGAGAGAGAATGAGTGGTTCGGGGGGGGGGGCTAGCCCGGGATTGTCGGAAGGACCGAATGGTCCTCCCCTTAATCCTAAAATGACAGCAATCGTATTTCCTGTACAATTTAATTGAAACGCACGGGCGCCGCTGAAAACACATCGTTTTTTAGCCAATCACAACGATTATTTCTAGAAGAGGTGCCTCGAAAAGTCAACGGGGGAATTTCATAACAAGACAACACATTACCAGAGTACTCCATGCAAAGAAATCGAGTACGCCCAATACGAATTACACCACGAAATGTTTTCTCACCTGAGACCGAAAAAGCGCAGTATTTCGTTGACTATTCAGTCGAATTGTGACCATAAACTTTCAGTCGTATTACAAAAGAAATAAATACACGGTGTATCGGTGTGTATGGTCAAGTTGTACCACAAAAAACTTATTGTAGGACTCCGCTACGCGTCGTCCTACAATCACTTTTTTGTGGTACAACTTGACCATACACACCGATACACCGTGTATTTATTTCTTAAATAATCACCAAAGTTCTTCGTTTGTCCGTAATTAAATGTGTATACTAATATAATGGGATCCTTGATTTCTCATTTAGTTATATATTTACTTTCATTAAGGACCAGAATATATTCCGACCTTGGTGTATCATTTCTATAAATAAAGGGGTACTGTACACTAATCCCGGCCATTTATGGGACCATCTCATTGTATACTCAACAGAATATATGCAACAAATGAATGGATTTTAGTCATGTATTAGTAATAATCGATGCAAAATCATAAAGTCATTTTCATTATAATTACCATGTTATTTGCATCTTTCGTAGAGCACATGAGTGTATTTTTCCCTGACCCATGGCTCAAATTCATTCATTTGTTCCATATTAATTCTGTTTAATATAAACAGATGGTCCGGTAAATGGCCGGATTTAGTGTGCAGTCCCCCTTTAAGAATCAATATTCCCAAATCACACGTTTTCGGTATCTACTATAAGATGCATGAATAACAACACGTCTCTCACAAAATGTTTATTGACTCAAACCTTAACAGGAGTCGTCGAGTGTGCGTACATTTTGAAACATAGTCGTGCGTGCAGTTTAGAAAATGAAAAAACATGGTGAGTTTACATGAGATACAACTATGACGTCATATAGATCGCCCGCTGCGTTAAGCATCAAACAGTTTTAGCTGAAATAATGATCACAACAAACTTGATGTAGACGAGAGAGATAATCGCATCTAGTATTCTGGTACCCCCGTTTTATAAATTAGTTATGAAATTTTTGCCCAGAACTGCTTGTTATCGAACTATGTGAATATCGCTTCAATTTGTCCTTAAACCCAATGTTAAACCGAGTAATAACATTTTACGACATTAACAAACTGACTTATCATTTTACGACATCACAAATCCGAGTAATTAGGCGTTTAAACATATTTGATTTGTTCATAAATTAAATTAGTTTATGACAAAAGGGATTGGAGGACAAGTGCTAAATCACTTAGAATACCCTCCTCTCCCTAGTATGATACACTGACAAATTTTATGACACTAAAGACGAACAAAACACAAGGTATATTATATACATACATATAATGAAAAATATAAGTAAATAAACAGAATGGCGATTGCGGAGGAGAATTGGAGGGTCGGTTTACAGTGGAGAGATGGGATGAGTGTGAGTATGCATCATCAACCCGTCGGTGATCATTCCCTTGCAACAAGTAAAAAATACGATAGTACAGGCATATATCAATTATTGAGTGCATAACTGGGATATATCGTACATAGGAAACAAGGTACAAACTTAGAATATTATATTATAAGTAGATTTGGTGTAGAATGGCATGGTCAAAGTGTTAGGTTCTCTCAAAACGGCCGGAATCTCTAATATACGAGTGTACAGCCTTAAAAATATCACTATTCTCAGTATAAGTTAGTTCAGGTTTCCCATAAAGAAGTATGTCTACAGAGTTAATATTATGTTGCATAAGATTATTATTGAGTTTTTGCCGAGATTCGGCATAATGGTTACATTCAAAGAAAAAATGGTTAGCATTTTCATCCCGGAAGCCACACGAGCATGTTGCGGAATCTGAGATATGATTACGTAATTTATCGGATTGTAGGGCACTACATTTACATCGAAGTTGCGTGTGAATAATATTATAATAACGACTCCCATTTGTGAAATACAAAGGTGGTTTCAGCCTTGTCCCCGCGTAGTGCATATGTTTCAATTGCTTCACGAATTCATCATGGGCAAGATTGCGAATAGTTAATTTAATGGAGTTCCATTCCTTTGTACAGGCAGGGATAAAAGTGGATTTTAACCTTGCAGAGTCACAGCGAATGATAATAAAATCAGAAGCATATTTTGATTCTCGATCGATCATATTCATGTTGTCCCAACAACGTTCAAAACAGAAATGACAACAAGAGAGAGAATGAGTGGTTCGGGGGGGGGGGGGGCTAGCCCGGGATTGTCGGAAGGACCGAATGGTCCTCCCCTTAATCCTAAAATGACAGCAATCGTATTTCCTGTACAATTTAAATGAAACGCACGGGCGCCGCTGAAAACACATCGTTTTTTAGCCAATCACAACGATTATTTCTAGAAGAGGTGCCTCGAAAAGTCAACGGGGGAATTTCATAACAAGACAACACATTACCAGAGTACTCCATGCAAAGAAATCGAGTACGCCCAATACGAATTACACCACGAAATGTTTTCTCACCTGAGACCGAAAAAGCGCAGTATTTCGTTGACTATTCAGTCGAATTGTGACCATAAACTTTCAGTCGTATTACAAAAGAAATAAATACACGGTGTATCGGTGTGTATGGTCAAGTTGTACCACAAAAAACTTATTGTAGGACTCCGCTACGCGTCGTCCTACAATCACTTTTTTGTGGTACAACTTGACCATACACACCGATACACCGTGTATTTATTTCTTAAATAATCACCAAAGTTCTTCGTTTGTCCGTAATTAAATGTGTATACTAATATAATGGGATCCTTGATTTCTCATTTAGTTATATATTTACTTTCATTAAGGACCAGAATATATTCCGACCTTGGTGTATCATTTCTATAAATAAAGGGGTACTGTACACTAATCCCGGCCATTTATGGGACCATCTCATTGTATACTCAACAGAATATATGCAACAAATGAATGGATTTTAGTCATGTATTAGTAATAATCGATGCAAAATCATAAAGTCATTTTCATTATAATTACCATGTTATTTGCATCTTTCGTAGAGCACATGAGTGTATTTTGCCCTGACCCATGGCTCAAATTCATTCATTTGTTCCATATTAATTCTGTTTAATATAAACAGATGGTCCGGTAAATGGCCGGATTTAGTGTGCAGTCCCCCTTTAAGAATCAATATTCCCAAATCACACGTTTTCGGTATCTACTACAAGATGCATGAATAACAACACGTCTCTCACAAAATGTTTATTGACTCAAACCTTAACAGGAGTCGTCGAGTGTGCGTACATTTTGAAACATAGTCGTGCGTGCAGTTTAGAAAATGAAAAAACATGGTGAGTTTACATGAGATACAACTATGACGTCATATAGATCGCCCGCTGCGTTAAGCATCAAACAGTTTTAGCTGAAATAATGATCACAACAAACTTGATGTAGACGAGAGAGATAATCGCATCTAGTATTCTGGTACCCCCGTTTTATAAATTAGTTATGAAATTTTTGCCCAGAACTGCTTGTTATCGAACTATGTGAATATCGCTTCAATTTGTCCTTAAACCCAATGTTAAACCGAGTAATAACATTTTACGACATTAACAAACTGACTTATCATTTTACGACATCACAAATCCGAGTAATTAGGAGTTTAAACATATTTGATTTGTTCATAAATTAAATTAGTTTATGACAAAAGGGATTGGAGGACAAGTGCTAAATCACTTAGAATACCCTCCTCTCCCTAGTATGATACACTGACAAATTTTATGACACTAAAGACGAACAAAACACAAGGTATATTATATACATACATATAATGAAAAATATAAGTAAATAAACAGAATGGCGATTGCGGAGGAGAATTGGAGGGTCGGTTTACAGTGGAGAGATGGGATGAGTGTGAGTATGCATCATCAACCCGTCGGTGATCATTCCCTTGCAACAAGTAAAAAATACGATAGTACAGGCATATATCAATTATTGAGTGCATAACTGGGATATATTGTACATAGGAAACAAGGTACAAACTTAGAATATTATATTATAAGTAGATTTGGTGTAGAATGGCATGGTCAAAGTGTTAGGTTCTCTCAAAACGGCCGGAATCTCTAATATACGAGTGTACAGCCTTAAAAATATCACTATTCTCAGTATAAGTTAGTTCAGGTTTCCCATAAAGAAGTATGTCTACAGAGTTAATATTATGTTGCATAAGATTATTATTGAGTTTTTGCCGAGATTCGGCATAATGGTTACATTCAAAGAAAAAATGGTTAGCATTTTCATCCCGGAAGCCACACGAGCATGTTGCGGAATCTGAGATATGATTACGTAATTTATCGGATTGTAGGGCACTACATTTACATCGAAGTTGCGTGTGAATAATATTATAATAACGACTCCCATTTGTGAAATACAAAGGTGGTTTCAGCCTTGTCCCCGCGTAGTGCATATGTTTCAATTGCTTCACGAATTCATCATGGGCAAGATTGCGAATAGTTAATTTAATGGAGTTCCATTCCTTTGCACAGGCAGGGATAAAAGTGGATTTTAACCTTGCAGAGTCACAGCGAATGATAATAAAATCAGAAGCATATTTTGATTCTCGATCGGTCCTGTCTCTGAAACGTTCGGGCAGGATTGTGCTTAAGTAACGAGGTGCATTATTATTTATTATCTTGTGAAGGGTGGATAACCGTTTAACGGTTCTTCTGTCCTCTAGACTATCCCAGCCTATCTCAGTCATTAATCTGACATCTGATACAGAACGAGTGCAACCCGTCACGATTCTGGCTGCATCTAACTGAATATCATTAAGGTTTTTAAGGAGGTAATTCGGAGCTCCAAACCACACTGGGCTTGCATATTCGAGAAGCGGTCTCACGTATGTCAAGTACATTGTTTCTAAAGTCTTTCTGCTTAGTATGCATTTAAGTTTCCTTATTTGGGACAATCTCGCATTAGCACGTTTACACGTGTTGTCAATACACATATTCCATTTGAGATCACTCTGCAGGTCAACGCCTAAATGCTTGTGATTTTCGGTGTATTCCAGGACTTCGCCATTGAATTTAACCACGGGCCTAGTATTTTCAGGGACTTCGAGATCGGTCGTAGCTAGTCGCAGCCGGATTTGGGACCTCGATGTTACCATGACCAGGATATATGACGTCACGTTTCCACCAAATCGTGGTTGCGAGTTCACGTACTACCGATCAAATCCAAAATGGCGGCCACTGAATAAATGAATAAATTGAATGAATGAAACAATTAATCTGTAGTTGATACGTGTAGATTTTTATCTTTGTGTTCGATGGTTGTTTTAGGAAAACACTTATCTATCTAATTTTATGAAACTATTTTTGGAAAGTTGGAGTTTATAGTTAATTCCGAATGTCGATGTTTTTTTTTATATGCCTAGACTTTTTAACAGATCGTATATACACGCCTAGGCCTATATAGACTAATAATATTTATTTATATGCATATCTAATTAATGCTCCTAAAGTATAAAATATACAGCATTGGGTCTGATCAACAGATAACCCTATATAATTTATGATACCTGACCCTCAAATTCGATGATTAAATTACAGGGAATTCATATTGTTTGTATTTGATACTGAAAGTGACATTCGTTACGGCTGCAGCCGCGGTCATAGTCGTTCGAGATTCTACGGATATGGACATGCGCAGACTTATTTCCGATATTGGCTGTGACCGAAGCTGCAGCCGGTCTCGAAGTCACTCACGAGTCGTAAAACCATATTACTCTGATTTATGATGTCGTAAATTACGACATGCGGTATATTTACTTTACTCCTAAATTATGTGTAGATATCGATTTATGTGACGTCACTCATTTGAAAGAGTTGTCAGTTACTAAGATGCGATGTAATTAATAAATAGTATATTACTTGGTTGGTTTGATATTATAGGCCTGATATCAGCCATAGATATCCTTCGGTCTCAGGCTGATATGAGGTTATCTCGGGCTGATATCGGGCCTGATACCGGTGGTGGAGATATCTGCTCAGGCGGACACAAAAACTACATTTGCAGATAAATAAAGATGAATAACTCTAAAACAGAAAATCTGGAAAAAAATAATTGAACACTCCGTTGAATGCTATCATAGTAATGAACATCCATACCAAATTTCATTCAGATCCGACAACTGGTGTTTGAGATATCTGCACGGACGGGCGGAAAAACGGAGGGATAGATGTCTGGGCGGACAGAATGACGGACGGACGAGGTCAATCCAGTATACCCCCATTCTCTTCGAGAGAGCAATTAGATAAGACGGGTGGATGAATGCAAGGGATATAATTAATTATAAACATATCATCTCATATTAGTAGTAAGTGTGGATGTTAAATGTTTAAACATATTTTTTTTTATGTTGACGAAGCGTGTGTTGTATGTGGCCGATGTATCATGTATTCATGGGGTGATACTGCAGACACCGGGATTTCGTTTTATCCGGCTTACCTTATTTGACAAATGTTACTGGTGAGTATATTATTATTATTTTATTTTCTGTTTGTTTGTTTAATAAAAATGTTTAAATGATCGAAATGTACGCGTGTCGCACAAAGCCGCCGCATTCAGGCCCCTTGCGCACAAAGATGTCGCACGCCCCTCCGCCGCTGAATAAAGTCTGTTTCAGCCAGTTAAATTATAAATTGAATAGTAACGAAACTAATAACATGTACGTTCATGTCAAAGATGCACATGCAACTGTATATAAAATGTATATATTTGAATGTATATGCATTATTTTTTAGATATGAGACAATAACATGGCGATGATGATGATGGTGATGATGATGATGATGATGACCACAATGTTCATGGTGATGATAATTTGACAACCTAAACCTAATATCACAAGCATCAACAAAACAGGGCACTGACATTGGCTATCAGAAATAGACTAACAAATAATGTTCTTGCTGGAAAAAAAATCGGTACCGACTTTTCTAAATTCTCTGATTTGAACAATTAAGTCTGTCTGGTATATATATTCCCTTGAAATTACCTTTTACCACTTTTGTTATTTTCGTCGACTTGCTGGATTTTTCTATCACTCTGGTGTTGATTATATCGACATGCAAGCAGTCTATTGCATATCGTTCATAGCATGTAACAATTCACAAATCACCAAACAATAAAGGTGTAGAAGGGCTGCTTCATCGAAAGGGCACCCCGAAAAAGATGATGAAAGCTATGAATTGTGTAGTTGGGTGGGAAGCGTCCGGAATAAGCGAAATGATCGAATGACCTTCTCCTCCACACCGTCATTATTAGCCATGTTAACAACACCATGCACAAACCCCAGGGCTTAAAACTTGCGCAGCCAGATTAACTATATCTTGATAGAGGTGTTCACATTTCCTGGTCAACGGAAATTGTGAGACATCCTATAAATTAATGGCATTTTAAACAACTCCCTTGAGGCAGTTACTTATTTTGAGCCAATCGTCAGAATTTCTGGTTTTGTTGTTGCGTTGGTGTTTGTTATAAGTAGAGGTGATTACTTGAGTTTTTAGACGATATTTCGGAATCGTTATTTAATTGGAAGCCAATAATGAATAAAATGTAAATTTTCTTGATACTTCATCGAATATGACATTCTGATTTGGCGAGCGAACAATGTGGAACTTGTCAATTTGATCTTTGAGATGTTTCAAATCAACATAATTTTAGTTGTGTATTCGTATACAGGTCGTGAGGAATCCAAAATTGAGATTCTAAACAATAGAATAAACATTGTTTGAAACAACATAATGATAATAGCATTAATATACCATTTCCTACGAAATTCCCTGATAAAATTGGCGATAACGAATTGGCGATGAAATGTTCATACTTTTGTAACTGTAATTTCTAATTTATAACTTATAAAAGGCAATCCGTGCCTTTGAATATATACCTGTGCCATGTTATGTGAGTTAGTATGCTATATGCTATGTGATCATTCCATGTAACAATATAGTTAAGACGGTCAAATACAGAATCACAATTTGATCAATAAGCGTCTTTGACTGCCCAAGTAGATATTATCCTCAGATGTTAGCCCTCAATGACTTGTGAGCTACCCCCCCCCCCCCCCACAGTGTGAGAGCAACATTACAACATTATTATTTCCGTCTCACATATTGCCGCCCTCATTCGTGTCATGCTGCATTTCAGTGAGTTGTACATATAACTGTATTCCGGAGATCCAAAGTAAAGCAGACTGACACAATCGGATGCGTAGTGAGTCGGCTCACCAGGTCCCCATTCTCGGTACATGACGTCGCCATCTTGGTCCGTCCATGTGTCAAATGATGTGCCCAAACCATCCACAGCGATGATTCGAGTTGTTTCTCCTGCAAAATATACTCCAGTTATCTCTCATATATTCCGACCGCCACATCCACGTCATAACCATTCACCCAAACCCACCTATATGTGTGTTCTTCCAGTGCTGACTTCAATAAATGTATTCCAGCGTAACCGCCACGGCTGGCATAGGGGTGATTAATCTTACAGTATAGAATCATTAGCTGTCAATCCTCGGAATTCTGTTAAACAATTGAATGCCAAATACTTTGTCATTAAGGTTAATTTCTTGATTACTTTCTCTCTACATAAATGGCAGCAGCGTCGAGAGACAACGGCTATACCGCGTATTTAAACAATATACATGAAAAATATTCGATACTTCCTACGATTTCAAATGAAATTTCGACTCTGCATCATAATGCCGTTGGGTATACTGCCTTGACAATAGCCGTAGTAGCTGCTAATCGCCAGTGCACAAGTAACCAGACAAATCAGCAAGACTGAACATTTGCAAATAAATGAAACATGACAATTAAAACTAACAATTGTTTTCAGTGTTAGTGTCACTGCGGTCGAATATATCAACCCACAGCTGCCGGGGGCCTGATCAGTTGCGACTAAGCAATAAAAAACGCTGAATATTGACGTCACTTGATCAATCGATAGGTACATGTTTTGAGTGTCAGGCGTCCGTTTCCACTGCATGCGTGTGTCTATTTCGTCGGAAATTATCTCACAGTTGTACGCTTGTTATATTTCTACCTTCTACTTATGGGGTTCTCCAGTGCAATTACGGATCAAATTATACGAAACAACTCTTGCTTCGATTGAGATTATGAGCTATAGCCTAAAAGTTTGAAGACAAAGTTACTATAACGCGCTGCGCGTTATATAATTTGTCTTCAAACGTTACCGTTATAACAGCATAACTTTAATCGAAGCAAGAGTTATTTATTAAATAACCTGAAGTTTATTAATCATGATTTCCTTAACATGTCCATGTATAAACGTATGGGCCGAATTGTATATAAGTCCAACCGTTTAACTTTTAATCTGGTCTACCTAAGACTTGCGCTTGAAGATCTTATCCAAGAACATGCAATCCCAATTGTTCACCGCGTACATACATTTTTGTTACCGCCATCTTTTCAATTTAAAATGTACTGTAATTACATGTATCCTGGAAAGGGATTAGCTAAGTCAAAATAACATTTTCCTAATTATTTTGTATAGTTTTATATACGAATAAATTATGTTCATAGTTAAGTATATTATCTCACTTGAAAACTATACCTACAATGTCCTACATCCCTGTATTATAAAGTAATTAATCAAATAATTAAATATGAATTCAGGGTTCCAGATCTCCAGTTAAATCGAATTCATACAAAATCTGATTTAACTTCTGCTTCGTTCTGATGAAAACATGTAAATTTTAAAATGCTATATAATTATTGCACGGCTTATGTGATTATGCAAAACTAGTGGTCCGAGGGAACTATTCATCCACCAAGGACCACTATTTTGGCATAGTCACCGACAAACCGTGCAATATTTATTATATTTTATTGAACGTTCCTCATGCTGTCCCAGATCCCGTAGTTAATGTAGTTCCTTTCGTTCTAAGATTTTCAGTGCGAATTTTGATGTCTCTTTTTTTTTTTGCTTGTCAAATTATCTTTAAAAATAATTATCTATAAATTTTCTTGCATCTAACTGTGGAAATCTTAAATATTCTTCATGAGTAGTTGTTGCTATTTTGACTTATTTCGAAAGCAATGGATATCAGGTGTCGTATGTGTTTAGCAATGGCATGAAATCAACACAATACTTTTTTTTACCGAAAACAAACTGAAGATTCGTTTAGTGCAAACTGAGAAAATTGACAAAAATATCAAACCTATATTGAGATCATTTGAGAAAGAAACATGATACACCGTCACACCAAACACCATGGAGAAAACATCACAAATAATATCAATAATTTACTATACCAGACAAAAAGCAATGTTGAACGTTTGCGGCGAGGCGGAGATGAGTACCTCCTTTGAATAGTGGACATGCTAAAAATAGATTTCTGGATTTCCCAAGCGATAGTGGCCCGGGTGTGCTAAATTTAGGAAGCCAACTATTGTGTTGTGGACGAAACTATCGGTAATAGTGAATATCAGCTAACCAATAACAAGCGTGGATTAGGCTTAGATCGTTACTTGAGATAAAATATCAAGGAATTTTGTTCTGTTATTGAAAAAATAACAAAATAATTTTAGTCGTCCCTATAAAACATCGAACCTGTTTGAAATAAATGCATAGAAAGTATGTCAAACAAAATAACGTCATTCTTGTAGCACTTTTTGTTCCAAACATGTTGTTTTATACACTTGAACCTTACGGGTACGTACATATGCTCCAAAATTTGCCAGGCATTATTGTGCAGGCAATTTTGGTATAGAAAGCTACTTTGTGCCAGAAACCGGATGAAATTACGCATTTTATCGAACGTTCTTCGTGCTGTGTCAGATCCCATAATTACTGTATTCTATTTTCATCGTAGAAAGATTTTAGAATTTTCAGTGCGAATTTTGATGTCTCCTTTTTTTTCCGCATGGTCAAATTCTCTTGCTTCTAACTATGCAAATCTGACATCTTCTTCATCAGTCGTTGTTGCCATTTTGACTTATTTCGACCACCATTTTGGGATAGTCATCGACAAGCCGTGCAACATTTATTATATTCCATCGAACGTTCTTCATGCTGTGCCAAGTTACGTATGTAGTAGTATATAACTTGGCGGTACTCACCTGCGGGTATGATGTTATTTCTGGCGTAGTGATACTCCGCTTGGTTTTTCATCGTTAGAAGCCGAGATCCAGTTCCTTGATTTTGGCATTCCGTTTTTGCGTCGTCAACGCTGTTATCTGTCGTAAATGTCAGATACTTCCAGCATTTGCCTGACACAGTATTCTCCGTGAATGACTGCGGGCAGATTCCTGTAAAAATGTGACATTTTGTCTGTGTGTTAGAACAGTTAGAACATACATATATATATATATATATATATATATATGCGATTCATCGTATAGTGATGACAACTTATTACCCACTTATTTCCTGTTAGAACAGTTAGAGCATACGATTCATCGTATAGCCACTATAGTATTGATGACTTATCACCCACATAATAAAACGGACATAGTATAGTCCCTTTGATGAGTTGACCCTCCATGAACATAATTTGGAATAAATTAGGTTGATAAATACGCGAAATACCGTTCTGCGAGCATTATATACTCTATAATACACTTTACTTATTAAAGTCTCAGCAATTTTCCATTTTGAATTGTTTCGCACAGAAGCGAGACAAACGCTAGTAATAATATTATATCAGGCATAGGCTAACTGATATTATAACGACCGGCTCGGTGCCGAGCACGGGTCGTGTATACGTAACGGGCGGGGTGTGTAGTTGTGACGACAAACATGATTTACAGCATACCGTGTCGATGAAATTTTCTTTTACACAACTTTTTCGAGAAATAGTCACATGACTTCCTTCAGTTATTGTTCAAAACCGCGGAGTCAGCAATGGACCAACACGATGAAAAGAAAATCCGATATGTGATAATGTTATCTGTGAAACAGTTATTATTAATAAATATATTCATATTAGATCAATTACATCTGTCTGCTAAACGAAAATCAGTTGCGATGTCATGGTTTGTGAAGTCAAAACATCATTGATTCATTGCGGGCCAGAATCCAGACAAATCTGCACAATTTTGTTTCATGTCGTCTCCGGACAACTGTTTTCGCATCACTAAACTATAGAACTAAATACGCACACAAGCTTCGATTACATGGGATACTCATATCATGGCATCATGAACTGTTGTATTAATTCCCGCGACATGCATTGTATAACTTGCACAATATACATTAGCATATCATAGGCCTCTAATATCAAATGCAGATATCTTAATCATAAGCAGTGAAACGGTTTAAAAATTCAAATGAGATCATCTCAGAAAGTGGATCAAGTGTCACGGGAATGTAAAGCCATTTAACGACCTACTAATAGCGGTTTCATTGTAACTTTTTGCGGTGACGTTTTGTCCTGCGACATGTTTTCCACCCTTTGCCGTCTATGGTGCCTCTAAAAATTAACACCTCTTCACATAGCACAACAAGGGCGAGTACACCGCACCACAGACTAATTAACTCTTTCGCTGCCAATCTCGCATAAATGCGAGTTACCCAGTCGCTGACAACAACGCATTTATGCGAATTTGGGGGTGCATCTGGTATAAGGGATGTAATTCTATTGTTTTGTTACATTTCGAAAGGGGTTCAGTTATTTTCAATAGAGTGATGGTGCGCACTGACAATTTAGAAAAAAGGTCAATCAAGGTCAAACTGAAGTCCCATGAGTACAGTCCAAGCCAGAATATACCGTTGCAAATTAACTTTTGGTGGGATGCGATCGATGAGTGGAAATAAACATAAGTGTTCCTTTGAAAAAACACAATAGTTTTATGTACAGTAGTAATACTAAACTACTCTAGTGTATTACTATAGTATACAATGTTAAACTGTAGTATATTATGGTTTTACTACAGTAATATATAAAATACTATACATCTATGATCAACCATAGTTATACTATAGTAATATTATGATAATAAAAAAACTGCGGAAAAAACTAAATTAAAGCAAATCCAAGATGGCCGATACTGTCACGTGACCATACGACCCCCATATGATGACACCTATGACCTTGAATTGGGTTTCCACGGCGGTTGGTGATAGGTCATTGCCAAATATACCCGCATGTAAAGTTTCAACTAAATACATCAATAATTACCCGATAGCCATTGCATTACCCATATATACATACAATACTGATATTTAAATCCAGAATGCTTAGCGCTGGGGTGTATATGTCCATGTGGCGCGGTGGCAGCAAAAATGTTAACATGACTTTGTATTACTATAGCGTGGATTGGCTATTTCGAGTAACAGCAACGATACCAGGAATAGGAACAACTTCCGAGTAACAAGTGACTTGTTGGTGATTGGCACTGAGGTGTTGCAGTAAATACTGCCATTTTAGTAGTACCGTTGGGATATTCATGTAGCTTATTTCTATGTGAATTCAATTGATTTCAGCAGGTTTAAATTTAATTCTGTTTATATTATGTTACATCGGTTGTGCACACATGTATATACTTGATTCATTGTTCATCAGAATAATTTTCCACACTTCTCCAAGATACTCTTAATAGTAACACATCTGCCATTAATAAATGGTCAAATGCAGTCAATAATAATGGTGGTTATCATGATTGCGCGTTGTGTAACCAATAGTAGAATAAAGTATATTCCGCGAAATCTAAAATTTCTTAGTATTCCAAGATTTGTTCTAGCTTCCAAATTGTGTCTACGTATTTTGGAAGGAGGTGTAAGATGTTCTGATAAATACACGAAACATTGATATACCGGCTTCATATGCTTTGAAAAATACTGACCGTTGTCCAGCTGTTTTAAATGTTTCGCACAGAAGTGAATATATTAGAGAATGCATTGGCCTAACAATTTTCATTTGTTTTAAATAAATGTTTCTTACAACTTTTAGGACATAAAATAAAAAAACATCCATTACCATGCAGGGAGCCCCACACATATATAGAAGTATATAGAAGAGTGTCGTCTGCTCATGTTTGTCTGGGGCTCTGAATGGGTGAAATTATAAAATTGTTAAAGAATACAAGAAAAAAATATTAAAATTGTAAAAAATTGTTAGGCCAATGCATTCTCTTATATATGCGAGGCGACCTATGGTCCACTCGCATATATAAGATAATGCATTGGCACAGGGTAAAAAAATACCGACTTACGACTGGATTTGATATGGCGGGTCACATATTTTGTAATTGATGTTTCTCTAATCAGACATATCAGGAATGCTCTCTTATGTTCCATGCCGTGCACATTTCTGTTGAGTGTTTAAGACCCAAACACCGTGTTCAAAGTTATATTTTTCATGACTTCAATGCGTCTTTCTGTGACATATAATCCTCGTAGAAATATAGATGACGTATTTATCGACCTATTTCGATGCCGGAAAATATTCAAAAGCGAATATTATTAGGTGTATTTTAGAACGCAAACCGCCATGTGGCTTTAAATGGCATGATCTCAACGTGCTTGTGTAGGCCATGGCAAATTTATGTATTCGTATCCGGTGTCATTTCCCGGTTATAGTATTACACTCAGAGATCTTTGTTTGATCCGAGACATCGGTGCAAACATGGACTATATGTTGTCATCATTCTCGAAAAAAATGGCAGCTGATTTACCACATATAGAAAGCGATAGGCTTGTTAGAAATAAATGATTTCCCTTCTTTCCGACCCCCCCCCCCCCCCCATGCTACATTCTTGTGAAGAAATAATGTAATTTACTGAATTGCCTCTTTGTCATCTTAGATTTAAATTAATGCCTATAGTTCGACAATATGAAGATGAAAGAACTGATTTCCTAAATATAAATGGTGATCTGAAAGTAAGCTACTGAAAACAAAATGTTACAGTACAGTCACCGAAGCGCAACAATAAACAGTCTTTTCTGGCTACCTAACACAAAGAGAGTTCAGCTAACGGCAAACAACTTCGGCGGACGTCACAAAAACGAGAAATTACCGTCACATATATGTGCATGTCATTTGGGGCTTTAATATTTGTGTAGCTGGAATCTTGGATCTTTTTTGAAATTTCGTGAAGTTTTACCTCTTTGTTATACTGTTGTGAAATTTTATCTTTAAAGTCCATAATGCATCGATGCCTAAACTTATATCTAGTAATGGTCGCTTGTGGTTTTGTACGTGAATCAAAATAGGTCGATAAGTACCTTATATAGTATATAGATTTAATATACTGATACAGGTTTCAATGCCATCGTGATGGCGAGACTTGTTCAAGCCATAGGAATTTCGGATGTCCTTGTAAATCAAATGTTCAACAATTTTTCATGTAATCTTGTCGCCGATCGATGCATATACCTCAATGTGCGCATATTAAGTTTCCAGTATATGAATGCAGCTAATTAGTATAGGAAATATACACATCGAGCTCAATTAGGTAGCAGTACACGATTTCACGGGTTGTAGGGGGTCTGAAAAATAGAAATATAAGTATCTGGGGGGCATAACAGCCAGTGTAGCCTGTGTTATATGTGCTATTACTGGTTTGAAGGTTTATTTATTTTACAAAACTGGGAAAGTTCTCAAAAAAGTTAAAAATTTGGATACGCAGCAAGGTTGTCGTATTCAGTGAAGGCCAACTCTGTGTTATTGATTACAGGAAAATAGCCCGATTTCTCTCCCCTGAATTCTGTCATCTGAGCTCGCAAGACTTTTTTTTCAAATTGATACGATAACTTTTTTTCTATTTCAAATATTTCTCAGCTCTAACATAGCTCTTTCATGTGGAAGAATCTTATTTACTGACATTCGCTCTATCATGATCTGTTTTGGGGTTGAAAATGGCCAATTTGAGTCAAAAAATGGGTAAAATTGAGCGTTTCGTGTGTGCAAACCAAGGGGCATAACTCAATGACAAATTGTACGAAGAACCAAAAGTACATTTAAATGATTACACCAAACATTTCTGTCGAAATAAAAACATGCTTGATGGGATATATGCCAACGATAATGGCTTAGCATTGATTTGAGGTACAGTACCCCCTCCCAGGTTGGCAAAATTGCTGGAAATCGTGTATTGCTACCTTAAAGAGACATATCAAATTGGATAAATTAGTGAAAATCTACTGAAACATTTTATCTTTCCTATCTTCGTGTCTATTCACAGTTTCTATTTATGACTGGTCTCGGAATTAGGTGCATTTGCTTGTAGAGTGTTTGTATCAGAGGCTGTAAATACTATGGATTAAAGCTTGACGAGTCACTGAATGAACACACTGACAGGGCAAAAAACAAATTCAACGTATGTCTGCTATGGATAAAAAAAAATCATTCCGGTTCACATTGGGACGGGGGGGGGTTGGTGATGTGATTATATATACATCAGTTACTCTGTACGATTCGTTTCGCGTGGTGCGGTTTTGTGTAATTACATAAAATTAACAATAATTTAATGAAACGTGTTGCCACGCAAACATTTCAACAATGGAATTCCTTGGATACCTGGTGCGAAAAGCCATATTAATGTTGGTTATTTAGTCTTGGTCGTGTTTCCGAATGACCGAGTAATGTCAATATGTATATTGGAGAGGGCGTAAAGTCAGCTACCGAGTTATCACGAAAGCGTGTGAGCACCAGCACAATAGAAATGGTATATAAGAGTCCATAAATAATTAAATAGTGTGATTTCAACTTGACAATTAAGTCATTGAATCAATGAATGTACACCGACCGGCCAAATAAACATGGTTCACATTTTGGGGGAGGGGTGATTATATATCCATTAGTTATTCCCTACGATTTGTTTGGAGTTTTGTTGCATTCTTACATGTTTATGACTGACCACATACAAGTGATTTGCAATTTTGCATGTAACGACATGGGTTGCTATGGGAACATTCCAACAATGGAACTCCTCGGATACCATCTACGAATAGGCGTATTGATTGATATTGGTTATTCGGTCTTGGTCGTGTTTCCAAATAACCACATACATTGTCTTAACATATTCGGGGGGGGGGGGGTGTGACAAGACCATTGTCTTAACATATGCGGGGGAGGGTGGGGGGCTGGCTAGTAAATAACCACAGTGCATATGCTCTGGTCAGCAGAATACAGATGTAATATGTCTGTTCAGACTGCCTTTTTGACTGGGATGTTTAGTTTTAAGGTGGTGGGCATGATGTCACATTTATAATTTAACTTTGTTATTTTTCTCTATAACCAATAATTTGGGTGAAATTGGTTCATTTTTATTGAAACCACACTACTTATATTGACCTTATTTCCCATTCGCACTGAAGAAACACCATATTTGTTATATATCAAAGTTATCGGTGTACGTCAGAGACTTAACTGGACATTTGCGTGTTGAAGGGGGATAACTCTATTTTTTCTTTAAGGTAGCAGTACACGATTTCACGGGTTGTAGGGGGTCTGAAAAATAGAAATATAAGTATCTGGGGGGCATAACAGCCAGTGTAGCCTGCGTTATATGTGCTATTACTGGTTTGAAGGTTTATTTATTTTACAAAACTGGGAAAGTTCTCAAAAAAGTTAAAAATTTGGATACGCAACAAGGTTTTCGTATTCAGTGAAGGCCAACTCTGTGTTATTGATTACAGGAAAATAGCCCGATTTCTCTCCCTGAATTCTGTCATCTGGGCTCGCAAGACTTTTTTTCAAATTGATACGATAACTTTTTTTCTATTTCAAATATTTCTCAGCTCTAACATAGCTCTATCAGGTGGAAGAATCTTATTTACTGACATTCGCTCTATCATGGTCTGTTTTTAGGTTGAAAATGGCCAATTTGAGTCAAACAATGGGTAAAATTGAGCGTTTCGTGTGTGCAAACCAAGGGGCATAACTCAATGACAAATTGTACGAAGAACCAAAAGTACATTTAAATGATTACACCTAAAATTTCTGTCGAAATAAAAACATGCTTGATGGGATATATGCCAACGATAATGGCTTAGCATTGATTTGAGGTACAGTACCCCCTCCCAGGTTGGCAAAATTGCTGGAAATCGTGTATTGCTACCTTATCATCAACTATTCTCTGAGAAAACTGACAGTGTTCCATATCATTAGAAAGGGGAAATGCCAAATACAAAAACGTGGCCATATAGTCGCAAAGCATTTACACTAAATCGCGCATTGTCCATTCATGTACATGTACCGCGTCTCGTTTCGCTGAATTAGTGGCTAAGTATTCTTGGAAAACTACTCATATTTTATATTATTAAAAAGAGGAAATGTCCAACTATTAGATGAATGAAAATATTGGCTAGAGAGGCCTTTACCGAAACATATGCAACATAGTTCAACATAACCGCGCAATGTCTGTGAGACGAATATTTTTACATATTGACTTTTTCAAAGACACCAGAAGAGGTTAAACTAAATCGTGCAATGTTCATATCGCACCCTGTTTTGGTGCATTTATGATTAAGTTTTAACTTGGAAAACTAGTCATATTTATATCATTAAAAAGATGGATGCAAATCTACACTCCTGTGGTCGAGCTGAGAACAAACTGACAATATTTCGTAGCATTAGAAAGGGGAAATACCAATGTTGCACAATGCGAATTTCAGATTTTTAAAATCTATACCCCCACCTTGTTCGAGCTGACTTATTATCAACTATTCTCTTAACAAACTGACAATTTTCATATCATTAGAAAAGAGAAAAAAACATTTCATGATGAATGAAAAAATGTTGCCATCTTGACTTCTTCAAAGTCACGCGAAGCACGTGCATTTTACATACAGATTCTGCCACCCAGCGCTCTGAAAGTGTCGCGGTTCGTTGTCCCATCTCGCGCGCCAAATTTTTGTAATTTTGTTTTTATATATTTTTTTGTTCTTGCGGCCAATTTTCGGTCCTTGGCGGCCTGTAAGATCAAGTATCCTTCATATTGGTTACAATTCGGTTCTACGGCCAGAAAAAAATGTCATGAAGAACCAGTTGATTCTAAATAGTATTTAGAGTGTAGTAAGCAGATAATATGCAGACATTGACACACAATTAGTACATTGAAGCGTTAATGGATGCATGGTGCTATTCCAGTTTTCAATAGTATGTATCCACGATGTGAACTTGTGTCAATTTGTCTATTTATGTACCTGGAACGGCATATGTGTCTCCGCTGCTAAAGTTCGTCCGATATTTCCCGTCTGTCGCAGAACATGTCCTCGATATTCTGTCAACATGGAAATACACGCACCCCTTCCGAGCGGCACATAATATTGCACATTCACTTTCAGACATGATTCCGGAAACATTGACGATGGTTCCTGTGGGTCCCGTTGTGGGCCCAGTTGGGATCCGATACAAAACTGAATTGACCACTTGACTACAGTCAACTGATATTCCAAATGAAAGAAGCAGAATTGTGTGCATGAACATGCTGTGTTATGTTTGACCGTCTCTGTCGTTATAACTCTCTGGTTACTTCAGAGTAGCTTTTATCACGATACAGAGTTTGGTGCATAATTGATTGACAATTAAGGCAATTGGGCTACACCGGAAGAGGTTAAATTAAAGTGGCGAACCAACATTCTAGATTATATGAAATGGTGACAGGGAATTCGTCTCAGATCTATCGTACTAACTCTTTTGTGATTTGGAGTAGCTCTTTACCACGGTAATTATAGCAACCACAACGCGCCGCAGGCAGGCGCGTTGTTGCTTTTCATGTTTAGGCGTGAATGACGTCATTAATTTTTACAATACCATGAAACAGAATTTCGACGCGATGAAAATCCGGACAAGAAAAATGGGTTAAAAATCACGTGACTTCCGCTCCGCTTTTGCCAAGCCTTGTGGGAAAACTGGCCCAGAGGTCACAGGTCGAGGAGTTCAGAATGCCGAAGATACATTGTACATTGTCATTGATTTGTTAGGCGAGTTGAACAACTCAATTCTCAACTGTCCCTACCAAATGACCGGCATCATTATAGTGTGATTTAACAACAGTGATTTTTCAAACAACACCACGATGAATCAATTTGGAGTTATACATCGCAATTTTTCGACAGTAGGCGATGCAAAAGTATTCGAACTAATCAGTGTCAAAGTTGAAAGCGCATTTCATTTTCTACCTCACCCACGAATCAGTTTCGTCAACACCGAGGACAACATCAAGCAAATTATTACAGTACCATGGACCTTAAATCAACGATAGTGTGATCACAGAACACAACAATTTCGCCAACATTTCAACAACTTGAACTTGAAGATGATCATTTTATTGAATATTCATATTGGCGTTGACCTGTTGTTGACATTGTGAATGTCACATTCAATGTGTGATTTGTTCTCTGGATTAAAACAAGACTCCAGCTTAAACTAACAGCCGAATGGTAAGTGCATAGCCATAGACTACACTGTATGCAGTATGCATCAAATTCAATCCATCATGCATGATGTACTCATGTAGTGAAAGTTCAGTCTCAGACCAATCTCGTTCAGACCAATCTCAATACAGTAACAGTTGTATCCTTTTAGTACCCTGCTGGACAAAACAACTGTCCATTTAACTGCGGTGTGGTTAGCATTGCCACCGCTGCCGAAATGCAACTACACCGCGGCTCCACCAGCTAACTACAGTTGGGCCGTGGTGTAATTTCATTAAAATTAAACCGAAAAAAGACGACACAAACCAGAAATCTAACCACGGCGTACATGTCATTCGGCCATGAGGGTACTAGTAGTTGCTGTTCGGCCGCAGTGAATTTGCCGTTAACTGCAGTTACAAACTCTTGACACCGCGGCCGAACGGCAAATACACCACGGTACCAATGGACACTTGCTTTGTCCAGCGGGGTATGCTTGGGGCACCGGAACGCATAGCAGTGACTGGTAGGCTTAAGCATACCGTACTTGGCTGTTGGTACAAAAGTTTGCTGGAATGTGCATACTACAGTACCCTGCTGGACAAAACAAGTGTCCACTTAACCGCAGTGCGTTTAGCGTTGCCACCGCGGCTGAAATGCAACTACACCGCGGCTCCACCGGCTAACTACAGTTGGGTTGCCGTGTACTTGCCATTTGGCCATGGTGTAGTTGCCGCTGTGTACGTTCATTAAACTGAAAAAAGATGATACGAACCAGAAATCTAACCATGGTGTACATGCGGTCCGGCCGCGGTGTAGTTGCCGTTCGCCCATGGTGTACCGTACTTGCCGTTCGGCCGCGGTGCTCAACTGCAGTTCCAAACTCTGACACCGCGGCCGAATGGCAAATACACCGCGGTGACATTGGACACTTGTTTTGTCAAGCAGGATATGTAAATAAAATAGTGAACTTGGAAGTTGGAAAACCCGATTTAAATACATGTATGTACCTGTAGTACATGTATAAAACTTATTCTTCCACCCCAAAAAAATATATATATTAATGGAATGATTAGAGATGGCGAAATAATTAGCGTTAGTTGATCCCCAATTGTCGCATCCCGAATCGAAATGTAAAAACATGTATTTACAATTAAGCGTAGTTACTAGTTCAGACGAAGATATCTACGGTATGGTGTAATATGGTCGATTTCATTTTCTTTGATATTTTCGGGTGGAGGAATCGGGTCCGACAAAATCGTGGATAGATTGTTCCCATGATTGCAGTGTCGCCTTACATGGTACATGATGATTGTGACATTGATGTTGTTGTAGATTGAGATTGACTACCCTGTGATCTTTCCAGCCATTATTTTTATGTACCAGTGCACACAACTGCGATTACTTCGAAATTGATGGTTTCCAAGGATATTTATATGAGCATGTGCAGTCTAACTACCAGTTTAATACTTACTTACATGTATGGAACTCCTTCCACTTACGAAATCTTGAATCGTAGTCGTCCGAATTTTCACTTGAGTGACAATGAAATCAGACTGACCATCATACTGACCAGTATTAAGTATAATTCTTGATTACTTAGTACTAGTACCCGGTACATGCATGATGCAGGCCTACCTTTATTAATTTAATAAATGGAGAAAAAAAGGTTAACAATAAGTTAATTACCAGGTTGGACACATCCTGATTTGAACCACATCTACATGTACATGTACATCATGTGATTTTATAAGCCTACTAATTCTGAAGGGGTCGCTCTCACCAAAAAAATGCTGAAGGGTACACACGTTTTGAAAATGTGCTGAAGGTACATTTTTAAATCTCGTTCTAAATGATGTTTATTATTCGTACCGGTATCTGCCATGATTATTGTTAAACTAGAGGATGATTGTTTGCGTTCCAATGAACATCAAAATGAACTGAAAATAAACTGCTAATGGGCGTCAGAACAACAGTTTAGTTATGGTGTTAATGCCAATCACAAACCTTGTGTACCCTTCAGCACATTTTCAAATCCTGTGTACTCTTGAACTTCAGCAGGTTTTTTTGTGGGAATGACCCATTCAGCCCTACATGTATTACTATCAGGTACCTGTATTGTGAACAACTGATCAATCAATCCTTCCAAGGAGACGGGAGCAACTGCTCTCGTACTCGTACATGTGTGCACTCGCAATTTTTAAATCAGGGGTGCTAAATTTCGCACTTGTCTCTATTGTAAAAATGTCTCTATTGTAAACCTGCCTCGAATATGGGTGACGGGATTGGTAAAACATCAACCCTGGCACAAAATGCAAAGTTTGAGGGCCTGTAATCTTGTATCAGTAAATTTTAGACCAATCGGTCTTATCAAATCAAACAGTGGTTCACCCGACCTGTTACGGTATGTACATGTATACAGTCTATACCGTATATAAAATTTGAATGATTTAACTTATACTTGACCAAGCCTGCAAATAGCCTGACTCATTTGCAGAATGAGGTCCCCAGAGGGTGAATTTAGTGACGCTATCCCGCATAGCGGGCTAGCATCACTCAATTCACCCTCTGGGGACCTCATTCTGCTTATGCCGTCGGCAAACCTAGAATCAGATTGAAGTTCCCCAGTTGAAGTTGGTGATGTTCACCCATTGGGCGCCTCTATTATGGATTTTATCTTCTGCAAATTAGGGGATATAGAAACTTCCCCGAAGGGAAAACGTAACTAAAAACAATGTTAATTTGATACTATAGATACTTCCCAGAAGATGAGGCCTAAGCAGAATGAGATCTACAGAGGGTGAATTTGGTGATGCTAGCCCGCTATGCGGGATAGTATCACTAAATTCACCCTCTGGGGACCTCATTCTGCAAATAACAGACACGCTATTTGCAGGCTTGTACTTGACGTTGACAGTAATAAATCCACGATTTCCCTGTTTTTGTGAAACTTTGGGGATAGTGAAACTTTGGGGATAGCGTAACTCATTGTGACTACCAGTATAGCCACATGGTACATCAGGGTCATATCCAGAGGGTTTTTTGTTGTTTTTTTTCACTTTTTTTTCCTATTTGGTCCCGATTCATATCATAACAAGATGGAAATTATCTATATATATTGACATATGGTATTTAAAGGTACGGTTGGCCTTGGCGGTGGGTATCCTGTAAAAATATTTCCACCCGTCAAAAACCGCCACAAACAGAAAGAACATCAAAATGTAGACAGACTTTGTCCGTATACAAATAAGAAATATCGCATTTATAAACAGTATGTTATTGTCATATGTTTGACCATTGTTATGTAAACAAAAGCATAAAAAGTAACTTTTCTGGCGTTTGTTTATATTATGATGGTAAATATAATGAGCGTTCTTGTTGGTGAATTCCTGATAGGGAGCTAATAAAGAGCGTTTATGCCATTTGTGTGTGATTAGCCAGTAGCATTGTGCTGTTTTCTGTAACACAATCAGGCTCTTGCTTACGTAAAATATAGTAGGTCTTTATGATAACATGCTGTTTACGCGATGGTCATGGTATATATGGACGAAACTATATGCGTTTTAATGTTTTTCTGTTTACGGTGTTTGGAACAAATATTAATATTTTCGACAATTAAGGCCAACCGTGCCTTTAAGTTTACAAAAATATTTAAGTTTAACAGTTGGAATCATACTGTAACAGTATGTTTGGCTTTATCTAGCTTTCATCTGTTAAAACTTGAAATACATGTAGTTTGAGTTCAGGTTTGTTATCATTCAGCCTTCAGTATTTCAATCAAAAATCTATATATATTGACAAATATTATCATAACATCACATGTTTCTGCTAAATTAAGGGGTCCCCATTGTTCTAATTGGACTAAAACAGTCACTGGGCATATAAATTCTGCAAATATTGTCATAGCATTCTGCCAAATTAAGGGGTCCCCATTGTTCTAATTGGACTAAAACAGTCACTGGGCATATAAATTCTGCAAATATTGTCATAACATCCCATGTTTCTGCCAAATTAAGGGGTCCCCATTCTTCTAATGGGATTAAGACAGTCACTGTGCATATCAATTCTGCAAATATTGTCATAACACCCCATGTTTCTGCCAAATTAATGGGTCCCCATTGATCTAATTGGAATAAAACAGTCACTGGGCATATCAATTCTGCAAATATTGTCATAACATCACATGTTTCTGCCAAATTAAGGGGTCTCCATTGCTCTAATTTGATTTAAACAGTCACTGGGCATATAAATTTTTGCAAATATTGTCATAATATCCCATGTTTCTGCTAAATTAAGGGGTCCCCATTGTTCTAATTGGATTAAAACAGACAATGGGCATATAAATTCTTCAAATATTGTCATAACATCTCATCTTTCTGCCAAATTAAGGTGTCCCCATTGATATAATTGGACTAAAATAGTCACTGGGCATATACATTCTGCAAATATCGTCATAACATCACATGTTTCTGCCAAATTAAGGGCTCTCCATTGTTCTAATTGGACTAAAACAGTCACTGGGCATATAAATTCTGCAAATATTGTCATAACATCCAATGTTTCTGCCAAATTAAGGTGTCCTCATTGTTCTAATTAGACTAAAACAGTCACTGGGCATATAAATTCTGCAAATATTGTCATAACATCCCATGTTTCTGCCAAATTAAGGGGTCCCCATTGTTCTAATTGGACTAAAACAGTCACTGTGCATATCAATTCTGCAAATATTGTCATAACACTGATAACACCCCATGTTTCTGCCAAATTAAGGGGTCCCCATTGATCTAATTGGATTGAAACAGTCACTGGGCATATAAATTTTTGCAAATATTGTCATAATATACCATGTTTCTGCTAAATTAAGGGGTCCCCGTTGTTCTAATTGGATTAAAACAGTCAATGGGCATATAAATTCTTCAAATATTGTCATAACATCCCATCTTTCTGCCAAATTAAGGTGTCCCCATTGATCTAATTGGACTAAAACAGTCACTGGGCATATAAATTCGGCAAATATTGTCATATTAACATCCCATGTTTCTGCCAAATTAACCCTTTGCCCAACAGAACGGCCCTGTGCCAATGCATTCTCTTATATATGCGAGTCGACCATAGGTCGCCTCGCATATATAAGAGAATGCATTGGCTTAACACATATTAAAAATGATAAAATTGTCAAAGAATGTAGAGAATTAAGGGGTCCCCATTGTTCTAATTGGACTAAAACAGTCACTGGGCATATATATTTAGCAAATATTTTGATAACGACCAATGTTGACACATAATGCATCGCGACTGATATAAATTAGTAAAGTGTAATGACAAATGTTGAACAAAATGCATCTCGACTGTACTGTTGCAACAATGCTATAAAAGGGGGGGGTCAGGATCTGAATGATCTCTATCTCTAATAATTTATGGACTTCTATATAAGTACAATACAAAAAATAAATACAATACAATAAAATATCTACGTAAGGAGACTATACCGATGTTACAAATAAATGAATTATGCAGGGGTGGGGATGGATACATGGAGAAATAGGGGTTAATTCAGATGATAAATTATTGATATAAATTATTAGAGCGATAACGACCAATGTTGACACATATTGCATCGCGACTGAGCTGTCGCTCCAAGGCTATACGATAGGGGGGTCGGAATCTGAATTATCTCTATCTCTATAGAAAGGAATAGCAATTGATGTACATACATGTACATGTATATAGTAATATATACAAATTATTATCACATGATAAAATATGTACGTAACAGATAACACGACTATACCGATGAAAAAAATCATAAATTGGGGGGGGCTATATGGGGAAATAGGGGTTCATACTGTGAACCGATATAAATTAGTAAAGCGGTAATGACAAATGTTGAACTATAATGCATCTTGACTGTACTGTTGCAACAATGCTATAAAATAGGGGGGTCAGGATCTGAATTATCTCTATCTCTATCTCTATAGATAGTGCCAGAATAATAATTTATGGACTTCTATAGAAGTACAATACAAATTAGTATCACATGATAAAATATGTACGTAACAGTAACAGCTAACACGACTATACCGATGAAAAAATTTATAAATTGGGGAGGGGTGGGCTATATAGAAAAATAGGGGTTCATACTGTGAATCGATATAAATTAATAAAGCGGTAATGACAAATGTTGAACTATAATGCATCTCGACTGTACTGTTTCAACAATGCTATATAATGGGGGGAGTCAGGATCAGCACCCCCCCCCCCAAAAAAAAACCACCCCAAATTGCCACTTCCCTGATGATACTATACTGTCCTAAGTAAATGACTTATTATACCCCCACTTTCGAAGAAAATGGGGGGTATACTGGATTGACTGCGTCCGTCCGTCCGTCCGTCACGCTTTCTTCGTCCGTTTGTTTGTTTGTCCGTCCGTCCGTCCGTCCGTCCGACCTCATAACTCGAACAACTATGAACCGATTTCAATAATTTTTTGTATGCAATCTCCTTAGGACGGTCTCTCCGCATGATGCTAATTGCGGTTCGGTCCGACTTAATAACTTTAACAAATATGAACCGATTTCAATAATTTTTGGTATACATGCTTCTCACAATACCCTCTCTACATGATGCGACTAAGGGTTGGCTCAGACTGTTTTTCGTAATATTACACCTGTTTTTTCGACTTATTTTGACTTAGAAAATTCTGTCTGACTTAATAACTTTAACAAATATGAACCGATTTGAATAATTGTTTCTGTACAAGCTTCTTGTGACACCATATCGATATTATTAGTCCGAATTTTTCTTTAAAGTTAAAAATCTTTTTGGTTGAGTTTACGGATAATGCGGGTTGAATTTGCCACAGTGGGGGTATGCTAGCACTCGAGTGCACACCTCTTGTTGAACATGGGCTACTGGCCGGAGTTTTCGTCTGATCATCATGAATTTTGTCGTGGATGTTAATATTGACATGTAGATGGGAACGAGTCATTTTGGGGTCATTCTGCCATAAAACATGGCCGCCAGAAGCCATCTTGGACTTTACTCTTTGTACGACTAAATTCTTTGCTACTAAATTTAGATGACATGTAGATGGGAAATGAGTCATTTTGGGGTCATTCTGCAAAAATAAAATAAAACAAGGCCGCCAGTGGCCATCTTGGATTTCAAAATTCAATCCATTAGCACGGGCTACATGTCGAACTGTTCGCCTGATCATCATGAAATTTGTATGAATGTTAATATTGGCATGTAGATGGGGACGAGTCATTTTACTCATTACTTTACTCATTGCATGACTAAATCCTTTGGTATGGGCTACAAGTGATAGCTTTGGTCTGATCATTATGGAATTTGTCATGACTTAGCATTGGCATGTAAATCTGAATGAGTCATTTTGTGGTATAAAACATGTCCGCATGCAGTCATCTGACTCATCTTGGATTTCACTCTTTGCAAGAGGAAATTCTTTGGCACACCCTACAGTCAACTTTCCTCAGCCGATCATTTCCAAACTTCATATTAATCTTGATATTGATCTACTAACTGTACATGTAGATGGAAGCAATCAAATGTTTTTGAATTTCATTTGCAAACATAGCCGCCAGCAACCATCTTGGATTTTACTTTATATTCCGGTATATCTCCATGTTGATATAAATCTAGAATAACTCAGACATTTCAACTTTCCGCATTCCTAATCACTCTGTTGAATGTAACATATGATATTATTCCCTTTTCAATTTCAAAATTGTATATACCGGCAGTGTCGTTGACACTTTCAGCATTTCATTTAATTCAGTTAATTCACATTTTCACCAGCTTACCGTAGACATACATGTAAACCAATTTCATCATTGTTTTCTTCATTAAAGGAAATTGCAAATTCGTTGTTTATTCCATCATTTCAACATTTCATTAAAGGGACACTTTATGTGTGGTATGTTCACACATATTGATTCATTCAGACGAACCAATCCATATTTCATGAAATTGACACTTCACATTCAGAACACTTCCAACTCAAATATTAAAGTGACATTCCATTTCCATCCGTTGGAAATTCTAATTCAACTTCAGCCGATATGTATATATATATACATGTACATAATTTACATGTACATGTACCTACCACTTTATTCATGAGAAAATTTCTGCATTCATGAAAAAATAATTCGTTTAACATTTTAACCTGTACTGTGGTAGCGTGATTGCAGACATCTATGACCCATGGGCCTGGTTGAATTCACTGCGGTTTGGTGGATCACATCCATCCTCAAGCTACACATGCTATATATGGCATTTTGATCTGACGTGCAGGGGTAGATAAGCTTGAGACCCCACCACAGTTCAATTCACACCAGGTTCTCAGCTGTTATTTTCGAATGTTTGAACTTTAGTAAAATATGTCTGGACTGAACATAATCGGGATAATGTTGTTACCGGTATATACGTGTACATCAAAGCCCATGCATATATAATTATATAGCAGACTACGCCAAGATCAACCAGTCCTTATCATATTTTTTGTCTGAAATTTATAAATAACTTGTAACTCAGGGTTGGTAGTTACAAGGTTCCTTGGCAACATCAGGTACTAGTAACGTGGCTATTGGTGATTATACATGTAATATCTCAAATTCTCAACCCACGTTCTAACCTGGTATTTTAATATGATGCTACGGACATCTCACCGAGTGGTATAGCACAGGTACATGTACATGTAGTAAGCAAAATCATATAATTATTGCAATATTGAAGTTGATGATAACATTTGTGGTTGCTCCATTACGTGTCACGTGCGATCATATTAACGTTAATGCAATTATGCCCCACTCCTGAAGGAGTTAAATTTAAGTGTTTAAAAATATATACATCCCGACAGCACGCAGTACGCCATAGAACTAAATTGCTGGTTATAAAGTGGGCGACAAGTATAAACATAACTGAACAAAGATATTGTTAATTCCATTGCACCATTGTTTCCATTACCGTGTTGTCTGGCTCACTTGTCACCTGGTGCGATGCCACCACTACCAGTATATATCCTAAGTATATATGTATATACACTCGTAGTGGTGGTATCGCACCATATGCATCACTCGTAGTGGTGGTATCGCACCAGGGGACCTGATGTCTGGCTTGTCGTAATTGGTACTCCAGTTGTTATGGATTGCCATCTAATGGAAGTAACCACAGCACAGCCTGTCACCCAAATAGAAAAATAAACGAGTTTCAGCCTTAAATCGTATATATTATTGAACGGATGTGGCTCATTTGAACCTTCAACTTATGTCTACTTAGTAATATGGAAGCAGGGAGAACTTATACTGATAAATAAGCCAGATATAGATCATGCCATGAATATCTACTCTCAGCTACACACGTAGAGATCATTCCACCAGTACAATACCTGGGATCGTTTTGGTGTTAGGACAGGGAAGTTTTAACATTGAAACAGCAGTGTCTATAATTTAATAATATAACTTACACTCATTTAATTTCTCCTAGGTAATTAATGATACGGGCGGCGTTGGCGGTGAGTATGCTGTTAAAATATTAACCTCCATCAAAAACCGCCATAAACAGAAAGAATAGTAAAATATAGACAGACTTTGTTCTTATACCAATCAGAAATATGGCATAAACAGTATGTTATTTCAATTTGTTTTCCTTTGTTATGTAAACAAAAGCAAAAAACATAAAGAGCGTTATTTGTAACTGTTTTCCTGATATGGAATAATAAAGAGCGTTTATATCATTTGTGTGTGATCAACCACTAGAATTGCGCTGTGTTGTGTAAAGAGAAGCACAACAAACGCAGGCTCTTGTTTACGTACACCATCGTACGTGTTGACGTCAATATACTATTTACGCGCTGATTGTTTGGCATATGAACAAAACAGTATATATTTTAATATTCCTTCTGTTGATGGCGATTTGAAAACATGTGAATATTACTGCAACGAACGCCGCCCGTGCCTTTAATTCAATGTTTATTACGATATCGACTCACAAATGTCACATAATTGCATGCATTCTCAAGCTGGGACCACCCTCTAATGTGAAGTAGAGTATTGAGGAACAAGTATTAACAAAGAATATATATGCCCTGCCTTGTTTGTTCAATGTTATAAAGTTCCGGGTCAGAACATTAAAAGTTTCCAGGTTTTGTACTGATGGAATATGATATCTACGGGCGTTATACATAGTAGAGATTCATGGCATGATCTAGATATAGATTTACGTACTTTATGCACTCTGAAGAAGCTAATGCCATAGTTATAACCATTCCTCTCAGCCGTTGTCAAGCATGCTCGAACAGAAGGGAGACAAACGCTATATCAAGAATAGACTAACACTAGACTAATATGGAACGGTCTTTTTTGGTGCACGCTGAGGAAATCTAGTGACCCTAGTGAATTATCAGAATTATATTACCGAAGTTAGCATTGCTATAACAAATATAGTCAGTATAAAACATGTAACGTTTTTATCAACCGTCTATGATCCAAGGAGCAGGACATGGATCTAACGTTCTATATTTGAATGGTGTCCTACTCTTACATTTTAAGGTGTGTTTTAGGCTTGGATAAGGTATAATATCATGCGTGGGTCAATTTGTATACTCGGGTGTGGTACCTAGCTCCAGGGGTGGGGCTGCAGGTGTATCTGTTCTGTGTCTAGGATGTACGACCTTAAATGAGCTTCGGTGTACCTCAAGTACCTTCTGCCATGTGTCTATTCAAACTACCTCTAGGTGTGTTTTAGGTGTGCGACCAACAATGTAAATGAGCTCAAAACGTGTCTTGCATATATAAGAGAATAATTGGCCTATAACAATATTACCTTTACATTTTAAGCCAGTGCATTATCTTATATATGCGAGGCTCCATACGGGAAACTCGCATATATAAGCACATGGTATTTAATGCTGCACCAGCGCAGCTTCCGCTATGAAAGGTTTATATTTAAAACTTTATTCTAGTCGATAGTTCCTTATAAATTGAACATACTGTTATAAGTCCACAAAATCGACTATAACAATATTACCTTTACATTTTAAGCCAGTGCATTATCTTATATATGCGAGGCTCCATACGGGAAACTCGCATATATAAGCACATGGTATTTAATGCTGCACCAGCGCAGCTTCCGCTATGAAAGGTTTATATTTAAAACTTTATTCTAGTCGATAGTTCCTTATAAATTGAACATACTGTTATAAGTCCACAAAATCGACTGGGTAGTTCTATAAATAAAAAAGTTTCAAAATCACAAAACTCCTACTTTGTAAGAATAATAGTAAACACATATCATACAGACCAGATTCATAATCGGAGCATGCAAACCTACAATCCTTAGTATAGATCAGATCTGCATACGAAGAAGGAGTTTAAACTAGCTGAAATATTGGTGTAACCATGGGCGACTACAAAATTAACTGGAATCAGTACAAACTTTAGGATATACCATTTCTTATATACTATTATCCATCCGATAACTAACATTATTTCTGATTGGATAAAAGTCGTCGCATGATAATGCTGGAACAAGTCATATTGGACTGGGTGACGTCATTTGGATAAACATACAGATGGATACTGAAACTTTCATTGTACAATGTTGTGTGCAGTATGTGTTTTCCTGTACTAGTCTTGTGGTTAAAAGTCATATTGGACTCGACTTTTCACCACAACATGGACTCTTACAAGAAAACACACATACTGTACACAACATTGTATAATAACTTTATAGTATTGACAATTTGACATACATGCAAGTAGGCAGTCAGTCAACTCTGGTGAGTAATATCATTAATGCTCCAGTATACGGCGTACTCCATGCTGTCAGGAATTATATATTTTTAATTCTTCAATTTAACTCCTTCCGGGGTGTGACCTGGCCAATATTCACCAAGCCGACGGTGTCGGACCAATTTGCGGATGAAGATTGATAACTCTAAAATCAGGTGGCTTTGGGTGTTTTCATATTTGACAAAACGGCCAATTTTTTGTTGAACAAAATGTTGATAAATAAAACGTTATGGGCAATTGTATACTATAGCTGACTGCGGTTAGCAATATTTTGGACAATTAATCGATTCTGATAACTGAAGCGGTATTTAAAAAAAAAATTGTTGCTGATGTTGTTGTTGGAATCTGATGACATGGGGATCATCGAATCCGATTGAGTACCTTTAACAGCTGTCGTTCGTGAACTTTTCAACCTTTGAAAATGCTGACCAAGATATGGGTGGTGAGACACCCGATCCCTCCTTGTCCCCACGTCCCTGATCAGATGAAATGAAACCCCGTTTTAAACCAAAGGGACGTTCTCAAAGGAACTGTAAGAAACTTGTAACGATCTTCCGTCATTAAAGTCAATAAATTAATGAACTACATGTCCAACGATTCTGGTCAAGGGTCTGGTTTACAGGGGGTTGTAATGGCACCGTTACTGTGAGACACATGGGTCTTCACACCGACAACATGAATAAATAATACGTCTCTCAGAGAAATATTTATTGACACAAAGCTGGAGAGGAGTCGTGCAGTATGAAACATAAATGTACATGCATATGAGAAAATAAGCACACGATAAGGGTCGACCGACCATGGTGTGATGATATCAAGGGTTCACTTTGTTTGTTTCACACATGGCACCGTTCATCTGAGCATTGTTGCAGATAATGGAGTTGTACATGTACACGGTCGAGTACTGCATCAGACAGGCGCAATCATTTGGTCCGCTTGGCTCATATTTCACATTATAGGTCGATTATGTGCGTATTTGCGCGATGATATGACATCGCTACTGTGAGACATACGGGTCTTCACATCTAAAGCATGAATAAATGACACGTCTCTCAGATAAATATTTATTCACACAAAGCTGGGGAGGAGTCGTGCTTTATGAAACATAAATTTACATGCATTTGAGAAAGTAAGAACACGATGAGGGTCGACCGACCATGATGTGATGATATCATGGGTTGACTTTGTTTGTTTCACATACGGCACCGTTCATCTGAGCATTGTTGCAGATAATGGAGTTGTACATGTACACGGTCGAGTACTGCATCAGACAGACGCAATCATATGGTCCGCTTGGCTCACCGTTTGCCCATGCTGTCCAGAGTGCTCCCCCGAATTGATCCTCCCATGTGGTCCATCCCATTCCGATTCCATCAACAGCTATTATGCCTGTCTCACCTGCAATAAAAATGAATTGCGATATATTACTGCATCATTCATTCTGGCACTATCTAGGTCAATGATTTATACACTCAGGACATACGCTTGTGACACAGTAACTTAATAATATAAACGTTTGTGGTATTAGCGCTCATGTCCCCTAGCAATCGTGCCACAGTGTGTCTATCCCAGTTGATGTCGTTTGCCTCATACCAAGCTACATAAACTATATATATATATATGTGTCTTCTAGATACTATCTTCAACTATATGCGACATTATGTTGACCACCAACATTACTCACTTCAACATATTAATGACCGTCGATTATTACCAAATCAAACTACCAAAATACATAGTTGACGAAACAATAATGCTGACTCCAGAGCCAACCTTATGATCACTAACCCCCCCCCCCCCCCACACTACTTCCATACTGGGAGAGTAAATATAATATATTGCAAAATGCGAAACATGTGTAGCGAACACCATTCAGACAAGTTCCGAAACCACATAACTGAAACGTGTATTTGTACCTGTAATTCTGGTGTTGAAGATGCCAATCATTATCTCCACTGTGTATGGACGGAAGTGAACGCTGTATCGCGGTAATCGAACATAAATAAAAGTCGCTCGCCTCAGCTTGACTACGGTACGTATATTTTCGTCTTTCCCTCCAATTGTGTAAAAATCCCAGCCCGGGTGCCAATCTGCCTCGATGAGGGGTATGTTCCGCTACATTTTCGTACTAATTTCGTTTCAGTGTAGTGTCTAGTTCTCTCGTAAATCAAGGTTAAACCTCCTATTTTCGTGCTAAAAACACGTCACGTTTGCGATCAAAAGCACATTTTTCAAACTATAAAATGTCTTATTTTATAACAAAGACACGTTTTGGATGCCTTATATAATATCCCATTGAAAGCCACGCTTAGCGTTTGTCCCATGTTTCCTGTGTTTACTCGACATACGAGCCCGTTTTCAAAGCGTGGTGCTCCAACAGAATTGAACGCACGGTAAGATCTGACAAAAAAACATTGAACGCACGGTATTTTTTTTAATTATTTGCATTGAACGCACGGTAACATTTCGATTACACCCTTTTACGGCCGGTTAGCATCATATCGCACGTTTCTAACTTGATTTTCACATGCCACAAATGAACATTTTTTACATTTCCACAGCCAATATTGCTACTTGTGCTAACAATGTTTATTAAAATGGTCAAATGTCACAGTCAAGATATGAGATACATTAGATCATCCTACAAATAGTCCTTGAATGTCCAGTGTTTGAGAGTTTCTCTTGTTTGTTATCTTAACTAGCACTTTAACTATCATGAGTAACCTTGAAAACCCCACACTCTTTTGTCAGTGGTAGTCTTTTATATTTAAAAAAACTATAGATTAACTATAGTGTACAATGTGCTAGAATTTATCCAAAATACGACAAATTGTATCTTGTTTTAGTGGAAATAAGTCACATGATAGCATGTTCTAGAAAATAACACAATATAACACAGAATAAACAGTATACAGTATAAATCTGACAAACAAGCATTGAACTCCAGGTACTTTTTTATGTGTATTGAACGGCTGGTAAACTTTCGATTACACCCTGTAAAATGCCATACACTTAATTATGTATATTGGACTGAAAACTGAAGTGACGCCGATCGTATTAAAATAGATTATATCAATGACAAACACATGTGGGCATAATTGAACTCATATTACGGTCGTAATCTACAATCTTTGTTTCAAGAAATAAAACTTTTAATTTTTACCTCCAGCTGGTGCAAAAAATGTGCTAAAATAGGGTTTTATATGGAGTGGCATGGTGTGTTCAACACCGAAATAGATATAATGAACATGGATGCGCTTGTTCCCCACACCCCAATTGATCAAATACTACTAATAGTTGTATTTTAACCCTGCAATTTAACAAAAAATTGGAAAAATTCAGACTTTAAATAAGTAGAATCTTGATCTTTCCGACTGGATTTTTAGTCTAAATTTGCATTTTTTTATTTAGCCTAGTTGAAAAGTTATAACTTAATGGTGACAATCAAATTCGAAACGGTAGTCGGATGTTTTGGGGTTGAGTTACGACCAATTGGATCCCAAAGAGTACAAATACATACACCAAAATAGGATATTCCCTATATTTCACGGGGAGGGTCATGCCATCAAACAGGACCAGGATGCAGATGGAACATGTGACCTTGGTCTAGGGAGGGCGAGAGGTGCCACGGATTGCATTTTTGTCACCATACTGATGCATGCAATCCATGTAAAATTGAAGGAATTTGCAGGGAGCTGTTAAGTTAAATACTTGTATATTAAACTGGCGTGTGTGTATTCCATTGGTTATAAGTCCATAACATTCATATAAAGTGCCCTTTATGTAGACCTTCCCCTTGCTTCCCGATCGATGCTTCTGGTGGACCACATTTCGACGTGTCGCCGAATCTATATATACGCCCCATTTCTATATTTCAGATGGACGAATCCTTTACTTGGATTCCCCCCGCAACACCGAAGTTCTGGTGTCTGGAGCCCGACTGTACATTCACCACCAAACATAAAACGAGCTTGAGCAGACATTTAAAGATACACGAACGTGCCAGCGTGGATCAACATGAAGATGGTGTGGTAACAACAGTTCAATTTTACCTGCCCAGTCATGTATATGTGTGGCGATCTGGTCACAAACATCACTCATGGAACATATAGTTTTGGGTGTTGACTGAAACCGCAGTCGTTTACATGGTTGAGTGGGGATTCTGCACTTCCCTGAACTGATGTGTTATCGTTTTGTAATCGGTTGGTAATCCTCACGGAATTCGTATTTTGATCTGGCACAATCTCCCTGTCTTTTCTTTCAATCGTTTCGGGTGTTACACCATACTGCCGAACTACCGATTTATGGAGTCCATATTTTTATGGCTAATTTGTTTTGCCAATTCTTCTCCTGCGTGGTTTCTTATAGATTGCTTGACAAAATGTGTTGCCAATTTGATGGCATATGTCTGCATATCAGCCGGATCCATCTCTTGAATATATCGATTAAATAATGACTAAAGGATTGCTGTGTTCAGGGTTTGTATACATGTATATGTAGCCATAAGAAGTGATATTGTGGCGGGTAAACACAAATACAAGTCCGAAATCGGACAACGGAGACATTTTTGATGATCAATTTAACTCTTAAAATTAATTAGGAAAATAGCTGAGGTAAGGGAATTATTTTTGTAGAGGATTGAGAGGCCAACGTATCGCGCCATAACTATTATGTTAACTAAAATGTATAAAATACCTGCGCGTATACATAAACCATCTATATCAAGAGAACATATTGTCGACTGACATGAACGCGGGTTAGCTGTCAGTGTGTATAATAGGCCTATTAATAATAACAGTAGTTAGAAATTACCACACGAGATATGGATGTTGCAAGGAGACAACGATAGTCGACCAATGGGATTGAATGGTAACATTTCGCAACCTGCTTTAGCTGGGTAATTACTTTCTAATATCAACATTTCTTCCTTCTTATTATACAATACAATGGGTTGGTTTATGTCAGCGGAAGATTCAAAATATTGTTCCATAAAAGAGTCCAGACAGACTCCAGTTTATAAATGTATCGTACTGTTTGTTAACAAATTACCACACGTGTCCAAACTGTGCGTGGTAAGGACAATTATGCTTGGCCACTCGTTTAAATTATATATTTTCGTGCGTTGCCATGGAAATTATGTTCAAACAAAACCCTGTATGTTTATGTTACTAGTATATGGAACTTTTGTAATTATAAAGCGCTCTTTAAATATACGCCCATATGTGGTACATCGCATTGGGACTTAGGATGTCACGTATTATGCGTCGATATTATTGTATACCAACCATCATGTGCAAAACGGTATCGCTTTCTCGAGTGTAACCTTGGAATCCCACCATCTTTGGTCGAATGTAATATTTTACATTTATAAAATACTAGTATATATATAGTTTATACTGTGTTATATTGTGTTATTTTCTAGAACATGCTATCATGTGACTTATTTCATCTAAAACAAGATACAATTTGTCGTATTTTGGATAAATTCTAGCACATTGTAAACTATAGTTAATCTATAGTTTTAAAATATAAAAGACTACCATTGACAAAAGAGTGTGGGGTTTTCATGGTTACTCATGATAGTTAAAGTGCAAGTTAAGATAACACACAAGGGGAAATCTCAAACATTGGAAATTCAAGGACTATTTGTAGGATGATATAATGAATCTCATATCTTGACTGTGACATTTGACCATTTTAATAAAACATTTTGTTAGCATAAGTAGCAATATTGGCTGTGGAAATATAAAAATGTTCATTTGTGGCATGTGAAAATCAAGTTAGAAACGTGCGATATGATGCTAACCGGCCGTAAAAGGGTGTAATCGAAATGTTACCGTGCGTTCAATACAAATAATAAAACAAATACCGTGCGTTCAATGTTTTTTGTCAGATCTTACCGTGCGTTCAATTATGTTGGAGCACCACGCTTTGAAATCGGGCTCGTATGTCGAGAAAACACAGGAATAAACAGGGGAATATCGCTAAGCGTGGCTTTTAATGGGATATTAAGGCATCCAAAACATGTCTTTGTTATAAAAATAAGACATTTTATAGTTTGAAAAATGTGCTTTTGATCGCAAACGTGACGTGTTTTTAGCACGAAAATAGGAGGTTTAACCTTGATTTACGAGAGAACTAGACCCTACACTGAAACGAAATTAGTACGAAAATGTAGCGGAACACACCCCTCGTCGAGACAGATTGGCACCCGGGCTGGGATTTTTACACAATTGGAGGGAAAGACGAAAATATACGTATCGTAGTCAAGCTGAGGCGAGCGACTTTTATTTATGTCCGATTACCGCGATACAGCGTTCACTTCCGTTCATACACAGTGATCTCCAAGTAGGTCCATTTTTGTCGAAGAGAGGCTCGATCTTTACCGAAGTTCAAGTATACACGGCTTTTATTCACTCGAAACGAAATATTTGCTTTACGGATTAGAAGGCATGCCCAACAACCAAAATACCATTATTTTTATATCTCATTATTGTATGTTATAGGAAACGTGCAATTAAATGTATCAGTTTGATGGACATTTCGCGTGGCCCATCTTTTTGGCATATACCACTTCGAGCCATGCACGTAATGCTATTACACAAATCGTACATAGCTAAAACAAAGCGTTTTGCACAACCCTAATCAAATCAATAAGTCACTAACTACCATCTTCATATTGCTCGGCGACTTCTAAACTATCGAGTATGGAATACGGATGAAATCACCAACACCAGCAACTCAAACACTCTCTATTCCATATCCCTTGGTAAACATGTCTGCTACCTTATAAGTTTTATTTATTTATTTCAAATTTATCTGGAGCAAGACTCCATGTATGTTGAAAAAACTTGTGCATACGTTAAATATGCTTAAATTGAAAACAAGTAAACAATTCACCTAAACAAACGAACGGAAACCAGAGTATACATACCTGGTATTATGCTGGCTAGTGTGTACTTGAATTCAGCGATGTTCTTGATTGTCAGCAATCGGCCGCCCACGCTCAGGCAATCATCCTTGGCGGTGTTTATGTCTTTCAGTGTTCCGAATGATAAGTACATCCAGCAATTTCCCGATGCAGTGTTGTCAGAGTATCCTGATGGGCAAACTGTGAACGGTACATCAATTGGTGAATGTTATGTAATAGCAGTACCGTGTACATACGTGGCTCGAAGCGATATATAACATAAAGATGGGTCATGCACAATTACCATAAAACTGATACATATGTAGTTGTACGTTTTCTTTAGCATAAAATAATGAGATTTAAAGATGTAATCGGAGTTAAAATGTGAATTTTATTATATGTGTTTTAGTTTTTTATTTATATTATTTCAATGAAAGTAGGACAAAAAAGTACCGTTATTTTATTTGAATTTGTCATTTTCGCCGTGCCTGGATGATCGGAACAACTCGAGGAAAAGTCACCACGTGTGTAAAACAGTTACACTGTGAACTATTTTAATAATGACAGTGTTGGTTATTGGAAACCAGCATAGTTGCGAGTGATATTCTTGTCGATTTGCAACCACCATAGCCACCATTATTATATATCTTGCGATATATAAGTTCTTGAAGGTCTCATACAGACACTGACGTTTGCTCAAAACATTAGCCAAACACCATAACATAACTACGTTTTCTTGACAGCAACGCTTTGTCCTACTAGCATCATAGTAATTAAGCAGGCCCACCAACAACAAAATTAACACGACCACTTAAACAGGGGTAGTACTATACAAATTGCAATTCTTGTTCTTGTTGACTAACGGCTCGGTACAATATATAGTATACTGTATATAATGTATGCATATAGTATACATATAAAAGAGATTGCTCTCGAACATTAAGTACGTGACCGTTATTTATAAAAATTAAGACAATAGAACAATATTGTGTCTTTGAACTTTAGTTTTGCTTGTAATAGCACCCCTGTCAATTTTAACAATACAGCAGCATGTATACCATAACCGAAGGATGTACTTAGAAGTGTTCTTCGTTGCCCCTTTCTGATATACGTCGTTCTGTTCCGAATGTGTTCTTTTAGTTTTTTGTCATGGCCACCCGACCATATAAACTTATGAATATATAAGCACCTGCTTTTTGTTTTATAAATTCGACATCTGACCATCGTAGATTATCAAGGAGCTCATAAGTTAAATATATATGCATGGTCCAAGAACTCCAGTTAAAATAACAACATAAACATTTAATTTAATACCACTTTCTGATGTAGAATGTTAACAAAATGTTGAAAACCAAATATGACATATACACTCGACCTATAGGTATTAAATATAATTATGTTGTTGAAACGTTCCCAAAATAACCTTGGTGTCCTTTAACAGCACCATGGCAATTCAGCAGGACTCACCAACATCGATGCAAATTAACAGGACTACTTAATCAGTGGTGAGTACCGAACACCAAGACACAATAAACTAAGGCCGTGCACACACCTGGGCAAGCGTTCTCATTACAGGCGACGTTCTGTGCTGAAACACCAACGCAATCAGCTCCACCGTTGCTTGGTGACGGATTTGTACATGTCCTTGTCTTTGATTGAGAACCTCCTCCGCAAGTGACTGGGCAACTTCCTGAGTTAGCCCAAGCGGCCCAGACACCAGCCACTGGAAGTAAGAGGAAACCAAACCGGAGTTAACAATTGACAGTAAGAGCAAAACAAAAGTTCAAAGTTACAAACAAACGAGTTACAATAACAAATTTGTTTTCTATTATCCTTTTTTTATTATACTAAATAATGTTCGGGCGCAACCTCTTTTATGTGCGTGCACCAAAATAAAACAAGTATTGCAATTTTAAATAGTACGTAGACACATACCGAAGTGAAGTCCTTGAACAAAGCTGGGCACGCTTTCTCATTGCAGGCGACGTTCTGTGCTGAATCCCCAACGCAATAAAGATAGGCCATACCATGAGTGTATAATTACGCCGCATCTCCATGGCAACATGGACACCAGAAGGCTCCTCCAGATAAATACACATAAGACCATAGTTACGAGCACCATTGTCATATAAGGGTCAACCATTGGAACTTTTGCTTGGGTAAAATCTATTTACATGTTTGTTCGGATATCGAACACCGACAATGATTTTATGGTGCCCAATGTAACCTGATAGAACCTGACATATAATTTTACACTTGACACATAAGCTACATATTATATTTTATAATTATTCTCCCAGCCGATGTTTATCAATGTCATTACATTATATCCTACCAACGAAACCAGCATGCATGTCCTGAATATTTCCACACTTTGATCGTTTAAAGGCACGTGCGGCCTTAATTGTCGAAAATATTCATATTTGTTCCAAACACCGTAAACAGAAAAACATTAAAACGCATACAGTTCCGTTCATATATACCATGACCATCGCGTAAACAGCATGTTATCATAAAGACCTACTATATTTTACCTAAGCAAGAGCCTGATTGTGTTACAGAAGACAGCACAATGCTACTGGCTAATCACACACAAATGGCATAAACGCTCTTTATTAGTTCCATATCAGGTATTCACCAACAAAGAACGCTCTTTATGTTTACCATCATATTATAAACAAACACCAGAAAAGTAACTTTTTATGCTTTTGTTTACATAACAATGGTCAAACAAATGACCATAACATACTGTTTATGCGATATTTCTTATTTGTATACGGACAAAGTCTATCTACATTTTGATGTTCTTTCTGTTTGTGGCGGTTTTTGACGGGTGGAGATATTTTCACAGGATACCCACCGCCAAGGCCAACCGTGTCTTTAAAGATGTATTCGGAGTTAAAGCGAAACATTGAAAACAAACTGGCTGTGATCATGGCAGGTATTTTTTCAGAGCATATGAAATCGATACATCAATAGTTTGTCTATTGTTCAAGCTATCTTATTCCTGGTTCCAAAATGTGTAGACATAATTTGAGCTCGACTGAACCATGTCCGTTTAATTCATTATTAATTTTAGCGAGCGTCGAGTGCGGCTATTAAGCCACCTGAACCTCATAATATCAGTACATCGAATCGTAAGATTTTATTGTTTTATGTTCGTAGGATTCAAACTGAGTATATAATTACGCCGCATCTGCATGGCAACATGGACACGAGAAGGCTCCTCTAGATAAATACACATAAGACCATAGTTACGAGCACACTGTCATTTAATGGTCAACCATTCGAACTTTTGCTTGGGTACAATCTAGTTATGTTCGGATATCGAACACATACCGACGATGGTTTTATGGTGCCGAATATAACCTGATAGAACCTGACGTATTTTACACTTGACACATAAGCTACATTTTATATTATATAATTATTCTCCCAGCCAATGTGTATCAGTATCATTACATTATGATATCCTACTAACGAAACCAGCATACATGTCATGAATATTGCCAGACTAGCTGAAAACGTGAGGCTCCACGTGGAAGTCTTTACTCGGCGCTGGAGAGGCCTGCGACCACATTGTGCGTTAGTAGGTGTATGTGCGCTTTGCGTACACTTTGATCGTTTAAGCATTTATTTTAAAACAAAAATTTGATTTAAAATTTTAATTATATGAATTAAAACAATATTTGAATATTTGTTTAGATTGAACTTTTTGATTAATTTAACTACACACACAAATAATTACTTTATTTTGTTTTAAATTAAACTTATTTGTTTTTAAATTAAAATTATGAATTTACCAATTTGGCATAATTAGAGAAATGTTTTAGATTTGAATATCATTATAGTTGTAAACTTTATATGCATACACCGATTTAGTCTTGGTTATCACAATAACTTAGCGCAATATTAAGCTAATATAAATATACATGCAACACTATCGTGCCTTTATGCAATGTTGTCGCGCTCAGTATTGCGACAATGCGCACTTAATATCGCAATAGTCTTCGCTCAATATAGCAATATTAAGCGCGACACCTGTTTTTCGAAATTAAGCGCGCTCAATATCGCAATAAAGGGTTGCTTTTATGATTTCTTAAAAGCGGTAATGTTCTGGAAAAATGAGAACGCAATCCATCTTTCTGAAGTTCGAACATGTGCACGACTCCCGAGGCTTTGCGTATCGGGGCTTTCCATTAGTCAGTTATTTTAGTTCATCATTTCTAATCCAATCAGAATCGGCTATACGTCATAGCTCCTCTTTACAACAAAGACGTTGATTGGTCGTTTTTGTTGATAGTAGTTACGTCTGACTTCCGTCCTAATTACAGGTAATAATTCATTCGAATTTTGAGCGACAAAGCGCGCGAATCATTTCTTTAGCTCTAGAAATTTTCTCTTTGATATGGCAGCGCCATTTTGACTTTATATAATTGTTCATTGAATTTATAAGTCTCCGACTTTTATTTGAATTTCATTGAAATTTCATTTCAATATTTGATATGGCTACCTATCGATCAATGAGATCAGCCAAAAAACACGACTACCGAGTGTTAGACAGTGTCGGCTTCAATCGTGAGAATTTAGAGGAAGATTCTGAATCAGACGAGGCTGCTGAAACAAAGCCGAAGATGTACACAGAAAACGAATCTGATGACACCGAAAGGGGGAACAACCTTAGTCAGCTGGAAAAGTCTATGGTTGACCTACAAAATGATTATGAGCGTCTGGTGACAGAAAGAAAAATTATAAATGCACAGCAAAGAAACGATGAGCTGAGGCAGAAGGTAGACCGTGAAAAAATGGAAATGCTGCAGCAAAGGGAAGGACTTCCCAGAAGACAGACAGGTAGGGCCTTTACAATCGACTCACTCAGAAAGGATGTTAAATCCAAGCAAAAAGCACAAACATTGCTTAAAGAATTTGAAGTATTCGATCTTAATGAAAATGACTATTCAGACTCAGATACCGGTAGTGTCAGTGATAGAAGTATTCAGAGCTCATCACTAATCCGAAGAAAAAGAGTGTTAAAGTCTGGTTTGGCAGTTGGAGCCAAACCAAAAATCAAATTCCCTCAAAAATGCCCACACACAATGCTACAGCTTGAATTTGTAACAAGAGACATAGAGTTTACTAAACTAACTTTCAATCAGTTTGTAGCAGGGGAGCTAGAGATCATCGCATCCGCTACCAGCCAAGTTGAGATTGAGGGCAGATTGAAACTTTTGAAAAAACTCTCATATTATTATGAAATTTACGAGTGGAAAGCGCTTCTGCAATTATATGCTGCTTGGATTCGAAGAATCGAATATGGGCATAATAATTGGGGTGACAATCCAGCAGAAATTGAAACCGCCTTACTGGCTGGGTGCACTAGGAGCAAAGCCCCTAGAAGGTTCCCACCAAACCTGAGCACTCAACCAGTTTCTCAAATTCCTGGCACACAAACCAGGAACAATGTCAATGTGACCAATATTAACTATAAATGGTTCTGCCCAGATTTTCAGCGCCAAAAATGCCTTGAACAATCTCCACATCCCAAGTCCTTTAATGGTACTTTGAAAACAGTGCATCATTTTTGTGCAACTTGTTTCTCTAAGGACAGGCAGTCCCAACTGCCTCATCCAGAAAGCTCTTCTGCCTGTCCCTACTTTAACCAGAAATGACTGGAATCAAAGTCCTTAGGGCAGCCGGTTGCAACAATAAATGACTCACATAATAATAAATTCATGCCTGATAACAAGTTGGTTGTAAACAATACAAAATACATTGAATGGAAAAGTGATCCTAACTTTGATTGGTCAGTAGAGACTAGCAATGGTAAAATTGATCTTACATTTCAACCGATAATTCCAATGATGGCTTCTGCTGATCAATCAGATAATTCTGAATTTGAGACCGACATTCATTTATATGATAATATGAGTGACACAAATGAGTGTCGGTTTGAAATTGAAAATGTGTTATCTCCGGCATCCAAATTGTCTGATCATATTGCAACAATAAATGTCTCACATCATAATAAGAAATTCATGCCCGATAACAAGTTGGTTGTAAACAATACAAAATACATTGAATGGAAAAGTGATCCTAACTTTGATTGGTCAGTAGAGACTAGCAATTCAATGATGGCTTCTGCTGATCAGTCAAATAATTCTGGATTTGAGACCGACATTCATTTATATGATAATTTGAGTGACACGAATGAGTGTCGGTTTGAAATTGAAAATGTGTTATCTCCGGCATCCAAATTGTCTGATCATATTAATTATATTATAGATAATAGTAGCACATATGAATGCCAAACTCATGTATCACCAAATGAACAAGATAATTTGAATAAATCTTCAACCAGGGCTAACAGACAAGCTTCAAGCATTGATCCTGGCATATCTACTGCTCTAAGTACATCAACTGAATATTTGGTTGAGGCCAATCGCCTTATCATCGAATCGGGCCTACCAAATTTTAAAGGGTGTAAGATTCCAGTTTATTCTAGACTCAATATACCTTTCATCCGCCAAGGACTAGTAGATTACCCAGACAATGAAATAGCAGATTTATTGGAATTTGGTTTTCCAATTAATATACACTTTGACAATGCAGTTACTTGCCAGACTGACATACCTCAGAATCACAAAGGTGCTGTTAATTTTCAAACAGCAATGTCTCAGTATGTGGCTGAAGAAATATCTAGACATTCTGTGATTGGACCATTTTCAAAAAATCCATTTTCAAACAACCACACAGTTTCTCCTCTTAATACTGTTCCCAAAAGAAACTCTTCCGAACGTAGAGTTATCTTTGACTTAAGTTTCCCATTCAATTCTTCAGTTAATACAAAAATCCCAGGTGATACCTATTTAGCTTTGCCTATTAAAGTGTCTTATCCCTCAGTTGATGACTTAGTAGCATTAGTTAAAAAATTAGGACCTGGATGTTTGCTATATAAGAAAGATTTAAAAAAATCATACAGACAAGTTTATCTCGATCCAGGTGACGTACATCACTTAGGATTTATGTGGAATGACGAATTGTATTTTGATGCAGCCCTGCCTATGGGCCTTAAATCATCAGCCTATATATTTCAACGAATGTCATCCATTATTCCGTTTATGATGGCAAGACAGAACTTCTATGTTCTGAACTATCTAGATGATTTTTGTGGTGCTGATCACCCCGCAAAAGCTTCATTAGCATATGAACAGTTAGGTGATCTGCTAAAAAATTGTGGTTTGCAAGAAAACTTAGAAAAAGCATGCTCTCCATCCACAATTATGACATTCCTAGGAATTGAATTTGACACAGAGTCATTAATGCTTAGAATTACGGAAGATCGTCTGGAAGAAATTTTGAAACTGGTTGATTCATGGCTTCCACGGCGAAGGGCCTCTTTGACAGAATTACAATCCTTATTGGGAAAATTACAATTCATTAGCCAATGTGTTAAACCTGGTAGAATATTTGTTTCTAGATTACTTAGTTGGTTGAAAGAAATAAATGCATCTCCCCCCGGTAGACAATATAATGTAAGATCATACATTCGTAAAGACCTTTTATGGTGGTCAAAATTTTTAAGACAATATAATGGGATTTCAATTATGTCTATAGAAGAATGGTCCGCACCTGATGAATATTTCTCAACAGATTCATGTTTGTCAGGCTGTGGGGGATTCTTTAACTGTCAGTACTTTCATTCTGAATTCCCATCATTTGTCAAAGAACAGCACTTAGATATAAATGCCCTTGAGTTGCTAACCATTTGCGTTGCTCTGAAGCTCTGGGGTAATCAGCTCATGGGGAAACGCATAATGATATATTGTGATAATTTAGTTTCTGTCACAGTTATCAATTCAGGCAGAACAGTAAATAAATTTCTCCAATCTTGTCTACGCGAGATCTGCTATTTATCAGCCTTGTATCAATTTGAAGTAAGATCCGTTTATTTAGATACAAAATCAAACAGGATTTCAGATTATCTGTCAAGATGGTATTCCGATCCTGAGGCTCAGTACAAATTTTTCAGTTTATTATCAAAAAAGGGCCTATCAAATGACCTTATTGAAGTAAGTGTAGATCCACAGATATTTGGTTTTACACATGACTGGTAGTATGACACTCTAACATATGACTTTGGGGCTAGGTTTGACTGTGACTGGTTTTGTCCTACTATTGTAGATGCAGACCTACAAGTCTTGAAAGAAGACATGAAAATATCACATAAAGCAGCCTTTGCGGAAGGGACACAGAAGAATCTACATACCCAACTGCTCACCTATCTTCAATTTTGTATTTACTTTGGCCTTAAACCATTACCAGCCTCAGTCAAAACATTGGCTTGTTATGTTCAATTTTTGAGCAGATCCTTTAAATCATCAGCATCCATACAGAATTATTTATCTGGTATCAAGTTTCTACATGTGGTTAAGAACTTTGATTTCGAAGCATTTGACTCCTATTATCTCAAATTAATGATTAGGGGTATTTCACGATTACATCCACATTGCCCTGTTCGAGCGGCACCTATTACACCAGATATTTTGTTAGAATTTTGGGAATTATTAGAGTTTAATTCAGAATTGGATGTTACTTTCTGGTCTCTCTTTTTAACTGCCTTTTTTCTAATGTTAAGAAAATCTAATATAGTCCCTAATACTCGTAGAGCTTCCGACTGCAACAATATATTGAAACGTTCGGATATTACAATATTTCCAGAATATCTTTCAGTTACCATTAGGTGGTCCAAGACCATTCAATTTGGTCAGCGTGTTTTGACAATACCAGTCATAGCGATTCCTAGCTCCAAATTTTGTCCAGTTGAAGCATATAAAAACATGATCTCCTTAATCCCAGCTTCAGCTAGCTCTCCAGCCTTTGTAAAAAGAGCTGGTCAAACATTAGTACCAATTACATACAGAGAACTTACAATTAAATTACGATCCCTTCTGGCACAAACTGGTCGAAACCCTAAACTATATTCATCCCATTCATTTAGACGGGGTGGAGCCTCATGGGCATTTAGGTCAAAAGTCCCCTCCGAATTGATTCAACAACATGGTGACTGGAAAAGTGAAGCCTACAAGATATATTTAGAATTTTCCACAGCCGACAAAATATCTGTTTCGCAAAGAATGGCTTCTACTTTGTTGAATCCCTAATTTTATTTTTCCAGGAAACGGAAAAACAGTATTGATACTTGGTGACTCTATCATCAAATTTGTTTCTGATATTGACGGTGCATATGTTGAGTGCCTTCGTGGTTATACCATCAACAGATTGGCAGGTTACGTTCGGGACTCATCGGCATTCATCCAATCCTTTGATTGTGTACTGGTACATGTAGGTACAAACGATATAGCTAACGGTTTGACCGAAGGCGACTTAGAATCAGAATTCGGAAATCTAATTGGAACTTTAAAGAAACTCAAAGTGAAAATCACTATGTCAGCTATTCTTCCGAGGCCATGTGATTACCAGTACACAGCTAACAAGGTTTACAGAGTAAACAACAAGTTGAAGACTCTTTGTAATCGAAATTACATAACATTTGGTCATTCATTTCGTCCATTTTTATTAAAAGGGGGCAATCCTGATAGATCATTATATGCCAGAAGGGATGGTGGTTTACACCTGAATATGTTAGGATCAAAAGTTCTAACAAAATTTTTCTTCCAGTTAATTAAGCAGATGTAATCGTCATGAAATATTGTTAACCTAATATAAACTCAGTAGGTTTGCTATACTGTTTGAAACTCGCTGGGGACTGGGATTGACCCTCCCACACGTGCTGGGTAGGCTTTCCAGGGCTAGTCACCTTGGGCCAGATAATCCTTTAAGGTGAGACTCGGGGGTCTAGCTCGCGCTGTCCTCAAGGGAGTTTCATTCAGAAAATTGTATTACTTGTTATATTATTTTGTAATTTGTAAATAATTAATATTTGTGATATATATACATGTATGCTAAAAGCTCATCTTTATGAAGGTAGATCTCCTTGTCTATCATCTAAGCTAGCAGTGCCAGCTCCAGTTAGTCAACTGAGTCAGTGGCATATATAATTTCTAATGGAGGATATCGGGCTGCTGTTTGCATTGCAATAAGTTGTTACCAGTCACTCAAGAGTGGCTTGGGCTGTGATTGTTACATCACAGGTACATCAATTAAAGCCGAAGAATTTCAGGTAGGCTAGAAACTTAATCACTTACTTATTTTTGGTGGACCTTCGGTTTGGCAGATTTAGCCAAAAATATGTTTAAAATATAATAATTGGATATATGTATGATCTACTTCAGCCCATATATATATTGTAATTGTTGACTCAGATCTGATTTGATTAATTTACAATATTGTTTATCGTGAAATTTGTAGGAAACTATGATTCGTTTGAATACTGATGAATTTGATTTGGAAAATCATTATCATGATGAATTACATTCACATTGTCATTGATGATTGAATATGAAATTAGTTCAAATTACGATTGATTGTATTTATCAAATTATTATAATTGGGGAGCGTAGCTCCTCAATTTACTTTTGGCAAATAAATATAAACCCCAAAAGTTCTTACGTTCTCTTTCCGTGAAGATTGGTTGCTTTTATGATTTCTTAAAAGCGGTAATGTTCTGGAAAAATGAGAACGCAATCCATCTTTCTGAAGTTCGAACATGTGCACGACTCCCGAGGCTTTGCGTATCGGGGCTTTCCATTAGTCAGTTATTTTAGTTCATCATTTCTAATCCAATCAGAATCGGCTATACGTCATAGCTCCTCTTTACAACAAAGACGTTGATTGGTCGTTTTTGTTGATAGTAGTTACGTCTGACTTCCGTCCTAATTACAGGTAATAATTCATTCGAATTTTGAGCGACAAAGCGCGCGAATCATTTCTTTCCCACCCGCCCATAGCTTCCCCAAAAATTTTACATTTGGATTAGAACTGGCAGATTTAGCCAAAAATATGTTTAAAATATAATAATTGGATATATGTATGATCTACTTCAGCCCATATATATATTGTAATTGTTGACTCAGATCTGATTTGATTAATTTACAATATTGTTTATCGTGAAATTTGTAGGAAACTATGATTCGTTTGAATACTGATGAATTTGATTTGGAAAATCATTATCATGATGAATTACATTCACATTGTCATTGATGATTGAATATGAAATTAGTTCAAATTACGATTGATTGTATTTATCAAATTATTATAATTGGGGAGCGTAGCTCCTCAATTTACTTTTGGCAAATAAATATAAACCCCAAAAGTTCTTACGTTCTCTTTCCGTGAAGATTGCGCGCCTCAATATACAACTTCTTCTGACTGGTACTGTACGCGTTTCAGAAATCACATTGATTAACCGCGGACGCGAATATTCCGACAGACAATTTATTTAGAAACATGAATGTTCGCGCGCTAGATCTGATTGTATAAGGAATCACATGTTTGTGTTTGAGCATTATTGTTAACCATCGGTTTCACAGCAAATTTTAACCAGACGAAATGTTGTTAGAAGACTTGGGTGCTTCCTCGATCTTGCCATCATTCTGTTTCTTGTACGACTAAAAGTGTATATGTATGTAACGTGCGCTAGCGATATGCACATGGTTGGGGAAATTTGCGGACCGTAGCCGTCGGCGATATAGTATTACTCAAGCTAATATGGGACCCTTATGCAAATTACACGTGTTGAAATCGCTAACCCATATCAGCACGCATGTTGTGATACTTAAACAATTAATATGTTGACAATGTCAGGCCTTATACAATCCAGGACAATTGTCAATTTTAACCTAGTTTACGAGCAATATATCACTTTCAAACCCAGTACTGAAATGGCCATCAGTTTAAAATGTCCAAACCATATAGGACTTGATAAGTGAGTCGCAAATGAAATTGTCAACAGTCTAACTTGCATTCTTATTCTACAGGAATGGACGATAAAACACTTAACCCATTCCGATGTTCCATGCTCGTGCAAACCGTCATTCATCGCATTGGCTGACATGGGTGACCATGCCACCATATCACACCCGAATACGGAACTAAACTACTAAAGCTGGGCCTTAACAACAAAACAGGAAAATATGCATATAAAAAATAAGCCATCCAGGAATAATTCCACCCGACAACAACAAAGAAATAGTAGTTTCCAGCGACGATGGCATGATTTTGCGAGATAACAATACCATAATGCTAGGGAAAGTAGTACGAACAAACAGGAACATAAATATGAAATGAGCAATAACAACTACACGTACGTCCACGAGAACATTAACAATGGCACCACAAACAGCAACATCGAAAATGTCATTCGCCATGCACACTATGTACAGCAGCTGTCACCCGGACAGCGCCAACATCACGGACATCAACAGTGGCAACAACAACACCAAACCCTGATAAAGAGCCAGAGTCACTGGATTTCAACACCATGTGCAGGTTGATAAAATTGTTGCCAAACATATATCGCCGACTGACTTGAGTGTGGCGTCACATAATTTTTTTATAGATTTGTGTGAACCCATATAGCTTGTGGAACATTTCCAACGGACAGCGTAACATACAACCTTTTACGTCCGTTGGTTGCAGTGCTCCAAAACGCATGAAATATCCAGAAACATCACTAACATGCTGGAAGACATGGTATCGTCTATTTTATGGGGAATTTGTGAGGTTCATGTATGGATGTAGGGGTCTTGTGTGCCTTTTAGACATCCCTGGTGGCCGAGGATTTGTTTCATCACTTCAATCCAAGATAAACTTTGCAGTCCCGAGTCGTCACAATCCTGACCCGAAAGTCGCTAAATTAAAAGTTAAATTACACAATTGCATGGCCCGGGGTTCCTTATATAATATACATGTACATATGTGTGAACGGTACACACATCATCCGGCACGATAACATATATTAGGTAGATGGGTTCGTGTTTCTGACTTTTCATTAGTTAGTTTGGCATATTTTCTTCGATAATTCAAAACCTCATAGTTTAGTGTTACAAATGATGCTATAATGTGTAATCGAACATGACAAAACAAGTTATAATTGGAGAACCGTCTATTGTTAACGACAATTATACAACATAATTGTAAGCTGACACGGATAAGGTGTTATAATAACGACTTGCATAATTATTCGGGGCCACCGTTACGCATCCGAGTCATTGGTACACGAATAAACAGCGTGGACATATGCATGGGAATATGCAATTTTTTTTTACAAGACTGGAATTTAGGATTTTCGTGTCAACATACTGAATAGTATAGGTTATAATGTAACAACTGGTAAATGTTTATAATCTCGGTCATAAAATATTAAGCGCCTCTAAAAACTTCCACCAATTCTGACAGACCAGATTCTGCCAGCCACTATTGTGGAATGTGACACGCTCCACTGTCTACATTCCATAGTAAAACAGTAAATTTATGTTTCAGATGAACGTTTGCCGCTTCGTTGAAAATAACAAATGGGGCTCTGGAAAAGAGTGTCGCGGTACGTTGTCCCATCTCGCGCCAGTTTTGTTTTTGTTCTTTTCGGTCAATGTTATGTTCTTGACGGCCTGTAAAACCAAACCATTGGGTGCTAGAACCAGATATCCTACATATTGGTTAAAAGTAGGTTACAAGTCGGTTCTACAGCCACAAAATGTCACGGGGAACCAGTTAATTCCAAATAATATTTAGATGAAGTAAGCAGATAATAAGCAGACACTGACACACTATGGATCGAAGAGTTGGTGGGTGGGGCAATTACAGTTTTGAATACTATGTATCGACTATGTGTACTTGTGTCAATTTATCTAATTATGTACCTGGAACGGCATATGTGTCTCCGCTGCTAAAGTTCGTCCGAAATTTCCCGTCTGTCGTAGAACATGTCCGCGATATTATGTCAACATGGAAATACACGCATCCCTTCCGAGCGGCACATAATACTGCACATTCGCTTTCAGACTTGATTCCAGAAACATTGACGATGGTTCCTGTATTTCCCGTTATGGGCCCAGTTGCGATCCGATACAATACTGAATTCACCACTTGACCACAGTCAACTGATATTCCAAATGCAAGAAGCAGAACTGTGTGCATGAACATTCTGTGCTGTTTGACCGTGCAATGAAGGCGTATCTGTCGTTCTAACTCTGTAGTGATTTCAGAGCAGCTTTTATCACGATGCATAGTCTGGTGCATCATTGGTTGATAATTAAGGCAATTAGACCACACCGGAAGAAGTTAAATTAAAGGGGCGAACCAACATTCTGGATTATATGAAATGATGACAGTGAATTCGTCTCAGATCTATCGTCCTCTTCAGTGATTTAGAGTAGCTCTTTGCCACGATACATATGGCGCATCATTAGTAATATAGTAATTATAACAACAAGGCGATTAGGCCACAATCTGGAAGGAGTTTTTAAGTGTTTAAAATATATAGTTCCTGATTGCATGCAGTACGCCATATAACTATATTGCTGGTTATCAAGTGGGCGACGAATACCGCACGGAACAAAGACACCATTAATGCCATTGCACCAGTGTTGCCATTACCGTGTAGTCTGGCTTGTCGTAATTGGCGCTCCAGTTTTTATGGATTATCAGTAATGGACGTAACCACAGCAGAGCCTGTCACCAAAAGAGAAAACTAAACGAGTTTCCGCCTTAAATTGTATCTATTATTGAACATTCAAATTATGTCTACGTAGTCATTTGGTAGCAGGGAGAACATTCACTAGTATATAAGCGAGATATCGATGTACACACGTTATGCACACTGAAAACAACTAATACCATAGTTATAACCATTTACCCAGCCGCTGTTGAGCATGTCCGCACAGGAGTGATAAAAACGCTCTGTATGTGTACCATGTCAGGAATAGACTAACACTACCCTTAGATTTTAAGGTGTGTTATATGCGTGGATAAGGTACTTCTCAGGTGTGGGTAAATGTGTATACTCGGTTCGGTACCTAGCTCCAGTAATGATCCAGTATGTGCAAAATTTGGCGGCTGTTTGTTAAAATGATTAAATGACAAACTCGTTGACAGAATACTCATGAATGACATGTATGATGGGACCAGGGTTGGCGCTTGACCAATAATATAAAGTTATTGTACAATGTTGTGTACAGTATGTGTTTTTCTTGTACGAGTCCAGGTTGTGGTGAAAAGACATATTGGACGAGACACGTGTCGAGTCCAATATGACTTTTCACCGCAACCTGGACGAGTACATGAAAAACTCATACTGTACACAACATTGTGTTATGAAATTTTTAATATCCATCTGTGTGTTTATCCAAATTTTAGGAATACAACTTTTGTGGTTATTTTTGGTATTTGTCAGGGGGGGCGGAAAAAACTGCAGACACAGGGTGGAAAAAACTGTTTTCTTCGATTTGGGTACCCCCCCCCCCCCCAAACAGCAAAAACTGCAGTTTTTTCCACTGACTATTTGCCCCCCCCCAGAAAACAAAAATCAAATCTACCCCAGCCGGACAACAACTCGGTTTGACCGGAAACCGAAAAAAACACCGGAGAATACAATTCACGAGAAGGTGCTGGGTAACTTAGTTTAGATTATTATGACTAAAATGGTCATTGTCTACCAGTAGAACGCAGATTTGTACCTCGTGATGTCATGACATGTACAAACATGTATATTGGTGATCGCAACGCTTTGTATGCACTTTAAAAAATGACAACTAGTCATTACCTCGACTTTGAAAAAGATGCAAATGAGATGAGTGAGATACCAGCATATAACTGTTTTCTGATACCATTGGAGGAGAAATTGTTTAATACATGGGATAGTTCTGCAGTAAAAATTTGCCAGATAAGCGATCGCAGGGTAGAATTCTGCATTCGACTGGTAGACACTGACATAGTCGGCATTATTAAGAGGGTTAATGGGGTCAATATCACATGTAAACAAAGACAGTGGTTATCCAAAATTGTTTTAGGTGGATTGTACTACTCATGTATATATGATTTGGATATTAAGGTTAATCCATATTCTATAAAATGAGAGAAAATTGAAGTTGTGAGTCTGAAAATACATATTTGGAAAAAAATTACATGCAAATTTTTTCCGACAACCCCCCCCCCCCCCCCCTAAATGAATAAGGAAAAAATGTACGTGTAAATTTTTGACGCCTAGGTACCCCCCCCCCCCCACCCCCCGGTACGTTGTGTCCCGCAGTTTTTTCCGGCCCCCCTGTATTTGTCTGTACTTAATTGTCTATAAAAGCCTGTATTTTGATCATCAGAAAGCATGGTTTGGAACAGTATAAACACGGAAGTGAAAAAAAAATCAATGCCGAAGTGAAACGTCTGCTAAATCTACCAGTGTTGCGCGCTCATCACAATTTCACTGATTCATTTCGCAATAGAGTTAATTCATAACGTCACAGAGTCCCGACGGCCACACTTGGGAGTCCAATATGACATTCGGGAGTCCAATATGACTTTTTCCCGGATTATCACGTGGCGGCTTTTGCCCACTCAGAAATATTGTTAGTTATGGGATGGATAATAATACCTAGTATTGCTAGCAAGGAGAATTGAATTAAGTATTTCCAACAGGTAGCTTCCGTCAAACTGAAACCGAAAGGAAGGGGACATTCTTAATGGAACTATAAGAAACTCGTGAACGCTCTTTCGTCATTAAAGTCAAGAATTAACGAACTTGTCCAACAATTCATATCAATATTCTGGTTAACAGGGTGTTGAACCTCCGTGGTGACACATGCGGCCGAATTATGGTCCCTGGTCTAGACCAGGGTTTCATGTAAACTATAGTCTAGACCAGGCCGAAACGACGGTGATCGCCATGTGTTACCCAGCTTCGAGGCGAGTAAGCTGGGATTATTGGTCAGCACTGGTCCGTATTCTCGTCTTTTTGAAACTCAGGTTTACGTAAACCAAGGTTTGCCTTCTTATTGTCATTCAAGCCTGTGTCGGTCTGTTCATAATTCGAACCATGTGATAACGTACAAGTTCTGGTAACAGAAACATATGTATTTTTTGGAAGCATTTATCTTTATGTTAACCAAATAGGAATTGTGTTTTATTGATATGCCGTGTAGAAGAAAGATTATAATTACATATGAACTGGACAAAATGTAATATAATCGATAATTATGTTTGTTATAGGTAATAGTCTACAACTGAGACCTACATGTAGTACCCCCCTGGTCTGAGATTTTTGTATAAACCGAGACTTGAACCTGAGACGAGAATACCATTTTCTGTTTTCGCAGTAACGATACAGATTGGTAATTTGGTTGTAAATCATGCGTGCGTTTATTTGGCTTTACAGTGGACTTTTATTTATAACACCCTTGCCTTGTATGAAAGCATATTACCGTTAGATGGATTAAGTAAGATTTTCGTGCTATTATTTATAATATGTTATCGATGGGTTTGGTTGACACGGATAAATAGGGAATGATTTTGCAAGGAACGTAATCGGCATTGGATGCGGGTGTCTTTCGTTCCGTGTTTCTGAAATGAATTGACGTCGGAGCTAGTTTTGATAGTACTAATTCATAATTTGAGAATAAATTATTGCTGGACTGGATATACAATATAACAGCAAAAACTCTCAAAATTATATTAAGTCAGAACGAAAATTTGTGGTTCAAAATAAGGAAATGTCCGATTAAATTGAATTAAATTAAATTAAATGCACGGGACCCCTGCTCTTGATTAATGATTTATTTGGTCCAGTTTATTAAATCTTGACATTTCAAATTGGTTTATTTGTCATAATTTATCTTTAAACATGGATTTGGAAAAAAAATACATGGAAATGGAAATATCTGCTACTGCTATCGGGGTGTGATACAACGCACCCATCTGGATTTTTTTTCTGATCCGTCGGTAGAATGCTCGGGGCATTATGTCGCCATTTGCCATCTAGCGCCGACGAAGCTGGTTCGAATGCCGACAAGCGCGGATTCGCGATCCACTCTAAGTGAGGATAATCTGATTCGTGTATCTGGGCAAGTTTGTCGGTCCCTTTCCGGTGTCGCTATTTCTACACACAGCGGAGTGTTTCTCGGTGAAATTTACTCTCTGCGTAGACTTTCCTCCTCCCGTAAAACTGACAACGTCGTGACATCCGCATAGGGGGTGAGAAATCCGCATCAACCCTGCCCCGTGATCCCTGGCGACGGCATACAGATACCGCTATACAACACGGATATAAGCCGCTTTCACGTGCTCAGGGTTGGAGACACCAACACACCAATCTCGATGCAGCGCTCGGCACGCTTTAGTCCATAGATTGTCATTGTTTGTACAACAATGCGCCGATCCCAGATTGCGACCAGGTGGTTTCGCGAAACCAAGTCCTGACATGGAACACCGTGATTATTAGGGTGGTCTAGACCTGAGACCAGAATTCAGCCGAATATGTACATATTTCACATTATAGGTCGATTATGTGCGTATTTTGCGATGATATGATGAACACACATAGTATGACATCGCTACTATGAGACATATGGGTCTTCACATCGAAAGCATGAATAAATGACACGTCTCTCAGATAAATATTTATTGACACAAAGCTGGAGAGGAGTCTTGCATTATGAAACATATATTTACATGCATTTGAGAAAGTAAGCACACGATGAGGGTCGACCGACCATGGTGTGCTATCATGGGTTCACTTTGTTTGTTTCACATATGGCACCGTTCATCTGAGCATTGCCACAGAGAATGGAGTTGTACATGTACACTGTCGAGTACTGCATCAGACAGACGCAATCATTCGGTCCGCTTGGCTCGGTGGATGCCCATGCTGTCCAGAGTGCTCCCCCGACCTGATCCTTCCATGTGGTCCATCCCATTCCGATTCCATCAACAGCTATTATGCCTGTCTCACCTGTAATAAAATGAATTGCGATATATTACTGCATCATTCATTCGGGCACTATCTAGGTCAATGATTTATACACTTATTTATGACCAACGACCAAACGCTTTTGACAACTTAATAATATATACTGTTGCGGTATTAGCGCTCATATCCCCTCGCATTCGTGTCACACTGTGTATCGTGTCGAACCCCGATTGCTGTTTTCGCTTCACACCAAGCAACATAAATTATATATATATATTTATGTATATCCTGATTTGATTTGATTTACGATACAATATAGATCACACTTCCAAATTACTATATATGTCCATCAAACAGACTGAAAATTCTATCGATTCCAACGACGAGTCAGCATTATGGGATATACAATTTTTGGTGTCAGACCGGTTTTCCGAAGACCTATTACTACGAAGGCCCACAACTCCGAAGACCCGATTCTCCGACGGCCCACAACTCCGAAGACCCGATTATCCGACGGCCCACAACTCCGAAGACCCGATTCTCCGACGGCCCATAACTCCGAAGATCCGATTCTCCGAAAGCCCATAACTCCGAAGGGCCGATTCTCCGAAGACCTATAACTCCGAAGACCTATAACTCCGAAGAGCCGATTCTCCGACGGCCCATAACTCCGAAGGTCCGATTCTCCGAAGGTCCGATTCTCCGAAGATTTTGTTTTATCGGGGTATTATCGTTTACTAAATAGTGTACAGTCCAGTGGCGAAGCCAAGGGGTCCCAAAATTCCCACTGCCCCCATTAAACCTCTACTTGCTATTTCAGACAATATCGGCCCCTACCAAAACATGTCCAATGTCATGTAAACGCCCGGAAATCGTTCATGGGGCATCAAAATATTCAAACTTTTCCTACTGCCCCACCTAAATGGGAATCCTGGCCCGCCACTGACTATACACCAGATACTATAACGTTACGTTGGCCCATGAGATGCCAGAGTAAAATGTACAGGGGTGAACGGGGAAGAACTTGTCGCCCCTGTGCATGTTAGGCTACTCTGACATTCTTGCAGCATTTCGTTATAATATACCCGGTGCACACCAGTGGCGGAGCCAGGGTTCCCATTTAGGGGTGCACATTAATTAGCATATGTGGGGGATATGTGGGGGATATATCATGCATATGATATGCCGAAAGCATATCACGAAGGCCTGATTTGGGGAGCGCATACATGTGAGGGGTCGCCCCCAATCGTTGGTCCGGGGGCTCCCCTGGGCAGGAACACTGTGAATATTTGAATGCCTAGGAGGGATTTCCTGACGTTTACATGACATTTGACATGTTTTTTGGGGGCGGTCTTCCCTAGGGGCCCATTGACCCCGCCACTGGACTGTACACTATTTAATAAGCGATAAAACATGATCTTCGGAGAATCGGACCTTCGGAGAATCGGACCTTCGGAGAATCGGCCCTACGGAGTCATAGACCTTCGGAGTTATGGGCGTTCGGAGTTATAGGCCTTCGGAGTTATGGGCTTTCGGAGTTATGGGTCTTCGGAGTTATGGGATTTCGGAGAATCGGGACTTCGGAGTTATGGGCTTTCGGAGAATCGGGGCGTCGGAGAATCTGACCTTCGGAGAATCGGACCTTCGGAGTTATGGGTCTTCGGAAAAACGCTACGTAACCCAATTTTTTGGGTCTCCTTAATATTTTGAGAGTATGTTGCATTCTTTAAGGAGACCGGAGTATATACATAACATTAAGGGGACCGATGTATATAATTTCACTGTTGATAAATGCAAGAAAATGTTTGTCATGAACCTTTTATCCACACGCAATAAACACTTGCCGCATGTGGTTATGTGAATTTCTAAAATGACTGTTATGTTATGTTTTTCTAGAAATTATGTTAAAAAATGTATTTTTAAAAGTGCCAGTATATATTTCAAAAAGTTTTAAAATCTTCATTAAGGGGATCACAATATGATATTTGGACTGGCGAATATATTTACGGCACCGAAAAATAAAGACTGTTTAATACTATCACCCTACATATGAAATGATCATGCCATCTTCTCCAAAATGAAGCAAATAATAATATATACTGGCGATTTTTTAATTCATTTTTAACATTATTTCAAGAAACAACATTCATTCTATAATTCACATAACCACATGCAACAAGTTTTCTTAATCCAGTGGTCCCCTTAACCCATATATATATATATATATATATATATATATATATACCTAATTGGTCTCATTAAAGTCGGTATCAATATTATATATATATATATATATATATATATATATATATATATATATATATATATACCACATTTGTACCTATCACAGTCCGAATATGCCTCTGCTATGAGCATTGTGTGGTATTTTGGCGATCATGGGCACTACTCTGTAGAATATAGACCAAACACGACCCATATTCTGAGAATTTGGGTTAACGCGAACTTCTGGATTACCGTGATACCAAGTATGTGTCACGTTCAGCCACATTTGGTCTCGTCCGGGTCAGAATATGCCTGTTTTAAGGGCATTGTGGTGTATTACGACGAACATGGGCACTGCCCTGTCGAATATAGACCACATGCAATCCATATGAGATCAACCTAAACTTCTGGAATACCAACAACTATATGGTATGTTAAGCTCACAGAAGAGGAGAAATCAAGTTTGGTTGATTCGCTTTTCACAGGAGGTGTTAATCGGACAATAGATGAAAATAAACTTCACTGGTGTTGGAAGATAGAACGAGTGCGTATCTTAATGCATTAGTTTTATCGATTCGTGATGAATATGGAGTGGAGTAGTTCGGTTTTGGTTGATTTGCATTTCACACCAGGTTTTGACCAGACAATACAAGAAACTAAAATTTAACTGATGTTGGAAGTTAGAACAAATGCGCACCTTATTTGTATTGTTGGTTTGCCAATTCACGATGGCTCAAATCATCAGATTTCAAACTGCGTGTAGCCATATTGTTACACGAAGATGTCCATTGTCCAACTATAACACATACGGGTGTCTATTAAAGGAGCATTCACACTGTACAACTGGCTCAAATTACATTCACAGAGTTTTTCATGACCCATATCAACATATCACATTCGAACTCAATGTGGTCATTTTCTGACATAAGGATCACCGGAGGCTAACTGTAACATGCAATTGTCTCAACTAAGGGCGTATCCGGACTGTAAAATGGGATAAAATGACTATAGCCATCATATGTTACCCGCCATATCAAATCCAGCCGTAAGTCGGGATTGTTTTTACCCTGTACCAATGCATTCTCTTATATATGCGAGTCGACCATATGTCGCCTCGCATATATAAGAGAATGAATTGGCCTAACAATTTTTTATCATTTTTTTAAAAATAAATGTTTCTTACAATTTTTAGGACATAAAATAAAAAACATCCATTACCCTGCAAGGAGCACCACACATATATATAAGCATATAGAAGAGTGTCGTCTGCTCGTGTTTGTCTGGGGCTCTGTATGGGTGAAATTATAAAATTGTTAAAGAATACAAGAACAACTTATTAAAATTGTAAAATATTGTTAGGCCAATGCATTCTCTTATATATGCGAGGCGACCTATGGTCGACTCGCATATATAAGAGAATGCATTGGCACAGGGTAGAAAAATCCTGACTTACGACTGGATTTGATATGGCGGGTCACATATGTTGGCCTATCACGGTGTTCGCAGAATTTCGAACTGTTTGTGGTCATATTATCACACAGTGATCCCCAATGCCCAACAAGAACATATAGTTGTGTCAATTAAGGGTGTATGCGCACTGTAAAATTGGCCCAAATGACTATAACCATCATATAGGCCTATCACGATATTCACAAGTTCGTGATTACCCATATCACCAGTGTCTCTAAATGTGTGTGCTTATTTTATTACCCATTTAGTCCAACGTGAACACATAATCGTGTCAATTAAGGGCGTATAGCCGTATACGCACTGTAATATGGTCCCAAATTACTATAGCCATTATATTTGGCCTTTCGCGATATTCACACGTTCGTGTTGACCCATACCACCAGTATTTCGAACTGCGTTTGGTCCTTTTGTTAGACAATGATCCGATCCACGATGTCGTGATAAATGGGGTCAACGCGAAATCGGAATTATCGTGAAAGCCACCATCTGCCATGTTTAGCCAAACAATGGGCTCGCCACAGTCCGAATATGCTTCTGCAATGGGCTTTGTGGAGTATTATTGTGAGAATGCTCATTACTCTGTCGAAAATCGGCCATTCGCACCCCATATTATGAGAAATGGGGTCAACACTAACTTCGGGATTTTTGTATAGCCACCATATGTCATGTTAAGCCAAATTTGGGCTCGTCACAGTCCGAATAAAATTCAGGTAATGACACTCTGGTGTATTGTGGTGAGCAGGGGCACTACCTTGTCGAACGACGGCCACACGCACCCCATATTCTAAGAAATGGGTTCAACGCGAACTTCGAGATTACTGTGATACTCAGTATATGTCATGTTTAGCCACAGTTGGGTTCGTCACAGTCCGAATATGCCTATATTAAGGACGGTTTGTGGTATCACGAGCGTAGCTACCACTCTGAGAATAACGACCACACGCACCCCATATACCGAGAAATCTGGTCAACGCGAACTTCGGGAATACCGTGATGCCCATTATCTGGCAAGTTCGGCAAGTTCGGATACGCCCTTAATTGACACAATTATGTGTTCAAGTTGGACAATGCGGATCAGTGTTTAATAAAAGGACCACACGCAGTTCGAAATACTGGTGAAATGGGTCACCACGAACTTGTGAATATCGTGATAGGTCTACATGATGGTTATAGTCCTTTGGACCCATTTTGCAGTGCGGATACGCCCTTAATTGACACAATCATGTATTCAAATTGGACAATGGGGGGTCACTGTTTAATAATAAAAAAGACCACACGCAGTATGAAATACTGGTGATATGGGCCATCACGAACTTGTGATTATCGTGATAGGCCAAAATATGTTTATAGTCATTTGGGCCAATTTTATATATACAATTTTGTAATTACCTTTTGCTGTTTCGTGCGAAGTGTCGTAATCTACCTTGAGAGCCTATATTACAAACAAATTACCTACTCCAGCCTCAACGAATCGGGTTCCCCTTTGCATTGTCTCTACATGTAAGTCGGCACGTGTAACGGATAATCCATCTTCGATGATGTATTATGACTAGATAGTTCACATCACATCACAATGAAATTTGCTTTGCCAAATGAAATTTGTTTTGCGAAATGAAAGTATGTTTTGCCATTGGCAAATTTGGCATGTTGCAGCGCGAACCATGCATACCCAACAACCAAAATACCATTCCTTTTAGATTAATCCAATCATCCATAGCTAAAACAAAGCGTTATGCACAACCCTAATCAAATCAAGAAGTCAGTACTGACTATCGTCTTCATATTGCTCGGCGACTTCTAAAATATTGAGTTTGGAATACGGATGAAATCACCAGCCCCATCAACTCACACACTCTGTATTCCATAACCCTTGCTAAACAGTTCTGCTACCTTGTGATCTTAAAGGTGCGGTTGGCCTTGACGGTGGGTATCCTGTGAAAATATTTCCACCCGTCAAAATGTAGACAGACTTTGTCCGTATACAAATAAGAAATATCGCACAATCAGCATGTTATTGTCATATGTTTGACCATTCCCAGATAGCACACGTACGTTGGGCCAACGTTGGAATAATTACGTTGGCCCAACGTCGGCTTTTGTGGTTGGTACAACGATGGCCCGACGTCGACTTGCGTTGGAATAATTACGTTGGTGCAACGTCGGCTTTTGTGGTTGGTACAACGATGGCGCAACGTCGACATGCGTCATATTTTGCGCGTTTCAAACATGGCTACGTTGGCCCGACGTTGGAAACCAACGTTGGGGCAACGTTGGTGTTACCGCTGGTTTAACGTTGGCCCGACGTTGAAAACGTAACGCACTAGGCGATATGTGAGGTTAGTAGGTGCGTTAGATGTCGACGTTGGACCAACGATGGCCCAACGTTGGTCATAGTGTGGAAAAATCGGTCGATTACGTCGTAGCGTCATTTTAACGTCATTCTTAACTGGTCGCGTGTTTCTTTTTCAAATAACGCTTTGGTTTATTGACTGAACTTGCATTTGTGTTCTGAGTGAGCTTCTCGGTTTAATGGATTATTATTTGGATAATGCACCACGGAACACCATCACCAGCTATAGGGACCCGAAGAAGTACCGGTAAGTACTTTAGTTGAGAATATCATGCCGAATAACTTGGAATTCCAACGATAAGCGTTCGTCGTCGGATTAATTTCCTCCACAACCAACTTAAAGTTTGAATTTGAAGTATAACCCTTCAATTCTCAGAAACGAAAGCAATTAAATTTAAGTCAGTTTCGTGTGATGGCATTCGACTGTATAAGGAAGAAAATATCATTCTAATTACTATCTAAATTTCACGATCCATGTGTGATAATGCATGGATTTAGGGACATGGCGGCAGGGGTGTTGCACGGGTGTCTCACATCCCCCACCCCACCACAACTTTGGTCAAAATTGTCAACAGTTGGATATTTCATACATGACACAACATTAATTGGAACTATCGCACGGTCAAAATAACAATATTATAGGTTGATATTGTTCTCGTAGTTTGTATTTCCAACAATTATTCATTGTTTTTGGAATATAATTTGCACATTGTCCTACTTTTGGTAAAAAGAATGGACTGAAATGGCATCAGTTGGAACTTTTACGACCTTAGGGTGGGGGGGGTCTCAGGTTGGAAATTTCCAACAATTGGAATTCTTGAGGCCAGTCTAGATGTTAGGAGTTTGCTATTTTCAGGTTCGGATCTCAAAATGTTCTCAGTGTATTCCGATCCTCTTCTGAAAATGAAGTTGTTTGCAGAGTGTGTTTGATTTCAGGTCACCGATCCGGAGACCCTATGTTCGAGGGCAGACGTGCTCGTATGGACAAAGGAAACTCTGATTGGACAGACAGACAGCAACTACAGAGTGTCAATCAAAAACAATACAGCAACATTATTAATTCAAATAGGATGATTGGGGAGTCCCATGGAAGTGACCGGGAGAGTGATGTTCGCGGGCGACGAGGCACTTTATTCTCATACAAAGAACCTCCACACATAACAGACACCAATCAACTAGGAAATAAACTCAGACCTATTCCAATTGTTAACCTGATTGATTTGGAGAATGAAATAGGTATCAATTCTCAACCAAGTATTGTTGCGGCAACTAATATAACTATGAAGGAAGATAACGACGACGCAGATGACGGTGAGGTGTTCAGTGACAAAGCGAGTGAAAAGGACGTCAATGATACAGAACAAGGAAATGTCGATGCCGAGGATGATGAATGTATAAACGAGAACGAAACAATTGGAAATGTTGAACAAGATGACCCAAGTGAACAAAATGATGAAAACAGTACGATAAAAGTAATTGTTCTTGGTGCCAGTAACTGCGGAGGATTAAAGTTCGACAGAAAGGAAATTAAACTATTCCAATTCTCAGGAGCAAAATATGCGGAAATCGACAAGTTGTTGGATAAAGCGAAATACGACACAGCAGTGGGTCGCTTCGAAGTTAAAAAGGTGACAGCTCACCTTGGAACAAACGATATTGCGGAAAGGCCCAGAGATTTAGAGGGCATACAAATGGAAATCAGCGACGGTGTTTCTCAAATCCACGAACTATTTCCATTCGCAACCGTGAATCTGTGTAGCGTCCCACCAAGGAAAGGAATGGGCGCTAAGATGATGGAACACAACGTAGTGGCCCTTCGTGTAAATAAATATATTGAACGACTGTGTAAACGAAAGCCACACTTGAACTATGTGGACAATTCGATGTTTCGCACCAAAGAAGGAAACGGGGTTAAAGTGATGTACAACCCCAGAGACCAGTCGGGTCTACATTTCAGCGAGGAAGGACGTGAAAGGCTGGTATCCTCCATTGTTAGTGTCTCAGGATTTAAAACTGTTGTAAAACGAGGAAGAGAGAGCGCTACCCCACTCCAGGACAGAAACAAAGTGCCAAAAATGAACACGTGAAATGAGTGTAAATACACACATTCCAACATTATCAGGAACGATTCTCTTAATTTGTGTAATGCTCATGATGTGCCTTTTATATGTCCACATTCACACACTGCTTATATATGCACTGCCCCAGATCTAAATAGTAAACACAGAAATACGATCGAAATTGAACGCGAACAAAGTAAATTGATAAGCACAATACAGTTAATTGACCCGCTTGTCGACAATACTCAAACCGTCCACGAGCATTATTGTTGTGACGGTCAACCAGACAGACAACACGTGACCGCGATCGGAGTAACGCTCGAGCATATCACTGGTGATCAGACCGAATCAAGTCAATCGGTTTTACACTGTCTGCGAAAACAATCATCGAAAAGCCTAAGCGATATTACACGTATACTTGTCATGATCACAAACAAACCAATCACCAGGTGACCACAAAAAGAGGTAAATCGGCCACTCATCTAAATGAACACACATCGCGAGCACTCATGGCACGAACTAATATTAAACCGAACGCTTCAAACATTACTCAAACTCATGGTTGTTGTGACGGCCAACCAGACAGACAACACGTGACCGCGATTGGAGTTTCGCTGGGAGTATTACTCGCGATCAGACCGAATCAAGTCAATCAGTTTTACTCTGTCGGCGAAAACAATCACCGAAAAGCCAAAGCGATATTACTTGTCATGACCACAAACAAATCAATCACCGGGTGACATTGGCAAGCGGTAAATCGGCCACTCACCTGCACGAGGACACATCGCGAGCACTCGTGGCACGAACCGATATTAAACCGAACGAGTTAAACCTTACTCAAGCTTGTTGTGACGGTGAATTACTTGTGCGTGACACATCCACCCACACTGATCTGCGCATTGAAGACAATAAACTCTCCCGGACGGACTATGCCAATGAACCTGAGGTGACGTTTACACATAGCCGGTGAAGCCGTTACCCGGCGAACCCGTTAGCCGGCGAAGGTTGGGCAGAGTGTTTACACATCGCCGGCGAAGATACGCATATATTCATGTGTCTCCTTTACTTGTTAATAGTTTTCGTTTTAGTTCTCACTGAACTGCAATATGATATTGCTGTACACCTGTAAACATCTAGCCGCTTCCTGTTAGAGATATGGTTGGGCAGTATAGTGAAATGAAACTTTTTAGAAATGGAAATGCCGAAAATATTAATATCCAACTCAAACTTTCAGGTATTGCTATTGTTAATTTTATAGATATTTAAAAAACATTGTTAATGGTTTGTTTGGGTTCATATACAGTCTGTGAAGTAAGTGTCGCACCAAAAGCATGGCCATTGTCAGTTTTGAGATCTTTTCGTCCCATACATCTACAAATGGGTGTCTAATAATTCGGATTGGATTTTATACTATATATATAAGTTTCAACATCGCGAATCAAATGTGACACATTTTCCGTTTGCACATAATACAATCAAATATGTTTTTCATTTTACTCGGGCGTTCACCATGTCCATGTATATAGGGCCGTGGCGATGGGGGTGTCTCATCCCAACTTTAATCAAAATATTCAAAAGCTGGAAATTTCATACCTGACACGGCAATAGTTGGACATTTGACATCAGCAATATATTGAAATTGTTCTCGTAGTTTTATTTTCAACAATTTGTTATTGGTGATTTCTTTAGGCAACATTTGCTTATTTTTTTACCAAATTGTTGGACTGAAATGACCATCAGTTGGAAATGATCCAACCTTATTAGAGGTGCGTCAAGTTTGGAAAATGTCCAACAATTGGAAATCTTAAGGCTGGATGCTAGGATTTTGCAATTTTCATGGTTCAGATTAAAAAAAATTCTCACACCTGGCCATAACCACGGTCGGTCGATAAATTCCAAAGATGAACAGTCCCACACCTCCAAATCAGGCCCTCTAGACCCGTCCCTGTGTAAATATGTCCACGGCGCACTCATATTTAGATTATTGAACTAATTGTCCATTAAGTTTGAATCCATAGAAACGTGCCATCCCATTTCTTCCATATATATACGGACATACATGTACATGAATTAATTCCCTCGAATGCGCAACAGACGTACCATGCACATGCAGAGTACGTGTACCATCATCGGTTAGTATTTATAATAATAGCTTATAACCAAGGTGCGTGACCACCGACCTGACAGCTGATTAGAGACAATCAAACTGGCACACTGACCAATATATACACAGGTGAAAAGCGGGCTGGTCTATCAGCGATCGCACAATAATATTGTTCGAGTTAATTGTTGAAAGGAAATCACCCATGACGGCATGACCCCAGATAAACATCTAACTTAACCGCAGAGCGAATTAGAATCCATACGACAATCAGGTGCTTGTACTAAATCATTTTATCCAAAAGTTGAAAACCGTATAGCTGAGTATCCGGATAGCCGTAATTCTTATCCGGCGAAGTATAAACACTCTATTGTTATCACTGCCGGCTAAAGCGAATGCGATCTTCGCCGGGTAATGTATAAACACCCCCTAAGACTAGTATCCCAAACAAAATAATATTTATGTTCAAGGGGAGAAAAATTGATGTAGTGAAAAACTTCAGCTATCTTGGTATCCTATTTTGTAAATCAGGTTCCTTCTCAATGGCGAAAAAAGATCTTGCAGACAAAGCAACCAGATCTATGTACACCATTATTGGGAAATCAAGGAAGCACTGCCTGTCGATAAAAAACCAACTGGATTTGTTTGACTTGCATGTTATGCCAATACTGCTGTATGGATGTGAAACCTGGGGATTTGGGAACAATGATGTTCTCGAAAAGGTTCATCGTAAATTCATGAAGCACATTCTCAACCTCAGACCATCAACCCCTAATTTTATGTTATATGGCGAATGCGGAAGACTGCCTATTGACATACATGTGAACACACGAATGATAAAATTTTGGTGTAAGGTTATGAATAGCCATGAAGACAGGTACCCTAGAATACTCCTGAAACTATCACACACCATGTTTGACATTAATGCAAATAATTTTCCTTGGTTGCATACCATCTATAACATATTAGAAAATTGTAATCAATTGCATGCTTGGCATATGGAACAAATTCCAGACATTGATCAATTTGTATCATATATAAAGTGTAGCCTAATTACACAGTTCCGGGATTCATGGGAAACTGATATAAACAACTCCAGTCGCGGTCGAATTTATAGGATATTTAAGCATGATTTATCCTTTGAGAGATATCTGGAAACTCTGAACATGGCAAACCGAATAACCTTATGTAAATTTAGAACTGGTAATCACCATCTACCTATCGAAACCGGACGGTGGAAAACACCAGGCAACACAAGTCGTTTATGTCCGCTTTGCGATTCCGGAGAAATTGGAGATGAATTCCACTACCTACTTGTCTGTGGCAAACTATTAAATGACAGACAGCGACTGCTATCAAAATTTATCTACAAAAGGCCCAACTCCATTACTATGAGTGAACTATTAAATCAGAAATATTCCACGGACATACGTCGATTGTGTGATTTCATCAAACTTGTCAACCGAGAACTAACAAGGGCAGCTAAGCCTAAATAATCAGATGTACATACACATGTGGTATAAATAAATTGACCATGCAGACCATGTCGGAACTAATTGTCGAGTTTGTCGAGTACCTGCAACTGAATGATACCGACAACACGCATAATTATGTCATTGCATGGAAGCGAGGTACACCATTGTAATGACCAACATAGTAAGTAAACTAAAATCGATACCGTTTCACTAGTTCACGACTTTACATTTGCTTATCACTGATATCAGTATTTTTGCTACCATATACACAACCTCTTTTGTTATGTCAAATTGTTATATTATATTATTTATTTCGTGATAGCATCATGTACACAGCACACGTATATTGCGACAGTGGTTTTCTTCACTTGATTCAACGGCCAGCATGTGAGTCGGCCATGTGAGTCGTGGTGTTTTCTGATTACCAAATATGGAATAATTTTTTTACAAATAAACCTGTTGAGTATGAGTATAACCCAATTTGCATGGCTCGTATTGATCAAACTTACAGTATAACAAAGATCGTATAGCGGAGATATGTAAGATTAATGTCAAATATTATTTTGCTACCATGTTTTCCATAAAACATACACGACGAATTTTAGAAACTCTTCCGATTCCGTGCTTCTGTTCGACTGTTTCCACCGAACAGGCAATACTAAATACCATAACGTGACACCGGCTTCGATTGATCAGCTGATTCGGATCTGTGTACATAATAGCTATTGCGTATAACAATGTTCTTCTATTGTAAATGTTGTATATATTATGTCTCAATACTCATGAAAATGTAATATGAGTTTAAGAGAATAAACTAATTGAATTGAATTGTTTATTTGGTTATTACTATAACATAATATATTTTAAAACCAGTAGTTTGTGATGGTAGGGAGTGTGCGGGTGTATTCCAGTCTCTCATGTGGCATGAATCCATTGGGGGCCATGATGGAAATAAATGGTCTTAGGACTGTTTTATTATGCTATCCCCGATGGTTTTTGGTCACCTGTTACTGCCGGACAACTCCTTTACATGCTCATACACTATATAAACGCCATACTCATGCTGGGCTTTGGTCAGCTATGGCAGTGGAGATGTACCACATGGTACAACTCATCCTTCCGTAGATGACCAATGTCCAGTAATAAATCAAATAATTTGGTATTCTAATTTCTATATTTTTACAATCTGTTTATCTGTCGCTTGTCACATGTATATCACACATATACCATGTATTCCTGTGTTTTATCTATACACGTAGGTTGTCCTACACAAATATGTGCTTAAAGACCATTAAAACGTATCTTATCTTATATTATCTTAATAAAGAGCGTTCATCTTACTTTTTTGTGAAAACGAATTAAAAAATTGCTGACTGCTATTTTGTCACCAAAGTATAAATATAAGGCTTACATAAACTGTAGATTGGAAATTATTTTTTTTACCGATCTATCTTATATCTCCTTTGAAATTACATATACGTACGCATACAGACTTCAAACGGAACTAGATAAATTAAACTGGGCCTCAATCGAAAAAAAATTGGGGTATTTGCCGCTCATGCATAATTCATGTCATTTATTTGGCTCATTTTCAATATCAATCAGTCATCTGCGTGTAACGGAACAATACACGCAGTGAAATCTAGACACAATTATATTCGGCATTATGCGAATTAATGATACTTTAAATTAATGCATATAAATGGAGAATTCGACAGTGTGAAGGGGCAAAATTACAACAAAGACAACGGAAAACATAAACTTGGTTCGTATATATATTGGATTATCCGAGCGAAGTTACCAAATACAAAACAATAGCAACCGCAGTAATATTATTTCCACGTGTCAGACAATCCTCCAAATTGTCACTATAAATCGGTAAGATCGTATACACGTTTTTATAATGTAATATGTTCTTGTGTCAATGTAAGAAATGTACAATACATAGTTCACGTATAAGTCGAAAGTATAGCATGTTTTGTGAGAAGGCATTGTGTGTTCATGTTCTAATCTATACACAGCTGGTCGTTGTTTATATCATGTGTGCCTACCAGCAATAATACCACGTGTTCGCGTGACGTCATTGTTTGTATCCAAAGATATCGCCTATTGCGGATTGTTGGGTATATTCCCCACAAACTAAAAACTGACTATGACTGGAGAACGCAGGAGACGCTATTTATACTCTCCGCGCCCGCACAGAGAGTGTTTCGCAAACGTATTGAGAACGTACTAGCATCACAATGACAGCGTCTTGAACGCAATAAGAGCGTGAAACTTGATAAAGTAGGAACGCAATAGGAGCATACTTTGTTTTAAAAGTTTGACAATTTTGGACAGTTTTCGGCGCTCCTCCTGCGAGTTACTCATATTTGGGTACTTTTGCAGCGCAGTGCAAGCGCCGGCCTGACTGTGACAGGGGTTTAAACCAGAGTATTCATACCTTGTATTATGCTGGCTTTGGTATACTCGAATTCGGCGGTGTTCTTGATTGTTAGCAATAGGCCGCCCGCGCTCGCGCACTCACTCTGGCTGGTGCTGATGGATTTCTTTGTTCCGAATGATAAGTACTTCCAGCAGTTTCCCGATGCAGTGTTGTCAGAGTATCCTGATGGGCAAACTGTGAATGAAACATCAATTGGTGAAGGTTGAACATTTTTTATAACATACAATTATGAGATCTAAAGATGTATTCGGAGTTAAAATGTGAATTTAACGATATGTATTTTTAGTTAGACTATTTGATTGAGGTTTGGTTTAAGAAGGATACCAAGACTATTTTGTGAACGTTTCATAGATAAACCAGGGGGGGGGGGGGGTCGGAAAAAAATTTCAGGCACGTATGGCATTTTTTCCCTTTCGATCATTTTTTGTACCCACCCACCCCCACCGCCAATTTTTTTTTCCGTTTTCGGCAGTTTTTTCCAACCATTTTTTGACGCCCACCCCCCCTTTTAACACTAAAACAGAGATTTGCGGGGGGAAATTCACTGTAAACAGCTGTATATGAACTTCTGTGCATACTATTTATCATGGATGTTAACATGGACATATAAATAGGAATGAGTCATTTTGAAGTCATTCGGCCAAAAAAACATGGCCACCAGCGGCCATCTTGGATTTCAAAATTTGCAACAAAATACAACACGATAACTGTTAGAATTACATTATTTCTCTCATTCAAAGTGGTTTTGAAGCCCAACTCATTGCCAAAACACTAAAAAACAAGCAGGAAATTGTTTTTTTAGTTGCGGAAAAAATTGCTTGTTGGTGGCTTTGACCACCCACCCACCCCCCCCCCCCCTGGATAAACTGCTATTATTTTATACTTATATATAGGACTTATTTATATGTCATATCGGGTTTCATCATTTGACATTATTTTAATATTTTAGTGCAGAAAATGATGTTAAGTTAAATGGTTATGTTATTAAAACTGGAGTTCTTGAGCCATGCATGTATATAATTACATGAATCATGTGAGCTCCTTCTTGATATAATTTGATGGTTAGATATCGAATTTATTAACCAAGAATCGGGTTTATATATTTGTTTATTTTGGTCAGGTGCCCATTAAAAAACATAAAAAGAACACATACCGAACAGAGCGACATTCATCGGAAATGGGCAAGAAAGAACACTTCTCAATACATTTTTCGGTTACTGTAAATATGTGAATACAAAGCGTTCATGTCGCTTCAATTTAATTAAATTTATTGTATAAGTTGAATTAAATTAAAATTTGGAGATTAATACAATTCAAATATTCTAAATTATTGCATGGCACATGCTTGGTGCATATTTAGAAATATAAGTATAGAGTCTTTGGCCAAATATATAAACATTTGTGTGTATATAATAATGATATGAGTTCGACAAATATAGTCATTTCGATCAGTTTGTTAGTTTGAAATCGGGGGAGGGGTCAGGATAAAGAAACAAATAATAATACGTGTGATGAATTGTTCAAGTTGAAGAGGGTGCCGTTAAAAGCAAAATTAAAGTTCAAAGTGACCGACACAATATTGTTCTATTATATATTTTTATATAAATTACGGTCACATGCCTAATGTTATTTTATGTGCATAACATGTACGTATAGTATGTACATTATACTATAAGTTGTACCGAACCGTTAGTCACCAACATAAAACAAGCATTGCAATTTGTATAGTACTCTTTTGAGCAAAAGTCAGTGTCTTTATTCTGGTTTCACAGTACCCACCTTCACAATACTGACTACGAAAACTCTCTATGAAACATAATTTAAAAATATTTAATGATGGTGGCGCTGGTGTTTATCACTCTCAATTATGCTCGTTTCCAACAATCAACAAAGTCATTTTTAATATATTTCACAGTGTACATGTTTTGCTTGTTTTACACATGTGACTTTTCCTCGAGTTGTTCCGATCATCCAAGCCCGGCGAAAATTACAACTTTAAATAAAATAATTTAACTTTTTCATAACAGCATAGCTTTGTCCTATCAGCACCATAGCAATTCATCATGACCCACCAAATTAACAGGACCACCAAATCAGGGGTGAGTACAGTACATTAAACACAAGAAGCGTGGTCTGTGCACAAACCTGGGCAAGCGTTCACATTGCAGGCGACGTTCTGTGCTGAAACACCAACGCAATTGGCTCCACCGTTGCTTGGCGACGGATTTGTACATGTCCGTGTCTGTGCTTGAGAGCCCCCTCCGCAAGTGATTGAGCAACTTCCTGAGTCAACCCAAGCTGTCCAGACACCGTCCACTGGAAGTCAGAGCAACAAATCACCGGAGTTGACAATCGACAGTAATTAAGAGCAAAATTAAAGTTCAAAGTGACAAACATACGTTTAGCAATAAGAAAAGGGTGTTATATTATCCTCTTCTTTTTTTAAGTGAGGTCCGTGAACAAACCAGGGCAAGCGTTCTCATTGCAAGCTCGTGGAGGACAAGACTTTTAGAAAAATTTAATCCACATTCCAACTTCTACTGTAGCACACAGAAAATGGCAAGTATTATATCCCGACAACATAATTAACTGGTGCTAACGATACACTTCCCCTTCTCGCGACTCTGCGATGCTACAATTCCGAATAAATTCACGAATATTATCAACTAATTAGTTTCTCAATATAGCCAATTTACGACAGGATGATAAATATGACAGAAGACATCTCCCAAATATTTTGGAATTGTGTTCATGTCCAGGAATTCACAAAGGAGCTCAGTGACGGGGTAAAATTAATTGATCTTAATTAACAATTGATTGATCTCTGCCCCCCCCCCCCCCCCCAGCAAATGACGATGATCCTCGGCTCGTCACCAACGGATTCTAACTTTACAACAAACATGCTATGGTTTCTAATTAAACAGTTCATTTATAGGACTAAATTCAAGCCAATTAACTTATCGCTAAAAAACAATTCACAAAGAGTTGAATTATAGACACCAATGTGAGAAGTATACCGCATTGTATATTCGCAATACCGACTACGAAAACTCTGTATGAAACATAATTTTAAAATATTTAATAATGGTGGTGTTGGTGTTTGCAGAATGACAGAATACCACTCTCAATTATGCTCATTTCCAACAATCAAAGTCATTAAAATATTTCACAGTGCATATGTTTTAATTGTTTTACACACGCAGTGACTTTTCCTCGGGTTTCTTCCGATCATCCAAGCATGCACGGCGAAAATGACAACTTTAAATAAAATAACGGTAATTTTTCATAACAGTATAGCTTTGTCCTGCCAGTATCATAGCAATTCAGCATAAGCCACCAAATTAATAGGACCACTAAATCAGGGGCGAGTAGAGTACATAAAACACAAGAAGCTAAGTCCTTGCACAAACCTGGGCAAGCGTTCACATTGCAGGCGACGTTCTGTGCTGAATCACCAACGCAATCGGCTCCACCGTTGCTTGGCGACGGATTTGTACATGTCCTTGTCTGTGCTTGAGAGCCCCCTCCGCAAGTGACTGAGCAACTTCCTGAGTCAACCCAAGCTGTCCAGACACCGTCCACTGGAAGTCAGAGAAAAAAATCACCGGAGTTGACAATCGACAGTATAATTAAGAGCAAAACTAAAGTTCAAAGTGACAAACATACGTTTAGCAATAAGAAAAGGGTGTTATATTATCCTCTTCTTTTTTTAAGTGAGGTCCGTGAACAAACCAGGGCAAGCGTTCTCATTGCAGGCTCGTGGAGGACAAGACTTTTAGAAAATTTTAATCGACATTCCAACTTCTACTGTAGCACACAGAAAATGGCAAGTTTTATATCCCGACAACATAACTAACTGGTGTAAACTGGATAAACTTCCCTTACAAGACGTGTAAATAAAGTGAGTGAGAGGTGGGCAAATTGGAAGAATGTCACCTGATCTATGACCTCGATCTCGATATAATGTGATGGTCAGATATCGAATTTATAAAACAAAAAAGCAGGTGTACCTACTTCTAAAAACATAAAAGTACACATACGGAACAGAACGACGTTTATCAGAAAGGGGCAACGAAGAACACTTATCAGTACATCTTTCGGTTACGGTAAATATGTGAATACAAAGCGTTCAAGTAGCTTCATTGTTCATGTTGACCAGAGTGCCATTTGAAGCAAAACTAAAGTTCAAAGTGACCGGCACAATGTTCTATCTATCTTGTTTATGATTAACGGTCACATACCTAACGTTCGCAGCAATCTATGTTATGTGCATACTACGTATCTACAGTATACTATATGATGTATCGAGCCGTTACTCACCAACATAAAACAAGCACTGCAATTTGTATAGTACTATTTTTTAGCAAAAGTCAGTGTCTCTATTGGGGTTTCACGGTATCCACCTTCACAATACGAAAACATTCAAGAAATTATATATTTTAAAATATTTAATAATGGGCGATGATGTTTACACAATTATGCTCGTTTCCAAAATCAACAGTTATTATTAAAATATTTCACAGTGTATATGTTTTGATTGTTTTACACACGTGGTCACTTTTCCTCGAGTTCCTCCGATAATCCAAGCACGGCGAAAATGACAACTTTACATAAAATAACGGTAATTTTTCATAACAGCATAGCTTTGTCCTATCAGCACCATAACAATTCAGCATGAACCAACAAATGATCAGGACCAACAAATCAGGGGTGAGTAGAGTACACAAAACACAAGAAGCGTAGTCTGTGCACAAACCTGGGCAAGCGTTCACATTGCAGGCGACGTTCTGTGCTGAATCACCAACGCAGTCGGCTCCACCGTTGCTTGGCGACGGATTTGTACATGTCCTTGTCTGTGCTTGAGAGCCCCCTCCGCAAGTGACTGAGCAACTTCCCGAGTCAACCCAAGCTGTCCAGACACCGTCCACTGGAAGTCAGAGATAAATATCACCGGAGTTGACAATCGACAGTAATTAAGAGCAAACCTAAAGTTCAAAGTGACAACCATAAGTTTAGCAATAACAAAATGTTGTTATATTCTTTTCATAAGTGAGGTCCGTGAACAAACCAGGACAAGCGTTATCATTGCAGGTTCGATGCAGTGAAGACTTTTAGAAAATTTTAATCGACATTCCAACTTCTACTGTAGCACACAGAAAATGTCAAGTGTTATTTCCGGACAACATAATTAACTGGTGCTAACGATAAACTTCCCCTTCTCGCGACTCTGCAATGGTACAATTCCGAATAAATTCACAATTATTATCAACTAACTAGTTTCTCAATATAGCCAATTTACGACAGGGTGACAAATATTACATAAGACATCTCCCACATATTTTGGAATTGTGTTCATGTCCAGGAATTCACAAAGGAGCTCAGTGACGGGGTAAAATTAATTGATCTTAATTGACAATTAATTAATCTCTGCCCCCCCCCCCCCCCCCCAGCAAATGACGATGATCCTCGGCTCGTCACCAACGGATCCTAACTTTACAACAAACATGCTATGGTTTCTAATTAAACAGTTCATTTATAGGAGTAAATTCAAGCCAATTAACTTATCGCTAAAAAAAAAATCACAAAGAGTTGAATTATAGACACCAATGTGAGAAGTATACCGCATTGTATATCCACAATACCGACTACGAAAACTCTGTATGAAACATAATTTTAAAATATTTAATAATGGTGGTGTTGGTGTTTGCAGAATGACAGAATACCACTCCCAATTATGCTCATTTCCAACAATCAAAGTCATTAAAATATTTCACAGTGTATATGTTTTAATTGTTTTACACACGCAGTGACTTTTCCTCGGGTTTCTTCCGATCATCCAAGCATGCACGGCGAAAATGACAACTTTAAATAAAATAACGGTAATTTTTCATAACAGCATAGCTTAATTTGTCCTGCCAGCATCATAGCAATTCAGCATGAGCCACCAAATTAACAGGACCACTAAATCAGGGGCCAGTAGAGTACATAAAACACAAGAAGCTAAGTCCTTGCACAAACCTGGGCAAGCGTTCACATTGCAGGCGACGTTCTGTGCTGAATCACCAACGCAATCGGCTCCACCGTTGCTTGGCGACGGATTTGTACATGTCCTTGTCTGTGCTTGAGAGCCCCCTCCGCAAGTGACTGGGCAACTTCCTGAGTCAACCCAAGCTGTCCAGACACCGTCCACTGGAAGTCAGAGCAACAAATCACCGGAGTTGACAATCGACAGTAATTAAGAGCAAAACTAAAGTTCAAAGTAACAAACATACCTTTAGCAATAACAAGAGGGTGTTATATTATCCTCTCCTTTTTTTAAGTGAGGCCCGTGAACAAACCAGGGCAAGCGTTCTCATTGCAGGCTCGTGGAGGACAAGACTTTTAGAAAATTTTAATCGACATTCCAACTTCTACTGTAGCACACAGAAAATGGCAAGTATTATATCCCGACAACATAACTAACTCGTGTAAATTGGATAAACTTCCCATACAATACGTGTAAATAAAGTGAGTGAGAGGTGGGCAAATTGGAAGAATGTCACCTGATATATGAGCTCGATCTCGATATAATTTGATGGTCAGATATCGAATTTATAAAATAAAAAAGCAGGTGTACCTACTTCTAAAAACATAAAAGTACACATACGGAACAGAACGTCGTTTGTCAGAATGGGGCAACGAAGAACACTTCTCAGTACATATGTCGGTTACGGTAAATATGTGAATACAAAGAGTTCAAGTAGCTTCATTGTTCATGTTGACCAGAGTGTCATTAGAAGCAAAGCTAAAGTTCAAAGTGACCGGCACAATGTTCTATCTATCTTTTTTATGATTAACGCTCACATACCTAACGTTCGGAGCAATCTATGTTGTGTGCATACTACGTATCTACAGTATACTATACGATGTACCGAGCCGTTAGTCACCAATTTAAAACAAGCACTGCAATTTGTATAGTACTATTTGTTTTAGCAAAAGTCAGTGTCTCTATTTGGGTTTCACGGTATCCAGTTTCACAATACGAAAACATTCAAGAAATTATATATTTTAAAATATTTAATAATGTTGGCGATGATGTTTACACAATTATGCTCGTTTCCAAAATCAACAGTCATTATTAAAATATTTCACAATGTATATGTTTTGATTGTTTTACATACGTGGTTACTTTTCCTCGAGTTCCTCCGATAATCCAAGCACGGCGAAAATGACAACTTTACATAAAATAACGGTAATTTTTCATAACAGCATAGCTTTGTCCTATCAGCACGATAAGAAGTCAGCATAAACCACCAAATGATCAGGACCAACAAATCAGTGGTGAGTAGAGTATACAAAACACAAGAAGCGTAGTCTGTGCACAAACCTGGGCAAGCGTTCACATTGCAGGCGACGTTCTGTGCTGAATCACCAACGCAGTCGGCTCCACCGTTGCTTGGCGACGGATTTGTACATGTTCTTGTCTGTGATTGAGAGCCCCCTCCGCAAGTGACTGAGCAACTTCCCGAGTCAACCCAAGCTGTCCAGACACCGTCCACTGGAAGTCAGAGATAAATATCACCGGAGTTGACAATCGACAGTAATTAAGAGCAAACCTAAAGTTCAAAGTGACAAACATAAGTTTAGCAATAACAAAATGTTGTTATATTCTTTTTTTAAGTGAGGTCCGTGAACAAACCAGGACAAGCGTTCTCATTGCAGGCTCGAGGCAGTGAAGACTTTTAGAACATTTTAATCGAAATTCCAACTTCTATTGTAGCACACATAAAATGTCAAGTGTTATTTCCGGACAACATAATTAACTGGTGCTAACGATAAACTTCCCCTTCTCGCGACTCTGCAATGCTACAATTCCGAATAAATTCACGAATATTATCAACTAGGACAAGACTTTAAAAAAAAACATAATCGACATTCCAACTTCTACTGTAGCACACAGAAAGTCGCAAGTTTTATATCCCGACAACATAACTAACTGGTGTAAACTGGATAAACTTCCCTTACAAGACGTGTAAATAAAGTGAGTGAGAGGTGGGCAAATTGGAAGAATGTCACCTGATCTATGAGCTCGATCTCGATATAATTTGATGGTCAGATATCGAATTTATAAAACAAAAAAGCAGGTGTACCTACTTCTAAAAACATAAAAATACACATACGGAACATAACGACGTTTATCAGAAAGGGGCAACGAAGAACACTTCTCGGTACATCTTTCGGTTACGGTAAATTTGTGAAAACAAAGCGTTCAAGTAGCTTCATTGTTCATGTTGACCACAGTGCCATTAGAAGCAAAACTAAAGTTTAAAGTGACCGGCACAATGTTCTATCTATCTTTTTTATGATTAACGGTCACATACCTAACGTTCGGAGCAATATATGTTATGTGCGTACTACGAATCTACAGTATACTATATGATGTACCGAGCCGTTAGTCACCAACATAAAACAAGCACTGCAATTTGTATAGTACTAATTTTTTTTAGCAAAAGTCAGTGTCTCTATTGGGGTTTCGCGGTATCCACCTTCACAATACGAAAACATTCAAGAATTTATATATTTTTAATTATTTAATAATGTTGGCGATGATGTTTACACAATTTTGCTCGTTTCCAAAATCAACAGTCATTATTAAAATATTTCACAGTGTATATCTTTTGATTGTTTTACACACGCGGTTACTTTTCCTCGTGTTCCTCCGATAATCCAAGCACGGCGAAAATGACAACTTTACATAAAATAACGGTAATTGTTCATTAGCAGCATAGCTTTGTCCTATCAGCAACATAACAATTCAGCATGAACCACCAAATGATCAGGGCCAACAAATCAGGGGTGAGTAGAGTACACAAATAACAAGAAGCGTAGTCTGTGCACAAACCTGGGCAAGCGTTCACATTGCAGGCGACGTTCTGTGCTGAATCACCAACGCAGTCGGCTCCACCGTTGCTTGGCGGCGGATTTGTACATGTCCTTGTCTGTGATTGAGAGCCCCCTCCGCAAATGACTGAGCAACTTCCCGAGTCAACCCAAGCTGTCCAGACACCGTCCACTGGAAGTCAGAGAAAAATATCACCGGAGTTGACAATCGACAGTAATTAAGAGCAAAAACTAAAGTTCAAAGTGACAAACATACGTTTAGCAATAACAAAATGTTGTTATATTCTTTTTTTAAGTGAGGTCCGTGAACAAACCAGGACAAGCGTTCTCATTGCAGGCTCGAGGCAGTGAAGACTTTTAGAAAAGTTTAATCGACATTCCAACTAGTACTGTAGCACAGAGAAAATGTCAAGTGTTATTTCCGGACAACATAATTAAAGACACGGTTGGTCTTGGCGGTGGGTATCCTGTGAAAATATCTCCAGCCGTCAAAAACCGCCACAAACAGAAAGAACATCAAAATATAGATAGACTTTGTCCGTATACAAATAAGATTTATCGCATAAACAGTATGTTATGGTCATATGTTTGACCATTGTTATGTAAACAAAAGCATAAAAAGTTACTTTTCTGGTGTGTGTTTATATTATGATGGTAAACATAAAGAGCGTTCTTTGTTGTTGAATACCTGATATGGAACTAATAAAGAGCCTTTATGTTATTTGTGTGTGATTAGCCAGTAGCATTGTGCTGTCTTCTGTAACACAATCAGGCTCTTGCTTAGGTAAAATATAGTAGGTCTTTATTATAACATGCTGTTTACGCGATGGTCATGGTATATATGAACGGCACTGTATGCGTTTTAATGTTTTTCTGTTTACGGTGTTTGGAACAAATATGAATATTTTCGACAATTAAGGCCGCACGTGCCTTTAACTGGTGCTAACGATAAACTTCCCCTTCTCGCGACTCTGCAATGCTACAATTCCGAATAAATTCACGAATATTATCAACTAACTAGTTTCTCAAAACAGCCAATTTACGACAGGATGATAAATATGACAGAAGACATCTCCCAAATATTTTAGAATTGTCTTCATGTCCAGGAATTCATAAAGGAGCTCAGTGACGGGGTAAAATTAATTGATCTTAATTGACAATTAATTTATCACTGCACCCCCCCCCCCAGTAAATGACGATGATCCTCGGCTCGTTATCAACGGATCCTAACTTTACAACAAACATGCTATGGTTTCTAATTAAACAGTTCATTTATAGGACTAAATTCAAGCCAATTAACATATCGCTAAAACAAATTCACAAAGAGTTGAATTATAGACACCAATGTGAGAAGTATACCGCATTGTATATCCACAATACCGACTACGAAAACTCTGTATGAAACATAATTTTTAAATATTTAATAATGGTGGTGTTGGTGTTTGCAGAATGACAGAATACCACTCTCAATTATGCTCATTTCCAACAATCAACAGTCATTATTAAAATATTTCACAGTGTATATGTTTTAATTGTTTTACACACGCACTGATTTTTCCTCGGGTTTATTCCGATCATCCAAGCATGCACGGCGAAAATGACAACTTTAAATAAAATAAAGATAATTTTTCATAACAGCATAGCGTTGTCCTGCCAGCATCATAGCAATTCAGCATGAGCCACCAAATTAACAGGACCACTAAATCAGGGGCGATTAGAGTACATAAAACACAAGAAGCTAAGTCCTTGTACAAACCTGGGCAAGCGTTCACATTGCAGGCGACGTTCTGTGCTGAATCACCAACGCAATCGGCTCCACCGTTGCTTGGCGACGGATTTGTACATGTTCTTGTCTGTGCTTGAGAGCCCCCTCCGCAAGTGACTGAGCAACTTCCCGAGTTAACCCAAGCTGTCCAGACACCGTCCACTGGAAGTCAGAGAAAAATATCACCGGAGTTGACAATCGACAGTAATTAAGAGCAAACCTAAAGTTCAAAGTGACAAACATAAGTTTAGCAATAACAAAATGTTGTTATATTCTTTTTTTTAAGTGAGGTCCGTGAACAAACCAGGACAAGCGTTCTCATTGCAGGCTCGAGGCAGTGAAGACTTTTAGAACATTTTAATCGACATTCCAACTTCTACTGTAGCACACAGAAAATGTCAAGTGTTATTTCCGGACAACATAATTAACTGGTGCTAACGATAAACTTCCCCTTCTCGCGACTCTGCAATGCTACAATTCCGAATAAATTCACGAATATTATCAACTAGAACAAGATTAAAAAAAAAAAATTAATCGACATTCCAACTTCTACTGTAGCACACAGAAAGTCGCAAGTTTTATATCCAGACAACATAACTAACTGGTGTAAACTGTATAAACTTCTCTTACAAGACGTGTAAATAAAGTGAGTGAGAGGTGGGCAAATTGGAAGAATGTCACCTGATCTATGAGCTCGATCTCGATATAATTTGATGGTCAGATATCGAATTTATAAAACAAAAAAGCAGGTGTACCTACTTCTAAAAACATAAAAATACACATACGGAACATAACGACGTTTATCAGAAAGTGGCAACGAAGAACACTTCTCGGTACATCTTTCGGTTACGGTAAATATGTGAAAACAAAGCGTTCAAGTAGCTTCATTGTCCATGTTGACCACAGTGCCATTAGAATCAAAACTAAAGTTTAAAGTGACCGGCACAATGTTCTATCTATCTTTTTTATGATTAACGGTCACATACCTAACGTTCGGAGCAATATATGTTATGTGCGTACTACGAATCTACAGTATACTATATGATGTACCGAGCCGTTAGTCACCAACATAAAACAAGCACTGCAATTTGTATAGTACTATTTTTTTTTAGCAAAAGTCAGTGTCTCTATTGGGGTTTCACGGTATCCACCTTCACAATACGAAAACATTCAAGAATTTATATATTTTTAATTATTGAATAATGTTGGCGATGATGTTTACACAATTTTGCTCGTTTCCAAAATCAACAGTCTTATTAAAATATTTCACAGTGTATATGTTTTGATTGTTTTACACACGCGGTTACTTTTCCTCGAGTTCCTCCGATAATCCAAGCAGGCGAAAATGACAACTTTACATAAAATAACGGTAATTTTTCATAACAGCATAGCTTTGTCCTATCAGCACCATAACAAATTCAGCATGAACCACCAAATGATCAGGACCAACAAATCAGGGGTGAGTAGAGTGCACAAAACACAAGAAGCGTAGTCTGTGCACAAACCTGGGCAAGCGTTCACATTGCAGGCGACGTTCTGTGCTGAATCACCAACGCAGTCGGCTCCACCGTTGCTTGGCGACGGATTTGTACATGTCCTTGCCTGTGCTTGAGAGCCCCCTCCACAAGTGACTGAGCAACTTCCCGAGTCAACCCAAGCTGTCCAGACACCGTCCACTGGAAGTCAGAGAAAAATATCACCGCAGTTGACAATCGACAGTAATTAAGAGCAAACCTAAAGTTCAAAGTGACAAACATAAGTTTAGCAATAACAAAATGTTGTTATATTCTGTTCTTAAGTGAGGTCCGTGAACAAACCAGGACAAGCGTTCTCATTGCAGGCTCGAGGCAGCGAAGACTTTTAGAAAATTGTAATCGACATTCCAACTTCTACTGTAGCACACAGAAAATGTCAAGTGTTATTTCCGGACAACATAATTAACTGGTGCTAACGATAAACTTCCCCTTCTCGCGACTCTGCAATGCTACAATTCCGAATAAATTCACGAATATTATCAACTAATTAGTATCTCAATATAGCCAATTTACGACAGGGTGATAAATATGACAGAAGACATCTCCCAAATATTTTGGAATTGTGTTCATGTCCAGGAATTCACAAAGGAGCTCAGTGACGGGGTAAAATTAATTGATCTTAATTAACAATTGATTGATCTCTGCCCCCCCCCCCCCCCCCAGCAAATGACGATGATCCTCGGCTCGTCACCAACGGATCCTAACTTTACAACAAACATGCTATGGTTTCTAATTAAACAGTTCATTTATAGGACTAAATTCAAGCCAATTAACTTATCGCTAAACAAATTTCACAAAGAGTTGAATTATAGACACCAATGTGAGAAGAATACCGCATTGTATATCCACAATACCGACTACGAAAACTCTGTATGAAGCTTAATTTTTAAATATTTAATAACTGTGGTGTTTTGTGTTTGCAGAATGACAGAATACCACTCTCAATTAAGCTCATTTCCAACAATCAACAGTCATTATTAAAATATTTCACAGTGTATATGTTTTAATTGTTTTACACACGCAGTGGCTTTTCCTCGGGTTTATTCCGATCATCCAAGCATGGACGGCGAAAATGACAACTTTAAATAAAATAACGGTAATTGTTCATAACAGAATAGCTTTGTCCTGCCAGCATCATAGCAATTCAGCATGAGCCACCACATTAACAGGACTACTAAATCAGGGGCGAGTAGAAATACATAAAACACAAGAAGCTAAGTCCTTGCACAAACCTGGGCAAGCGTTCACATTGCAGGCGACGTTCTGTGCTGAATCACCAACGCATTCAGCTCCACCGTTGCTTGGCGACGGATTTGTACATGTCCTTGTCTGTGCTTGAGAGCCCCCTCCGCACGTGACTGAGCAACTTCCTGAGTCAACCCAAGCTGTCCAGGCACCGTCCACTGGAAAAGAGAAACGGAAACACCAGATGCAACGACATTCGGCAAGCATAACAATTACAAATTCATAGGTGTGTGGAGCACCGAACAAAGCAATTGTGAATGAACTGATAGCTATACATCGTTTACATCTACACCGTATATGTACATCCGTCGGCATCATTGAATAAACTCAATATATTTCTTAGCGACATTCGATGCATTCAAGGTGAAGTTACATTTATCTTAATGGCACTTTGTTGTTTGAAACCTCAAGATCTATATAATAACGCTCGACTATCTTTCATCCCGGTCCGGCTTGTGGATCAAACAGTAAGACAATAGGCCACACATTGGAAGGTTGAAGTGGCGAATCAACATTCTAGATCACATGGGTTCCACAGCATTGCGCCTTTGCAATAGATTTGTGGTTATGAAATGGGCGACAAGACCAAGGAACAAGACGTTATAACAATAGGATACCATTACGAGTCGCGATTGACCACGAAATACAGATCAAGGCGCGTAGCGTCGTTGCCAGAGGCGTTATTTCGCTAAAATCCGATTCAGATTCTGGATTCAGATTACAGATTGGTCCCCGTACGACTTGGTTCGGCAAAAGAACAGACCAGAAATTGGCAGAATCAGTAAACGAACAGACCGTAATCTCAATTTCGTGGTAATCCGATTGGGATTCGGATTCCGATTACGGACTCAAATGTTCGTAATGTGAACAAACCGAGATTTCGCCACCTCAGAGTTTAAAAACAAAATAAAACATAAGAATCCGTCTCTTGTGTACAAATTATTGCAGAATATAAACGATCTATATCAAAGAATTTTAAATGCGGAGACAAATTTGTTTTATTGAATGTAAACTGGGAGAATATTACTGAAATTAGCCAAATAATAACGCTATTGATAGTAACGCTGGGGGAGCACGTCGGTTGATGGCGAAGCAATTGCAAATCAGTGTTGATTGTCACTTTCATGTGTCCATTTCATAATTCCATCCTTAAAATACCGCGCGAACGCATGTCGATTTCGAATTCGGCGGATACGTCACCATTGACCGAATTCACATGAACCTGCATGGATATGTCTTCTGCTGTGTTCGTTATTATAATGTTCTACTTATTCAAGAAATAGTAGGATTATATGGAATCGATGGATTATCAGATACACGTATGTACTATCATCTAGTCTTAAAGTTATAGCAATTTCATGTTTAACATGTTTTGTTTCGTTAAATGCAGTCGTTTTGCACAATAGTCTCTGTATAGACAACATACACATGTTCTAGGGACGTGGCTAGAAGTTTCCTCAAATTTCCGGCCAACTGCACCCCCCCCCCCCCCCCCCTATTGAACCAAACATCAATCTCACAGGTTCGCAGAATTCAATTTGCTCCCCTTGGAAATATCCAATTTGACAAACACTAAGATTGGAAAATTACCAACTTTTACTGGTTGAAAAAAATCAAACAATGAGAACAATGCCAACCTATATATGGTGTCAAATTAATGTCCAACTAATGTTGTGTTATGCATGAAATTTCCGATTGCTGGAATGTACCAAAGTTTAGTTTAGATATATTTATTTCAACTATATGTCAAATTTAGATAACACATGATATATAACACATACATTTGTTTATACATACAAAGGAATTGGGGGACAAGTACTGACTCACTTAAGGGTACCCCCTCTCCCATATGTTATTACACTGAAAAAATAAAAAGTTGAACATATATACAGATCACTGGACACCCCTCTCCCGAGTTAGTCATAAGTTTGTGTATGTATTTATTTAAAATCGGGTTTGTTTATTGCGTTTGTTGGCTTGTACGTATCATTATTTGAAACAGTTAGTCAAAATAATCCTGATTTTCCTCACGTATGAATGACTGCACAGCTTAGCAAATTGTACCAAAGTTCGGGGTGGGGGTCGAGACACACAATCAACCCCTATCGTCATGTCCCTGTTCAACTGACAAGTTTCGTGTGTTCTTCACAACATCTTCGGAATTTGATTCACGAGGCCTATAGAGCTGTCACGTTTAGATATGCTTGCCATCATCAATAAACACACTTTAACTTGAAACAAAAAGATGCGATTAAGTCGGATTGGCAGCAAATTATGTGCCGTGTATATACACATAGAAGAAAAGCATGACTTTCACAACAAACATGAACTTTATAAATATAAGATACAAATGATACTTGTGTCAAGTCAAATACATGAGCCATGTTTGACGCTGGGAGAACATTAAACAGAGTTTCGGAGACCACGTGGATTTCAAAATCTGACCTAGAATCGGGAATTAGCCCCGCCCCCATAATCGGCTTCGGATTCTCAATCCGGATTTTAGCGAAATTACGACTCTGTGTTTCTTGTAGATAACCAGGCGGGGTTTAAACTATTTATAACCCGATTCACATCCAAGGAAAACTGCAGAGGGCGTGGGCGTCCGGGTGAAGCGTGTGGCAATTTCATAGGTCACAGCATTCGTTTGACGGCGACTTTGTGTGGTAATTCCAGGGTTACTAGTTGCGAGATATTTCTTGCATTGTATGCTAAAATCAACTCTATGAGCTGTAAGTAATATTAACCATATTGCAATATAACACGACAATGAGGTGTGTGCAACGCTATACCTTGTTTTTAACATTAATTAAAGCCCCATATTTTCAAAAAACATTTGTTTTCATATAGTGTCATATCCGTTCGTATCGGGTGGGTATCGGGTATCACGAGCTGTGACACTGATAATTCAGAGCTATTGTCGCTTTTGTTGATTTTATTAAGCAAAATAACGATACTTTTTGCATAACAGCATAACTTTGTCCTGCCAGCATCATCGCAATTCAGAATGACCCACCAAATTAACAGAACCACCAAAATCAGGGGTGAGTAGAGTACATAAAACACAAGAAGCTAAGTCCGTGCACAAACCTGGACAAGCGTTCTCATTACATGCGACGTTCTGTGCTGGAACACCAACGCAATCGGCTCCACCGTTGCTTGGCGACGGATTTGTACATGTCCTTGTCTGTGCTTGAGAGCCCCCTCCGCAAGTGACTGAGCAACTTCCTGAGTCAACCCAAGCTGTCCAGACACCGTCCACTGGAAAAGAAGATTGGGAACACCACATTTGTCGCATGCAACGGCATTCGGCAAGCATAATAGTTACAACTCGCAGAGGTGTGCGGAGCACAGCAGAACGAAGCTATTGTGAATGAGCTGATAGCTATGCATTGTTTATATCTACACCGTACATCCGACGGTAAGACTATTAGACCACAGTTTGGAAGGTTGAAATGGCGAATCAACATTCTAGATCATATCAGTTCCACAGCATTTCGCCATTGCAATATATTTCTTGTTAGAAATGGGCGACTTGTCCAAGGAATAAAACGTTACATGCATAACAATTGGATACCATTACCAGTCGCGATTGACCACGACATACAGACCAAGGCGGGTAGCGTCGTTACATGTGTTACATGTGCCGATAACCAAGCTGGTTATAAATTATTTATAACCCGATTCGCAACCAAGGAAAACTGAAGAGGACATGCGCATCCGGGGGAATTAAGCGGGTTGCACTTTTCAGAGGTCACAACATTCTTTTGACAGCGACGTTGTGTGGTAACGCCAGGGTTACTTATTGTGGGAGTTTTCGTGCATTGTATGCTAAAATAAGTTGTCTGAGTTGACAGTTCATATATAGCTATCTAACATGACAATGTGGGGTATGCCACGCTATACCCTGTTAACGTTTATTAAAGCCCCTATTTGCCAAACACTTTTGTTTCTATAATAGTGTCATATCCGTTCGTATCGGGTGGGGATCACGAGCTGTGACATTGAGACCTCGGAGTGTAGGAAATCGATGGGTGTAATGTTGAGTGTCGCACAAACATATTTACAAGCACAAATGAAAATTCGTTCTAAGTTTTAGAGTCTTGGGTTACATTGTTCATACTACGCCGCTGATGGTCGTTCTGTATCCGGTGTGTCACCCCATACAACGGTCTATATTTGTACTTGAATATAATTAGGCACGTTCAATAGTGTTCTTGTTGTGACATCTATACTGTATATAGGTCGGCCGAGAGGCTACGTACTCCAGTTTTGTTAACGTGTGTATTTTGCTTATAATCTGTCCTTGATAATCCATAATGTCTACACTTTATTTCTATGTTAAATAACGTTGAAGTAGCGATGTTGCTGGCATTTGCTTCCATCGGGTACGTGCTGTTGTATATCTTCAAGACAAGTCACACTTCTCTCTATTTGAGAGCAAGCACTTTGGTTCATACACATATATTGGAAACTATAGAATCTAGGTCAATAGTACGTTATGAGCTCCCTCGTCGCATTCAATCGATGGAGTGAAGGCGGTGGGCGAAATATGGGCGCCACAACACATTCCTCGGGGGGAATACATTCCAGCACATGCTGACACGACTAAGACAAATTGGTACACGTATATCTCGGAACCAATGTGTTTTTTTCTTCTTATAGGAATGAATGTAAATGCGGATTAGTTTAATATATCGAACCCGAACCCGGCCAATAAGAGTAGAATATTTCAATCCAAACCAAGCTACGCACACCCTTCATCTGTGACCCGCCATATCAAATCCAGTCGTAAGTCGGGATTTTTTTTACCCTCTGCCAATGCATTATATTATATATGCGAGTCGACCATAGGTCGCCTCGCGTGTATAAGAGAATGCATTGGCCTAACAATTTTTTATCATGTTTTTAAAATAAATGTTACTTACAATTTTTATGACATAAAATAAAAAACATCCATTACCCTGCAGGGAGCCCCATACATATATAGAAGCATATAGAAGAGTGTCGTGTCGTCTGCTCGTGTTTGTCTGGGGTTCTGTATGGGTGAAATTATAAAATTGCTAAAGAATACAAGAACAAATTATTAAAATTGGAAAGAATTGTTAGGCCAATGCATTCTCTTATATATGCGAGGCGACCTATGGTCGACTCGCATATATAAGAGAATGCATTGGCACAGGTAAAATAAATCCCGACTTACGACTGGATTTGATATGGCGGGTCACATCTATACATGTCCTTGCAATTATCTTACGAATCATACCAGCACAAACGCGGTTACCATTGTAATTAATGTAGCGTAGTTACATTCTGATAACAGATAAAACCGTACGAGTGTATGTACATGTAAGCCTGAAAGGTACACAATCTGCTTCATGCAGTTATCAGAATCGATTAATTACAAAAAATAATTCTAACCACTGTCAACTGTAGTATAAAAGTGTTATATATCAACATTTCGTTCAACGTAATTTTGTATCGAGAGTATGCCGGTCGGAATTCGTCGAATATTTGCCAGGCAGCCCAATATTCTAGGTGATGAAAAACAACAGATTTTAAAACTCGAAATATGAACACTCTGAGCTTTGATGGGTGAGTTCCTCGACTCGAATCAAATATTTTTACCCCCGAAGACAAATAAATAGTAATTTATGAGCGTTAAATTTGATTATGTATCTTATATATATATATACTAGAAGGTAACCCGACTTCGTCCGGGCTTTGACCTTGAATTGACCATTTTGAAGGTCAGGTGGGGTCAAACACCAACACCCCAAAAATGGTGGAAATCGGCCCAGCGGATACCGGGAAATCGGCCCAGCGGATACCGAGATACCCTATGCATCAAATTTCGTCCGTAAACATCCGCCAGTTTAACCCGATTTGATTTCCACTCAAGTATATAAACGCGCCTCATATAGACACGCTCATTAATTATCAAGTTTCAACGTAAAGATAAATTACCATCGGTGCCCGAGATATCGCCAAGACGTCTGAAACAGTCGAATGCATCGGCCGGTTAAGCGTTAACGTGATCTAACGTTATGACCACTAACGACGTCATAGAAGTTACGCATTGTTTTTATCCTGATGGAAGGTAGTACCACTTCTTCTTGATAATTGAGGCAGATAACTAAAACGAATACATACGCATTATATATCGTTGGAAAGAGGAAACACGACAGATTCTCACAGTGTCATTATGATGACTGGCCTTTTATTATTCGCGCTGTTTCGAATCGATTTGTAAGCACTGAACTCAAATGAAAGTCCCGTTACACAGCGTAAAAACAGATTTGACCTCGGCACGTGAAAAGTTGACCTCGGATCTGAAAATCAATAGGCCTATGTCACCCCCCGGCCGAAAATACCCCCACATACCAAGTTTCATCGTATTCGAGTTCATCGATTACACACACACACACACAAACAGATCTTCCAAAAATATATAATAGACTAGCCGATGAGCCCGACGTTGTCCGGGCTATTCAAAACCCAAATTTCAAGTCGATAGCTATACCCAGCCCGACGTTGTCCGGGCTATTCAAAAACGAAATTTCAAGTCGATAGCTCTACCCGTTTCCGATATATGGTCTGCGCATGCGCGAAGCTGGCGTCGCACGGGCTCGGCGACCCGATCAAATTCGTATCCGGGGCAAGATACATTCACATACCAAATTTCAAGTCGATAGCTCCACCCGTTTCCGAGATCTCGTCTGCGCATGCGCGAAGCTGGCGTCGCACGGGCTCGGCGACCCGATAAAATTCGTATCCGGGGCAAGATACATTCACATACCAAATTTCAAGTCGATAGCTCCACCCGTTTCCGAGATCTCGTCTGCGCATGCGTGAAGCTGGCGTCGCACGGGCTCGGCGACCCGATCAAATTCGTATCCGGGGCAAGATACATCCACATACCAAATTTCAAGTCGATAGCTCCACCCGTTTCCGAGATCTCGTCTGCGCATGCGCGAAGCGGGCGCCGCACGGACTCGCCAATACGACAACGCCCACCGCCCGGTCAAACTACACACACGTACCAAGTTTCGTCCCGATCGGTCGAGAATCGTAGATTTGTATAAATGACAAACAAACATACAGACAAACATACATACAGACAAACATACAGAGGTCTTCAAAATATATATGAGATATGACCAATCAAATAACTAAATATTTAACACATGTATCGTTCTATTCTGACCCCAGGAGGAGGACCGGGATCAAACAAACGTGGTCGTAATTTGAGGCTTATCTATCTTCTATTATATATTTTGGAAGATCTGTGTGTGTGTGTGTGTGTGTGTCTGTCTGTAATCGATGGACTCGAAAATGGCCCAGCCGATTTCGATGAAACTTGGTATGTGGGGGTATTTTCGGGTCAGGACTAACATAGGCCTATTAATTTGTCCGTGCGAGGTCAACTTTTCACGTGCCGAGGTCAAATCTGTTTTTACGCCGTTTTGCGCTAATATATTTAAGTTCGGTGCTTACAAATCGATTCGAAACAGCGCGAATAATAACATGCCAGTCATAATAATGACACTATGAGAATCTTTCGTGTTTCCTCTTTCCAACGATATATAATATGTATGTATCTGTTTTAGTTATCTGCCTCAATTATTAAGAAGAAGTGGTACGATCTTCTATCAGGGTAAAAACAATGCGTAACTTCTATGACGTCGTTAGAGGTCATAAAGTTAGATCACGTTAACTCTTAACAGGCCGATGCATTTGACTGTTTCAGACGTCTTGGCGATATCTCGGGCACCGATGGTAATTTATCTTTACGTTGAAACTTGATAATTAATGAGCGTGTGTATATGAGGCGCGTTTATATACTTCAGTGGAAATCAAATCGGGTTAAACTGGCGGATTTTTACGGACGAAATTTGATGCATAGGGTATCTCGGTATCCGCTGGAAAAACCGGATGGATTTCGACGGGTACTTTTGTCGGGTACTTTTGTTCGGGCAGTGTTTTGGACGGGTCAAATCGTGACCCCACTTGACCATGGCCTTCAAAATAGACAATTCAAGGTCAAACCCCGGACGAAGTCGGGTCACCTTCTAGTACTATATATTTTGAGAACTCCGTATATATATATGTGTGTGTGTGTGGGTACTTCATAGAATCCAAAACGCGTGTACATATTGAGCTCAAACTTCCTATGTAAGTGTCAAATCCCACCGACACGACCGTGGTCGCGGTTTAGAGAAGCTCAGAGCACCCGTTCTCCAATCTCAAATCACCGCAAAGGCACGGCGTGGGTTAATCAAGTGATTATTTAATGAGCGTTTGTTTTTGACGCATCTCTATAAAGAGCGTCTGTTTCCCATTCAACGTTATTAGCATCTGCAGAGTTATACGGGAACGCAAACGTTATCGCTCGAAATTTATTCCCTGCGAGCACGGATGGCGCGCTTTGTTTTTACAGTATATACCGAAATCATCCCAGATAATCACGAATATAGCATCAGATTTCTCCCCAGATATACCGTTATAAAGCTACTGGAATCTGCCAATCTACTATTAATATGTGTGTATATATGTGGGTGCTTCATAGAATCGAAAACGCGTGTAGGAACGGGCATCCCCACGGCAATGCGGCAAATATATATGAGTGTGTCCTTTATAGACTCGAACCGATTGAGCTCAAACTTGCTAAATATTTACTGGGAAATTCCAGGGAATGCCGATTGAGCTCAAACTTGCTACCTACGGGAAGTGTCATATATATGTGTGTGTCCTTTATAGACTCGAACCGATTGAGCTCAAACTTGCTAAATACGGGAAGTGTCATGGACGGGTTCATTGAAAAACCAAAACAAATCGGGTAAAATTGAAAAACAAAATTAAAAAGGCACAATTAACTCCTTGAAAAACCAAAAACAAATCGGGTAAAATTTAAATACAAAAAATTCAATTAAAAAATTAAAAAAGCACAATTAACTCATTGAAAAACTAAATAATTAACTCATTGAAAAACAAAAAATTAAATTAAAATTGTCATGTTTCTGACTATTGCCGAAATTTGCTGCAAATGCAGCACAAGTGTCTCGGAACCTGTTGCAATTGCTTTTTCGAACAAAGCCCTGGGACGAATGCCGCCAGTGGCGGGCTAACCTGCTAGTCTATTATATATTTTGGAAGATCTGTGTGTCTGTGTGTCTGTCTGTGTGTTCGCGATGAACTCGAAAACGGGCCACCCGATTTCGATGAAACTTGGTATGTGGGGTATTTTCGGCCGGGGACGAACATAGGCATATTAATTTGTCCGTGCGACGTCACCTTGACCTTGAAATCGGGTCATTTCAAGGTCAAACGCCCGAATATCACGGGATTTCGATGAAACTTGGTATGTGGGGGTACTTTCTTATGGCGAGTCTCATAATCATATCCATTTGCCCGTGCGACGTGACCTTGATCTTGAAATCGGGTAACTTCAAGGTCAAATCGCCAATTTTGATGGGATTTCGACGAAATTTGATACGTGGGGTTACTTTTGTCCACTGGGTGTTTTGGACGGGTCAAATCGTGACCCCGACTTGACCTTGACCTTCAAAATGATCAATTCAAGGTCAAATCGGGTAAAACCGGATGGATTTCGACGGGTACTTTTGTCGGGTACTTTTGTTCGGGCAGTGTTTTGGACGGGTCAAATCGTGACCCCACTTGACATTGGCCTTCAAAATAGACAATCCAAGGTCAAAGCTCGGACGAAGTCGGGTCACCTTCTAGTCTCATATATATTTTGAAGACCTCTGTTTGTATGTATGTTTGTTTGTTTGTTTGTTTGTCTGTCTGTCATTTATACAAATCTACGATTCTCGACCGATCGGGACGAAACTTGGTACGTGTGTGTAGTTTGACCAGGCGGTGAACGTTGTCGTATTGGCGAGCCCGTGCGGCGCCCGCTTCGCGCATGCGCAGACGAGATCTCGGAAACGGGTGGAGCTATCGACTTGAAATTTGCTATGTGAATGTATCTTGCCCCGGATACGAATGTTATCTGGTCGCCGAGTCCGTGCGACGCCAGCTTCGCGCATGCGCGGACTAGATCTCGGAAACGGGTGGAGCTATCGATTGAAATTTGCTATGTGAATGTATCTTGCCCCGGATACGAATTTTATCGGGTCGCCGAGCCCGTGCGACGCCAGCTTCGCGCATGCGCAGACCAGATCTCGGAAACGGGTGGAGCTATCGACTTGAAATTTGGTTTTTGAATAGCCCGGACAACGCCGGGCTCATCGGCTAGTCTATTATATATTTTGGAAGATCTGTGTGTTTGTGTGTGAGAGGGTGTGTGAGTGTGTGTATGTGTTCGCGATGGACTCGAACACGGCTGGACCGATTTCGACCAAACTTGGTACGGACACGTAATTCGACCCGGGAACGAACATGGGCCTATTGATTTTCAGATCCGAGGTAAACTTTTCACGTGCCGATGTCAAATCTGTTTTTACGCTGTGTTACGGGACTTTCATTTGAGTTCGGTGCTTACAAATCGATTCGAAACAGCGCGAATAATAAAATGCCAGTCATAATAATGACACTGTGAGAATCTTTCGTGTTTCCTCTTTCCAACGATATATAATGCGTATGTATCCGTTTTAGTTATCTGCCTCAATTATCAAGAAGAAGTGGTACTATCTTCCATCAGGATAAAAACAATGCGCAACTTCTATGACGTCGTTAGAGGTCATAACGTTAGATCACGTTAACGCTTAACCGGCCGATGCATTTGACTGTTTCAGACGTCTTGGTGATATCTCGGGCACCGATGGTAATTTATCTTTACATTGAAACTTGATAATTAATGAGCGTGTGTATATGAGGCGCGTTTATATACTTGAGTGGAAATCAAATCGGGTTAAACTGGCGGATTTTTACGGACGAAATTTGATGCATAGGGTATCTCGGTATCCGCTGGGCCGATTTCCCGGTATCCGCTGGGCCGATTTCCACCATTTTTGTGGTGTTGGTGTTTGACCCCACCTGACCTTGACCTTCAAAATGGTCAATTCAAGGTCAAAGCCCGGACGAAGTCGGGTCACCTTCTAGTACTATATATAAGCTTCATACTGCTATGGGGTTTAGTGTGTAATTTTCTCTTTGTCAAATTCCGAACATGAAAATACGCGAAATTACTCCCAACAAGTTAACTAGTTATTTAATTGGGGTTATCACACTGTTGTCTGTTTTACCAGTGGAGGAAATACCAGAGAGGGTTAATTTAACCAGGAAATCACTCCATGTTGAGTAGAAACTAATCCGGAAAGCAACTAACACAGATACAAGGGTTGTTTGCTTTCACATTCGCGCTTAGTGAGATTAGAACTTCTGCTTCGGTGGGCGGCTTATGTTGACCAAATGTACCATGTATATAACCAACTCAGCATCAGTGGCTCCTAAATTTGAACTACTGATTATTTAGTCATTAAAACGTTAATGTCCATATATTATATATCAGTCGTTTTACTTGTGATCATTCCAATCTACCATTGGCATTACCCCCGTCGTGATATTTCAAACGGATCCAACGATGTTGAATATCCATCAATGATCAGTGGATCTCATTAGCCTAACCCCCAGAAGTTAATGCCTTCCGAACTTGTAAACGAATCCTGGTGGGTAGTTACGGTGGTCTTGTCGTTAAGAAAGCGAGTAAAAATATAATTTTAAAAAAAATCTAAATTAAAAACAAGGTCGCCGCTTTAACAATTGAATCGATATTGATATAATGATTCACAATTGAGATAACAAAATCGGCCAAAGTGCACCAACACTCTAAACATTCCTAAAATTCCAACGTAAAAGCTATATATTTTACAGATCTGGTTCACAATTCTAGGTCAGTCTGTCCGCGAACTCATAACCCAGAAATAAACAAAATATTCAGCAAGAGCACAGGCTGGGGAAACAGACCTTAATTATTACTGGAGAAAACACAACATCGATTCCAATCACATAATTTACCGATAAAATACCGAAATTTTATCCAAACCCTCCAAGGATATTGATAACGACCGCGCTCGGCGCGCTAGCGCCGAGCCCGGGTCGGGTACAGGTAACAGGCGGGCGTACGTACTTGTGACGTCACACATAATTTACAGTATACCATGTAGGTGAAATTTTTACCGAACCAACTTTTTCGTGAAAAAATCACGTGACTTTCGGCAGTGGTTTCACAAAATCGCAGAATCAGCAATGAAACGAATTTGCTACTTCGCAACTTCCGATATGTGGCAATGGACAATTCAAGTATTTATTTATTTATAAACAGTAAGTTGTAAATATGTCCTGCAAAGGTTCATATTAGATCAGTTTCATGTGTTAGCTAACTGAATACAGTTACGGCGTCGTGACGTCAAAACGTCATTTGTCTCTGCGGGCCAGAATCCAGACATGACTGAACATGCGTGTCATGTCGTCTTCGCTTAATCGCAATATAGAGGCTTTTATTATCAAATGCCGATAGGCTATATTAAGGCATTTATAATTATCTAAGTCAACTCGCATTCAAAACGATCTACATTATTAATCAAGCATTCGCGTCGCTGACATGCGTATAGGCCTAATATATATATGCATATATTTCCACGACTATTTGCACGATCCATCGCATTGTCCGTCTTCTTACTAGTATGTCGGGATCGTTCTATATATGCCTTGCATATTGCCATAATAGATGGAATATAAATCTACCAAAATCAGTCGCATATATGAATCTATATTAACCACATAATATTATATGAGTGTATACACTTAGGACAGACATTGTTAGATATTACCTGGTGTTTCCGTTGTTATTGTCGTTGTTGTCGTTGTTGTTGTTATCGTCGTTGTTGTCGTTGACGATGTTGTTATCGTCGTTGTTGTTGACGTTGTTGTTGTCGTTGTTGACGTTGTTGTGGACGTTGTTGTCGTCGTTGACGTTGTCGTCGTCGTTGTTGCTGTCGTAGTCGTTGTTGGCGTTGTTGTTGACGCTGTTGTCGTTGTTGTCGTCATTGTTGACGTTGTCGTCGTTGTTGTTGTCGTCGTTGTCGACGTTGTCGTTGTTGATGTTGTTGTCGTCGTTGACGTTGTTGTTGTCGTTGTTGAAGTAGATGCTGGTGGAAATAAATCGAATCAGAGTTAGTGATCAATGAGACGTGAGACTGATTACTGATCTTACTTGGCTTTCCACCAAACTTATAAAAAATCATCTCCATTATATTAGGAGTGTAATGGATGGTGTGGTTCAAGAATGCCAAAAGTTAGAGTCAGGGATGGGAGAGGGGGGCACCACATTTTTCGTAAAATATTTTAGCGCCGACTTCCACAAATTAATATATAGTACCCATGATACGAAGGCCGACCTCACTGATATGTTACTCTCTTTTTAGACTTGCACCATGATCGCAATAGTTGGCCATACATCTTCCTTCTCCAGTGTTTTTGGCTTTAAAGTTGGAGATTGTGATCCACTCAATAACCTGTACTTTTGTTAACGTACACAACGAAGAAGGAAAAATCGAAAATTGTGCCCACTGATAAGACGCCGAGCAACACTACGTGAATATGGTTCACGGCAGTCACAATATCATTTAAAGGCATATTATGGACTTGCTCGAGTGTGTGAAACTGATAAGTTAGTACTCAGGCGTTATGCCAACTAGGGGAGTGTAGCATTCTACTAACATCGCCGATATTGACCATACCACTCCAAAGAAAACATAGTCTGAACTACGCTCAATTGTAAATAATTACATCTCGATTCGGGACGCTACTATCGACGATAAACACACAGAACTGATTTCGCCATCGAGAGTCATTGCATTTAATTAATATATCAGAATGACGGTGTGTGTTGTCAATTTGGATTAATATTCGCAAAAATAATTACTTTGAGCAAGATTATTTCTATTTGATCACCCTACCGGAGTGTTTCACATCACTTTAAAACACAATCCATGCAGTGCTACAAATGCTTATAACAGCGATATATAATAGACGCAAAAAGTTACAAAACCGCTTGCAATCAAATAACGCTTTTATCGTTTTTTGCTATAGCCGCTGCGATGTATTGTAAGCATTTTTCGAAATTAAGCTAATTGTATATACCCAATTATTCATATTGATAGTTAGAAATCTCTAAAGGGGTGTCGCTTGATTTGAAACTCACCACCACTGCGTTTAATTAAAGTATGGCTAACAGCTGAAACATCAAGGGCTAGTGTACCCTGGTATGTTATCCACATGTTCAGAGTCAGTTTAAAGATACAGGCGGCGTTGGCGGTGGGTTTGCTGTTAAAATATTCACCTCCGCCAAAACCGCCATAAACAGAAAGAATAGTAAAATATAGATAGACCTTGTTCTTATACCAATCACAAATATGGCATAAACAGTATTTTATTGTCAAATGTTTTTTCCTTTGTTATGTAAACAAAAGCAAAAAACGTTACAGAACCTGGCTTTTGTTTAGATCCGGATATTGTAAACATAAAGAGCGTTATTTGTTACTGTTTTCCTGATATGGAAATAATAAAGAGCGTTTATATCATTTGTGTGTGATTAACCAATAGAATTGCGATGTGTTATGTAAACAGAAGCCAAACTTCTGTAACACGAACAGGCTCTTATTTACGTACACCGTCGTACGTCTTGACGACAATATACTATTTACTCACTGATTATATTTGGAAAAACTATATATATTTTAATATTCCTTCTGTTGATGGCGATCTGAACAAATGTGAATATTTTCCGCAACGAACGCCGCCCGTGCCTTTAAAAGAATGCGAGGTTATTTTTCTAAAATAATGAGTATGATATGTCGCTGCGAGAAAGCAATCTGATTCGTCCATTCTTGTTAGAAGCACCTAAGAATGAGATATTCATAACAATGCGTTTCAAGAGTTGAAGTTACCTGATGACTTGTTCATCCACATGTGAAACAATGAACACTGGTTACATATATATTTGCGAATGTTTGTCTGCCTGTCCGCTATAGTGATTTACTTGGGAGAATCTAGGGAATTTGCTGATGTGTCTAACTGGCGTAACTTTACGAGAAAGGCAATGGTGCAGTTTAAATATTTTAGAAGTGGTACTGTCGGGAGTCACCGAGGGAACGAAGAAGGGCACTATAGTCTTATTTTGTCGCTGATGTCAACCATTATCGCCATGCTACAGCGACTACGTCGTTTAAAGATGCCAAAGTGGAGTTGTCCGAATAGCAATAAAAAACAGTTTGGGGTGGAGGGTACATAAGTTTTTCTGACAACATAATTGTGTGGTTGTGTAAACAGATTTATTTCCAATGCAAAATTAACATGAACATATTACATAAATTCAAACAAAAAGCAATATATAGAGGATCTCACATGAGTTTCTATTTTATACGGAATTTATCAACCGAGTTCATTAAATTCGATTTGAGCCGAGGTTTACCGAGGCTCAAATAGAATTTAGAGGACGAGGTTGATAAATTACGTATAAAATAAGACGAGTGTGAGATACCTTTTATCACATGATCAAATAAACCCGAAGCAACGCGAAATATTCATCGATAACAACAATCATAAACTACAGCGATCGCAAGTTATTTGAAGAACGCCGTGACGTCATCGCACGCGCTGATATTAAACGTGTCTATTACCGATAATTATGAAACTGCTTTTATGGCCAAATTTTGTGATAAAATAATTTATCACATAATTTGCCCATAAAAGCAGTTTCATAATTATCGATAAGAGACACGTTTAATATCAGCGCGTGCGATGACGTCACATCGTTCTTCAAATGACTTGCGATCGCTGCGGTTTTTATCGTTGTTTTCGATGGATATTTCGCATTGCTTCGCGTTTATTTGATCATGTGATAAAAAGTATCTCACACTCGTCCTATTTTATACATAATTTATCAACCTCGTCCACTAAATTCTATTTGAGCCTCGGTAAACCTCTGCTCAAATCGAATTTAGGGAACTCGGTTGATAAATTCCGTATAAAATAGAAACTCATGTGAGATCCTCTATATACATAACAGAACAAAAATAGAAAGGATCTTTAATTTGGCTCCCATAGGTGTGGTTCAAAGGTGCTAAAGTGTCCATTCCGGCAATGGGAGTTCGAGGAGGGTCAACAACATCGATAGACATGTGTAGCCCAAAGTTCATTAAGTGACGCCGTTCGAATCGAGGAGGGTAGGAGTAAAGCGTCGTTTCAAACTGATTGTTATCGCCGATTTTGTACCAAACTTATATTATTAAATCTCCACAATATGAGCAATATAATGATGGGCATGCATGTCAGGAATGTTTGATGATGTGCAACAAAAAGCTACCGAGCTCTCTAAGTATGCAATGTGCATTATGTTTCATCTAATTATATAGTTTATAGTTGTCAAAGTGGCGCTGTCCGAGGCAGGTATGAAGACCGATAGAGAGGACACCAACCTGTATACAAATAATTGTCACCGATTTCACCAATATGGTTATCTCCATTATGCGACATATCTATATGGGAGCATTGCTATATTTCGGATTCGCGGCGCCTGAATCAGGAATGGGGGTTCTGGGAACAAGAAAAGTTAAGTATTCGGCTTATTCTCTGAAATATATTAAGAAAACAACTATATAAGGAATTCGTATGTTACAGCCGGTAGGAAACCTATCAACATTTTCGTTACTTTTTGCCCTTGGAAACGTCGGGTAAACCTGCTAGTCTTATGTGTATTTTCGAATGTCTGTCTGTCTGTTCGCGGTATACAATGGCGGGGGACCATATGTGATCTAACAGGGGTAACAATATTTTTTAGAGGAAGATAATCATGCAGGAGTTACAATTTATAAAATGACGCTGTCAAATAAGAAGTGAATATGGGAGATACATCAACTTCGATGGAAATGTTTTTGTCGCCAATTTCTAACTGATATTATCAAATGATCCTCGCAGAAATACGCACATAATTGACCTATAATGTGAAATAAGTAGATAATACGATTATTTGATTCTGAAATAAGCAGGTAATGGACACTTACCCGTTATTTCGTTTGATGACGCGAGACACAGTCAAAACACCTGTTAAAGAGCGTACACCATAACAGTCGTGAGTTGGCTTACTTGTGTCATTGTCCGCACATAATCTGCTTAGAATCGCCTGATCACGAGTCGATAATGTGACTAAAATGTTCTCATTTTCAGTACATTGTGGTCTCAAAATGAGGAGATTCTAAGCAGAGTATCTACATAAAACAAAGCATGGTATTGTTTAAAGACACACACTTCTGCCGACCGAGTCAGGGTGTGGGGTTGGGAGAGGGGCGACAAAATTAATAAAAACCTGTCGCTGAATTCTACCAACCTTACATGTAGTCACCTCCGGCCACGAATCATGGCCGATGGTATAGGGAATCTAATCCTGTGGTACAAATATACCTAACCGGCGCTTTCCGTGTCAGGAATGGGGGTCTGCTGAGGGCCATGTACATTAATAACACATTTGTTATCGTTTACATAGAGGCATTTTCATGATTTAAGAGACACAATAGTGGTTTAAATTATCTGAAGTGGCAATATTCGAATCAGGAATGGGGATCAGATGAGAGAGCAATCAAATTAATAAAACAAAATTCTCCCGATTTCCCTACATACGTCTGTGTCGCCATCATACGATAAACACCTCAATTACACAATAACATCCATTGCTCTGAAATTCAAAGCAGTGTGATATAATATACCTTGTCCCCACATCCGGTTGTAACTAGCAATCTGATTGGCTATAAAGTCACGTTTAAATGACCATGTCCCCGTCACTCTTCACAGCGGGGTATAAGAAAACGCGCCAAACATCGGGGGTATATGAGCACATGAAACATCGGGGGTATATGAATTGACCCTTGAACTGGCAGTTTCCACCAATCGTGACGTTGTTCTCGCACGCCGAATACGGCGCCGGATCCTTAGGTCAGCTTCTGAATAATTCTTGATGTGAATTCATCGGATAACCTATGAAAAACACACTTAAATTAAGGAGACGTGGTTATTGTTGTGGGGACCAAATAGTTATCTCCGGCAACATCGTGTGGAACATGGAGATTTAATACCTGGATGTCTCTTTTTGAACTCATCGGCTCCGCCTCGGGGTTCAAAATCGACATCCAGGTATTAAATATCCATGTACCCCCATTGTCTGTCGAAAATTTCATCTTCAGGACTTTACCTTTATGTGACCGGATAAGGTCATTCATAATTGACAACCTACTTAGTTAGGAAGCATATGTCATCTTCTTTCTAAAGATGTGTAATACTTAGCTCTACTCGGGATGTTAAGCAAACTCAAAATGATGTCCTATGATTGGAATGACTCCCTGACTATCATAACATTTAGGTTATCCATAATCACATTTTAACTTTTGGTAGTATGTGTGGCAATATATAAGTCACGATATATTACCATTAACCCTTTACCCAACAGAAGGGCCATGTGCCAATGCATTCTCTTATATATGCGAGTCGACCATAGGTCGCCTCGCATATATAAGAGAATGCATTGGCTTAATACATTAAACATTATAAAATTGTTAAAGAATGTAAGAAAAAATGGTAAAAAGTGTTAAAAAAGATTTTTTTTAGGCCAATGCATTCTCTTATATATGCGAGGCGACATATGGTCGACTCGCATATATAAGAGAATGCATTGGCACAGGGCATAACTGTAACTATCACAATGTGGTCAAGGAGCCGGTTCCAATGATATCCATATTTGTATGGTTTTATTGAGACAGACCCAAGATATTTTAGGCTGTTGAAGCTTTATTTGGCCGGTTTTGGCCGGTTTGTTGGGTAAAGGGTTAAGAGACCAAAATAAACTCGCCTTTGTGTTTTAACTAAAGCAAAAATGGTTAACATATATGCTGCTTAGTGATATTGGAAACGTTCTGTTGGAGGGTGTCCGAATAAGGGGTCGTGTTTCAGGATATGTATTTTCCTTGGCAACGGCATCAAATATTGTGAGAACAGCTGCAAAAGCCTGTTGCAACACGATGAGTCTTGTATTTATAAAAATTCAAAAGTCACGATCCAACGCTTCGACTTAAGGGAATATCAGACCCAAATAAACGCGATTTTGTGACTAATAATCAAAGCATGAAACCAAGGACCCTCAATATCAAATATAATCTAAATATGCCAAATAGTTATTAAGGTGTTTTAAGAATTAATATTGAGGGAAAGACTTATCCCTTTTGACCCGGTGAAAAAGTCTGAATCACAGTCACATAGGGAGTATCCACACCAAATATGACTCAATTGTTACTTGCGGTGCTGGAGCAGTTGGTGGAACGATGGACGGGCGGACGACACGCCAGGGGTGATGGTTATAGTCGTGTGTTGAACTTAATATCTGAAGATCTCCCGCCAATGATTAGGAATCCTTCTGCTCCTGTTTGTCGTCTGCTCATTTTCTTGAACAACCATCGCAATTATTAATAGGACATTCCATTGTATACTTTCATAACTTAGTGAAATAATCTATTTAGTAAATAAAGGTGTCAATGATACTGCAGCTCAACTTAATGAGGGAATAATGTCATGCGTTACAGTCAGTGGAGATATAAGGAATGCTGAACTTAGAATGTTTAAGTAAAAAATACTATATATGTCAGCCAAATGACGTTTTGGAGCCATCTCGAATGAAAGGATTTATCTGAAGCATTTTAAATCACAAGGAGTAAAATCCAAGATGGCTGTCGGCGGTCCTGTTTTTGACCGAACATCGTTCAAATTCGATATGTCATCTAAAGGTGACCGGAAGATATATATATAACATTTAGGATCAATCTGAAGAATAATGTTGGTTATAAGGTGTGCCGAAGGATTTAGTCTTGTAAACGGTCAAAATACAAGATGGCTGCAAATATTTCTACACTAAAGTGAACTCCAAGTTGGCCGTGATGCCCATGTTTTAATGAAATTCGGAAAACAAATTGATGGCTCCAATTTAGAAGTCACCTCGAATATACGTACGAAATTTGGAATTAATCGGACGAAAGATGTTGGTCGAAGGGTATGCTGAAGGAGTTTGTATTACATAGAGTACATAGAGTTTCCTGTGGCCATGTTTTTAAAATAAAATATCGTTCAAATGTTATCGTTGTCATCGAAAGGTCACCCCGTGCATGCATATGAAGTTGAGATGAGATGAATCAGAAGAAAAAAGTAGTCATCAAATATGAAATTCCAAGAAAATGATACAAACAAGATGGCCGCCGTCGGCCATATTAAAAAATAAAATAAAAAGTCGTTCAAATTCGATAGCTGCCATCCAGAGGTGATTATAAACATGCTTGCAACTTTCCACAACATGTCTTCGATAAATGTGAGCTGCCGGGTAAAATTCTAAATGTCTGCTGGCGTTCATATTTTGTTTTAATCCGACAAATTCAATATCTCCCCCCGAAGATTCGTATGACATTTGGCCATGGTCGGATGAGATATGTGGCCTGTATGGTTTGCCAAAGGAAATTGTTTACGCACATACGGACGCCAACTCTTCAAGTTGATTTTAAAAGGATTAAAGCACTGATAATGTCAGCTGAGATATCACAGCAATGAGCCACACAAATTTGAAAAGCTTGTAAGAGAGTCGAAGAAATAAAGTTTAAGATACCATTTCCTTTAATAAACTTAAATATGACAAAATACACGCCGATGCGCTCTGTTACTTTATTAAGTAAACGGATGCATCGATCGATTTGAAAGCATTTGGCCATTAAACTTTACAAATGTTATTCTAGACGAATTACCGACCAGTACGTATACACAGATATCGATTATATTCAAAAGGTACCTAAAGATGTTTCGGTCTATACATGATCGATATTTGAGCGTTTTGAAAGACACGACCGTTTGTCGATACAAGCAATGCCTTGGTAAAATAATAGATAAGAAATAGATAAAACGACACAATCGTGTGGACTGGTTAACGTTATCGCACGAGTTAGTTGTGGCGCAATGGTAGGGTACTCGTTGTACCGCATGGCAAGACATAAGGGTGTAATAACCTATACAAAAAGTTCACACCTCTATGTTGGTCTATGGGTATTGCACACCCCGTGCATTAGGGCCATCCGAAACTCCAGCGCACCCCGAAATATACATACACAACTCGTTATAACGACGTTATAACACTTCCAACTCGTTATAACGACTAGCAAGTTTTGTTACGAAGACTTGCAGCAACTCGTTATAACGAGTGATCACTCATTATAACGAGTTGTACAATAAAGGTCCCCTCTGACATTTATTGAATAGGATGAATTTAACAAGACTTAGTGATTCCCTTGACCAATCATATTTTTTTTTTAGGATATCGTAGAGGCGCCATACAATCACAATGCAAATTCTTGTATTGTACATTTTGAAAATATATTGCATTTTGCAAATATAAAAGCCATGGGTGTGCAATGAGAGCTATCACAATATATGAATGCAAACGTTTTAAATTAGCTGCATACTAATTATGTTAAAACATAAATAGACGCTATAATCATGATAAACCAGCCCTAAGTTAAAGATATATAATGTACTTATATCAGTGAATAAAACTGGCAACTTGTTGCAAATGACTATCCAGGCACTTTGTCCACTGAAAAAATGCAGCTAATATTACCGAAAGTTCCAGCCTCGCCGACCGTATCTTTTGAGAAAATACAACGTCGGAACTACGAAGAATTGTAAATATTTACTTCTTAATTCGATAGCACCTCAATATAATTCATATTTAGTCGATTTGGCCAATGGTACCCCTCTATATAATTAATATGTACAGGAAGTCGTTGTTTGTTGCCAAATTGCACACATTTGTGGAATTAAATACTTTATTGTAAACTGCCATTCAATCACCAAGAGGTGTATTACACGTCACGTATTTGCACAATGTATACGCTGGCAAGTTTTCACGGCATTTTTTCCAAGTATTTTCTCATATAAAACCCTCAGCTATGGTGTGAGAACATGAACGACATCATTAATATTAAATCCATATTTACCAAAGCTAATGACATGAGAAGTAAAATGTCGATAGTTTCACATTTAAAGGTGTTACTAACACATTGGCTTAAAGGCACGTGAGGCCTTAGTTGTCGAAAATATTCATAATTGTTCCAATCACCGTAAACAGAAACACATTAAAACGCATACAGTTTCGTTCATATATACCATGACCATCGCGTAAACAGCATGTTATCATAAAGATTTACTATATTTACCAAAGCAAGAGCCTGATTGTGTAACAGAAGACAGCACAATGCTGCTGGCTAATCACACACAAATGACATAAACGCTCTTTATTCGTTCCATATCAGGAATTCACCAACAAAGAACGCTCTTTATGTTTACCATCATAATATAAACAAACACCAGAAAAGTAACTTTTTATGCTTTTGTTTACATAACAATGGTCAAATATATGACAATAACATACTGTTTATGCGATATTTCTTATTTGTATACGGACAAAGTCTGTCTACATTTAGTTGTTCTTTCTGTTTGTGGCGGTTTTTGACGGGTGGAAATATTTTCACAGGATACCCACCGCCAAGGCCAACCGTACCTTTAAAATACTTGTATGAATAGAGAAACAAATTCCACGTCTAGCGTTTGTACGGCGTGTAGGGAGTGTATCAGTGGTTACTGGGTACTACGTAGACATTCGTGTGTCACGTGGGTGAGGCTAGACGTGGATAATGTTACTTAAAAATGTGTAAGACATGTCGAATGATGAAACGTAACACCGCTCTGCATGCCTCAATCAACAGATGTAATTACATGCGACGTTTAATCCAGCACGTTACGTTCCAGATATGAGTACTATCTTAGTTTCGTGATGTTACCTAGAAATTAACCACAAGCTTTTTGTCAATAAGACCAACACACTCCCATAAAAAAATAGAAGTTATGTTTTTTATAATAATTTGTTATAAACAATTTAACATAAATTCCACCGAACAGTTAGGCGATGTGTTGTTCGTGTATGAGGTTTATCGGTAAAGCGAGCGTGGTACCGGCTTTGAGTATATCACCTCACACAACCCCTTGTCATAGTAAAACAAGAAAACTAAGATGCATGCATCAGGTCGGCCGTGAACTATCTACCATAGAATTGTTGTAGCTATCGATTATACATTTTGGAACACCTGTCTGTATGTATGTGTGTATGCATGAATGCATGTGTGTATGTGTTATAGACTCTAACACTGCTCGACTGATCCGACTCGGATTTGGTATTTAACGTGTCAACTTGACCTCGCTCATAGGCATGTTTCTGGACCTTGACCGATCCGACTAAAAATTTGTGTGTAGGACTACTTCGATCCCGGGAGCAATATGGACGGGTCCAATTTCACGTGGGACCATGTTCTCGAACGTGCTGATGTAGGCATGTTTCTGGACTATTTGGACGGGTCAAATCTTGATCCCGACCTGACTTTGACATTCAAAAAGATCAATTCAAGGTCAAATCTGGTAAAACGGCAGTATTTCAACGAAATATAATACCTACTGTTACTTTTGTCCCAGGAGTGTTTCGGGTGGGTCAAATTATGACCCTGACCTGATCTTGACATTCAAAATTGTCAATTCAAGGTCAAATCGGGTAAAGCCGGGCGGATTTCGACGGGTACTTTTGTCGTGACTTTTGTCCGGGGAGTGTTTTGGACGGATCAAATCGTGACCCGACATGACGTTCACCTTTAAAATGGTCAATTCAAGGTTAAATCGCGCAATTCTCCGAAAATCAGAGGGGAACATCCCGGACGAAGTAGGGTCCACCAGCTACTATTATATATTTCTAGATTTAGTTACAAATTAAATACCTGTATATTGTACAAAGAAATGTTTGACAAATATATCTGTATCAATATTACCATACGGGTCATTAAAATAGATACGACGAAACAAATTTTGAAGGGTGCATGGTATCAGGTAAATTTTTATATTTCAAATGATGACAGGAATGCGGAAAGTTGAAGTACCTACGTAATACTGGCTATCCGAATGAAGAGATATACATGTATATAAAAACCAAAATAGAAGATGACTGATGGCGACAATGTTTTCCAAAAAAATTCAAAGCATTCGATAGCTCCCATCTAGTTGTCAGCCCGAAGATCAATATAAAGTGTGGTGACTATCAGATGAGGGATATGACTGTACAGTTGCTAAACAATTCAGTCACGCAAAAGAGGATCAAAGAGTAAGATACCAAATTGCTGCCTGTGGTAATGTTTTTTAACGAAATTCGGGAAAATTAGATTACTCTCACCCTGGTTATCCAGAAGATCATTGTGGAATCTGGTGACGATCGGACAAGGGGTGTCGTCTGTAGGATCAACCAAATTATTTAGCCATAAAAATAGTAAAATTCAAGATCACCGCTGGCAGTGATGTCTTCACAAGGACAGCTTGAGAACAAAACATGGCTCACATCTAGCGGTGACCCAAACTATCCACATGAGAAAAAGTTCTCCAATAAAAGCTGGCTGCAGGGTGCGCCAATTGATTCAAATTCGAATTTAACAGGGTGTACTGGTTGTGGCCATGTTTTCCCCGCAAATTTGATAGACTGATGGACAAAACCACTGAATCCGTTGAATCAATATACATGTATACATGGATTAATTTATATGCATTGTTTTACACAGTATTGGTATATAAAGGTACTGAAAATAACAATATTACTAGTATACACAAAATAAACCATATATCATGGCTATGGGTTCTAATATCCGAATATGACAGCTGATAACTTGGTGTGAATTGAAGAGTGGTGGTGTCTGAAGCATATCTAACCCTCCACGTTAGAAACATGCCATTAAATGTCATAAGTATCATCTAGCTTGAGAACAGAAGTTTTCCAAAAAAAAACCCTTAATTCAACCAGGTCCTCGCACGATGTATGGTCGATCACATGATGATCTAGGGGGGATTAGAATTGTTGTATAAAAACAGCACTGCATGTAAATATAAAATAAAATAGTGCTACATCTTATTACAGATTATTGCCATATATAATCAGTGACTATACAGACAGTCTGACAAAATAAAGTTTCAGTGACACTCTATCCGAAGAGGGGAATAATTCCATCTGTTACAGTCAATGGAACAATTATGAATCTGGAAAGGTGAAATTTCTAAGTAATACTAGATATCGACATGACGCGATAACATATAACGTAAATGCAATATGGCCGCTTAAAAAAATATTTGATAGCTCTCATCTGATAGATGAATATCAAGATAAATATGAAGTTTAGTGATGATCGGATGAGTGAAGTGGACTGTGCTAAACGGTTTAGTAATGCTTAAAAAGATATTTACCTTAATATTTTTATGTTCACTTTATAAACTTCACTGAGTCATCTTTGTCATGTATTGAGTTTGATATCTTTTGTTAACAGTTTATAAATCATGTATGTCTCATGTTTTTATTTTAATTTATGTGTTTATTATCATTAAATAAAGTTGCATTCCTTAAAAAGATTCTTACCTCAATGTTTTTATGTTCACTTTATAAACTCCACTGAGTCATCTTTGTCATATATTGAATTTGATATCTTTTGTTAACAGTTTATAAATTATGTATGTCTCGTGTTCGTTATTATATTATATAAACTTTATAGTGTGTTTCAGAACGAAAACAAAATCAACAAAATCAACAAATTTGTAAATTTAAAAACAATTCAAACGTTGTTGTATTCCATGTCCCAGCCCGGACATATACACCAAATTTCAATAATATTCATTGAGAAACAACGGACCAAACGCCATATAACACCCCGTATGCATCTTTTATTCCGAGTTGGCCTTTTATTCCGAGTTGGCACGCGCCATTTGAGCGAGTTAGCCCTGGGGCGAGTACGCCGATTCCGACACCTTTTCTATTTGCAGCAGGTTAAGTTTACGCGTAATTTAATTTACAAAGTTCCCCAATTAGTATCGTAAATAGAGCGACCTTATTTGACAGAGAATGCCTCTGTTATTGATTATAAAGTTGCTATACATTAAAAACGACAATTAACATGCTCGTTCAAGCGCAGTAGTCTATTTTCCCCATGTTAAAGGACATCCACAAATACTAAATAACGCTAACTTACTGCCGAATGTTTTACACGACAACTGTTAACATATTTGGGCTGAATTTATCTGACGCGGTATTATTCCTCAAAATAAACAACAAAACCATCGTTACTTGGAAATGTAGTTTGGGCTAACATTTACATAAATCCTCCACATCATTATTCCGACACACACGTCAGATGAAAAACTCACATGAAGTAACCGGCCAAATTGGCCGAAATAATCACATTGTTGGTCACTGTCATGACTGAAACATGATTATTTTGCAATTTCAGACTGGAACAGACTGCTGACATAGTTCTGATAGTTCAATTTCATAGTCAAAATTTGGCGTAAACTATGTGGATTCCAAGAGTCAAATATTTACCTACATATTCAACCAATTATCTGATGCAATGGTCTTGTCGAACTATTAAATTAGATTGTAATCAACAATCCATCTATGCAGAATCACACAGAGTTAGAACAAATTGTCTAAAAAATAGAGTTGTACCCCGTATTTACAAGTAGAGAAAGTTGCATTCGCACAAGCCAGTCGCTTAAAGGCACGTGCGGCCTTAATTGTCGAAAATATTCATATTTGTTCCAAACACCGTAAACAGAAAAACATTAAAACGCATACAGTTCCGTTCATATATACCATGACCATCGCGTAAACAGCATGTTATCATAAAGACCTACTATATTTTACCTAAGCAAGAGCCTGATTGTGTTACAGAAGACAGCACAATGCTACTGGCTAATCACACACAAATGGCATAAACGCTCTTTATTAGTTCCATATCAGGTATTCACCAACAAAGAACGCTCTTTATGTTTACCATCATAATATAAACAAACACCAGAAAAGTAACTTTTTATGTTTTTGTTTACATAACAATGGTCAAACATATGACCATAACATACTGTTTATGCGATATTTCTTATTTGTATACGTACAAAGTCTATCTACATTTTGATGTTCTTTCTGTTTGTGGCGGTTTTTGACGGGGGGATATATTTTCACAGGATACCCACCGCCAAGGCCAACCGTGTCTTTAAAGACAACAAGCGTGTCGAATCACGTGATATGTGACGTTAACAATCACCCGCACACGCACAATTGCTAGAAGTGGAATCTCCATTGATTCTTGCATGATAACTGCATGCTTTTTTATTTACAGAAAAATCTCGATAACATCGCTACTGGTGAACTACATAGTTTTTACATAATTTCTTACTCGTGTACTTAGTTGTGGTACAGGCAGGTACAGGTGCACGATTTAAACATTTGTGACCCGTCATATCAAAACCAGTCATAAGTCGAAAAATATTTTATTTGAGATATGTGTTGCATGCTATAGAGTGTGATAGTGATAAGAGCGTTAGATAGGTGGAACACTTAAGCGGGTACCTTGTTGTGGTCCAAAGTTATCGGATTTTGAATGTCAGTGTCGACATGAACCGACGATTCCAGAGATAACCGCATTTAAAGGCAACATATTAGCTAAATTCTAAATAAAAATACACAATTATATGTCCAAATTACAAAAGCATAAAAAGAGACACAAATTCACTTTATGTCGAAAGAGTAGAACTCTATACAAATCTATCAAAAACAAAAATCATAATTTTTTGCATTTTTATTATATTTTATGTATTTACTCAGTATTAGAAAAGCCGACTTACGACTGGTTTTGATATGGCTGGTCACATTTTTGCATTCGGTTTCTGGCACACTGCAGCTTTCTATACCGAAATGCCCGCAATTTCGCGACTGTGAAATTACTCTCAGTGATATTGGTGGTCCGCTCAATTAGCTATACGAGGATGACAGGTAAAAACGGTGCCGAATAGGTGCCGCTACCGGGTATGGGGAAGTGATATAAATTATCGCATTCATAAGTTCAGGGGCGAGACGGCATGGTGTGTGTCTCGACCTAGTTTCGGTATTGTTTTTAGACTGAAATTACCATCATCAGTTGGAAATGTTCCAACGATACTGGCATGTTGGGTTGCAGGACTGCGATGTGTCCCTTCATACTGTCGACTGAAATTACCATCATTCGACTTGCTCCAAACGTATGAGCGTGTCATTTGGCATTAACGTGGCCACATATGTTAAGAACTTGTAGACGACGCGTACGTTTAGATCAGCACAGCCATATGACAACGAACGCGCGCAAATGCAATTGCAAACGAACTTGGACGCTGCAATTGCAATTCAGTCAGAAAAAAGTGCAGTAATTGGTAACATGTTTTAATTGGCAGTCGGAACAATGTGTCCCTTCCATCTTTGTCTCCGCAGACACTTCATTCCCTAGATATGTGTTTAGCAGTATCGCAAATCGCATGACACCGCACTTACAACTCTGTCAAACATACAATGTAGGACATTGTTTCACTTGAGAGACTGTTCCATACTTAATTCAGCCTCTTGATAACACGTCTTAATTGAAAGTTGGAACAATGTGCCCCATCCAGCTTTGTCACCAGACACTTGTCTTCATGCGGTACAATATAGATATATGTTTAATATCGCTAATTGCATTCCACAAATTAAACACAGAGAGAAAACGTTATCCGTTATCTGGGAAATACTGCCATTCAAGGAGGTTCGGGGCATATAGTCAGCCCAGAGGCTCCATCCATCCGTACGAACATATCACCTTGTAATGTTGGTGTTAATTTTAGGATTGTGTTGTCCTTCAGTATGGTTATAGTCCAGCTTGTGTGAAAGGATACCCACATAATTAGGGTCTTGTCCATTTAGTGTTACCAAATTTACGGCCCTTGTTAAAACTTGGAAATTTGTTAAATTTAGTATTAATTTTATTATTTGGGATGATTTTGATGCTCAAAAGTGAAATATTGAGTATAAAGGTCCGAGACATGCTAGTATTTATTGGTAACACGTTCTATGGTGTTTTGTCATTCTTCCTGCACACCATAAACAGACCTGATATTTTTCTTTAAAATCGTCGCGTTCTTAAATTCGCCACCGTAATCGTTAAACATAATAAGTAGGAGAAATCGCAACAGTTAGTTTATTTTATATGGTTTCTACTAAAATATGGTATTTGACCGCCAGATGTTTTATCAAGAATGTCGGTATGATCAGCACTGCAATATGTTTACATTGACAAGGTAATGGCATGAATCGTCGCATAATATTGCTAACACTTTGTAACATGGGTGGTAAAAATATACAAGCACCACACTTACATAAATTTTCAAACAACACTAAGTACCTCAGGTAAGTATAGATAAAACAAAATGCAATAACGAAAATTGTCAAGTATCTTTGTATGGTTGGCTGATGGTCAAAATATTCTGCCTATAAAAGCTGTAATTTTGAGTGCTATGTGTTCTGAAAAACCTGGTAATCGTTAAACCGCTTTCATCCTGCTCAACAATTGGACAGAATTCTGCATTCTGATTAATTAAAATAGTGTGCTACTCTTTGTGAATTGTGTAACTTCAAACATGTAGAAGTGAGTGTAAATAGTGAATTCTTGACTCAAATGAATAAATACTATTATAGTTCTACCATATGAATGTATGTGTCTACCTGATAAAACAATTGGTGTCACCACGCTACCTATAGTGCATCATGAAGCGGAAACCTCAACGATTCGGTGTTCCGACGGGGAGAAACAGTTTCAGATACATGTGTAGGCAGTCTAGTAAGCAACTGTCGCAGACTTTTTCAGCAAGGGAGTTATAACTTGCTGCATAAAATGGCAAGTCCGAAGAAGCAAACTGCTCGTTTAACAAGAACGGTACTGCTGATATTTTGTATGAGTTGAAGTCTTATGGACTGGCTTCCATCATTATTGTCGTTGCAATGGATGTTCAAATTCGTTTCATTTAACACATAACACGTTGGAAAGTAGTAATTATTCTTGACGGCTTCAATCAGGATGAGGAGAAATATAAATTAAGATACACTCAATTAATAGCGGATGGTGGTAGCAGTGTCTACGCGCGTATCGTTAATGAAGCTCCGGTTTGGGGCCACTTAGTGAAGCAAATTGATAGATGAAAAACAATATTCTGGTTAGAATGAATCAACTAACGCAACGCGTGTACGCCGTCAGGTGTGCAGTCAAAATGCGCCCAAAAGAGGATGATCATTTACAGGGTATTAACAGGGCATTGAAAACGCCATATACTAAACAATGTGCACCATATTTCTGACAAACACGTTAATTGCAGTATAGACTTCTGTAAGGTAAAGATTGCTGCTGCAAAATCCTTACTGCTCAAGAACCAGAGGAATCAGAATCAACTGCGAGTAACGAACCTTCATCTTCAAAATATAATATGGGTACAGTTATGCGCGATACAGCCACTGGATGGAAGGCATAACGGAAGGAGATCTTAACGTTTAGAGATGACCAAGTTATTTATCTGCTACTGATGATAACATATTAGTACGACAAGAACTTCTCAATGCTGAGTAAAGTTTCCGTCAAATCAAACAGGCATATTTGTAATATCACTAGTAAACTCGCTCAATCCTGGGTGACCAGAAGCATATTTGTAATATCACTAGTAAACTCGCTCAATCCTGGGTGACCAGAAGCATATTTGTAATATCACTAATAAACTCGCTCAATCCTGGATGAGCAGAAGCAAATTGGATGTTGCTAAAATGTATAACCGATGCCATCCATCGAGTTGGCATGCTATGTGTTATGCTGCTGTGCTGATGAAGAATTTAGGGCTATCTTGACCGCCGACTACATGTGAGTAAAAAACAAAAACACCACATGAAAACTCATTCACTAAACTATTCTCATGTGGGCAGAATATAATTCAAGTCACAGGGAAGAGTCAATAAAAGCCAGAAGTGATTGCCAGTACAAGACAGAGAGGACCAGCTCAAGATTAACAAAGACGAGGACTCAGTATGTATCAGTGGTGTTGGAATGTATCCCCCTCCCCCATGAGACATTGACTGGGGAGCGTATGTGATCGATTTTTCAAGAATGATGAAATGCACAATGAGAAAATAAGCACCATTGAGGTGGAAACACGGTATTAGTCAAGTGCCTATTTCACAGTATAGGTCGATTATGTGCGTCTCAGAATCAGACTAGACTATTGTTATAAATTCTTATCAAGTTCATAACCTTTATGCGAGTTATACTCGAGAAAACAGACATATGATTAACAATTGTTGTGTATTTTGTTATTCGTGTACCCGTGTAGCGATAAACATACTCTCAATCTAAATAGTGGGAAAACTTGATTACATGTGTAGAACCTTTCCGCTATGGTCAATTCGTCTGAATGACGAACTTGTCTGACTTAACCCTTTGAGTGCCAGGTCCGATTTTTGTATCAACCCATATAACCTGTGCCAATGCACTCTCTTATATATGCGATTCGACCATAGGTCGCCTCGCATATATAAGAGAATGCATTGGCCTAATATTTGTTCATCACTTGTTATTATTTTTACAATTTTAATGATTATTTCTTATATTCTTTAACAGACTTATTTTGTAGGTTTAGTGCCAGGAAATCTTATGTTTTTTATGGGCATCAAAATTATTACTATGAATGCTTGGTGATAGTTTTGAGTTATAACATGCCCCTAAGGTGTTATCCAGTTTGTTTTTAAATTCGCTATAGCATGATTAAGCTAAAATTATTTTTTATTTTTTTAGGGCCGATTTTACACACCGTAATATGGGCCGATGAGATCGGCCCCTGGCACTGAAAGGGTTAAATACAGCCAAGTAAACAAAAATTGCGTGCATAGATTAGCTCATTGTGATGATGAAAATCATTAGTAACCCGGATTATTTTGTTTGACGTTCGAGGAGCCCACGGCTGCTGCAGCAAAACGAACACACGAACACGCTCAGTTGAAGAACACTGAACAATCAACGGGGAAGAAAAAGCAGAGTCAATAAAAATCACCTTTGTCAGATCATACAGATTATGGTCTCCCTTCCACCTCGTCATGTATTTATTATTCACAATGAATTACCCATGACATGCCCGAGTAATGAGTGATCTATGTAGCATTTGTTCAGTAATACTAATTTCTTGCGTTTTAAGTACTGTATAATATCTTGTGGATGTTTTTGAGCAATATAATAACTTTCATTAATGGTTGCAAACATTTTTGCAGCACATGTATAACAAAGCTAAGTAAGTAACTCACAACTGTCAATGGCAACTATTGAACTACCTTTTGAGATACCGATATGTGATATTCATCAGTTACAACCTGATCATGAACTAATATAGCATTGTAAAGAAGATTTAGTTACTATTTAATAATTATGACAAATGACAAATGTTATTGAGACAGACCGAATATATTTTAGGCTGTTGAAGCTTTATTTGTGCGTTTTTGGCCGCTTTGTTTGGTAAAGGGTTAAGTTCCTCGACTTAAAATTTGGTGAGTCCCACCCTCTGCCAGTTGTTTTATTCATTGTACTTGGTCGGCTCCAGTTGAAGTTATATTCTTGTTTCACACATTATACTGCTATTCCACAATTCATTTGGGTCTACTGTATGTACGTTACTCGGTCATAACCTTTAGCTTTTACAAAGTAATGTAATGATAATGGTATCGCATTAGATTTCATATTGGAAGTAATGTAATGGTAATGGTATCGCATTAGATTTCATATTGGAAGTAATGTAATGGTATCGCATTAGATTTCATATTGGAAGTAATGTAATGGTAATGGTATCGCATTAGATTTCATATTGGAAGTAATGTAATGGTAATGGTATCGCATTAGATTTCATATTGGGATATAATATGAACGTTGGGACATATATGAATCGTCCTGCATCCGTACATGACTAATATATAGTTTCACCAACACAATACAAGCCCTTTTACTGAAACTGTTTGACTTTCCTTCTTCTGTATCCATATTTGTATGGTCATATTTCCTTCTTCAATGATAAGTTACTCGGACATGACAAACATTATACTGATATTCCACAATTCATTTGGGTCTACTGTCTGTGCGTTACTCGGACATAACCTTTAGCTTTTACAAATAATGAGTCGGTAAATGTTTCCAAAATGTGGAAAAGCACACACAATAAACATGACAATGTACTTTTTTATGTTGCACACTGGTGTTCCTGACAAATGTTTATTTAGTATGTGAATAATTAACAGAGAAAATAACTCCGAAAATCGAATCTGACTGGAATTAAATGAAATTGTCAATTACACCATAGCTCAACTTGGGGACGAGTTCATGTTTTTGTTGAGCGAAGAATAGAATGATACAGAAGAAGGAAAGTCAAACAGTTTCAGTAAAAGGGCTTGTATTGTGTTGGTGAAATTATTTTCATTAAACGTGGGCTGTATTTGTGTTTTGTGACAATCGTATGAAGGATGTAGTATGCACTACATGTATGCAGGGTGTGCCAAAGGAGTTAGTCGTGCAAAGCGTAAAATCCAAAATGGCTGTCGGCGGCCACGTTTTCAACGAAATTCGAAAAAACAAAATTCTAGAGGTGATCCTAATCAGGTCTGTAACGTCTAAACAAATTATTTACGATAAATGCGAATGAAGTTCAATGCAAGTACTTCTCATGTTCTATTTGTCTGAAAAACGAAGCATTGGGAAATTTCACCAATTAAATGTCTAATGAGATGTTGTATCTTTAAGTATTAGCAGTGTTTTTATTACTATACTATGGTCAATTATCGTTTTAGGGAATTTCTATTACTTTTTACCCGTTTTTCAGGGAATCTGTCAGATTCCCTTGAAATTTCGCAGAATCTGAAGATTACCTGACGGAATCATGGAGTCTATAGATTCCATAAATATGTCAGGGCTTCTGCAGATTCCCCGATTCTACAGATTCACTGTAACACATATACGTAATTTTCTATTGAACATTTGTGTCGGTTACAATTGTTTTTTATGTGAATCAAGCCAATTCCAAAATGAATAATGGCAGTTCGGTTTCTTAGAATAATTCAGATTGAATTGTAACGAACAAAAGTCTGAAATAAAACAAATGAGAGATTTCCGCACATTATGTATACAGTGTTTGAATTTCAAGGTTCACGTTAGCCATGTTCGTTTCTATACGCCCGTTTGAAAAACAAACGGTCGTATTATGTAAATGGGTTGTCCGTCCGTCCGGCGTCCGTCCGTTTTTGGTTTCCGGATGATTTAGATTGAATCGCGTGAACTGAACCAAATTTGGTATGTTAGATTATCACACCAGAATACAGATCTGAGTTATGCCCCTTTTTCGACTTAGATTTTACCTGATTTGCGGTTTCCGGATAACGTTAGATTGAATCACGTGAACAGAACCAAATTTGGTATGTTAGTTTACCTGATATGCTGTTTCCAGATCAAAAATACCACACTTGAATTTATTGGGTTTTATTTTTGTTATTATTTCGTCTCAAGTCAAAGGTTTCAAACAAATTAATTAAACCTTGCCCGACACTACTCCAGAACGCGCGTGCTCTTGTTAAATGTTAAAGTGAATCAAGGCCTTCGAAGTGGCTTTATGCGAAATTACATTTATTTGTATAAAACAACTATCATCCAACACATACATTTGAAAATAGATCAACTTTGTTTCTGTTTTCATTGTTACTCCAGTAATGAGATTTCGCATATCAAAACACTTGTCATTTAAAGGCACGTGATGCCTTAGTTGTCGAAAATATTCATATTTGTTCAAATCACCGTAAACAGAAAAACATTAAAACGCATACAGTTTCGTTCATATATACCATGACCATCGCGTAAACAGCATGTTATCATAAAGATTTACTATATTTTACCAAAGCAAGAGCCTGATTGTGTGACAGACGACAACACAATGCTGCTGGCTAATCACACACAAGTGGCATAAACGCTCTTTATTCGTTCCATATCAGGAATTCACCCACAAAGAACGCTCTTTATGTTTACCATCATAATATAAACAAACACCAGAAAAGTAACTTTTTAGGCTTTTGTTTACATAACAATGGTCAAAAATATGACAATAACATACTGTTTATGCGATATTTTTTATTTGTATACGGACAAAGTCTGTATACATTTTGTTGTTCTTTCTGTTTGTGGCGGTTTTTGACGGGTGGAAATATTTTCACAGGATTTCCACCGCCAAGGCCAACCGTACCTTTAATCATAAATGTCGCAGTGGATTAGCGACGAATGTCCAATCATAGTCCAATAAGATACCAAAATTTAATCCAAACTCGGCGATAAACATTGTAAAATGTGAAAGCATCAAGAGATATTCTGGAAATCATGATTAGACTAAATTATTTGAACTTACTAAATAATTAGCGATGTGTGTTGACAACTGTGTGTTGGCAGTTTTTTTTACATGACAATGTTTTCAACACGCGCAATTTTGTGAGAGCTGTATATAATGCACAATTAACAGAACAACATTTATCAATTTATCCATGTTCTTCTTATTGGTGATATTCCCTTTAATCTTCACCCACCCCACCCCCCCCCACACACACACACGTGAGTATACATAGTCCTACATGTAACCCGAATGGCAATAACAGATGGTATAGTATCATGTATTATATAATGTACATATACCTGATCGGCCTTTCTCTTTGTAATATCTGAAACCGTTTGTCGATTTGCACGAATTTGCACAGCCACCAAACACAGTTGAATGGAGGTGACACGAGCCATCATTTCTTCTATAGAACAGTGACTGGCATCCCGCGATTTCTGCACATTTAACTGAGCAATCCACCCGGCTTCGTCCGGGGCCGTCCCACAACATATAGTCATCGCAAACACAGTCACTAAGATTGTCCACTCTTTCGTATTCATGTTCGTATATCCCCGATCCGATCACAATCAACATATGTATAATCATACCAGTTAGTAATACATTGATTGATAACTTTGAAAATGGCACATCCATTTTTGATTTCACGTATATACTCAAAAGAGTTCCGATGTTGTTGCAACAATATACATATCTTTGTTATCCTCCCGTCATAATTTGTTTTGATTTATAATGTATATACAACTTCACGAACCAATCAGGTATTTGAACGAATCCTGGTCCCCACTGAATATATTCCATCGACTATACCACCTGTAGCTTCCTCAACCGATAATGGTGATGAGCGACCAACTCAGTTAACGAGGCGTTGCTCGCCTGTTTCCTTAAACAAGATATCTATATAGTCATTGTCCCTCTGAATGTCCCGATTGATTTCTTAATATCTGATACACAACGTTAAATTATGTCCTACATTCTACAATATACGGAACAGGGTCGTAGCTAGTGCGTCTCGTTTGTGAATGGTGCTCACATTGCTGTGTCCAGCCAATCATTGTAGTTACTTTTGTTATCCCTCTTTTCAACGAACACACTGTTTTCATTGTGTCCAATATTGTACACCTTTTCGTGGTCAATATAATGTATCGCTTTTACAGGCATGATGGGTAATCAAACTATCAGAACCACTTGCAATCAATATTTGATCTGAATTGTCCAAATATTTTGTGTCATTATTGGAATTTTCAACATTTTGGGGGGAGAAACTTAACATCATCCAAATGCACTGTTACTCCGCCGTCGCCCATTGACTACATTTGGCACAGTATATTCGCCCTGTACCTTTCCGAAATAAAACAAACACCACACTGTTATCACCATTATAATTCACTTCGAACTTAAAACGTTATTTCGACGCAAACATGCCTTGTAATTATCGATGAAATGTGCAGACATAGAAAACACTCATCCAATTCACGACTTTTTTGTTTTAAATTTAATGCGCTGGATAAAATATAGTCCCTCAATTAGCATCGCTCTTATCGTTAAAAATGCTGATAAAGATGAAAACTGCCACCTCGAATAGAAATAAATATGCACAACAATTAGTTTCTACATGTACCTGATGTCTTTTTCAGATGTTTACCACTTACAAATTGCGATTTTGATTTTACCGCGAACTTGAAGTTGATTTGAAACAATGGAAAATTGTTTACTCATTGAGATGTATTTCACGCCGTATCTGTCATGGGTTCATATCAAGAAATTTGGTCAAATGATATCGAGAAAATGATATGGGATATAGCGGTGTGGTGTTTTGTGATTTCTGAAACTACATGTATACAGGGCGAATGTACTGACTGTCAAATTTCGACAAAAGCGACGCCGCTGGTTTGTTTATATAGCAACGGGCTAGTAACGGAAGTCAGTTGGCCGACGCCAACTCTATGCATCTACTCTGTAACGTCGTCGGCATGTACTGCGTTAGGGCGACGTCATGGAGCGAAACGGAACAGTGAGCAGAGCTGGATTGGCCATGGACGAGAGTAGGAATTCAGCTGACGTCAATGTTGGCACCAACGAATATCTAACATTGAAGCCGTGAACCGGACTACACTTTGCGACAGTTTATCGATAATTAACCCTCGCAAATTTGGGATGTTCCAGGGGGTATATTGCCATAAGTGCATTACAATCTACAATAAACGGAACAGGGTCGTGGCTAGAGCGTCTCGCTTGTGAATGGTGCTCACGGAGCTGTGTCCAGCCGATCATTGTAGTTTACTATACATTTTAGTTATCCCCCTTTTCAACGTACACAATGTTGTCATTGTGTGCAAGCTTGTACACCTTCTTTTCATGGTAAATATCATTTGTAATACGACCTTGCTTAAACCTACATACAAGGCCCGTCCTGATTGGTCGGTATGCTGTAGTCCCATGGAGACTCGCCCGTCCTTTTGTGGTACAATTCTAGATATTCTGAATTGTACCACAAGAACACGTGGTACGATCAGTGAAATGCTGCCAACGCCTCAAACTTTCAGAAGTCAAACCACACGGGCAATGGTTAATGTCATGTTATAGACTGAAGAAAGAGACATATAATGACTACCTACTGTAGTATATTTAATTTTATTTAAGATAGAACAAAAACTGAAATGTTTTTTGCCAGAAAGGCAATGAAAAGGGGTCGCCGTTCAAGAGTGACGTCATGTTTGACATTACAGTTCATACCACGCTGCGCTGAAAACTGGGCTATTATGTCGCAAGTTGAACGTGTGTCACTACAATTTCCACCAAAACGTACAGTCGAATTACAAAAGAAACTAGAATGAAACTGTAATTGCACAGCAATTTCGATACTTCCATGTTCGCCAATGACGGAAATTGTGTAACCTGATAAAGCGTCATGGTGATACTCTAGCTCATAGTAATACTCGGCAACCGCAGATTCTATCCACCAAATTCCATCAAAATCTGCACCAAAAACAATTTGAGAAACATACCAACATACCGGAAGTGAAATCAGTAAAATGTATCGTATATAGGTAGTACCCACACACCTTACCATACCACCACCCACAGTAACGTATGTGCCGCAGGCGCGCGTATATAGGTAGTAAACAACCCACCACCCCATCCCGCCACCAATAGTAGCCTGTATATGCTCTCATATATAGGTAGTACCCACTCATCATCCCATCCCGCCACCCATAGTATCTTATGCGCCACAGACTCTCGTATGTAGGTAGTACCCAACCACTATCCCAACCCGCCACCCAAAGTATCTTATGGGCAGCAGGCGCTCGTATATTGGTAGTACACACCCACCACCCCATCCCGCCACCTATAGTATATTATGCGCCACAGGCGCTCGTATATAGGTAGTACCCACCACCACCCCATCCCGCCACCCATAGTATATTATGCGACGCAGGCGTTCGTATATAGGTAGTACCTACCCACCACCCCATCCCGCCACCCATAGTATCTTATGAATCGAAGGCGCTCGCATATAGGTAGTATATCATTATAGAGCGCAAAAGCTGATGCATACAAAATGCGCAAAGTCCCAACTCAATGATTCCGTATAAAGGGCATTCTTTTATCCTTCGACCAGTAGACAACTGTTTAACCGGAAGTGCGACCCCTACCATTTTTCAGTATTTTAGAACACACATACAGGCGCAAATAATGAAAAAAGTCCGAACCCGATATGTCGAGCCGTTTGGGAGAAGATACGCTAACAACAATAAAACAGATAGGAAAGCGTTCTTTCCTAAGGTCAAGGTCATACAACTTTTCTTGTTAGCGAATCGACTGTGTGTACTCCATGGCTATGCAGATACTTCAAATCAATTGGCAAAACCGTTTTGACGATATAAGAAATCAAACCTCCATTTGCAAGTAATTCTGGTGGCGTGAAAACCCCCAAAAAAACAGGTGTTTAAGAAGCAATAACTACAGAAGTTTAAGTCCGATTTTAAAAATTTGATTGGAATATTGATCAGCGCCTACCAAAGATTATACATACTAAATATCATAAAAATCTGCGCCAAAATAGTTTTGAGATACATACCCACACGCCCGTTCTCTCAAACCGGAAATGAAATCCGTAAACTTTATATATCACAATAGAGCGCAGATTTGCTGCACATGATACAAAAAGTCCCAACTCAATAGCTCGAGCCGTTCTGGATTCCCTATAAAGAGCGTTCTTTTAACCTTCGACCCGTAGCGAACTTTCAAACCGGAAGTGCGAACCCTATTATTTTTCGGTGTTTTATAACACACATATATGCTCTCATATATAGGTAGTACCCACTCATCATCCCATCCCGCCACCCATAGTATCTTATGCGCCACAGACTCTCGTATATTGGTAGTACACACCCACCACCCCATATAATGAAAAAAGTCCGAACTCGATATCTTAAGCCGTTTGGGAGGAGATACGTTTAGAACTATAAAACAGATAAAGAGCGTTGTTTCCAAAGGTCAAGGTCAGACGAAATTCCCTATTAGTGCATCGACTGCATATGTTCAATGCCCATGGAGGTACGGAATTTCAAATCAATTGGCCAAGCCGTTTCGACGACAAAAGTAATCAAACATCGATTTTGAAATTTTTCAAGGCATTTTAGGGGCACGAAAACCCCATAAAAACCAGGTTTTTAAACAGCCATAAATTTAAAAATTCGAGTTGCATAGTAATCAGTGGCAACTACTGATGACGTCCACCAAATTTCATCAAAATCTGCGCCAAAATAGTTTTGAGATACATACCCACACGCCCGTTCTCCCAAACCGGATGTGCAATCAATTAACTATATATATCGTTATAGAGCGCAGAGTTTTCTGCACATGATACAAAAAGTCCCAACTCAATAGCTCGAGCCATTCTGGATTCCTTATAAAGAACGTTCTTTTAACCTTCGACCATAGCGAACTTTTAAACCGGAAGTGCGAACCCTATCATTTTTCGGCGGTTCATAACACACATAAATGCGCAAATCATGAAAAAAGTCCGAACTCGATATCTCAAGCCGTTTAGGAGGAGATACGTTAACAACAATAAAACCGATAAAGAGCGTTGTTTCCAAAGGTCATGGTCAGACGAAATTCCCTATTTGTACATCGACTTCGTATACTCAATGGCTATGCAGGTACCAAATTTCAAATCAATCGGTCGAGCTATTTTGACGATATAAGAGATCAAACCTCGATTTTGTAAGTCATTTTAGTGACTCGAAAAATCCCAAAAAATCAACAAAATGGCGATAACTCCGAAGGTCAAGGTCGGACGAAATTCTCAATAGGCCATTTACCGAGATCTTCCAAAGTTATATCTGAAACCGAAAACAGCAGGTGAATCGGTCCAACCGTTCCGGAGATTAAGGCATGTTATTGGAATAATAGGAATAAGAATAAAAATTAAAAAAATAAAAATAAAAGCCAGAAGAATTACAATATACTTCCATGTTAACACATGGAAGTATAATAAATACACTGCGCATCGCCGTGTATAGTAGAATTTGACCGCAAAGAAATTGATTGTAGGACTGCCTTTACAGACATGGTGGGTAATCAAACTATCAAAACCAATTGCAATCAATATTTGGTCTGAATTGTCCAAAATATTTTGTGTCAGTATTGGAATTTTCAACATTGGGGGGGGGTGTGGACTTAGCATCATCCAAATGCACTGTTACTTTGAATGTTCGGATATGTCATTATCTCACCCATAGTTCTGGATTTATTCCTGAGAGTTTTCTTTATTAATTTATCGACATCCCGTGACACATAGCTGGAATTTGAAGTATTTATTTTTCTATAGCTTTTAGCCTTGTTAAATATTTCCTTATTGAATATCCATAGCCTGTGTGTACGTCTATATTGATCCAATAGTGCTGAGTATACCTTGTCCGAAGGAAATACTGGTTAGTCCATTGTTCAGTTGTTTGTGAACATCATCGATATAATGTTCTGTTTTCTTGGCATCTCATCGAATGTTTGTGAACATTCAATACATGACTGATGCCGTGAACATCGGTGCGGAACGGTTTGGTGTACATGCGTTGATCGTATCGTTCCAGACGCTTGAACATGTCGTACGTGAGGCTGTCAGTTTTGCAGATCTACTGGTTATCTGTAGCATTTACCCCCTCCCGGACATAAACTGAAGTCGCGCGAGACTCAAAACAACATTGGCAGGTTAGTTGTGTCGTCATTGGATACATTCATAAACAGGGATGTTTGTCAGAGTTTTGTTGGCTGGTGGCAGCCCCCTCCCCAAAGAGGGCTGGAACTGAATGTGTTCGTAATATGATATAATTTATCATACATGTATATGATCACTGGGGTAGCGCAGGTCTGTTAACCATTGGATTGAATGATAACCTGAACCTCCCCACTGTATATACATGTATGTACACGTATAACAGATTAATGATGCACTCATGGTCCCATGTCAATTTTGCAAAACCACTTTAATTTGTATTTAGATTATAATTACATTCACTTCATTTACTATGGTATTTTGTCGCTGGTTTCCAAAAGGCTATTGTAAAATCATATAATAAATCCATTTTACTATTTCGTTATCGATATCGCCATAACAACACGATTCATCTCGTGAATTTATTAAATGTTTGTCGAAATAGTCTGGTCGTTGAGACTCGATTTTGAGGTGAACCTAGAATAGTGAAAGTTTTTTTTTTTGTGGATAATTTTGTCGGGCAGAATCTGGGGAACAATATATATCCAAAATCCGCTGAAATCCGCTTTGGGGGGAAATTCTACTGCTATTTGAAATAGGATCGTATCTATGGCTTTGTTTACCTGTTTTTGCTGTTCATTATGAGTCCAGTCACTCTGATGGCAAGAAACACCCAACCGTGAACAAATTGCTATGCAATGTCTTTTAATATCATAACCAAATTACCCACGAATCTCAGTGTGGGACAGTCGTCATTGTTGGGTCAAAAGTCAGAAATATGTCAAAACAAAAACAAATGCTGAAAATTGTAATTTTCTGGTTGGGACCCAGGTTCTAAGGAGATTCTATATTAAATTGGTAACGAGCTGTATTTGGTGTTATTTTGTCGGCCAGAATCTGGGGAACAAAATATCAAAATTCGCTTTGGGGAAAGTTTTCTACATATCTTTGAAATAGTGTCCTATTTATGGCTTTTTTGTGTGTCTATTTCGCAGTTCCTTATCAGTCCAGTCAAACTGATGGAAAGAATCGCCCAACCATGATAAAATTTGCCACGCAATGACTTTTGGTGTTTTGAGTCCAAAATCCCCACGAATTCCAGAATGAGAAGGTCGTAATTTTTTGGGTCAAATGACTGGAAGATGTAAAAACAAATGGTGAAAATTTGAATGTTGTTAATAAACAAATCTGCCAACCATAAAAGCTCAGTTGAGTTCCATGACTGCCAAATGTGACCAAAATTTGCCAATTTTCCCACTTTCGGTCGCGATTTTGTCCGCCATTTTTAATTCTGACAATCGGATTGTACACGAATGTTTTTATGTTGCATGTTCCTGCTATCTGTTTAACTTTAATTTAAATGCCATTCAAGTCTATATTTCATAAGGAACGGAAAATAAAATAGGACCTTTTTTTAAAATGCTCTAGAAAATTTTCCCTAGAGTGGATTTTAGCGGAATTTGGATGCTGTTCCCACAAATTCTGCTGCGACAAAATCACACCAAAACAGCTTGTCAGCTATTTGTTCTAGGTCTATTGCTTCAATGACCAGACTATTACACTAATTCAACTTTTCTTTAGTTTAATAAATTAGTATAAGCACGTTCGCTCGGTAATTCGCGTAACAGTAAAGTGTTACAGGTGTCGTCAGATGTCTTATTCAAATCTACGTCAAACTACCGTCATACCGTCAAACCGCCAAACCGCAACTATAAATATTTCTGCAACGAACGCCGCCCGTGTCTTTAAGGGATAAATGGGATAACATCATAACATGTTTAACAAAACAATTTAATTCATATTTAACAAACCAATTTAATCACCTGATACAGACCAATGTTACTCTGTAGTAATACAAAACTATTAGTTAAAATTCCTCAGTGATAAAGGGTATGTGGCATGCCACGCCAGCCGTTGAGGCATGCCAATATCCCATAATATGTCAAATATAGCGAATTATCGAAATATGAAATACCACGAAAAAGCGAAATAGGAAAATACAACGAAATTGCGGAATAAAAAATGCATCGAAATGACGAAATAGCGCGAATTATGAAATAAGAAATTATTTTTATTAACTAAATAACGGAGATATTTGAAGAAGTGTTTTTGACGAAATAACGGGCATATTTGGAGAAGTTTTTTTTCTTATATTCTTTATCAATTTTTTTTATCATTTTTGTGATCGATAACGTCGCAGTTCATATACGAAGTTGTCTTGTAATGCCTGTCACGTACATTGCGCATTGATTGGGCCAGATGGGGATCAAGCCGAGACATTGCGGATTCCAAAACTCCATAAATTATTCAAAAAGATTTATTTCTAAACAAATACAGTTATATACAGAAAATCCGGCGGCGTCAGGGCATAATCTTGTCTGCTTCACAAAGAGCTCCCCGCATCCTTTCAGTATCACACCCGAGTGAGTTGTAGAAGTAGAATCCACCCCATTGTCTCAGGCATGCGCAGTCCGTGGTTGAATAACGAGACGGTTCACCTGTGTACCATTCTGTCCAGAGTGTGTTGTCCAACTGGTCCTCGAATGATTTTGCCGCGTCATCTCTCCCAACTCCGTCGATGGCAATTGCTTTGGTCATAGCTGGTGATAAATAATCGACAATCGATTTCAAGAGGAATGGTAGTACGTATATGCGTCATTGATATTAAACACTAAAATACTCCACTCAGTCGTCTGTTTCTTAGAGGCCAGACACTCGTTTTGCAGAAATCGAAGCAAACAATTGCAAGACATTTTCAACAAAGAATATTTTTGGATATTAACCATTTCGTGACGGGGGCCGCGCTGGCGTATCATTAACGATTCTGTGCCAGTGTATTATCTTATATATTAGAGTCTCGCATAGGAAGCCTCTCATATATAAGAGAATGCAATGGCTTACAAGGTCAAGGTAAATAATGTTATGCCAATGTGTGTTCTCTTCTACATGCGAGTCTCCCTGTGGGACTCGTAAAAAAGAGAATGCATTAGCACAGGATTTTAGCAAATTTCAGGAAGCTCCAGTCATGGAAGGGTTAATACATTTGAAAGGTTGAAAATATCATGTTCTTGGTTTGTCCCTTTATGGTCCACGAACTTTAATTAATAAGTTCACACACCAACACAAACACCAAACAGCTTATTGTTTTCTTTAGGTAAAATCACCATAAAACTACATAATGTCTGAGCAGATGAATCAGTATTGAGTGGTTATGTCTGCCTGATTATTAAAAAAGTGGTTGAATAATAATATAATCACACGATAAAAAAATAGTCCTTCAAATAGCTGCCAAAACAAAAAAACTAAAATATGCAATGAAAAATGTTTTATTTAATTTCTCGCAGTCATGATTTCAGATGGTAGACTGACGCATAGCCTAGATAAGGAAGTATGTTTTTTTGAAACTATTTCCTGTTAAACTCTCTATGATCCTACCTCAAACAATCTGGGGTTTTTTAAACCCACTTTTTTTTACATAATTTGAACATATCTCTCATGTTGTGAGGATGAACAGGTATTGTACTATAATATACATTGGTTATAGAGGGTAATGATGTCCCCTGTCAAATTGATATTTTGACATTGAGATTTTTTGAAAATCACGAATGGGGCGCCTCCCAAATAACGTTAGATACATAGTATATGCACTTTAGACAATGCAGCATGAAAATAATATTTCAGACAATTCCTTCCTCACCAGTCAACATATCATCGTGCAAATAGGATCATATTGTACCCAAATATCCACATAGGATCATATTGTACCCAAATATTCACATATGTTCGCATTGGACTGATTTAATTCTGAAATAAGCATATATTTGTTTTCCGTTGAATGGCGCGGGTCGCAGTGAAAACAAATTATAAAGAGCGTGAATCTTGCAAATCTTGTCGACGAAAAAAGGTAGATTAAATAATGGCAATATGGGCTTATTTCGTATGTAAATATATCACATATGTAAATATCACGTATGGAAAATATATCACATATTGAACTGTTTTTAAAACCGCATTTTAAGTTCATATAGAGCTGAACTTAAATCGGATTCAAATAATGCCGATATGGGCTTATTTGTGTTTTTTGAAATATGTTCAAAATGTGTTTATTTTCAGCCTGTTCTTGTAAAATTTAGCACACAACGGGCATGCACCCTCATTGGATGCACACTCAGATTGTTGGAGACTGTCGCAAGTGGCAAAATCTCGACATTCTACGTAGTGCATACTCAGTGTATAGTGCTGACATTTGCTTCCCCACCACACCATTGGAGTGTCAGAACTAATATATCTCATGTATTTGTTACCATATGTGTTGCTCGACGGATGCCATCGCCCAATCGGTGCAAACTTTATCCGAAAATCACACCGAATGTTCGAGAAAGTAACTACTTCTAATGGTATAGGAGGTACTGATGTGTGATAACAGCACTTGGCCTAGGATCCCATTGTTCAGATACTTTTATCTGAACCGTCACGTGTGCCATATTTATATGCATCCATAGTACACATAATCATATATTATATTTCCCCATTTCCCTTCTTCTAGATTTTTTCTGACCAAACAGAACGATAAGCCATCTGCTTCACTGCGCTGGTATATATACCCACATGGGACAACTTTTTCATACCAAAGGACTATACATGTATCGTACAGCAGTCGGTTCTCGTGAAAATAAGCACATAACGTGCGTATTTTAATGCGCGGATACGCTCATGTTGGTGTTCTTTCAAATCAATATACGCTCATGTGGACATAAAGCGAAATAAGCCCAGTTTTCACTGCGGCCCGCACCATTCAACGAAATTACGGGGGTTACAGAGTAAATTAGTTATTTTTGATCAATTGTATATACAGATTGGCAGCGCACATATAAACTACATGCAGCGACTCACATTGGAGAAAATTACGTCGTATGTTTATCATGAAAGGTCGCATCGAATTGGGTACTATATGTTTACATTAGTTAGTAGATTTTCGGAAATTTTACGATCGGACAAATAGGTTCATATTGGACCTAAATATTCACATAGGTTCATATTGGACTTATTTGATTCTTAAATAAGCCCACATTCGACTAACCCAGAAGAGTGTCCCATATTCGACTAACCCAGCAGAGTGCTCCACATAATTTTAAATCTACTTGAAAATATCGCAAGTACCTGCTGGTATTATATTGTCCCTGGCAAACGTGAATTCATCAGTACTTTTCATCGTCAGGAGTCGACCTTCTTCTTCCACACATGCAGCCTTAGCGGCAATGGTTGCTATCTGAACTCCGAATGATATGTACTTCCAACATTTCCCAGAATATGCGTTGTCAAGGTAACTAGGTGGGCACACTGTGGAGTGAAGAAATCAGTTTGGTTATGAACAGACATAGCACCAAACACAGTAATCATATGGGCCGGGTTCGTCATTTCACGTTTGAACCTGGTCTACGTAAACCTCTAGGTTTAAACCACCGTGAGTCAGCTAAATCCGTTGTTTAAACCCGAGACGCAGGTCTAAGTGACGCATTCGTAATCTATGGACTAAATCTGGACCAGCCAGAACAGTGATTTAGCAGTAGTGTCTCTGTATCGTCGAGATAATTAATCGTTCTTTCCTACTGCAGACCGCCTCGTTTTATTGATTGCGAAAATCAATAATTACGACAGCGACCATATTTTGGTTGGAAATTTATAAGCGAGAAGCACTCACACCTATAAAGCGTGTGGGGATAAGTTTTTGTCAATTTCGATATTTTGTTTGCGTTTTATTAGCTTAAACCGGCAAATAAACCATCTAATTCGGTGGTCCAGTTAAACCAGCTTTACCGAGGCTAAACTTGAGATGACGAATCCGTCTTTTCTTCATCGCGGTTTAGAATTGTCAAACAATCAGTCAGTGAGTGAGGGCGTGTCTAAGTGGCGGCTGCCGACTGGTGTTATCGTGTCACAGTTGATTCATTTTCACGCGAGCTTTGCTCAGATATGGACATTTTCCTTCAATATGATTTTTACAACTATCTTGTGGTTTTTGTTTTGCTTGTGGCAATCACAAATACTGGTGTTTTCTACGAATTCATTTGAAGGGTTCAACGTTTTAATTTTGACACCAAAACGATGCTACTGCATGACCAGATATGCTATGCACATAGTTTGCCATCCTAAACTCATATTGCTATATGAGTCAAATTTTATAACTCATTTTTGATGTAGATCATGCCACAAAGCTCTACTCTGGCTCCGCCCATAAATTTCCATAATATTCCACCAGCTCAAAACCTGGGAACTTTTTGATTTTCTGCATGACGGAAAATTTATTAAATTGAAAAAAAAGCAACGCATGTAATATATTTCTTTATTAAAAGCTGTGCCTCTGCATGGTTGCCCACTTCAAATAGTTCAGATGCTGCTTCTGGTGTGCACTCATAAGCAAATTGCTTTTACTCCACTGACCTCTTGGTCCAGGATTGGCTCGATTATGGAGCCGTTATTTAGCATCAGAGGGGCCTGCGGCCCCTTCGTGCGACAGGAACTTGCGTCACCTTTGCACACAGTGTGATCATTTGAACATGTTAATTAAAAAAAACAAAATTATTTAAAACAAACAAATATTAATATCAATTTTAAAGATTGTTTCTTATTTTTAAATCAGTTTTACAACAGTTGCGAACAGACAAACGGACACACAGATAGACAGCTCCAATAGCCTTTAATATATACAGATATACATGTAAATACAAAAAAAATTGTCTTTGCGGGTAAAGTATCTTGCAGAAAATCTATCACAAACAAAGTGATAAACAGCGGGTGTTGAGAGACATGCCCTTTGTCAGATTGATTTAAACCCACAACGAGATCAGACTAATGGTCCATGAGCGATACTTATTTCTCAATGAATAAATCCAATGTGCTTGCACACAATAACCATTATATCGGCCTGTCTTTCGGTCCGATAGGTAAGAGGGTAGTTTGACTGTATGCTCATATCACCAAATCGAGTTGTCAATTAGTTGGTAACTGAACGACAAAATAGCCCCCTTAAACCCGGTTTGGATGGACCGCCAATGTAGGTTTAAACCAGGTTTAAACTCGGAGGTTTAAACCGGAGATGACGAATCCGGCCATGTAGTCTATTTCAGTATTGCCATGTGGAACGGTGAGTAATTGGGCGTATGTAAGCAATACATGTACATGCGCTAAACTCGCCAAAATCCGTTTGCGTCCAAAGTGATATATTTGACTTGAACTTGTTTGCACAGAATAATACAATGTCGTACATGTTGCTGCAACGTTACACAAGCAACACCGGGATCATACAGTACGGCTCGCACAGTATGCGTAAACATCAATCCTCAACTTAACGTCATGAAATGCTCGCTTTACATAAACCACTAACATGGATCCTATATAGAGTTGATGACCACGAAACAACTAACATGGAGCAATCATTATTGAAATAGATAAAAGTGGCAAATGATATCACTTCAATCGGTGTATTCTAATGTAAAGGTATTGTAATGGGCCCTTGTTGCATTACATGTAATTAAAGTAACGCATTACTTTACAAATCATCATGTAATTAAATAACTTTTTCATAGTTTTTTAATTACTGTATTAAATATCATGAAATATGTCCTGATTGTCTTTCGTGAAAAATAGTGGTTCTCTTAAAAGTGGAAGTTTAAAACAATACAATGTTCATATGATCGTTTGGTAAATGGGGTTTTCCCAAACATTAACAATTGTATATCCATTGTGAGTGCTTTCACAGCTATATTCTTTAATATTTTTCCAAGAATTTTTTTTATCTAGTTTGTAGTATACTATAAGCACCACCACGGTTCCAGTTTAAATGGTATATGGGGTGGGTATCCTTTGACCTAAGATACAGAACAATGTGCTTTACAGTTATTACTAAGGTGGAATGATACAAAGAGCTTAAAGGCACGTGAGGCCTTAGTTGTCGAAAATATTCATATTTGTTCAAATCACCGTAAACAGAAAAACATTAAAACGCATACAGTTTCGTTCATATATACCATGACCATCGCGTAAACAGCATGTTATCATAAAGACCTACTATATTTTACCTAAGCAAGAGCCTGATTGTGTTACAGAAGACAGCACAGTGCTACTGGCTAATCGCACAAATGGCATAAACGCTCTTTATTACTTCCATATCAGGAATTCACCAACAAAGAATGCTCTCTATGTTTACCATCATAATATAAACAAACACCAGAAAAGTAACTTTTTATGCTTTTGTTTACATAACAATGGTCAAACATATGACAATAACATACTGTTTATGCGATATTTCTTATTTGTATACGGACAAAGTCTGTCTGCATTTTGATGTTCTTTCTGTTTGTGGCGGTTTTTGACTGGTGGAAATATTTTCACAGGATACCCACAGCCAAGGCCAACCGTACCTTTAATGTCACATGTGCTTAAAGGCACGTGATGCCTTAGTTGTCGGAAATATTCATATTTGTTCCAATCACCGTAAACAGAAAAACATTAAAACGCATACAGTTTCGTTCATATATACCATGACCATCGCGTAAACAGCATGTTATCATAAAGATTTACAATATTTTACCTAAGCAAGAGCCTGATCGTGTTACAGAAGACAGCACAATGCTGCTGGCTAATCACACACAAATGAAATAAACGCTCTTTATTACTTCCATATCAGGAATTCACCAACAAAGAACGCTCTTTATGTTTACCATCATAATATAAACAAACACCAGAAAAGTAACTTTTTTATGCTTTTGTTTACATAACAATGGTCAAAGATATGATAATAACATACTGTTTATGCGATATTTCTTATTTGTATACGGACAAAGTCTGTCTATATTTTGTTGTTCTTTCTGTTTGTGGCGGTTTTTGATGGGTGGAAATATTTTCACAGGATACCCACCGCCAAGGCCAACCGTACCTTTAATACTCCACCAGGTTTCCAGATGGTCGTTGAATTCTCCCTTGATGTCCTTACGTTGCCAGCGTCATGCCATAAATGGCACAAAAGCCCCCAAACAACTACCTACGCACCCACGCTGCCATTTATGTGAGTTCAAATAACATGACATTCGCATGGATAAACTGTCATTCTCAAAGAGGACTGTGATTTCAATTTTCACCAGTTTCCCATAAAAAACACTTAAGTCACACCAAAATGACAAAAAAAATCAGAAAATAATTTAGAAACAAGCGAACATTTAGAAAAAGAGTCTGTCGTCAATAACACATATATGGTCCTCATATGGACCAGTATAATACAAACTGTATTTTATTGTTAATTTCATCACCACTTTCACATTGTACGACGGGGCCTATCTTGTAGCATATAATCTAACCTGTCATACGACATGTGGAAATCGCTTAAGTACCAGAGGTGTATTAAACTCCTTAAATATGGCTATTTTGGGGGTCCTGACCGCTCACATATAAGTACCACCGTTTGAGTTGATTTTAAGTGTGAGACTGTGAGTGTTTATTTATTGTGTTATTGTCAAGTGAGAGTACCGACATATGTATATATTTACAGCCACGGTACAGTGGCATGGAATACGAGATGGTGTAGCAACCACGATACAGTGGCATGGAATACGAGATGGTGTAGCAGCCACGGTACAGTGGCATATACTACGAGATGGTGTAGCAACCACGGTACAGTGGCATGGAGTACGAGATGGTGTAGCAAGCACGGTACAGTGGCATGGAATACGAGATGCTGTAGCAACCACGGTACAGTGGCATGGAATACGAGATGGTGTGCAACCACGGTACAGTGGCATGGAATACGAGATGGTGTAGCAACCACGGTCCAGTGGCATGGAATACGAGATGGTGTGCAACCACGGTACAGTGACATGGAATACGAGATGGTGTAGCAACCACGGTACAGTGGCATGGAATACGAGATGGAGTGCAACCACGGTACAGTGGCATGGAATACGAGATGGTGTAGCAACCACGGTACAGTGGCATGGAATACGAGATGGTGTAATAAATAAAAGTTCATGGAGAATTATATCAGATTGACGTCATTTATCTTAGATATCAAGAATATAAAGAGACCACAAACAGATTCATTATTTTATTAGTTTAAAGCCAACACACTGAGTAATGGTAATGGTAATGCACTACCGGTACTTCTCTTTTTAAATGCAATGGTTATAGTAATATTGTATTGTAATTGTAATGCAGAACTGGGAAGTAATAGTAATGCATTACAGTGCAACATAATGGTCCCATCCCAGGGTATATGACTACCTCACATGATGACAAGTGCACAGTATCATGCCATCGAATACTCCAGTACCTCCCCAGCATCCGCTCCGCTACAAGAGCACTATATTAACAATGTGTGTTTGTTTGTTGTCCCTGTGAAGTGATGTAGTAGATTACAATATGAAACATATCCATCTGACATTCTAAGATTCAACACTACCACAGTAATCTGAGATACAATACGAAAAATCAATGTTTAATAACTCCCTGCTAATGTAATTCATGTGTCCCATAACGCACGATAGAAAATAACTACCGAAAAGCGACAAAATACTAACATGACAACTATGCTAGTAGTAACACTACACACATACTATTTATGCGAGGCGCTTATACGCTCGTATTTCTATTTTTTGTTCATTAGAATGTTGAACCTTACCAAGTGTAGTTGTTGGTGTTGTGGTAGTGCTGGCAGTGGTAGTGGTACTCTTTGTCGTGATGCTGGTGCTTATCGCAGTTGTTGTAGTCGCGGTAGTGGTGGTACTGGCGATAGGAGTGGTGACGATTGTGGTGGTGGTGGTGGTAGTTGTAGAAGTAGTAGTAGTCGCAGTTGTTGATGTTATTGCTGTTGTGGCGGTGGAAGTAGTAGTGGTTGTTGCTGCTTCTGTTGTACTTGTCGCAATAGTAGCAGCAGTGGTAGTAGTCGTTGTTGATGTTGTTATGACGGTGGTAGTGGTGGTTGTTGTACTGGTTGTAGTAGTAACAGTTATTGCTGATGTTCTTGTGGCGCTGGAAGTAGAAGTTGTGGTTGTCGTTGCTTCTGTTCTTGTCATTGTGGTAATAGTAGTAGTAGCAGTAGTAGTGGCGGTTGTTGTTGTGGCAGCAGTAGTGGTGGTGGTTGTCGTTGCTACTGTTGTGCTAGTATGTGTACTTGTGGTTATAGCAGTAGTAGTTGTGGTAATATCAGTGGTTGTCGTCCTTATCGTCGCCGCTCCAGGTGTGACAGATGTTGTTGTCGTATTTGTGGTTGTTTTGCTGGTTGCTGAATTAAAAAAGGACATTTTTTAAACTGTTTTATTATGGACATGAGACAAGGGCGAAAAGTACACACATGGAATAATCTCTCCGATGGGTCTGTTATTTGTTGTCGCAATGTATGGATAGCAATGGTACGGAGCCCTGTGAATTCGAGGCACCAGTTGTCGCTTGAGATAAGATGAATAATTCTTGCGGATATGTCGAATCAAGTGATACTACTGGCTATTCTGTGTGCCGATATATATCGTGTTATAGCATACATATTAGATTTGTTTTCGGTGTAAAAAATTTGGTATGTACCTAATTATATATCACATTATGTGTGGTGCATCTAATGAAACAGTCGTGTCATACCATCTCGCGGCGTTGCTGTTTTAAAGACGTGTAAAACACGAAGTGCCTCCATCTATGTATATGGCGCCTTTAACATACTGTAGCAAAAATAGTGCTTATACTTAAACCTGTGACATGACGCCACCAATAAGCATAGAGCTATGACGTCTGCAGATTTGATTCGGTTGCAACAACGGAAAGATTACGCTATTCAGTTTAAATTTTAATAATTCGACGTGAGGCATATGTATTGATCGGAATCCCAGCCATTGAATACACATTAGTGTATAGCTCTAGTGGAATACGAGCCTGAACTTTTCTTGTTGACGTTTTGGCCAAGAAAGATGACGTGCATTACGTCAAGTATCCGCTTCCGGACATCCCCCGATAATTACTGATTATTCGTCATGCAGACTTAAATCACAATAAAGGAAGCTATAGTATCAATGAAAGTGACAGTTATTGTTTAAACTTATCTGACTGAACGGTGTAGAATAAAAACAGAACACAACTTGCATCATAATCTCGAATCTCGTTGAGGACGGCGTAAGATAAATATATCCTTGCGCCATCCGCAACTCATGCGATAAAAGGGTCTCGATTAAGATGCGCGTTGTGTTCTGTTCGCAAAACCACCATCGCAGTTGTCGATTACAAGCATGTTGGGCTCATTTTGGGTCCCATGATTCACCGTATACAACAATCGTGTTCAGTCATGCATATGGATTGCTACTACTGCTATGTCTAAACGTGTTTATGTTTGCCTCACCAATCGATCACCGTCTTCATTTTCATATATTATGAAAATAGAAAGGTTGTGAGTATTCGGGGGGAAATAAACATCATTAATTTAAGATTGTTATGAAAATAGTGGCCTGCTTTCCTTGCGAATGTACGACATTTTTATGTCTCGTAGATGATGGCACAGTGAACCGAGTATGACTGTAACTGTTAAATGTAACCGCGAATTTGCGGAACCTATCTATTGGGCGAAGTAAATTATAATTTGCATCTTAATTGCCGAGTTTCATTTCTTATCTGTGTGCACTGTGTCCGCTGAAAGTATAAGCACACTTATACGTCGATAACTCCACATAATAACATCGTAAGTACCACGTGTACCTCTTTCTCTCTTATATGTATTTGTTTCGAGTAGATTCTCCGGCAATTGTTCAATCCTTATTTGTTACCGAGTGTCATAATATATAAAGAGAAGGCTTCGTACAACGTAGATAGATACACGTGTGTGTGTGCGTGCGTCTGCCTGTCTGTATGTATATGGTGTACGAAGTCTTCTCTTTGACTATGTACTTTGGATACGCGATATACAAACTAAATGGATATTAAATGTACTCTCGGGACTGTAATGTTTTCAGAGGGCTCGGCATTTAATCGAGACTACAAATTGAACTTAATCGCACGCGGCACAAAAATCTGAAATTCCTGCTCGCGTGAACAACATATATGGCAAGAAACGTGGTCAAATTTTGTTTGGGTAATCGTATTTTTAGGTGCTAACTGCTATATCAAAGTAAAGTCAAAGATATTTATTGCCGGAAAAGCGGTTTCCTTTTTTGGTTTCTGAGAAGTCGGGAGAAAGGGGAGTTTTAAACTCGATTCTAGCAATGCTATGACGCTAAACCGCTAAGGAATGAAAATATTAAAAAAGAGAGTTTCAAACTCAATTCTAGCGGTGCTATGCTGCTAAACTGCTAACGAATGAACATATTAAAAAAGAGAGTTTCAAACTGAATTCTAGCGGTGCTATGCTGCTAAACTGCTAAGGAATGAAAATATTAAAAAGGAGAGTTTCAAACTCAATTCTAGCAGTGCTATGCTGCTAAACTCATAAGGAATGAAAATATGAAAAAAGAGAGTTTCAAACTGAATTCTAGCAGTTCTATGCTGCTAAACTGCTAAGGAATGAAAATATTAAAAAAGAGAGTTTCAAACTCAATACTAGCAGTGCACTGCTGCTAAACTGCTAAGGAATGAAAATATTAAAAAAGAGAATTTCAAACTCAATTCTAGCAGTGCTATGCTGCTAAACTGCTAAGGAATGAAAATATTAAAAAAGAGAGTTTCAAACTCAATTCTAGCAGTGCTATGCTGCTAAACTGCTAAGGAATGAAAATATTAAAAAAGAGAGTTTCAAACTCAATTCTAGCGGTGCTATGCTGCTAAACTGCTGAGAAATAAAAATATCAAACAAGAGAGTTTCAAACTCAATTCTAGCGGTACTATGCTGCTAAACTGCTAAGGAATGATAATATTAAAAAAGAGAGTTTCAAACTTAATTCTACCAGTGCTATGCTGCTAAACTGCTAAGGAATGAAAATATTAAAAAGGAGAGTTTCAAACTCAATTCTAACAGTGCTATGCTGCTAAACTGCTAAGGAATGATAATATTAAAAAAGAGAGTTTCAAACTGAATTCTAGCGGTGCTATGCTGCCAAACTGCAAAGAATTAAAAATATTGAAAACGAAAGTTTCAAACTCAATTCTAGCGGTGCTATGCTGCTAAACTGCTAAGGAATAAAAATATTAAAAACGAGAGTTTCTAACTCAATTCGAGCAGTGCTATGCTGCTCAACTGCTAAGGAATGAACATAGTACAAAAGAGAGTTTCTAACTCAATTCTAGCAGAGCTATGCTGATAAACTGCTAAGGAATGAAAATATTAAAAAGAGAGTTTCAAACTCAATTCTAGCAGTGCTAAACTGCTAAGGAATGAAAATATTAAAAAAGAGAGTTTCTAACTCAATTCTAGCAGTGCTATGCTGCTAAACTGCCAAGGAATGAAAATATTAAAAAGAGAGTTTCAAACTCAATTCTAGCAGTGCTAAACTGCTAAGGAATGAAAATATTAAAAAAGAGAGTTTCAAACTCAATTCTAGCGGTGCTATGCTGCTAAACTGCTAAGGAATGAAAATATTAAAAAAGAGAGTTTCAAACTCAATTCTAGCGGTGCTATGCTGCTAAACTGCTGAGAAATAAAAATATTAAACAAGAGAGTTTCAAACTCAATTCTAGCGGTACTATGCTGCTAAACTGCTAGCGAATGAAAATATTAAAACAGAAAGTTTCAAACCGAATTCTAGCGGTGCTATGCTGCTAAACTGCTAAGCAACGAAAATTAAAAAAAAAAGAGTTTCAAACTGTTATATAGTTACATTTGGAAATCAGAGAATTATCCAAACTAGAAAAATGAAAATATTTCACCCATACGTGTTTTTTGTTACATAGTTACAAATGCTTATCAGGGAATTACTCCAACTAGGAAAATGAAATAGTTCACACATCCTTGAATCTCGAATTTAAGCCTGTGCAGTGAAAACCTATGTCACCTAAACCTTAGTCAAGTCCAGAACTATACAGGATGGTCCACATATGTCCCAATATGCATATTATATGCCAGAATACAAAGATATAGGCACATACCCATTTTCTAGGATGGTCCCTTAAAATGATAAACCCCAAATTTGAGCCTGTGCAGTTTAAACCTAGGCAAACTATACATTAGTCATGTCCAGATGCATGATGGTCCAGCAATGTCCCAACATCCATACTATATATATAATCCGATATAGGCACATAACAATTTTCTGTGATGGGCCCTTAAATTGGAGAACCCTGAATTTGAGCCCGCGCAGTGATAACCTATGTCAGCTATAAATGAGTAATGTCCAGATGCATGATGGTCCAGATTAGTCCCAAAATAAATAATATATCTCAGAATCGAAACATACAGGTACATAACAATTTTCCATGATGGGCCATTAAAATGGTGAACCCCAAATTTGAGCGAGTGCAGTTTAAACCCAAGAAAACTGTACGTGAGTCATGCCCAGATTCAGGATGGTCCAGGTATGTCCCAGCATCCATATTATATGCCAGAATCTAAAGATATAGGCACACACTCATTCTTTATGATGGGCCCTTCAAATGGTGAACCCCATATTTGAACCTGTGCAGTGTAAACATGTCATCTATGCCTGTGTCAAGTCCGGATGCAGGATGGTCCAGATATGTCCCAATATCCATATATTATGCCCAGAATCCAAAGGTATAGGCACATAGCAATTTCCTATGATGTGCCCCTAAAATGGTGAACCCCAATTTTGAGCCCCTCAAGTTTAAACTTAAGTAAACTATACGTGAGTCATGCCCAGATGCAGGTCGGTCCAGATATGTCCCAACATCCATATTATATGCCAGAATCCAACGATATGGGGGGCTTACCCATTTTTTATGATGGGCCTTTACAATGGAGAACCCCAAATTTGAGCCCGTGCAGTGAAAACATTTGTCCGTTTTTCCTGATTCATGTCCAGATACAGGAGGGTCCAGATATATCCCAATATCCATATTGCATGCCAGAATTTAAGATATAGGCACATATCAATTTTTTATGATGGGCCCTTAAAATGGTGAACCCAAAATTTGAGCCCGTGCAGTGAAAATCTATGTCTACTATACCTGAGTCATGTACATATGCATGATGGTCCATATATGTCCCAATATCCACATTACAACCCAGAATCCAAAGATATATGCACATAACAATTTTCCATGATGGGCCCTTAAAATGGTAAACCCCAATTTTGAGCCCCTCAAGTTTAAACCTAAGAAAACTATACGTGAGTCATGCCCAGATGCAGGTCGGTCCAGATATGTCCCAACATCCATATTATATGCCAGAATCCAACGATATGGGGGCATACCCATTTTTTATGATGGGCCTTTACAATGGAGAACCCCAAATTTGAGCCCGTGCAGTGAAAACATATGTCCGTTTTTCCTGATTCATGTCCAGATACAGGAGGGTCCAGATATGTCCCAATATCAATATTGCATGCTAGAATCTAAGATATAGGCACATACCAATTTTTTATGATGGGCCCTTAAAATGGTGAACACCAAATTTGAGCCCGTGCAGTGAAAATCTATGTCTACTATACCTGAGTCATGTACATAAGCATGATGGTCCATATATGTCCCAATATCCACATTACATCGCAGAATCCAAAGATATATGCACATAACAATTTTCCATGATGGGCCCTTAAAATGGTAAACCCCAAATTTGAGCCCATCAAGTTTAAACCTAAGTAAACTATACGTGAGTCATGCCCAGATGCAGGTCGGTCCAGATATGTCCCAACATCCATATTATATGCCAGAATTCAACGATATAGGCGCATACCCATTTTTTATGCTGGGCCCTTACAATGGAGAATCCCAAATTTGAGCCCGTGCAGTGAAAACATATGTCAGCTTTTCCTGATTCATGTCCAGATACAGGAGGGTGCAAATATGTCCCAATATCCATATTAAATAACAGAATCTAAAGATATAGGCACACTTAAAATGGCGAACCCGAACCCCATATTTGAGTCCGTGCAGTGAAAACATATGCCACTTGGTTGTAAACATGACAACTTTAATACCAGTGGGGAAGACAACAAGTTGCCCAGCATATCTACCAATGTAGATGACTATACATGAATCAAGTCCGGATGCAGAATGGTCCAGCTAAGTCCCAATATCCATATATTATGCCCAGAATCCAAAGGTATAGCACAATCATAATAGGGGTCTGCGAATCGGGGATTTTGCATCGAATCGAATCTCGATATCGAATCTCCTTCCTGATATCGACATCGAATCGAATATCGAATCGAATCAGCTAGTGGTTGACATTGTTTACCAGTGTGTAATTCGGTGTCTCATTACAAAAACTGCAAAATTCACTAGATACTATATAAAAAATGTTAATCTTCTTAAACAGCAGTTGGAACTTGCATCTTTTTTAGGGAAATCATGACATTGGCAAATCACTCTCGGTCTCATTGGGGGTTTTGGATATGTTGCATTGAATTTCTATCTAGCTGTGTCATGGCGACCATTACACAAGAAGTGACAGTATGACATTTAAAGACATGTAGTTCAATCAGCGTATCACCAACCCCATGGAATTGAAGTAACTTGTCCAAATTATTTAATAAAGATAACACAGAATTTGACACACTTGGAAATGGGTACATCGTTATAATCAGGGAGCCTGATGGGTCTATTTGCACAATCGCATACGAAAGGTTTGATGCCCCAGATGTGTTACACCCCAGGAATGTTCAAAGAAATCGGATTTCTTAAGTTCCGCATTCCTGGCGTTTAGGGGCCAGAGACCCCACAAAAACCCAAAAAATGAATTATATTTGCACTTTTGAGTACAACGCTGATTTTTGTATTAATTGTGCTACAGCAATTACTGATCAACAATACACAATTTCTGAAACGAAAATTCCTGGCGTTTTCATTTCAGAAAGGGGGTTTTGAAAGTATTCCCAAAAACCCCAAAAATTACTTCTATTTGCACTTTCGAGTACAAAGTTGATTTTCATATTAATAGTGCTCTAGTCATCACTGATTAATAATACACAATTTCTGAAACAAAATTCCTTGGCGTTTTCATTTCTGAATGGGTTTTTTTAAAGTGCCCCCAAAAAAATTAATTTCCTCAATAGTTATACTGCTATCGCTAGTCATAATAACCTCGTTTAAGAAACGAAATTCCGTGCGTTTTCATTTAAGAAGCACATGCCACGTGAAACAATTGACCCTACCCCAATAATACTTAATTATATAGGAGTAAGTATTATTGGGGTGGGTAATTTTTGTGCTGGGGGATATGTGTTAAGGAGATGGTGGGTTCGTATTAAGTCCCAACAAAAACCCGAACCAATTGTTTTATTTGCACTGCCGTACGCACAGATAATATTTTTTCTTAATACTATCTCCACTATCATCATTGTTCACAGACCAAATGGTGTTAGGTATTTATTAAGCTGTACAATCATGTATTATGCGAAGCCTGTATTCTATTAACACTTTCAGGTGGGACATTCCAATTTATGATTCGATTTATTTGAAAGTATTTTGTTGCTATATAACAGGATACCTAAACACCGGACTCACCCCATATGATAAATGATGTGTCCCTATCATGGGCACAATCCTGCACAGTGGGGAAAAACAAGTTCGCGCGAATCAATGTCAAGTATGACCGCATTGGGAATTTCTTCGAAACCTGCAGAACTATATAGACACTTGAAGCGAAGACGATGACAGATTTATGTCAAGTATAAACACGGGCAGAATTGATTGCTGGTGTCAGAACACGCTAAACAACATTCGCAATGAAGTAGTGTCATTCAACTATCGGCGCCAACTGAAGAGTTATTCATGAGTTGATATCCAACGTCATGGGTGTTTTCAAAAGTGGGCGAGCAACTCTCCGTGACCAGTTTTCTAATTGATTTTACAGAAAAACTGTTGTCGTGTATACTTTCTGATAACTACTTTCTGGAGAAGCCCTTTAGCTAAGATCTGTATTATTCTTGGTCAGAATCAATGGTGAAGTAACATCTAGCATTTCATATTCTCATATAACAGATAAAACAATGGAAAATCTATAATATGCAATATTTTTGTCATTTTTTTCGGGCAGAATCGGGGGACAACATTTTCAAAATCCGCTTTGGGGGGAATTTTATGGAGTTCTTTGAAAAAAGTCCTATTTACGTGCATATATTTATTGTTTGATATTTCGTTCCTTGTGAAATTATTAATATATTATTATTGTTGTCATTACAAAATCGAAAATAGCGGACAAAATGGTGTCCGGAAGTGGTAAAATTGTGCAAATTTCGCTACATTTTACCAGATAATTTCCATTTTTTGTTAAAAAAAAATGTACCGTGCTAAATCGGTATCTGATAGTAATGAGCCATATCACGAGGATTTGGCCCTTCAGTGTCCATCAAATTAAAATAGATTTAAAATACAATTTCGAAGAAAAATCAATTATTATTGTAATGCCCAGAAGGTAATTGAACTCACTCGTGTACTGAATACTGAATACCAATACGATGGCAGACATGAACCGCCCATTTTAGCAGAAACGATGCATCAATATCGAAAATAGGGACAAATGGCCACCGGCAGCAGTAAAATTGGGCAAGTTCGGCTAAAGGTCACCAGACTATTTCCATGGCATCAAAAATAAAAACATATTATTTTAATTAATTTATATTGTAACTAAATCTTTTCATATAATTTATAGCCAATAGTGCTATATGCCATGAAATGAGTGTCAAAAGCCACCAATCTTGTATCCAAACATATCCAATGAGTTTCCAAAACCACTTAACGAGTGTCATCTAAGGAGCTTAAGTCCACGCATCTGGGGTCTCAAACCACCATCTTAATTAATATAGTGTACCAAACCAACACAGTCCATAGAACGGGCACTGCCAATTGCCAACCAGTGTCCCGAACCACCCAATACGCATCCCAATCGACCCAACTAGTGTCGCAAACCATCCAAATGGTGCCCAAACACGCCGTGATGAGCAATCCAAACCATCCAACGATTGACACCATATATCATCCAGAGAATGTCCCAAATCATGCACGCGGCGTTCTAAACCTCACAACGAGCATCTCAAATCATCAATTGAGAACCCCACACCATCCCATGTGTGTCCAATAAAATCAATCAATGAGTGTTCATACCCATCCATTGGCCGTCCCATGCAACATGACGATTGCCCCAAACCACCCGGACCAAGAATGTCTAAAAACAATCCGCCTGGTGTCTAAAACCACCCCATGCAGAATGTCCCACACCATCGAATGATTGTCACAACTGTTATACAAAATCATCTATCAGATATCTCGAACAATTTGTCGATTTATTCAATGATTGGGCCATTTTATAAATTGATACGACTTTTGGTGGTTTGAACCTATTTGGTTAGGAACACCAGTTGCATTGTTTGGGGCACTACTAGTACCATGCACTGTGATTTGGAACAACAGTTGCACGGTTGCGACACTGATCGGGTGAATGAGACACTCCTTGGATGGCCTGTTATACCCATTGTGTGGGTTAGGGTACCAGATGCATGGTTTGGAGGACTATCTGTGCTGGTCGGGAATCAGGTGCATATCGGACATGGCACTACTTAATTTGTGCCACCCGTTGGAAAGTTTGAGACCAATTGGGTGGTTTTGGACACTAGATGTGCATATGGGACACACGAATGGTGGAATGAGACACTCATTTGTCGACTGGTTCACTGATTGGGCCGTGTAATGGATTGAGACGACAGTTGGTGGTTTGGGACACGCGTTGTATGACATAGAACTCTCTTCGGATGGCCTGGGACAAAATTTTTGGTGCATATGGGACACTCTTTTCCTTTCGAACATTCGCTGGATTGTTTGGGACACTCATTTGGTGGTTTGGGGCATTCATTGGATGGATTTGTCCACTCATTGTATGATTGGGATCACACGTTGGATGGTTAGGGACACTCATTTTTTGTAGTTTGGGACAAAACCTGTGTAGCTTGGAACGTTCGTTGAAGTGTTTGGGGCACTACCATGCGCTGTGGTTTGGAACAATCGTTGCAGGGCTTCGACAATACTCGTGGTAATTTAGATGGCATGTGATACTCATTGTGTAAAGCACTTCAACTGTTGACTTCCGATTGCCATTTTCGTCATCATTCTTGAAAACTCGGGTTTTGACTTACTGTTATCGTATTAGGATTGGACATCATGTATGGTGGCGCAACTGGCACCTATGGTGAAAGTTACTGTAAAATGCTCTTTTTGTTACTTTCGGTTGCCATTTTGTCCTCCACTTTGGACTCTTTTTTTTTCAGTCAAATTATGCAGGAAATGACAGGCATATGGTTTTTGCTGAACATGTATGTAGTGAGTGGGGTATACTCCCGGAAATCGCCGCCATATCGCCCGGAACATACACTTCCACCTTTTAACGTCTAAATAGTTTGAGTAGACATCCTTACGAAAAATGAATGAAGTTTAATCCTGGGGTGTGCACGTTTGATCGACCTGGTTCCCGGACTAAAATTTCAATTTTCGTTTTCTTCCATGTTTTACTACATTTTTTTTATAATAAAAAATAACGAATTTTCCTCCTTGAAACGCGCGGAACGTTTGTGGTCAGTAGATTTGTATATTTATATAAATTTTTCCAGGTTCACCTTAAAATTGTGCTTTGTATTCGACAGTATGTGAAAATAAAAGTTATTTTTTGGTGGGTACATTCAGAAACCCCTTCTGAAATGAAAACGCCAGGAAATTTCATTTCAGAAATTGTGAACCATCGATCAGTGATGATTATGGCACTATAAATACAAAAATCAGCAAATAGAAGTAATGTTTTGTGGTTTTGGGGGTACTATCAGAAACCCCCTTCTGAAATGAAAACGCCAGGAAATTTTGTTTCAGAAATTGTGTATTATTGATCAGTGATTGCTGGAGCACTATTAATATAAAAATCAGCTTTGTACTCAAAAATGCAAATAGAAGTGATTTTTGGGGTTTTATGGTTACGATCAGAAACCCCCTTCCGAAATGAAAACGCCAGGAAATTTCGTTTCAGAAATTGTGTATTATTGGTCAGTGATTGCTGGAGTACTAATAATATAACAAATCAGCTTTGTACTCAAAAGTGCAAATAATCAGTTTTTGTGGGGTCTCCGGCCCCAAAACGCCAGGAATGCGGAACTTAAGAAATCTAATTTCTTCAAACGTTCCTGGGGTGGAACAAATCTGGGGCATCAAATCTTTCGTACGCAATTGTTCCAATAGAACCCAGCAGGCTCTCGGACAATTACAGCTATATAATTGTTGTAGTCCGATACCAATGGTAGTTATAGTTATCTGATAAACTGTTCACACCACAATAGATCAAACAGCAACACGCACGTTTATTCTGAATGACATACATTCAAAATTACCTATGTTGGCTAATTTGGCAACCTTGTGCTTCAATTTTTGTGAGTTCAAATCATATGCATATGTTATCTAGACGCAAAAAAACCAGACTACACCAAAGTAACACCGATTCGAACATATCCGAATCAGCAGACCGATTCTGTGTCGATCTCGAATCGGGTGCCCAATATCGACATCGAACCGAATCTCGAATATTCGCAGGTCCCTAAATCATAACATTTTTTTTATGATAGCCCTTAAAATGGTGAAACCCAAATTTGAGCCCGTGCAGTGAAAACATATGTCAGCTTTTCCTGATTCATGTCCAGATACAGGAGGGTCCAGATATGTCCCAATATCCATATTGCATGCCATAATCTAAGATATAGGCACATACCCATTTTTTATGATGGGCCCTTAAAATGGTGAACCCCAAATTTGAGCCCGTGCAGTGAAAACCTATGTCAACTATACCCGAGTCATGTCCAGATGCAGGACGGTCCAGATATGTCCCAATATCCATATTTTATTACATAATCCAAAGATATAGGCCATTAGAATTTTCTATAATGGGCCCTTAAAATGGTAAACCCCAAATTTGAGCCGTTTAAACCGAAGTAAACTATACCTGAGTCATGTCCAGATGCAGGATGATCCAGATATGTCCCGATATCCATATTATATGCCAGAATCCAGCGATATAGTCACATACCCATCTTTTATGATGGACCATTAAAATTGTGAATCCCAAAGTTGAGCTTGTGCAGTGAAAACCTATGCCAAATATATGTCAACTATACCCGAGTCATGGCCAGATGCAGGATGGTCCAGGTGTGACCCAATATTCATATTATATCCCAGAATCCAAAGATATAGGCACATAACAATTTTTTATGATGGGCCCTTAAAATGGTGAACCCCAAATTTGAGCCTGTGCAGGTGTAACCTAAGTAAACTATTCTCCCGATATTGAAATTAGATGCCAGAACCCCAAATTTGATCAAAGCCACCAACAAGCAATTTTGTTCGCAACTAAAAACAAAATTTCCTGCTTGTTTTTTTAGTGTTTTGGCAATGAGTTGGGCTTCAAAACAACTTTGAATAAAAGAAATAAAGTAACTCTAACTGGTAAACTGACTGCAGACAGTTATCCAGTTGTATTTTTTATAAATGGGTGTTAGTCCATGGGAAATTCGAACGTGATCCTGCATGAGCAATTTTTAAAAAGCAAAGTCTGCCTCTTGATGTTAAACCGAGCTAATCAAATATACACACTTGTAATAAAATATACTGACTGTAGAGTTATTCAGTTTTGTATTACAGGAGGGTGCAGCTGATAAGTTATATATTATACACTGAACAGCACTAAGGGAATTGTCATATAAACAACAACCATTATCATAAAAAAATTATCTTGTTTTAGAATAATCTGCATATAAAACAAACACAAATAACATTTAGCATAATAGTCAGGAGGCAAGCACCCCAAGTTTTTTTTTTGCTAAACATTTTTAGTACCATATGCCAACATATCCTGGGTGGTAGAGTTTGGTCCACTGATTAAAAAAAACATTATTGGCAATTTTCTATTCTCGTTTTAGAGGTCAAAGGTCAAGGTCAAATGTATAGGTGCTTTTCTGTCCTAGCCTGAATTTTTCAACATATAGAATAATATTTTTGTTAGTAAGAGCTATTGATGAATGATGTATTGTACCAAGGACCAGTGAGGCATGGTAATCTGATTGCTGATGTGTCTGGGTTCTTGTGTCGTTTCCTTAGCAACCGTTGCTATGAAATTGTTATTCCATAGCAACCAGCCTCAAACGGTCGTTTTGTATCCATGTTATGGCATCTAATACTGAAAATATGTGAACAATTATACTTTGTGATGATCTTGAGTGTGCTTGCATGAAAATACATATATTTAGAGCACAATACAGCGAATAATGTGGAGTGTACAGTATGGCCCAACATAGTAGGTCTATACTGTTACAACATATACATCCAATTGGCTGTAATTTGGCACTAAATGCCAATAGTGGAGTTTCTAAGGGGTTGAATCTTGACTTTAGTGACTAAAGCATGAAACTTTAAAGATATCTTGCTTATTCATAGAGAAAACTTTTTGGAGGGGTGCCCGGGTGGGGGTCCTGTGTCGGGATAAAATCAGGTTTCCATGGCAACGGCATAAAATATCTGGAGACAAATTTTAAAAGGCCAATCTTGAGAACCAACAAACCATGTGTTTGAAGAAATGATGTTAACTTGTAGTGTCAATAATGGTTCATCAAGCGGACTGAGTCACTTTGACATATATAGTCAAGGTCAATTGCTACGGTCAAGGTCATTCGAAAAATGTGATATTTTGGTCTATTTTTAGCTCAACCTTGTAAAGTTTGAGCTATTGTCATGGCTTGGTATCTGTCGTCGGTGTGTGTGTGTGTTAGTGTGTGAGGCGTCAACAATACAGGCTACATGTCGTACCTTTGGTCTGATCATTATGAAATTTGTCATAGTTGTTGACATGGATATGTAGATGGGAACGTTTTGGGTCATTTTGGGGTCATTTGGAAAAAAAACATGGCCACCAGCGGCCATATTGGATTTCAAAATTCAATCCATTAGCACGGGTTACAGGTCGTACTGTTCGTCTGATCATCATGCAATTTGTCATGGATGTTAACATTGACATGTAGATTGGAACGAGTAACTTTGGGGTCGTTCGGACAAAAAAATATGACCGCCAGCAGCCATCTTACTCTTTGCATGACTAAATCCTTTGGCACGGGCTACAGGTCGTACCTTTGGTTGGATCATTATGAAATTTGTCATGGCTGTTGACATTGACATGTAGATGGGAACTAGTCATTTTGGGGTCATTCGGAAAACGAACATGGCCTCCAGCGGCCATCATGGATTTCAAAACTCAATCCATTAGCACGGGCTACAGGCCATACTGACACAATGACTCTCCATACCAAATATAAGCTGAATATAGGTCGGATGTTACTTGATAAGAAGACATTTTAACAATTATTATGGATAGAAAAGGTATGGTCCTGGCTCCGCCCTTGTTGTGTACATGGCACTCAATGACCATCCATACCAAATATAAGCTAGATAGCCCGGATGGTTTTTAAGATGTTTTAAGAATTAATATGGACGGAAAAAGCTTGACCCCTTTTTGACCCGGCGACCCCATTTGAACAAATCAGAAACCCAGTCACCTGGGGACCGTCCACAATATATATAACTCAATTCTGACTTGAGGTTCTTGAGAAGAAATTGACGGATGTGTAGTGGCGACTATAGCTACACTCGAGACTTTGTCTCCCGTGAGCTAAAACCACCACCCTCATCTAATTTATAATATGTAATGGCCCGATAACAGAGGAAGTTATTTTTAATGGCATGACTGTCATATTCACAATTGGGAAGCAACATTTAATCAATATTTATAACTGCAATGCATTGTTATATATTCCTTATTGTGGTAGACCTATGTTATGGGTGGCCCCTTTTGTGGAGAATTCGTCCATTGTAAACCTAGGGTCTAATCACTAACACAAACTGTCCTCGCTAGTCTATTACGCCCGGCCACAAACTGAGCGTAAGTAAATGGCGTCAAACCGAACCAAAAAATGTTGCTAAAATTTAAGATTGTGGGACATCTATCACATTTGTGGCACCTAGCTATTCGTGAATTCCTCCATAGCATGTTTTAACCATAGCAACTATTCGTGAATTCGTCCATAGCCACCATAGGGGCAAATCGCTGCCAAAAAAGTACCGGAGTAACCCATTATATCAGGCCACAATTTGGACGTAAGTATAGTCTGGCGTTAAAACCGACTGTAAACTATTGCAAAATTCCTGATTTTGGTAGACCTATGCAATTAGAGGTCCCTTTCAGAAAAGTACCCTGGTCGCCCATTTCACCCGGCCACAAATTGGGCGTAAGTAGAGTCTGGTATCCTAACGAACCCTAAAATATCGCTAAATTCGCTATTTTGGGGTGAATTCGCCCAAAACCACCATGGGCCAAATTACTATCAAAAACGTATCCGGCTAGCCCATTATTTCCGGCCACAAATTGGGCGTAAGTAGAGTATGTATATATGCAAACGGGCTCTAAAATGAAGCTATACTCCCGATTGTAAGATACATATGTCATTGCTTCATGGCCCATCTTGGTGTGAATTCGTCCATAGCCGCCTTAGGGGCATATTACTGTCAAAACAATTCCCGATCAATGGATATTTGGCCACTTTTGGGGTGATTCCGCCTATAGCGAACCTATGGCCAAATTATTGTCAAAAAGTACCCGGTTAGCCCATTATAGCGGCCACAAATTGGGAGTAAGTAGAGTCTGGCGTCACAGCGGAACCTAAAATGTTGCTATACTTTCCTGATTGTTGGAGACCTTTCTAAATTTGATAAAAATGGGTGTAGTCACGGATTGCCACCACACTTATACAATAACACCCCATGGTATGAGGAGTCTAATCGTGTGGCTTAAATCTGTCAACAGTGGCGTAATTCGATTCAGGGGTGCACTGAAAGGGAGAGGGGCACCAAAATGGATACATAATATTTTTAGCCCCAATTTACACCAAATTGATACACATTATTATCCATGATACGAGGAGTCTAATCTTGTGATTTAAAACACGTCATATCGGTGCTGTTTGGATGAGAAATGGGTGGGGTGGGCACTAAATTTTATAAAAATTTGTTTAGTCGCCTATTAGCACCAAACTTATAAATAACCATCTCCATGCAATCAGGAGTCTTATTGTGTGGTTTAAGGATGTCACAAGTTGGGATGCACAGAGGGTGAAACAATTATAAATAATATTTAGCACCGATTTCCACAAGATTTATACATATTCTTCTCCGTGAGAGAGGAATCTAATCGTGTAGTTTAGATACACCAGATTGGTGTCGTTTGGGGTGAGAGATGGGGGCACTAAATTTGATACGAATTTGTATACTCGCCAATTATATATAGCAATTCCTTGGTGAGCCTAAGTGTGTGGTTTAATGATGACAAACGAGGCGCCGCTTGAGTTCGAAATAGGGACAGGAGGGTCACAAAAAATGATAAAACAAAATGTTTAGTTCTAACTACAAGCAAATTCATACACATTCTTCTCAAATAGTGCATGTGAAAACGGCCACATGTGGTGCCTAGATATATTTGGGACTAATTTTCTGTCTATATGTGTCCTATATATGACACCACGGGGTTCAATCGAGATGGCACCAAGGTGGTCTAAGATGGGTAACATTTTACGAGGAAGATAATGGCGCAGGTTAAAATTTCCTAAAGTGACGCTGTTGGTATCAGGGGCAGAAAAGGGTGAGGGGAGCAAAAAACAAAATGATGTGATAGGTTTGTAACTTATTTCCACCAAACTTATACATAATCAACTCTGGGATATGGCGCCGTTCAAGTCAGGGGTGCACGGGGCCATCAACAATTGATTTAATAAACTATTTTAGCGCAGATTTCTACCAAATTGATATAGTTATCTTCTCCGTGATACGAGGAATATAATCGTGTGATTTAAAGACGTCAAATTGGTGCCGTTTAGGTGAGAGATGGGGGTGTCATAACTATAATAATAATTTGTGTACTACCGATTATCACCAAACTTATATACAATCATCTCCATTATATCATGCATACATAAGTCTAATGGACGTGGTTTAAATGTGTCAAAACTGGCGTCGTTAAAGTCATGCATGAGGAGGGGAGTTGCACCAAAGCTGATACAAATATATTTAGCACTAATTTCCACCAAATTCATACACGTTCTTCTCTAATGATACGGTGTATTACATCACATTTGGTGCCGTTTGGGTCATGGATAGCGAGCAGAGATGCATTAGCATTGATAAAATTGCCATTCGACGATATCCACCGGTCATCCGCCAGGCCATCTCCATATCGTTTTAAGTAGTTTTTGGCATTCAAATTTCACAATCTCGACAAATGGTGACACATTTAAGTCAATTGAACAATTATATCTTCTGAACTGGAAATGAGGACATTCATATAATGAGCCAGCAAACAATACATAGAAGAAAGCATTAACAGTATATTTATCATTCCATTTAAGAGATACACATTTTCTTGCAACTGAGAGAACTCGAACCGTCATATGATTGCATATTAAATTGGCTAATATACATATATTATAACAAAATTGTCTGTTCCATTCAGTATCTTCGTGTGTCACGGTGTTGATATGATAGCCAGGTGTCCCCACAATCTTAGTCTAACCCACTAGATTGATAGATACATCTCTATATGTAAAATCATGTTGTCGTCTTTTATTTTTGCTGGCTAATGTGTTTATGATATTCATGTTTCATCTTATAACGTCTAAACTACACGCAGTTGTAAATAAATGAATACCTCTTTATTGGTGGAACGGATTAATCGCGATAAACAAAATGACAATCGACAACGTGAGCCACTAATAATATTCTATGAGCAAGAATCATGTTTTGTGATGCTATTTGAATATAAAATTGATGAGAATACGTGTAACACTTTGAGCAAGAGAATTCTCTATTCCCACCAAATATCCACATCATGCAGATGATTTTCACAATGTATTGGTCAATATATATATTTTTGAAGCACATACGACAAGTAACAATCAAATTGTGAACAATATGCAAAGTTTGGTATATTTGGCATAAAAATAAAACGGTTATAGCTAGAATTTGGTCTCGTTGCTAGGGTAATTTAATTGCATAGCAACTGTTATTGGCAACACATTTGACATCCCAATCAAAATGAGAGGAATGGGGAGGGAAACATTAATGTGGACACAAAGTTTCTGGCGGTCTAAGCCCTTTCACTCGAAAATGTTCTAAAAACATGTTTTTAGTCCAATTTATGCAAATTTGGCATATCTAATTTGACCTTGACCTTTGACCTTGACAGAGGTGACTAGAAAATTGCCAACAATTATTTTATTTATCGGGGTATCCTATAGCACATTATTAACATTGTTGGCATATGGTACTAAAAATGTTTAGCAAAAATTGTTCTAGCAACATTTTCTCTGACCTGCCTCCTGACTATAAAGGTATAAAAGAAAAATAAGAGGAATGCTCATCACTATAAAACTATGAAACAGCAACTGGGCTCAGCTGGGCTGATTAAAAATAAAACTTTAAAATAAAAAAGTAAACACTGTGATAACAGGACATAGAGTATTTGGCATCACTATTAGACTAGATATCTTTGTTTGATAAAACATAACAATAGGCCATGTAAAACTTCCTTTGATTGTCAAATTTTACCAAGTTTGGTTTTCAAAGTGTGATTATACCAATAAAACTTCACTATAGTCTTTCTGCCTATATAACTGAACTTGTCATAATTCAAAAGAAGTATTAATGGCGACATTATTTCATGTGAATCTATGGCTTGTTTTATCACAATCTAGACATTGATCTAAACACAATTAAATGTGCAAATAAAACATATGAAAAACAAATCTGGACGGCTTGTCAGTAAAACAACCTTTGTCATAACAATGTAAAAATAGAAGTGGATTTCTCATCACAAAGTTGGAACATGATAATATTGAGCTATGACTGAACGTTACAGACTTATACAACTAAAAACATAAAACAAAAAAGTAAATACCAAAACATTATCATATATAGACTGCTGTAACCTTGTTCCTCAACTTAACAATTGTTCAAATCAACAAAACCGACTTTAACCATACACAATGCGCACTAAGTGTGCGTTCGATTTGTCAACTTGACACATTTGGACACATATTTACAAAAGTAGTAAGAAATAGATGTTGCTTCTTATTGCTTTTAAATGAAGAAGTGAGCTACGTGACTGATCAGCTGTCAAAAATGTCTTTTAATCATAGTTGTATCTCAAATCGGACTATATATTCTGATAAGGCAGCATTGCATAATTCCATTTCTTTAAATGTTGGGAGATAGCAGTCGAATCACTGGTCGAATCAGGTAGAATATCAAAATGTTACTAGCGCCATAGATGTGTTCTGACATCCATTCAGAAAACGAAAATAGTCATGCTTGTGTTTTCTCAAAACATAGGAAGCTCACATAGTAGTATGGGCCTAAATTCACTTGAAAGTTATTAACTGTTTCCGCCGGTTTTCGCATCTTTATTACTGTTTTAGTGTTTTAAGGGGGGTGGGTGTCCAAAAATGGTCGGAAAAAACTGTCGAAAACGGAACAAAATTTGGCGGTGGGGGTGGGTGGGTACAAAAAATTATCGAAAGGGAAAAATGCCATACGTGCCTTAATTTTTTTTCCGACCCCACCCCCTGCCAGTGCAGTGAAAACCTATGTCAGCTATACCTGAGTCAAGTCCGGATTCAGGAGGGTCCAGATATGTCCCATTATCCACAATATATCCCAGAATCTAAATGTTTAAACACATACCCTTTTTCTATGATTTACCCTTAACATGGTGAACCCTGTGTAGTGGGAACTGGGGTGGAGTGGGACATTTTTTCTTTGAATGCTCATTACTCAATTTGTGCTACATTATCAACTGTTGCTTTTTGTACTATGTATACATCATTGCCATCTTGATATATTTCCCATGCTGGCAACTTGGTACCCAAATGTCTCACACTTCCCCGGGTCAGGGGGTACAGTGGGTCACCCATTGGAATTCCATAACAAACCCTATAACAACAACCGAAATAGTTATTCATTCAAAGAGGGAAATTCGTTCTGTGGTAACACGCATTCATATAGTTGAAACACAAGGCTTTATTGATACTTCCACTCAATCGGGGAAGAGTGGGACACAGTTTCAATCCACAGGGCCCAATTCTAATCTGACAAACTAATTGAAAAAAGTTATGTTTGGGGTCTACATGTAGAAGATAAAAGCAACCAGGAATGGTATTTTCCAAAGATCTGCTCAACTCTATATTACTGTAACTAACAGTCCCAATGTACACCGAGCCACATGTCCCACTCTACCCCGACATAGTCATGTATCAGTTGAGTCAATATTTTAGCAACACGCCTATGCTAAGGTATTGAAACAGATATACAATTTTAAGCCCAAACACAGTTGTTTCAGAGCTCAGAGTCGGTAAGAAAATATCTCTCATATGAAAAATTTCAAAATGTTGTGTTCGGAAAAATATTGCTCAGATTCCATAAAAATCACATAAAAAATATAATATGCTTGCTACACGTTTGATTCATGTCATATGTTCTGGGGACATCTTATGAGCATCAACTGAATCCATACAGAATAGGCAACTCATCGATGGAATGGAGTTATCTCCACTGCCCACAGTACCCACTGTCCCACTCCACCCCAGTTTCCCCTACACTGCAGAGACTCAAATTTGATGTTCACCATTTTAGGGGCCCATCATAGAAAATGAGTAGGTGGTTAAATCTTGGGATTCTGTGAATATAATATGGATGTTGGATCATATCTGAACCTTCTGCATCTGTGCATGACACCGATATAGTTGACTTACGTTTTCACTGCACGGGCTCCATATCGGGGTTCAAACATTTAAGGGCCCATCACTGAAAATGTGTATGTGCCTATATCATTGGATTCTGGCATATAATATGGATGTTGGGCATATATAGACCGTCCTGCAGCTGTACATGACTCATATATAGTTGACTTAGGTTTTCACTGCACGAACTTCATTTTGGGGTTCAAACAGAAATTGTGTATGTGCCTATACTTTGGTTCTGGCATATAATATGGATGTTGGGACAAATGTGGACCGTCCTGCATCTGTACATGACTCATATATACATGTAGTTGAATTAGGTTTAAACTGCATGGGCTCAAATTTGGGGTTCGCCATTTCAAGGGTCCTTTCAAAGAAATGGGCAGGTGCCTAAATCTTTGGATTCTGGGAATATATTGTAGGTGTTAGGACATATCTGGAATCTCCTGCATATGTACAGGACTCCGATATAGTTGACTTAGGTTTAGACTACTCGGGATCCAATTTGGGGTTCACCATTTTAAGGGCCCATCATAGAAAACGGGTAGGTGCCTAAATCTTTGAATTCTGGGAATATAATATGGATGTTGGGACATATCTGGCCCCTCCTGCATCTATACGTGACTCGTATATAGTTGACATAGGTTATCACTGCACATACTAGTACATCATTTTGGGGTTCAAACATTTAAGGGCCCATCACAGAAAATGTGTATTGATGTGCCTATATCTTTGGATTCTGGCATATAATAAGGACGTTGGGACATATATGGACCGTCCTGCATCTGTACATGACTCATTTATAGCTGACATGTTTAAACTGCACGGGTTCAAATTTGGGGTTCACAATTTTAAGGGCCCATCATAGAAGATGGGTAGGTGCCCAAATCTTTGGATTCTGGACATATAATATGAATTATTTTTGTGACTAGTATTACATGCTGGCTTGATAGATATAGTTAGCTACATTGATAAATACTACTGCCCGTATAAACTTTGTGACCATGATGACCAGCTATAGTGACTAATGGAACTGGCTAGATAGACTTACCACCATGGTTAGCTATGATGTCTACACTTACCAGCTTTTCTGTATAGATTATCCACCATAGCTAGCTACTTTGATCGATATTACTGTCCATATGTACTGAATTACCACAATGACTAAATATAGTGACCAGTGTAGCTCACTAAATAGACTTACCGCCCTGATGAGCTATAGTGACTATTATTATTAGCTGGATATATAGACCATCCGCCAGTGCTAGCTATATTGATTATTATTACTGCCTATTTAAACTGCACAACCACCATGATTAGCCATTATGACTACAGTAACTGGCTAGATAGACTTACCACCCTGGCTAGCTGCAGTGACTACTATTACTAGCTTGCGGTATAGACTATCTTCCTATCTGGCTAATTTGAACTATATAACTGCCCATATATACTGAATAACCACCATGACTAGCTATGGGCATACACAATGACTGTTTATATGAATAATTAACTGTCTAGATAGACTTGACACCAAGGTTAGCTTGAGTGACTACACTTACTAGCTTTCTGGAAAGATTATATAGCTATAGTGACTGATTAACTAGCTAGATAGACTTACCGCACAGGTTAGCTATAGTGACTACATTTACTAGCTTACTGTGTAGAATATTATACACTTATAGCTACTTTGATCAATATTGCTGCCCACATGTACTAAATAGCCATCACGACTAGCTACAGTGACTAATGTAACTGGCAATATAGACATACCACACTGATTGGCTATAGTGACTATTATCAATAGCTGTTTATAGACTAGCCGTCATTGGTAGCTATATGCATCGAGATTACTGCCTAGATAAACTGAACAACCACCATGACCAACTATTGTGTCTAATGTAACTGGCTAGAGAGACATATCGCCCTTGGTTAGCAGTTTAGCAGCATAGCACCGGTAGAATTCAGTTTGAGACTCTATTTTTTAATATTTTCATTCCTTAGCAGTTTAGCAGCATAGCACCGCTAGAATTCCGTTTGAAACTCTCTTTTCCAATAATTCCATTCCTTAGCACATTAGCAGCATAGCACCGCTAGAATTGAGTTTGAAACTCTCTTTTATAATATTTTCATTCCTTAGCAGTTTAGCAGCATATCACTGCTAGAATTGAGTTTGAAACTCTCCTTTTTAATATGTTTATCTCTTAGCAGTTTAGCAGCATAGCACTGCTAGAATTGAGTTTGAAACTCTCTTTTTTAATAGTTTCATTCCTTAGCAGTTTAGCAGCATAGCACTGCTAGAATTGAGTTTGAAAGTCTCGTTTTTAATATTTTTATTCCTTAGCAGTTTAGCAGCAGAGAACTGGTAAAATTCAGTTTGAAACTCTCTTTTTTAATATTTTCATTCCTTAGCAGTTTAGCAGCAGAGCACTGCTAGAATTGGGTTTGAAACTCTCTTTTTTAATATGTTCATTCGTTAGAAGTTTAGCGGCATAGCACCGCTAGAATTCACTTTGAACCTCTCTTTTTTACCATTTCATTCATTAGCAGTTTAGCAGCATAGCACTGCTAGAATTCAGTTTGAAACTCTCTTTTTTAATATTTTCATTGCATAGTAGTTTAGCAGTATAGCACTGCTATAATTCAGTTTGAAACTCTCTTTTTCAGTATTTTCATTGCATAGTAGTTTAGCAGTATAGGACTGCTAAAATTGAGTTTGAAACTCTCCTTTTCAATATTTTCATTGCATAGTAGTTTAGCAGCATAGCACTGCTAGAATTCCGTTTGAAACTCTCTTTTTCAATATTTTCATTCCTTAGCAGTTTAGCAGCATAGCACTGCTAGAATTCAGTTTGAAACTCTCTTTTTTAATATTTTCATTCGTTAGCAGTTGAGCAGCATATCACCGCTAGAATTGATTTTGAAACTCTCTGTTTTAATATCTTCATTCCTTAGCAGTTTAGCAGCATAGCACTGCTAGAATTGAGTTAGAAACTCTCGTTTTCAATATTTTCATTCCTTAGAAGTTTAGCAGCATAGCACTGCTAGAATTCACTTTGAAACTCTCTGTTTTAATATTTTCATTCCTTAGCAGTTTAGCAGCATAACACTGCTAGAATTCAGTTTGAAACTCTCTGTTTTAATATTTCCTTTCCTTAGCAGTTTAGCAGCATAGCACTGTTAGAATTGAGTTTGAAACTCTCTGTTTTAATATTTTCATTCGTTAGCAGTTTATCAGCATATCACCGCTAGAATTCAGTTTGAAACTCTCCTTTTTAATATGTTCATTCGTTAGAAGTTTAGCGGCATAGCACTGCTAGAATTCACTTTGAACCTCTCTTTTGTACCATTTCATTCATTAGCAGTTTAGCAGCATAGCACTGTTAGAATTGAGTTTGAAACTCTCCTTTTTAATATTTTCATTCCTTAGCAGTTTAGCAGCATAGCACCGCTAGAATTCAGTTTGAAATTCTCTTTTTTAATATTTTCATTCCTTAGCAGTTTAGCAGCATAGCACCGCTAGAATTCAGTTTGAAATTCTCTTTTTTAATATTTTCATTACTTAGCAGTTTAGCAGCAGAGCACTGCTAGAATTGAGTTAGAAACTCTCGTTTTAAATATTTTCATTCCTTAGCAGTTTAGCAGCATAGCACTGTTAGAATTCCGTTTGAGACTCTTTTTTAATATTTTCATTCCTTAGCAGTTTAGCAGCATAGCACCGCTAGAATTCAGTTTGAAATTCTCTTTTTTAATATTTTCATTCCTTAGTAGTTTAGCAGCATAGCACCGCTAGAATTCAGTTTGAAACTCTCTTTTTAATATTTTCATTCCTTAGCAGTTTAGCAGCATAGCACCGCTAGAATTGAGTTAGAAACTCTCGTTTTTAATATTTTTAATTCTTAGCAGTTTGGCAGCATAGCACCGCTAGAATTGAGTTTGAAACTCTCTTTTTTAATATGTTCATTCCTTAGCAGTTTAGCAGCATAGCACTGCTAGAATTCAGTTTGAGACTCTCTTTTTAATATTTTCATTCCTTAGCAGTTTAGCAGCATAGCACTGCTAGAATTGATTTTGAAACTCTCGTTTTTAATATTTTCATTCCTTAGCAGTTTAGCAGCATAGCACTGCTAGAATTGAGTTTGAAACTCTCTTTTTTAATATTTTTAATTCTTAGCAGTTTGGCAGCATAGCACCGCTAGAATTGAGTTTGAAACTCTCTTTTTTAATATGTTCATTCCTTAGCAGTATAGCAGCATAGCACTGCTAGAATTCAGTTTGAGACTCTCTTTTTAATATTTTCATTCCTTAGCAGTTTAGCAGCATAGCACCGCTAGAATTGAGTTTGAAACTCTCGTTTTTAATATTTTCATTCCTTAGCAGTTTAGCAGCATAGCACCGCTAGAATTCAGTTTGAAACTCTCTTTTTTAATATTTTTAATTCTTAGCAGTTTGGCAGCATAGCACTGCTAGAATTCAGTTAGAAACTCTCGTTTTTAATATTTTCATTCCTTAGCAGTTTAGCAGCATGGAACTGCAAGAATTGAGTTTGAAACTTTCGTTTTCAATATTTTCATTCCTTAGCAGTTTAGCAGCATAGCACCGCTAGAATTGAGTTTGAAACTTTCGTTTTCAATATTTTTAATTCTTAGCAGTTTGGCAGCATAGCACCGCTAGAATTCAGTTTGAAACTCTCTTTTTTAATATGTTCATTCCTTAGCAGTTTAGCAGCATAGCACTGCTAGAATTCAGTTTGAGACTCTTTTTTAATATTATCATTCCTTAGCAGTTTAGCAGCATAGCACTGTTAGAATTGAGTTTGAAACTCTCCTTTTTAATATTTTCATTCCTTAGCAGTTTAGCAGCATAGCACTGCTAGAATTCAGTTTGAGACTCTTTTTTTTAATATTATCATTCCTTAGCAGTTTAGCAGCATAGCACCGCTAGAATTCAGTTTGAAACTCTCTTTTTTAATATTTTCATTGCATAGTAGTTTAGCAGTATAGCACTGCTATAATTCAGTTTGAAACTCTCTTTTTCAGTATTTTCATTGCATAGTAGTTTAGCAGTATAGCACTGCTAAAAATGAGTTTGAAACTCTCCTTTTCAATATTTTCATTGCATAGTAGTTTAGCAGCATAGCACTGCTAGAATTCCGTTTGAAACTCTCTTTTTCAATATTTTCATTCCTTAGCAGTTTAGCAGCATAGCACTGCTAGAATTCAGTTTGAAACTCTCTTTTTTAATATTTTCATTCGTTAGCAGTTGAGCAACATATCACCGCTAGAATTGATTTTGAAACTCTCTGTTTTAATATCTTCATTCCTTAGCAGTTTAGCAGCATAGCACTGCTAGAATTGAGTTAGAAACTCTCGTTTTCAATATTTTCATTCCTTAGAAGTTTAGCAGCATAGCACTGCTAGAATTCAGTTTGAAACTCTGTTTTAATATTTTCATTTCTTAGCAGTTTAGCAGCATAACACTGCTAGAATTCAGTTTGAAACTCTCTTTTTTAATATTTCCTTTCCTTAGCAGTTTAGCAGCATAGCACTGCTAGAATTGAGTTTGAAACTCTCTGTTTTAATATTTTCATTCGTTAGCAGTTTATCAGCATATCACCGCTAGAATTCAGTTTGAAACTCTCCTTTTTAATATGTTCATTCGTTAGAAGTTTAGCGGCATAGCACTGCTAGAATTCACTTTAAACCTCTCTTTTTTACCATTTCATTCATTAGCAGTTTAGCAGCATAGCACTGTTAGAATTGAGTTTGAAACTCTCCTTTTTAATATTTTCATTCCTTAGCAGTTTAGCAGCATAGCACCGCTAGAATTCAGTTTGAAATTCTCTTTTTTAATATTTTCATTCCTTAGCAGTTTAGCAGCATAGCACCGATAGAATTCAGTTTGAAATTCTCTTTTTTAATATTTTCATTACTTAGCAGTTTAGCAGCAGAGCACTGCTAGAATTGAGTTAGAAACTCTCGTTTTCAATATTTTCATTCCTTAGCAGTTTAGCAGCATAGCACTGTTAGAATTCCGTTTGAGACTCTTTTTTAATATTTTCATTCCTTAGCAGTTTAGCAGCATAGCACTGCTAGAATTCAGTTTGAAACTCTCTTTTTTAATATGTTCATTCGTTAGCAGTTGAGCAGAATAGCACTGCTAGAATTCAGTTTGAAACTCTCTTTTTAATATTTTCATTCCTTAGCAGTTTAGCAGCATAGCACCGCTAGAATTGAGTTTGAAACTCTCTTTTTTTATATTTTTAATTCCTTAGCAGTTTAGCACTGCTAGAATTGAGTTTGAAACTCTCTTTTTAATATTTTCATTCCTTAGCAGTTTAGCAGCATAGCACTGCTAGAATTGAGTTAGAAACTCTCTTTTTTAATATGTTCATTCCTTAGCAGTTGAGCAGCATAGCACTGCTCGAATTGAGTTAGAAACTCTCGTTTTTAATATTTTTATTCCTTAGCAGTTTAGCAGCATAGCACTGCTAGAATTGAGTTTGAAACTCCTTTTTAATATTTTCATTCCTTAGCAGTTTAGCAGCATAGCACCGCTAGAATTGAGTTTGAAACTTTCGTTTTCAATATTTTTAATTCTTAGCAGTTTGGCAGCATAGCACCGCTAGAATTCAGTTTGAAACTCTCTTTTTTAATATGTTCATTCCTTAGCAGTTTAGCAGCATAGCACTGCTAGAATTCAGTTTGAGACTCTTTTTTAATATTATCATTCCTTAGCAGTTTAGCAGCATAGCACTGTTAGAATTGAGTTTGAAACTCTCCTTTTTAATATTTTCATTCCTTAGCAGTTTAGCAGCATAGCACTGGTAGAATTCAGTTTGAAACTCTCTGTTTTAATATTATCATTCCTTAGCAGTTTAGCAGCATAGCACTGCTAGAATTGAGTTTGAAACTCTCCTTTTTAATATTTTCATTCCTTAGCAGTTTAGCAGCATAGCACTGGTAGAATTCAGTTTGAAACTCTCTTTTTTAATATTATCATTCCTTAGCAGTTTAGCAGCATAGCACTGTTAGAATTGAGTTTGAAACTCTCCTTTTTAATATTTTCATTCCTTAGCAGTTTATCAGCATATCACCGCTAGAATTCAGTTTGAAACTCTCTTTTTTAATATTTTCATTCCTTAGCAGTTGAGCAGCATAGCACCGCTAGAATTCAGTTTGAAACTCTCTTTTTTAATATTTTCATTCCTTAGCAGTTTAGCAGCAGAGCACTGCTAGAATTCAGTTTGAAACTCTGTTTTAATGTTTCCATTCCTTAGCAGTTTAGCAGCATAACACTGCTAGAATTGAGTTTGAAACTCCTTTTTAATATGATCATTCCTTAGCAGTTTAGCAGCACAGCACTGCTAGAATTCAGTTTGAAACTCTTTTTTTAATATTTTTATTTCTTAGCAGTTTAGCAGCATAGCACTGCTAGAATTGAGTTTGAAACTCCTTTTTAATATGATCATTCCTTAGCAGTTTAGCAGCACAGCACTGCTAGAATTCAGTTTGAAACTCTTTTTTTAAATATTTTCATTCCTTAGCAGTTTAGCAGCATAGAACTGCTATAATTCAGTTTGAAACTCTCTTTTTTAATATTTTCATTCCTTAGCAGTTTAGCAGCATAGCACTGCTAGAATTCAGTTTGAAACTCTCTGTTTTAATATTTTCATTCCTTAGCAGTTTAGCAACATAGCACTGCTAGAATTGAGTTTGAAACTCTCCTTTTTAATATTTTCATTCCTTAGCAGTTTATCAGCATATCACCGCTAGAATTCAGTTTGAAACTCTCTTTTTTAATATTTTCATTCCTTAGCAGTTTAGCAACATAGCACTGCTAGAATTCAGTTTGAAACTCTCTTTTTTAATATGTTCATTCCTTAGCAGTTTAGCAGCATAGCACCGCTAGAATTCAGTTTGAAACTCTCTTTTTTAATATTTTCATTCCTTAGCAGTTTAGTAGCATAGCACTGTTAGAATTGAGTTTGAAACTCTCCTTTTTAATATTTTCATTCCTTAGCAGTTTATCAGCATATCACCGCTAGAATTCAGTTTGAAACTCTCTTTTTTAATATTTTCATTCCTTAGCAGTTGAGCAGCATAGCACCGCTAGAATTCAGTTTGAAACTCTCTTTTTTAATATTTTCATTCCTTAGCAGTTTAGCAGCAGAGCACTGCTAGAATTCAGTTTGAAACTCTGTTTTAATGTTTCCATTCCTTAGCAGTTTAGCAGCATAGCACCGCTAGAATTGAGTTTGAAACTCTCTTTTTTAATATTTTCATTCCTTAGCAGTTTAGCACTGCTAGAATTGAGTTTGAAACTCTCTTTTTAATATGTTCATTCCTTAGCAGTTGAGCAGCATAGCACTGCTCGAATTGAGTTAGAAACTCTCGTTTTTAATATTTCCATTCCTTATCAGTTTAGCAGCATAGCACTGCTAGAATTGAGTTAGAAACTCTCTTTTTTAATATGTTCATTCCTTAGCAGTTGAGCAGCATAGCACTGCTCGAATTGAGTTAGAAACTCTCGTTTTTAATATTTTCATTCCTTAGCAGTTTAGCAGCATAGCACTGCTAGAATTGAGTTTGAAACTCCTTTTTAATATGTTCATTCCTTAGCAGTTTAGCAGCACAGCACTGCTATAATTCAGTTTGAAACTCTTTTTTTAAATATTTTCATTCCTTAGCAGTTTAGCAGTATGGAACTGCTATAATTCAGTTTGAAACTCTCTTTTTTAATATTTTCATTCCTTAGCAGTTTAGCAGCATAGCACTGCTAGAATTCAGTTTGAAACTCTCTGTTTTAATATTTTCATTCCTTAGCAGTTTAGCAACATAGCACCGCTAGAATTCAGTTTGAAACTCTCTTTTTTAATATTTTCATTCCTTAGCAGTTTAGTAGCATAGCACTGCTAGAATTCAGTTTGAAACTCTCTGTTTTAATATTTTCATTCCTTAGCAGTTTAGCAACATAGCACCGCTAGAATTCAGTTTGAAACTCTCTTTTTTAATATTTTCATTCCTTAGCAGTTTAGTAGCATAGCACTGTTAGAATTGAGTTTGAAACTCTCCTTTTTAATATTTTTATTCCTTAGCAGTTTATCAGCATATCACCGCTAGAATTCAGTTTGAAACTCTCTTTTTTAATATTTTCATTCCTTAGCAGTTGAGCAGCATAGCACCGCTAGAATTCAGTTTGAAACTCTTTTTTTTAATATTTTCATTCCTTAGCAGTTTAGCAGCAGAGCGCTGCTAGAATTCAGTTTGATACGCCCTTTTCTTGATTCAGTTGCGCTTAGCACTTAGCCCCTCAAAATATGAGTACCAAAAAATATTTGACCACGTTTCTTGCCATATCTAGTGAACAATGTGTATCTAGATTTAAAGTTGCCCTATACGATTTGATATTACATCTGACAAAATTTCCTAAGCCGATTTTCAGCTTAACTAAAAGAAAATTATAAATAATTGAAACTAACATCAGTCGCATGCATGGGCATCGCAAACATCCACACAATCATCCATAAGTAATACCTAGAACATGATTACAAAAGTTCATAATTGGGAACGCTATTTATATTCTGCTTCTTTTTGTGCAAAGTCAGCATGAACGATCATTGGAATTGTTCAGCCTGTTCTCCCCATAATCCGCACATTATCTGGTTATAATAGAATTTATTTTAGATCCATAATCTGCTTAAAATCGCCACAATTTGAGTCGATAATGAACTGAAAATAAGAGCGTGTTAGTCACATATTCGACTCATAATGACTTCATTATGTGCGGACAATGACACAAATAAGCTAATTCACTACCTATCAGGTGTACGCTCTTTAACATTTGTTTCCACTGTGGCCCGCGCCATAAAACGGAATAACAGTTAAGAGTCCATTATCTGTTTATTATAGAATCAAGTAATCATATTATGAACATATTTAACATTATAGGTCTATTATATGCACATTTGCGCGCGAGGACAAAATTTTTAAACGTGTTCAATCTTCCTATTTTGAGAGTCGATATCTGGCTATCAAAACCTCATAATATAATGGGCTTGAGGATTCAATGTAATTATTTCCTGCTATACATACTTACATATGGTGGTGTCATGGTGTCGAGTCGAACTGGGGATCTATAAACAGACATGCCATTATTGTCCAGTTAGACCAGCTGTTAGACTACGTAATTGTGTGCAGTTATATAAAGACATACCTGCACATAGACAGACATCCTATGCGTTTTTATTTTCCTATAATTTCTAGTGTATAGATCTTCAGTAGATAACTTTAATATTGATGTGGCAACACACGTATCAAGCATCAATGGTGACAGCAACAACAGTATATAAATATATGTCTGGATGTAAGTGAATAATCAAGAACTGTAAATATGGAAATCGCATGATGAAAACCCATGTAAAACTCCGAAGAGCGATTACCCCTATACAGCTTCTGATATCTCGTTCTTATGACTCCTCTCTGTTCCCAATTCACACACGCAATTTTATATCACCATTGGAAAGCCTCGCTGAAACTCATTAACATACCAGAGGTCAGAGGAAGGTTAACATATCAGGCTGTGGTGGACAAGGCAGAGGAAAGCTAATTAAGGTTGTGTAATAATACATTCCAACTGACCAGACATTACTAAGGTTAAACAGTCTAAGAGATATCGAAGGTAAATTCCGGGGATGTTACTGGTAGTTGGGGGTATATTATGTATCAAATTGAACAAAAATCGTGCACATGAATCGCGAGTAACAACGAGACAAGGACATTGGTGGCGTATTGGAACGTTGAACAGCTATAGAAAGCGACATGAAGTTGACATGTGACATAAGTGTTTATGTTTGATATATACACGTGCACAAATGTGTAATGCATGATCACTGTCAACTGTATTTGACCTTTCATTAATGAATACTTACAATCTATAGTTGAGTGTTTAGATGTTACACAGATACATGTATATTGCATGCAGCCTTCCAGCTGTTGATTATGTTGACCAAAGTTGGGAGTGTGACACAAAACCCCACCGCCCCTTCAATAGGAGCATCGGACTATTGAACCATCTGACTATTGAACCCCCGGACTATTGAAACATCTATTGAAACCTAGGACTATTGAACCCCCGGACTATCGAACCCTCAGACTATTGAACCGATATGACATTTCGACATTTGCATGCACCCATCTCGCTACATGAACATCTCGGGGGTGTGTCACCCCCAAACCCCCCCCCCCCCCTGTCGCCACGTCTCTGACTGTTTATTAGCAATACAAAGCGTTTGTTATCAACTTAAACGTTATCAAGAGAGTGTCATGCAATAGGTTATGTTTACCCAAAGTGACTGATTAATTTAAATGACTAGAAGAGGATTTACTCATTATTTGCCCGAGCAACCTTAGTTTTACAATGAAGAGCGTTTAATCAGTATGTACCCTCTATCAACTTCGAAACTGAATATAATAAAGAGCGTCTAACAAGTGTGTGCCCTTTATTCACATAAAACTGGTGCGTATAACAAAGAACGTTAATTAATTTTCGTCAGTGCATGGCCTTTTTCCAAGAGAGTATACATTGATGGCTATGCCAGTAGGGTAAGAAACTCTTAACAAGTATGTGCCATTGTATTAAGACTTTATTAACTTCAAATCTTAGTCTTACAATGGACAGTGTTTGGTTTGTATTTGCCTTTGTCGACTTCGAACTTGTCGCTTACAATAAATGTGCCCTCTATCAAATTCTAAACTGACGCTTGTAATAACGAGCGTTAAATATATGGGCATACCTTCAAAACTGAAGCTTATATCAAGAGGGTAATACCAGTAAAGTGAGCATATGATATAAATCTTTAATCAGTATGTGCCCTTTATCAACATCATAACTAATTATTATGATAAAATACGTTTACTCTTAACATTTCTTCAGTATATGCATGACATACCTTAAATACTGTCGCTTATACAATGAGGGGCATACCAATAAAGAAGTAATATTACAGAAAATTGTAAACAGTATGTGGCCTTTACTTCAATTGCTTCATCCTCAAACATTAGTCTTACAATATAGATCGTTTAATGGGTAAGTTTACTTTATCAACTTCGAAATTGACGCTTGCAATAAAGAGTGTTTATTATAAGTCATCGTCATTGTGTCTGATATCAACTACGAACTGACGGTACTCTTAACATTTTATGTGAAATGATTAGGCAAAATGAAAAAAAATTACTAGCTGGGGTACCCGGCGTTGCTTGGTTAAAGACTGTGTAAATTATTAGTGTACCTTCAAGTCATTAAACTCCTTTGAGCCCGTAACACCGATATTTCGGTGCAGCGACGGCATGAGTCGATATCAAATTTATATGTAGTAATCACCAGCGTCAGACCTACTGATTTATATTTAAATGGCATAGGATATGTCAGCGTTGCCCATGGTGTATATGGACTGGTTGACCGCTAGTATTGGGTAGAAATATATGCGCATATCATATAATCTACAAAAAACGTACGATATTTTAATCGAACTGTGGCGCTATATTTACGGCATATAGTGTCATGTTTCACTTGTTTGTAAAGCAAACATAATTTAGACAAATAGTTTCCGTTTAAGGTATCTTCGCGTATATCAATCAGTGTTCTGCCACATATGGGATAAAAAGGGTAGAAATATATGCGCATATCATATAATCTACAAAAACGTACGATATTTTAATCGAACTGTGGCGCTATATTTACGGCATATAGTGTCATGTGCCACATGTTTGTAAAATAAACATAATTTTGACAAATAGTTTCCGTTTAAGGTACCTTCGCGTATATTAATCAGTGTTCTGCCACATATGGGATAAAAAATGTATATCGCATATCAAGTTGATTTATTCGCGCATGGTCCCATATACACGTCAGCGGTGGCCAGGGCGCGTATATCGAATGGTTGCCAGCTAGTAGCGGGTATGAATATTTACGCATATGCATAGCACAGGCTATTTTCACACAACAAACTTGCGTTTTAAGGTAAAATTCCCAATGAATGGTTAGTGCAATGGTGTCATTCGATCATTTGTGGTATTTGCTTAGCAACCGTTGCTATCCTTAAAAAAGATATTTGGTTCACTCTTCTGGTCGGGTATATCTTAAATTTCACATCATGGTACTACCTGCATCGAAAACCCAATCACTGGCCTTGCATTACGACGCTATAATTGCATTGTCCAGTCAATTCCGGGTAGTTGCCTAGCAACCGTTACCAATGAGTTGCCGCGTGACAAAGTATCCCGATCTTATAATGAACAGTGATACATGGGGACAAACCTGTAAAGCGTCAGACCTGTGTCACAATTTAAACATAAACAACATCATGCGACAAGACACTATCCAATGTAAGGGGAAATACCACGGGGAACCCCGGGTCAGGGTGTCGATCGCTGTGGGGAGTCAGGGTTCAAAGGGTTAAATTATGAGTCACGTGAGGTAAACATCGCCTGTTGTATGACACCCTCCTGATAACGTTAATGTTGATAATAAATGTTCTTTATTGCTCATTATTAGTGCCTCTTTAGGTCATCTGAAGTCAACAACACATATGACATGACACTCCTCATGTCAAATTACCTCAATGTGCCATTTCCCCCCGTTTAAGTCATCTGAGGTGAAAGGCCCATCATATTCACCTGGTCAGATGACCATGCGTAAAAACAATCAGCTCCGAGAGTCCAGCCGTTTAGCCAAAATATATATATAACATTACTATTGTGCCCTTTTAAAACAAATGAAGTCAACGGGACCTATCTAATAAGATTTCTATATATGGCAGATTTTGGTGCAGAAAAAAAAGACGTATTGGTAACCAGTTACAAATACGTGGTGGTTTTTTTTACAAGTCGACTCAACGATACCTATCTAATAACACTCATCAGAAGTTGTTTCTGATTGATTGTTTGCCAACTGCAATCTCCGCAGCTACGACTGACAACTGCAATGGCCGGGCCGGCGTTCCGTAGAAAAGATCTCTGATAACAGTTTCATTACATTCGGTGCCCATGACATTGAGAAAGTATATCACATTAATGGGCACTTGTAATTATGTACCAAGATGGGCGTTCCATATCGTCAGAGACTTCAAGTGGTAATATATATTTAATAAATCAATGGTTATATGGTATCGTTCAAGGTCCGTGTCGTGTCGTCGATTCGTTCCGTCTTCATTTGTGCGTCCTGTTGTACATGCAGGTGTGTGTATATATCACTTACTGCATGGATGCCTGCCATCATATCGGTACGAGCCATCTTCTGCTTCAAATGGGAGTGAGAGTGTCTTGTATTTCGACTGTAGCTTCTCTCGTGCATTGACAGAGCGAGATCATGTCACGACTTCGACCGAGAAGCGTTCTGAAATTCTGAGTTTTTCTGTCGGCTTATATTTCGAGCCCGACATGGCCGAGATTGAGCGGCGTATTTACCATCATTTGTAACTTCTGACGGTCGTCGTCATGTAGGATCACGCTGTCTTATTGACAATTCCTGTTTGGGGACTTCTTGGTGTGAGATGTTAACTCTTCGCTTTCGGTGTTCGAGCGACACACATACGGTTCCACGACCGATATTGATACAATTTACTGAAGTTGGACATTTGCTCCGGGCGATTATTGTTGCAGTATACTATGTGTTATTTCGTGAAGCAGGCATAATGAGTAATGTCTCGTTCGAATTATACACACAATTTAGATTGTATCACATAATAAACCTGACAGTCTATACACAGTGCAGAGAAACAGTGGGAACTTGACCGCCAGAGATTTACGAGCTTATGTTCTACTAGCAGGGTTACCCGGTGTTGCCCATGCTAATGTGATGTGAAAATTTGGTTGGAACAGATAATACTCTTGCTCTAAGTGTTACACGTATTCTCATAAATTGTATATCCAAATGGCATCACATAACTTCATTCTTATACATGGATTATAAGTATAGTGGCTCACCTTGTCGGAGTGATTGTCATTTTGTTTATCGCGACTAATTTGTCCCACAAGCAAAGAAGTATTTATCTATTTACAACTGTGCATACTTCAGACGTTATCATTGTTAAATCGTACAGTCGACGTAGTTGGCATTGACGTTCCTTTTTTAAAACATTTTTATTTGGATAAACATGGACATATTAAACAAATTACTTCGCAAAAACAACAGACGACAATTGGGTTTTAAACGTATAGATGTACAAAGATTTTGAGTACACCTGTATCATAATTATCTCCATGACGATACAAATGTATTTCAGAAATGACCAGGTGCTGCTCTGTTCACGGTGCCATGCTGGCTAGTTATTCTCACTTTACAAGAAATGTTGCTATATTAGCTACATGTGCCAGAGACAGCACGAGATTTTTAAGTTGTTTATGTTAGGATATGAGAATAATTCAAAAAATAACCGAAATCCTCTGTATCGGGCAGGTGTTCCCTTGTCGGCTTCCAGTATTGGAAAATCTTGAAAATCAGCGTGCTACTGACTGTTTTATTTTAAATCAGAAGAGAATAAACTATAATTGACTGAACACTGCATGCGACCACTGTTTTAACGGGCCTTCTATACATTTCCATCTCTCTTGACAAATTGAATATTTTTGTGGAAAATATCTAGAATGGGACACTCAAATGTGTTATAATATATGAGCCATTCTAACATGCCACCTTCTGACGGTTTTGGGTTCCTCATTTTGCAAGTCTATATGTGTATCTTAAATAGAATGATAAATATACTTTTAATACATGCTTACTTCTATGTATCTGCCTATGTTAGCTCACTATATGAATGTGCTGATTCCCGGCCTTTTATAAATATGACAGTTGAGAGGAAATAAATGGTGAAGTGACTTATTTCAGTCACCGTTTATCAATATTGTGAAATTTGAACGACAAAACCTGATTAGAACGAATTATGGAGTTGATGTAACTTGGGTGGATATCGGCGACTAAAACATTCGTAGCAACGTTAGTGCCCCTCCTAGATTTCTCCATCCCTGACCGAAACGACACCAAAATGTGGCGTCTTTAACCCAAATGATTTTATTTTGTTTCCTCGTATTATTGGAGAAGAATGTGTATGAATTTGGTGGAAATTAGTGCTAAACATATTTGTATCAGCTTTGTTCACCCTCCCTCCCCAATCGTGGCACGAACGGCGGCGCCACTTTTGACATTTGCATCTTTGACACACACTATTTGATTCCTCGTATCATGGAGAAGAATATAACAGGGAAACGGGCCCCAAAACTGGCTATTTTTGATAAATGTTGGTGCCCCTCTCCCTCTCCGCGCACCACTGACTCGAACGGCACCATGTCATGGAGATGGTTATACGTATATGCACCAACAGCGTCACTTTAGAAAGTTTTAATCTACACCATTATCTTTCTCGTAAAAAGTTATCCCCTGCTAAATTATTTTGGTGCATCTAGATGGTCCCCCGTAAAGTTATATAGAACACAGACAGACATTCGCAAATACATAGGCACAAAGTGTGGCGTCTATAACCCACACGATTTTATTCCTCGTATCAGTGGAGAAGAAATTTCGTGTATGAATTTAGTGGAAATTGACGCTCAACATATTTTTATCAGTGATCCTCCACTCCCCGTCCCTAACTGAAGCGGCGCCACTTTCGATATCTTTAAAGCACGCAATTAGACTACGAATACATATAAAATTGGTGGAAATCGGCGACTAAACAAATCCAGTGCCCCATCTCTTACGCACACGCCACCAATTCGGCGTATTTAAACCACCGATTAAATTCCTCGCATCACGGAGACCCCTTTGGTGCCATCTAGATAGTCTCCAGTGGATTTATATAGAACAGACAGACATCAAATACAGATATAGATAGCGTTCATACCTCCCACGTCATCACAAGCCATGAAAATATTCTTATCATGTGAGAGAGAGAGAGAGAGAGAGAGAGAGAGAGAGAGAGAGAGAGAGAGAGAAAGAGAGAGAGAGAGAGAGAGAGAGGTGAAAAGTTTATTTTTGCCGTCAGTGAAAAGTTTATTTTTGCCGTCAGTGAAAAGTTTAATTTGCCGTGAGTGAAAATTTTGTTTTGCCGTGTACATGAGTGAAACGTTTGTTTGGCCGTGGCAATTACGGGCCACCGCAGGTTTGAATTTAGTACGATAGATTTATTGTTTATCTAGAAGTATCGGTTTTACTACATAAGGAGTGCCAACGTAATTCACATTTTGTGGGGCACAAATTTATGTTATTAATTTTACCACAATTACTGAGTTGATAAATGTTATACATGACTACAATCCAAAACAAAAATGTGTTTGATGTGTTCATTCTCACTTTTATATCTATCCCATTTATCATCTTGTCATATGGTGGAAATGTGTAGAAATTTATTAGTTGATAATATTCTGGAATGTATCAGGAATGGTAACCAATTGCAGATTGTCGTGCGTAGGTAGAAATGGTAGTTTATCAGATGTGCATTTTTCAATTCGAATATCAGAATACTAATTGCTATTTCTTTGGCGTAATGTGAGTATGATTCACAGCTTTGTAAAAGTTCTCCTCGCAAGGTTTAAGCAATGTAATGCAATTGTTGGATATATCTGGGTTAGAAGGTTGAGGTTGGCCAAGTTCTTATTCAAGAAGTGGTAATTATTGATATGACCTCAATGAGACTACTCTATGTGCATATAGCATATCTGAAACGATATTTCCCTCATTTACTTACATGTATTAATCACCGTAACGATATATTTGTTTATAATTTGAGGATTATTGCACCAAGTACCTTTTACTGTGAAGTAGAACATTATCTACTTATTATATACCATTTTAGGTAGATTATCTGCTTAGAATCGCCTCATTTAGAGTCGATAATGTGCTGAAAATGAGATCGTCTTTGTCACATTACCGACTCGTAATGAGGCGATTCTAAGCATATTCTGATATTATGTGCGGACAATGACACAAATAAGCCATCTCACTACTTTTCATGTGTTCGCTCTTGAATATGTTTTTTCACTGTGGCCCGTGCCATATAACGAAAATGACTCCATTATATGCCTATTACAGAATCATATAATAGAATTATGTACCTATTTCACAGTATATGTCGATTGTGTGCGTATTTGCGCGAGGATATGTTGGAATATTACATATTTTACCTGAATGATCTTTGTCTGCATAGTATCTGAATCCATCCGACACATTGCACGTGGGCATGCAACTGTCAAATACAGTGTCATAGAGGAGACACGAGAGGTCATCTTTTCTGTAGGACAAGGAGTGACATTCGGCGACCACTGCGCATTTAGCTGAACACTCTGTTCGGCTTCGTTGTGGGCCATACCATAGCGACGAATCCTGGCAAACACAGCCACTCAGATTGTCAACCCTTACATATCCATGCTCGTTCATTCCTAATCCACACACATTGCACATATTAACCCAGATGCACACCAATATTAATATGTTCAAAATATGGTAATCCATTCCAAAATAACTATTTTTCTTCACTTTATTTGCTATAGTTCATTCGTAGACCCCTCCTTCGTACGTGCAGTATGTTATAAAGATGTACCCTGTATCGCCTGTTATATTCAAGATACACACACTAAACTTCTTGTTAAACAGAAAGGGATTTTATATTTCTATAACTTCTCGTTGCTACACTAGACGCGGTCTCGCTTAGATATATAGGTTGTTGATCTAGCTGGTTAGATGAAATTCAATAAATATGACAATGTTAAGTGCAGGAACCCTTGTGTACTGTGTTGAATGCACGCTGTCAGTGAGACCCTTACTGCAATGACGCTATGTTGTCAATAGGTAATTACTTAAAGGGACAGAAGGCAGAAATCCACATGTTCTCATGAAAACCCTTTTATCTGCTTATAAAGAACCTATTTTAGGTAGATAATTCATTTTGAGTCGATAATGTGCTGAAAATGAGATCGATTTATCGACTCATAATGAGGCAATTCTATGCAGATTATGTGCGGACAATGACACAAGAAAGCCAACCCACGACTTTTCAGGTGTACGCTCTTTATCATATGTTTTCAATATGGCCCGCGACATAAAACGAAATAACGGCTATGACTCTCTTATCTGCTTATATTAAAATCAAATAATCACATCATGTATCTATTACACATTATAGGTCGATTATGTGCGTATTTGCGCGGCGAGGATATGTTGGTAAATTTGAGAAATCAACAAGGTTTGTTAAATCATAACCACTTAAGAAGTATATGGAAAAACATGTATATTGTGTAATATTTATTATTGATAACCCTCTACAAAATATCGCGAAATGCAAAACGCACTTCGTGTGTTTATTATAGTTAGTTGGAATTCTGAGTTTTCTGGAATAGTTATCTTTAATCTTCTGTATCTATATATATGACCGCCTCTGTCCACTATATAAATTAACGGGGCACCATCTAGAGGGCCCCAAATGTGTCTAAAACGTGGGTATATATTTTTCGAGAAAGATAATGGCGGAGATAATGGGGTGAGGGACAATAAAGGGGGTGCATATACCAATACTGCACTGGATATGTGTTCAAGATTGCCATTAAAGACACGGTTGGCCTTGGCGGTGGGTATCCTGTGAAAATATATCCACCCGTAAAAAACCGCCACAAACAGAAAGAACATCAAAATGTAGATAGACTTTGTCCGTATACAAATAAGAAATATCGCATAAACAGTATGTTATGGTCATTTGTTTGACCATTGTTATGTAAACAAAAGCATAAAAAGTAACTTTTCTGGTGTTTGTTTATATTATGATGGTAAACATAAAGAGCGTTAGTGAATACCTGATATGGAACTAATAAAGAGCGTTTATGCCATTTGTGTGTGATTAGCCAGTAGCATTGTGCTGTCTTCTGTATCACAATCAGGCTCTTGCTTAGGTAAAATATAGTAGGTCTTTATGATAACATGCTGTTTACACATATGGTATATATGAACGGAACTGTATGCGTTTTAATGTTTTTCTGTTTACGGTGTTTGGAACAAATATGAATATTTTCGACAATTAAGGCCGCACGTGCCTTTAAATCCATAAATTTTAGGATCTGTATGTAGCTTCATTTATGAAATTGAGTTTTTGAAAATATTGCCGTGACAATCAATGTTTAAAAGAACATGGCTCATTCGAAGATTAACATTTTTTCTACGTAGTTTGGAGCAACGGATACGATATGTCGATAAATAAACGAACTATTGATAAACCGGCTTCTTATGCTCTGAAAGAACACTTGCCAAAGTCACAGCCATTTTTCAGCCGTTTTCAACATTTCGCCAGAAGTCAGAAAAACGCTCTTTATTGCTACCTTATCAGGAATAGACTAACACGGAACGCTCTTTTCTGTTCCATGTCGCGCAAATGGCTGTTTTGTGTTTGGGACAAAAACACCGTATTCATAGTTGCATTACTTCAATGCGTCTTTTGGGGTTACACAATGCTAGCAGAAAGGTAGTTCAGATATTTATTGACCTATTTCGATACTGCGAAAACTAATAGTATGTGTATTTGGGAGAAGCAAACCGCCATGTGGCTTTAATTTAGTCATCTTTTGGGTTACCTCATATGTCTCAAAATTATAGTACCTCGCCTCGAAGGGCATGTCTAGGCACAAGTCTGGATACACTTAATTGTAGATCCAAATATATCTGCTCGGGACTTCTCAGGAGAAGGCATATCAATATGTGTGCATGTGATAATCGGAAACATATTAACCGTTTCATGGTGAGGGTAGCGCTGGTGCAGCATTACATATCCTGTCCCAGTGCATTATCTTATATATGCAAGTCTCACATAGGTAGCCTCGCATATATAAGAAAATACACTGGCTTACAAGGTAAATGTAAATGTAATTAGGCCAATGTATTCTCTGATATATGCGAGGTTCCAGGGAGCCTCGCATACATAAGACAATGCACTGGCTTACATGGTCAAGGTAAATATTGTTATTCTCCTCTATATGCGAGGATATATATAAGAGAACGCATTGGCACATGGTTTTCACAAAATTACAGGAAGCTTCAGTCATGGAAGGGTTAAGCACCCTAATTATATGTTATATTCTTTTGATACTTGGGATATCCTCAACATCTCATTGTTTCCAGTCACAACGAATTATTTCAAAAACATTTTCATAAGTTGATGTCAGATGTCTATCGTATCGTATCTGAAGATGCTTATTTTTTTATTTATTGAGTTGACAATGGGAGAGGAGTTTCCTGTAAGTGGAGCACTTGTGATAAGATCTCATGCCACCGTCCCATGCCATTGTGTGTTTATAATATGCATCGAGCAAATAGAATAAGTTTATACCATATACGGGAGTATGGGGATCATGTATTCCTGATCAACATATCCTCGCACATATACGCACATAATCGACCTATAATGTGCAAATAGGTTCATATTTTATCATTTGATTCTGAAATAAGCAGATAATTACGTTGTATGGCGCGGGCCACAATGTAAAACATGTGAGTGGTTTATTTGTGTCCGTGTACGCACATAATGAACCTATAATGAATTCATTGTGAGTCGATCATGTGACTAAAATGATCCCATTTTCAGTTCATTATCGAATCAAACTGATATAATTCTAAGCAGATTATCGACCTAAAATCAAAAATATTATAAGCAGATAATGTGCGAATTTTCGGGAGAACAGGCTTTCCTGATAAAAGAATATGCACATTTTTATTCACCATGGACACCGACCTCCAATTAGTTTGGGTGTAACTCGAATACCTATAGCATGGTCAGTGAACTGTTGGGAAAGGGGCAGTTTGGATCTCAATGTCCAAAGGATTTTAATAATATATGTTGGTATATGTAGTATAATTCAGTATACAATGTTTATTATACGTTCAATAGATTATAGAAGAAATCGTTATCTGATAATAATTGTTATCTACTGCTAGCAGTGAAGATATAGAACATTACACTTTCAATGTAGCTTTGACGTTACGGGCATCTGTGACGTAACTTATTTCTTGAATAACTACCATCGACTTGTAAAATGTTAACCATATGTAGTAGCAATAGTATAATTCTATTATGAAGTATTAGATTTGAATGTGTCCCAGTTGTAATGGGTATATGCACAGCATAACGTAAAATAAAAAGAAAATCTAGTGATTTTGAGTGGATACCGAAAATTATCTCATTCCTGTTCGCGACAAATTGTTTATGATTTGCTCGTGGCAAGCCACTCGCAAAAAATAGACACTTGTCTCGGTCACTGGTGAGATAATTTTCGGTATCCACTAAAAAAACACCAGATATCCTCTAGTTATTGTCATTTCTGGGTCCAAATTTGTGATATATTTTTAAAAAAAAGGGAAAAAATGTATTTTTGAGCTGATGATGACTCACCCCCGCCTACGTGTCCGGAACATTTGTCCACAACCCCTGCATTAACTAACATTTATTATCCAGTGGTATGATGAGGAATGTATTTTGTCGTCTGATCAGGCTGCCCGATAGTAACTTTCTTGGTACTTATTACCTCATTAATTAGCAATTAGTTAATTAATAAGTCAAGTCTGGCATACAGATTGATAGATGACCATGTGACAAGCAATCTTATTCTACTAAAACCTTTATTTTATTGCATATTTAATTATAATTCAAATTAATAAACATACACACATTTTAAATTTAAACGTAAAATATTCAAGATTATAAACCGTAATCTTTCAATGATACATGTAACTGCCTTTCCGTCCTCTATATTTAGCCAGTGAGTCTTGGTATGGTTGCATGACCAGATACTGGCCTATATATTTTACTTGGCTGCCATATATGTGACTGCATTTATTCTATTCAAAGTTATCTACGCAGTAAAGTTTGCATATAAAATATCAAATGAAAATTATAATAAGTGTATTTTGAGAGTTTTCAAAGAGGACTTCCAGAAATATTGGTTCATGAACATATATATCAATATTGTTTTGGTAGATGCACAACATGTATCTAGATAACGAAACATGCATTCTTTAGGAAATAGTATATACATATATATGTATATCAATTGCATGTGCAGCGATCCATTGTATTCATATATGTAGCTCTATTTGTGTAAATTGCATCTTCAACTTATTTTTCGGAAACCAATACACTGTGCAAGTTCGCTGATAATTTATGAAAATAACAAATTTGTAACCACAACTATAGAACTATGTACATAAATTTTCGCTTTGATACCGTTATCGATATATTTGCTATTTTACTTAAAGCCACATGGCGGTTTGCGCTCCAAAATAACATTAGCTCTTGAATAGGTCCATACATATCTTAACTATCTTTCTACGAGCATTCTGTAACCCAAAAAGTCACATTCAAGTAATGAAAAATACAACTGTGAATACGGTGTTTGGGTCCCAAACACAAAACAGCCATTTGCACGACTAGTCTGGTCGTTGAAGCATTGGACCTAGAACAAATTGTTTACAAGCTGTTTTTTGTGTCATATTGTCGGGCAGAATGTAGAGAACAACATATCCAAAATCCGCTTTGGGGAAAATTCTCTATTGAAGATGGCGTCCATAATGTCTGTTGTTATCGGAAAATACTGAATTCTGCGGCAGGTGCTCCAATTAATGCCAAATTCGTAATAAATTGAAACATTGCTTAGTCGTAAACCATATATGTAGAATATTTTTCCCAAAATGGCCACCAAAATGGACAAAATCGAATGAAATTTATATTTAGTGCAAAATTGAATAGCTAGTGCTATACGAGTGAACAAATGCTCGAATATTGCGAGGAAGAATGACTACAAGTATAAGAGAAACTTTTTATTAGAGATGTACGAATTCTTTCTGATGTATCTCACGAGAGAGCAAGCGAAATCAGGATCTTGTGGAACGGTTAAATCTGGACTTTTGGGCGCCCAGAAACGGAAAAATGACGCAGTTTTATCTGTACCGCTAATCTTGAATCGTGTGATATATGTGTAATTAAACAGCTAAACGGGATTTAGTAGGGATGTATTGACTATGCGGCCTTTCTCTAGAAGCAGAAATATACGTATTCAGAGCAGTCTCACGAATGAGACGGATCACCATTTATTTTGATATCTACGGTATAAAACCTTAAAAAATTAATTGCTATAAAACGGTATGAATTATGTTCATATTGTACTGGGGAGAATGCGTAGATCCTAGTGTACGTGTCTCAAAATAGTAGTTATAGTTGCCTCAGATCAAGTGATAAAACACGAATAATTCGCTTTTATCACAAGAATGCGTGATGGTGTAACATGAACTAAATTTATTAAATCACAAATGAGTACCATAGACTGTCTTCAATAAATTAAAAACTTGACCAAAATTGCCTACATAATCTGTGACAGAGACTGTTTATACCTGGAAATTATATTTGGTTGAATTCACCAAGGCCACATCTACGCGAAACTTACAACGTTGTCTTCAACCGCAACACAGCGTTTACCCATTTTCCATAACGGTACACATGTCTGTTGCACACAGAACCACAACTAACAATATTGGGTGAATGTTCAACGTTGGAATAACATCTTAAACGATGATCACCTGATATTTAGCACGATTATGTGGGTGGTAATGGTAATATATTTTCAAACAAAAATATACTGAAAACTAATAGTGTGCATTGCGCTGTAGCTTATTCTAGTTGTAAAGTTGCCACTGAAGTAATTTTAACAAAATTGTCTACTAAGAAACCGGGTTGGTAGCAGAATGAAAATTAGTCTTACATACAATGTACTATGTACAGTCTCTTTGATCTGATGAGATTCGGTGCTAATCCATTGAAGATATGAGTGTTTCTTTACAGTATAATAACCATTGCGACATACGTGTATCGTGTATTATCACCGGGAGTGTTGACAATTCCGGAAATATAACTAGTATTTATACCTCTAGAGAATGCACTTAAATTTCGGCGTTGCATTCAATATTTAATCACCATTCCGAATGAAACTACCATGCACTGTGAGGCGAAACATTAGTTCGTGTGTTGCATGCACGAGCTATTTTTGTTTTGCCCAACAGTTGGATGTTGGATAAGCAGAACACCCAAACGTTAAAGACGTAAATCACTGGGGGATGACTTGCTGTGCAGTGACCGATGATCCTTCCGATTGATCTGTTTTAATGATGTGTGTAAAGATATTTAACAACCGACTTGTATATTGCCAATACGTATTTCACTCTTATGTGGTTACCCAATTATGTTGCTTTCTATGTGGTATGGTTTGGAGTTGCGGCCATTTTGACAGCCATTTCATGGCCACGATTGTTTAATTTTCTGTCCGTGTCACTCTACTCGCTCCCGCATTCTAATTTAACACAAACTGATATAACGGCATAATTCTGATGCCACTATATATCGTATAATGACATATATCGAGAACTTATGTATAGACAACCATGTTGGACGCCATCGTGGATAACAAAGTTTCCCCAACGCGGATTTTTGATATGTTGTTCCTGATGCTTTTCCACGTCGAATGACACCGAAAACAGCTTGTAAACAATTTGTTCTAGGTTCACTTCAAAATCGAGTCTCAACGACCAGACTAGACATGGAACAGAAAAGAGCGTTCCGTGGTAGTCTTTCCTGATACGGTAGCAATAAAGAGCGTTTATCTTACTTCTGGCGAAAAGTTGAAAACGGCTGAAAAATGGCTGTGACTTTGGCAAGTGTTTTTCAGAGCATATGAAGCCGGTATATCAATAGTTCGTTTATTTATCGACCTATCGTATCCGCCACTCCAAATTACGTAGAAAAAAATTTGGAGGTTCGAATGAGCCATGTCCGTTTAAATTTAGTCATATTCTGATATTCTATATCAGGTTGCCGTTTCTAGCATTGGTTTTTGGCTGACTTCATGTAAATATATCACATATATAATATACCACTATATTGTGTAATAGGTTGTAATCATATTTGTCTGAAATAAAGAATAGTATATAATCTAGTATATATTTTTATTTAAATATGATAAAATCACGCCATAGCATATAGGTCGTCATGAACTGCCACGTTTCATCATTGAGACGCAATCAAACCATGATGCAATATATATACTAAGGAAATAGCCACCTTGCAGCCTTTTGGCTTACTGCCAAATCATTTTCTCTAATGCCGAATTGTAACGCCTTTATATTATGTATTATATGTGCCAGTTCTTGAGAATAAAATATTGTTTGCACTAACTTCCACGTTTTCGAAGAATGTGGGTAACGCGAGTGAAATATTAGGCAACAGGTTACACTGGTGTAAATTAAATACTTCACACCTCTCTTTCCATGACTTCCCATAGAGAAAATAATGGCCATTGGCACAGGAATTAACCCTTTGTAGTGACGTTTAAAATTGGGGTGTGGGATAAAACATGACATTATTTTAGTGCGGTTCTGACACTAGTTACGAAAACACAAGATTTAAAGGCGAATTCCCTGCTGGGCGGATATGATTCGTTTGTTTTAAAAGTTTCCGCAAATGTCAATCGTTCAGAGTTAAAGAAAATTTTGGACCAAGGATTTATATGGTAAACAGTATATGCTAAAATATCTCCACTGAGGCCCATGGAAAACAGTAACACCAGTGTAACCAACACATCGGTGTAACCAACACATCGGGCTCGATACCATGGACCCAATCGATGATTGATGCGCCTTCGGTGCCTGTGTTACATAAAATGCATTAAAGCAAACTCTCTATCAGACAAGCGTCGCATCTGAATTACCTAGTAGTTTCCTTTCTTATCTCTGTGCTCTAATGTTGTGTCCGCTGGATGTATAAGTACACTTATGAAGTTATGTAGACGTCGATAACGACACAGAATAACATCTTAATTGCCACGCTTACCTCCTTCTCTCTTACGTGCATTTGTTTCGAGTAGGTTTTCCGGCAATTGTTCGATCATTCTTTGTTACCGAATGTCTTCAGTAGAACCATGAGTCGACGATGCTGTGAGTACTTAAACTATGAAGGTCGACATATATATATCTATCTATGTCTTCTCCTTCAATATGTGTGTTGGATACGCGATAAACAAAGTATAGGTATATTCAATGTAATTCCCGTTTTGTGTTTATGATTTTCATATTACTGTCCACGCGCTCTGAAAATAACATTTGTTTTCACTAATGAGTCGGATGAACCTATATAAAAAGAAAGACTCTCATATTTATATTTTCCAAGATTGTTGAGAAAAATGTTTTTACGATAATATACGTTTTCGAAGTGACGAATATTCAATTCACAAGATATGACATTGTAGTTATTATCGTTTTGTGCGTTCTCTCTGTCGTTTAGATTAGACTGTGACTTAGGGTAAGGATTAAATACCCTCCATTCATACCCCTTCAACACAATCGAACCAGAATTATCCTATCGGGAAGAGTTTCGAAAATGATGATAAACGACGTATCAGAATTAAGGATCACATTTTTTCCGATACAACGTTTAAGAATTTTTTTTATTAATTTTTCCATGAAAACTTGCATATATACTTGGAAAATCGGCAAATTGGCTACAATAGCTATGTTATCGAATCAGCAGACTCAAAATATGCTAATACAAATATCGCGCGACTACAGAGTTTCACCCGATCCGTATATATATCACTATCATACATGTATATAGATACTTCGTGTCATTTCTCACCATCTATATATATTTAAAGTGATGTGAAACACTCCGGTAGGATGATCCAATAGAAATGGAGAATAATCTTGCTCAAAGTAGTTATTTTTACAGCTCTTAAATCCAAACTGACAACACACACCGCCATTATTATATATAAATTAAGTTCAGTGACTCTCGATGGCGAAATTGTTTTAAGTACTTTATCGCCGATAGTTGCGTCCCGAATCGAGAAGTAAATATTTACAATTGAGCGTAGTTCAGATGATTTTTTCTATGGGGTGGTACGGCCGATCTGCTTGAGATTTTCGGCGATGTAGTAGAATGCTACATTCCCCCAGTTGGCATACTGCCTGAATACTATCTTAACAGGTTAACGCACCTGAACAAGTGCATATGTCTTTAATTGTGTAACATATATGCCCATCGCCCACCATTACGTTATGTAAATCTTAATACTGAAGTGACCACGAGCACGACATGATGATTATATTGACGAAATAACGAAGATATTCAGAAATTAATTTTTTTTTTTTTTTTTTTTAAATATTTTTAAAGCCACATGGCGGTTTGCGCTCCAAAATACACATAATATTATTATTCGCTTTTGAATTTTTCTCAGTATCGAAATAGGTCGATAAATATCTGAACTACCTTTCTACGAGCATTATGTAACCAAAAAACACGCATTGAAGTAATGAGAAAAACAACTGTGAATACGGTATTTGGGTCCCAAACATAAATCGCGATTTGCGCGACATGGAACAGAAAAGAGCGTTCCGTGGTAGTCTATTCCTGATATGGTAACAATAAAGAGCGTTTGTCTGACTTCTGTTACATGTAGTCCATTATTATGTTGTTTACATTGTAATGGTGGGCTCGTTGGACGTATACGGTGCATAAACGAAACCCGTCATTAAGTATCTATATATGATAATTATATGCGGATCAGGTGGCTAAATTGGTACATACAACATGTCAAAAGCCCACCAACGGTTTGATGCTTCGGAGCCGAATCTGCGTCAGTATATTTCCGTTGTCAGTGTTCATTCCAAAGATTCATCTAACAGTTCTGGAAATTCATTGAGAAAATGAGTCGAATAGATATTGTCAAAACCATCTATTGTTTGCTATGCTTAATTATTTTTTTTAATCTATATTTTGATCTGCCGAAGCAATAAATCCGTATTCAGTTTTACTATAATGATGTCAGTCATTCGAATGCGTTTGTTGTGGGGGGGGGGCATTGTAAATATATGTGACACTTGCAGCAGTCCCCTGTGCCGATTAACATACAGAGAAAGTAAATACTTCCACCTTGAATAATGTCATGTCGACGAGCACGTACCTTGTGAACGCCGGCTCATGTAAAGAGGCAGGGTTCTCATTCTGCAAATTAGCGACATATCTAAGAGTTATATTGACACTACATGGTGTATTTGTCGATGGTACTTTGAACGCTGCACCGAATAAAGGAATGCACGGTGGCATTTAACTAAAGTCCCATTGCTATTGTCTCCGTCATTTAAACATTACATACACTCGTATGGTATTGTGATACATAAGGATCTGGTCACACTGGTGGTGTGGAAACCATCCAGTAACAAGAGTACTTAATTTGTTAAAGCATAGAAAAATAGCCAATTTGATCGATATGTATTCTAATGCTTTGCATCCTCTCTGTATACCATTGCTATAACCCTTTACCCAACAGAACGGCCCTGTGCCAATGCATTCTCTTATATATGCGAGTCGACCATAGGTCGCCTCGCATATATAAGAGAATGCATTGGCTTAACACATATTAAAGAAAAAATGGTAAAAAGTGTTAAAAAAAAGTTTTTTTTAGGCCAATGCATTCTCTTATATATGCGAGGCGACCTATGGTCGACTCGCATATATAAGAGAATGCATTGGCACAGGGCATAACTGTAACTATCACAATGTGCTCAATGAGCCGGTTCCAATGATACCCATATTTCCATGGTTTTATTGAGACAGACCGAAGATAATTTAGGCTGTTAGGGCGTTTCTGGGCGTTCTGTTGGGTAAAGGGTTAAACGTCGCTATGTGTACTTAGTTTCTGTCATTCCGCGGCAACCAAGTCTTGAAATTGGGTGTCTGTCATTTGCAGAATGAGGTTGCCAGAGGGTGAATTTAGTGATGCTACCCCGCATAGCGGGCTAGCATCACCACATTCACCCTCTGGGAACCTCATTCTGCTTATGTGTAAAGGCTTGGCGGCAACGTTTATATTTCTAACCGAGGTGTCACATATCAGAAGAGGACCCACAAAGAACTAGTTTGTAAATTATCCGATACTGTTTAATTTATGAAGCTTCGCTTAGCTGGTAATGTAGGATCGTGGTTGTTCTACCCGAAACCAGATGTCCCAACGTGCCTTAGCTATGCGGGTGTATACTGTGGTACAGATTTTAGAAAGCTGTGGTTCGTTGGGCATTTTATAAATAGATAATCGGTTTTTCCGGTAATTGACAATTTGCAGTAGGTCCCTATTTGCGGAGATCTATTTGAGGAGGTCCCCTAAAATGGTCGAAATATGTTGATTTTAATGAGGGAACGGGTGCGTATATGTCAATTGATACGTATTTTAAACAAATAACCACACGATCATCATAATAGTGGTTTGTTCTATCAATCATATCATCATAATACGGAACAAGTCTTGCAACTTTTCGTCCCAATAACATTATTTGCAATGTTTGTTTACAAATATATGTATCGTAATTCGATATTTACTTGTGAGTCACGTTAACATATTACTTGTCGCCGAACTCGTATTTTATATAATAGAAGAATGAGTCTATGTATATTTTGAATTGGTCGAGTGTTGGAGCCTCAACAGCGAAGTCTGGCAGAGAGTTCCAGCTATTTACCACCCTCTGCGTGAAGAAATATTTTCCTATGGCCTTGTTATCAATGGGCATCTGTAGCTTTTTATTATGTCCTCTTGTTCTTCCTGATGAATGTCTTTTGATATTGCAATGACCATTCAACAGTTTATATACCTCGATTAGATCTCCTCTAAATCTTCGATATTTTAAAGACATCAGGTTGAGTCTTATCATTCGGTCTCGGTAGCATAGAGTTTTGATTTGACGAACTAGTTTCGTTGCGTTTCTTTGTATTTCTCTAACACAATGCTTTGATATTTGTGATGTGGGCTCCATGCAGAGTTACATAATTCGATGATAGGTCTGACCATGCTTATGTAGAGCGATTAGAAAGTGTCGATGTCCAAGTTCGTGAAAGTTCTATTGACTTTGCGGATGATTTGAGAAACGTTATTGTTTTAGGATATTCTATGAAGGCTCATCTGGCCGTGTCAAATTGAGCTATAGCGATGGGATATCTCGCAGGACAACACATCTCGGGTTTTCGTGGGGTGTGTATTCGCTGGATGTCTTATAGTTGCAGTATGTAACTATTATGACCCCGTTTTGCTTTCGATGTTTAGGTATGAAGAATGACTGGGCCATGCACTCTTGAAGATTTTATGGCGGGAACACAATGCCTCCGATTTTTGATCTGCATTTAGAAGCTTTCTGGTGTGGTGAATGAGAAACCTGCAGTAATAAGCCGTAGTTTTTGTAATAATTTGAAGGATTAGTTGTTTTAACGGAATTATGAGGCGGTGCATTCATGTAACCAATATATTAGAATTTATATTTAAGGCTAATAATATTATCTTGAGGGCGTTACCATTTCTGATTATGGTTTTCTTGTCCATCATAACATGGGAATGGGATTTACAAGTAAAAAGGAAAATCTGACCCGGAGTTTACTATATTTACACCAACTAATATAATATATCGCCTGTTATTACCAAAATGATTTTGGCAAAATTTTAAAATATCATTGACTGATTGCGATAGTGTTCTACATCCCATTTGTTTTAGGGAAATTTGATTTAAAAATTTGACCACACCATTTTTATTTTAATGTTCCTTATTTTTGTCGTACATGCATGTTGTTTTTATTTTATTCGTGGTATCTAAATATTAATAAGTTTCAGTTGTATTGTCTTAATTGTCAGTAGTCTACTTGCTATGCGCTGAAACGTGTTTTGATATAGAACAATTTTCTGAAATTTGAGATTTTCGCGTCAACACTATGTTTTTTTAGATTTTCAATCATATAAAAGTACAAAAATCTCATATTATATCACGTAATTGACTGTTATTTTAATCAAATAGTTCACATAGAAATAAGATTTTCACATCTAGGAGGAATAAAGCACTCCTTTCAACCAGTCACTTCACTGGCACTCAATTTCTGTTTCCTTGACTTATTATCTCTTGTCAGAGAACCAAGCTGGTTTTCGTAAGAATTACTCAACAGTCGATCACATGTTTACCTTGAAGTGCCTTACTGAACTCACTCAGTAAAAAGATACCAGTCTATATTGCGCTTTTATAGATTTATCAAAAGCATACGATAATGTGTGGCGAGTCGGACTCTGGACCAAACTATTTGATATTGGTATAACAGGAAAAGTGCTAAATGTAATTATGAATATTTATGATGGAGTTAAATCTAGAGTAACCAATAATAACCAATTTTCTCCAAGTTTCCCCTGTGATATTGGCTTGAGGCAGGGTGAAAATTTATCCCCGATACTTTTTTCCATCTACTTGAACGACCTTGAAAATTTTATGACCGAAAACCAAATAAATGGAATCCAAATTTCCGATTTAAGCGAAACTGCAGTGTTCGGGTTAGTTAAGTTGTTTTGCCTCCTGTATGCAGACGATACAGTCTTAATTTCTAAGACAAAAAAAAGGATTACAAAAAGTTATGAATATATATGCAAGGTATTGTTCCAGTTGGAAGATGAAAATTAATAACGAAAAGAGCGCCGTAGTCATTTTCGGACATCATAGAAAGCACAGTAGGATTTTCAAGCTTGATGGCAAAATAATTAAAACGACAAAGGAATACAAATATCTAGGCATAATATTCAGCAAATCTGGATCTTTCAACTCCGAAATTAAACGTAGGTGCGAGGAAGCGAAGCGATCAATGTTTTCCCTCATATGGAAGACGCGAAAACTTAAACTCAGCATGTCTACCATAATTTAATTATATGAAAAAAACGGTGGTACCAGTGCTTATATATGGATGTGAAATTTGGGATACGGAAAATATTGACCAGATTCGAAAAACCGAACTATGGTTTTGGAAGTATATCTTAAAGTTAAAAAGTTCGACACCGACTATTTGTGTATATGGTGAGTTGGGCCTTCTACCGATTGGGTTTTAAATTAAACACATAATTTTAAACTACTGGGCGAGGCTTGTTAGTGGACCTAAATCTAAGTTGTCATTCGTCTTGTATCATACAATATATAACGATTTTAACAGCCCTGGAAATGAATACACCCACCCTTGGTTAACTCTCGTAAAAAATACTCTTTATGAAATGGGCCTTATGCATGTCTGGCTTTATCATAATATAGTAAGCCCCAACTGGATTCGAGAAACGACAAAAACAGGACTCAAAGATATGTATATAAACCACTGGCGAAGAACGATGGCATCGTCCAATAAATATCTATTTTACAGAGAAATTAAAGAAGTTTTTGAAACTGAGACATTTTCAAGCTTACTACAGCAGAGGCACAAACTATAATGCGTTTCAGAACGCGTAATCATTACTTGGCGATCGAAACTAAATCATGGAGTAACACCGAAATTCCAATTAGAGACCGACTATGTACACTTTGTAACGAAAAAGTGGGAGATGAAACCCATACATTACTAGTTTGTCAGGTTCTTCAACATGTACGCGAAAAATTCATAACCAAATTCTTCTATACACGGTCGAGTGCACATAAGGAATCTTTACTGTTAAGAAATAAGAAACATCAAGTTTTACAAAACGTATATAAATTTATCGTTCAAATGAAATAATCACCCAGCAACAAGGCACTTAACAGTGGACCACCCCCGTCAGACAATGGTGTATATCACCATGTATTAAAGGCACGGGCGGCGTTCGTTGCAGAAATATTCATATTTGTTCAAATCGCCATCAACAGAAGGAATATTAAAATATATATAGTTTTGTTCATATGCCAAACATAATCAGCGCGTAAATAGTATATTGTCGTCAATGCGTACTATGGTGTACGTAAACAAGAGCCTGTCGTGTTACATACGTTTTTCTTCTGTTTCCATAACACAGCATTGGTTCATATTGGATAGTCACACACAGATTATATAAACGCTCTTTATTATTTCCATATCAGGGAAACAGTAACAAATAATGCTCTTTATGTTTACCATATCCGGATCTAAATAAAAGCCAGTTAACGTAACGTTTTTTGCTTTTGTTTACGTAACAAAGGAAACAATATTGACAACAGCATACTGTTTATGCCATATTTCTGATTAGTGTAAGAACAAAGTATGTCTATAGTTTACTATTCTTTCTTTGTATGGCTGTTTTTGACGGATGTGAATATGTTAACAGCATACCCATTGCCAACGCCGCCCTTATCTTTAATTGTCTCTAGCGTGAGACAAAATCTAAACCGTTCTGTATAAAATACAGAACGATCCCCTCCTCCTTATTTGCAACTAATTTGAAACGAGCGTCACTCCCTTAAAGGTACGGTTGGCCTTGGCGGTGGGTATCCTGTAAAAATATTTCCATCCGTCAAAAGCCGCCACAAACAGAAAGAACATCAAAATGTAGACAGACTTTGTCCGTATACAAATAAAATATATCGCATAAACAGTATGTTATTGTCATTTGTTTGACCATTGTTATGTAAACCAAAGCATAAAAAGTTACTTTTCTGGTGTTTGTTTATATTATGATGGTAAACATAAAGAGCGTTCTTTGTTGGTGAATTCCTGATATGGAACAAATAAAGAGCGTTTATGCCATTTTTGTGTGATTAGCCAGTAGCATTGTGCTGTCTTCTGTAACACAATCAGGCTCTTGCTTAGGTAAAATATAGTAGGTATTTATGATAACATGCTGTTTACGCGATAGTCATGGTATATATGAACGAAACTGTATGCATTTTAACGTTTTTCTGTTTACGGTGATTGGAACAAATATGAATATTTTCGACAACTAAGGCCTCACGTGCCTTTAATCTGTTCGATTAACAAATGCATTCCTTCTCATACATTTGCAGAGCACACCTTTAAGTCGGACGAATAAGGAGCGCATGGTGTGTGGGAGGAGCGATAACTCTATAGACTGCATAACAAACTATTTTAAAGGGACCTGACGCATTCGCAGTGGGTACATGAGGTGCAAACAAACAGAAGTCTATGAGCGCATCGGCACTGAACTGTAGAGCATGTAGAGTTATCTGGTTAACTTGCTGATGTCTGGTGTTACATGTATACTTGGAGATAATTATCTCACAGACTTTTATCAAATGTATGTTATTTCGTTTGAACCCACGTTGAATGGCCTTGGTATCCCTTTAACTAAATTTACTTTATATGGTGATACTTCGCTCATCGATTAATCAAGTCAATTGCATGTAATGGCCGTTTTCGATCAGAAACATACCGTATATACATCAGTGGGAATTGGTTGACCCCTACCAAATTCCTTTTTATCACCCGGGGTAAATATTTCATTGTGAAAACTGAATTATAGAAATTTTACGTGTGTGTGATTATATATTGATGAATTTACTCTAATTGGTTTCTCTCTCTCTCTCTCCTTGTTCTCTTTGGGTTACAGTGAAGTAATTCGATTGGTAGCGCCCTCCAACGGATTTTGGACCAAGATGCAGGAGAGAATTAAAAAAATTCTGGGCTCTGGTTGGTTAATAGTAGTTTCGATATTTAAACATATAAAATACATGCAATCACTCCTCTTGAAATTTCGGACTCCAAACAAAACATTGGCACATTGTAAAGCACGTGGTTCCTAGATTTAATTTTGTTGGTGTGAGGTAAAAAATGTCAATATTTTTTTCATGCAATTCTGACTCTCGATTATAAATCCCAAATTTAAAGGTACATTCCATGCTCGACGATATGATTTTTTTCATGCAGAAACTTTGCGCAGATGCCAATTCCGGTGACCATGTACTCATTTATCACAATTCTTGGATAGTCATGGCTGCATGCCATTATATGTTAACACTGAGGCCTATGGGAAATAATTACTTCACTGTAACCTAAAGCACAAAAATGATCCTTTTTCTTATTTGGGCCCAGTGGTGGGTTTCCTATAAACATTGACCAACAAACAATTAGGGAACTTGTAGCACGTGGCATATTATATTATTTGAGTCGGTGGTAATCAATGAGAAGCCAATATTAACCCATCTGGGACAATTTTTGCTTCAAATTTTCACCTCGAAAATCTCCCTTTTTTGTCCGTTATGAACCCATATGTGTACCTTTAATGAATGTCATGATAACAAATCACGCACTGAACATCGATGGTCAGTACACAACTGAAATAAAGGCTTTTCGACTAGCCATGAGAGCAATCTGCATCGCTATATGTGGCAGGTCTCTAAAATTTGATGTAAAACACGACCAATGCAGGGTTAAATGGCAGCCAATTAGTCTGCCTGGGGTGGCTTGTCGACAAAAAGTGTAACACGGTGGTGTGTTTGAGTGATATGGCTGTTTCCATGCACATACATGTAGGCACATAATCAATCTGCTGCACTCAAAATTTCAGTTTTTGCCAAAATTTCGTTTACCAGGACTCAGAATTTGTCAAGTGCGCCCAATTCAAGCTCCAGCGTGTCCATGTTTATCAGGCGAAGCATCGTCCATATTTTCTCAGAGAGAAATCGGTCAGCTTTCACACCAATGATGGGTATATATGCTACCATCGTTTACTTTATCGACATGGACCTCACATGGTGACTTTTCGTGTTCATTTTAAGATATTTTGTGTTGCAATTGTAAACAGGGGTGGGGTCAGGAAAGGGTTATTAAGACGAAAACAAAGTCATGGATAGAGATTTTGTATTTTATTTTCAAATGTGAAGAGTCCAGTGACCGATTTGTATCATTTTCAGATGGCATGTCATTGACGTTGTTGTCACTTTAGGTTACAGTGAAGTAATTCGATTGGTAGCGCCCTCCAACGGATTTTGGATGCAGGAGAGAATTAAAAAAATTCTGGGCTCTGGTTGGTTAATAGTAGTTTCGATATTTAAACATATAAAATACATGCAATCACTCCTCTTGAAATTTCAGACTCCAAACAAAACATTGGCACATTGTAAAGCACGTTGTTCCTAGATTTAATTTTTTTGGTGTGAGGTAAAAAATGTCAATATTTTTTTCATGCAATTCTGACTCTCGATTATAAATCCCAAATTGAACGCTAGAGATCAACATTATAGCACTGAAATATATTTGACCACGATGCACCAATGTGAGATGAAACATCTTTTTCCATAGACTCTCATTCAAATTCGGTATATGTTAGGCACGGTATCTGGTAATTTTCAGAAAGGAAAAACCGCGCCGATTCGAATTATGTCTCAATTTCCAGCCCAAATGGACTTTCGTACTCAGCCGACGATACGTGTATATCAGTTAACATAAAAGCGACTGTACATTTATGTTGCCCAAGGCCGATATTACAAAAAAATGAAGTCGTGTTGGTTGTGCATAACTGAATACATACTTATTTGAACAAAATAAATTTAATAGTTAAATACAACGTAAGTATGTATATACATGTACATGTATTATTTTCACACATTCCATCTAATGAAAGAATTCTGAAAAAAATCAATTGCAAAAGACATCGCAATTTTCAAGCTGTTTCCAATTATTCGCACAGAAAAAACGCTCTTCATTTTGCCATAGCAAGACAAGACTAACAACGGACGTCCTTTATTATTTCTTGCTGACGAAAAGTCAGGACCCGAAATTCTAAATTGTATTACTTAACCCTTCAACGACTGGAGCTTCCTGAAATTTTGCGAACACCATGTGCCAATGCATTCTCTTGTATATGCCACTGATATAAGGCAGATTTAGTAATGTTCTGTGGACATCCCAGTCGGTGGATGCCCACAACTGGTCCAGTCTACGTGCGACATGAAAAGAATATCGGGTCCTGGAGCTTACCGTCAACCGTTTGCCAGGATATATTCATACATATATTCATTCTTCCCGAGAAACGTAAAATACCAAACATGTACATGACCATCGACTTAGAAACGTCCAAAGCGATGATCCCTTATATCACCACAACGAATAAATAGAGTTGCTGGAAGAATGTGTATATAGTTTTAAATAATTTTATCGTCTTCATGCCGGAGACTTTTGGTTCCAAGCATTGCGGCGCGACATTACGCAAAATTGCGGTTGGCACCTAAGAAGAAGAGGAAGAAGTCTCCCATAGGGAGCCTCGCATATATAAGAGAATACATTGGCCTAACAATATTTACCTTGATCTTGTAAGCCTGTGCATTCTCATATGTATGCGACTCTCCCTATATGGGAGACTTGCATATATCAGAGAATGCACTGACACATGATCTCTAATGCTGCACCAGCGCAGCTCCCGTCATGAAAGGGTTCAATGCGTATGTTTGTACACGATATACATATTTGTACAAATAAAGGAAGTTTTGTTCTTTTGAGTGGATACTGACAATTATCTCATGAGTGATCGAGAGAACAATATATCCTCGCTCAAATACGCACATAATCGACCTATAAACTGAAATAGGTACATAATATGATTATTTGATTCCGAAGTAAGCAGATAATGGAGTCATGTTCGTTATTTCGTTTTATGGCGCGAAACACCGGTTAAAGAGCGTATACCTGGAAAGTCGTGAGTTGGCTTATATGTGTCATTGCGCGCGCATAATCTGCTTAGAATCTAATCATTATGAGTCGATAATGAGACTAACACGTTCTCTATTTCAGCACATTGTCGACCCAAGATGAGGCGATTCTCAGCAGATTATCAACATAAAACACATTATATTGTAAACAGATAATGTGCGGGTTTTCGGGATAATAGGCTGGAGAGAAATGTGTATTGTCGCGAGCGACCTGTGGCGAGCGAAAATATACATTTGTCTCGGTCACGATCATACCGCTGATCCCTGTCCACTTACTCGGTCTTACGTCACTTCCCCTCACATAGAAATATAGTTAAAAACCAGAAAGTGATGAATGAAATTAAAGTGAACACAAGTCCTATCTCTATCCAGCAGTATAAGTGAGTTCGAAACTTTGAATGATTTACGTCTCTGACGGGCTGAACCAGTTTGTACTCAAATGTCTCATTTTATCGATAACAAATTATTCCTCACAGACAATACTCGCGAGCAATGTTATCCCAAATACTTTGATAGCATCATGGAAGAAGATAAACGGTTTGGAAACTGCGAGAACTTTAATTTGAGTTATTTTACTATTTAATATTACTAGTTGGAATCAATCTAGCTGGCTGTGTATCGTTCACTGGGTGCGTATATTATTATAAGTCAAGGAGTCTATCTACTGGTCATGATTTATCACTAATTTCGCCAAAATCCAGCATAATTTCTCTGACACTAAAAAGTATAATTCTAATAACGGAGGTGATTTGTTATCGATAAAAACACATTGATGGATATAACTGGTTATTTAAGTGCTACAATTTTGACTGGTGTGTCTTGATATATTCTTTCCGAATAAAACAATAGTGACTATTGTTGCGGTGTGCTTAATGTGTCACTTTGTGGTGAGAAAACCAATCGATGGAATGTAAATTTCGAAGTTTTCTAACAATTTCTAGTGAACTGTAGTACAAAACTAGAAGTTTTGGGGGTTTTATAACGAAGAGCATATAATAAAATTCGTGGCTACAAGGAAAGACAGAAATTCCACTCGCAGCCGGTCGTGGAAATTCTGTATTTCCTTGTAGCCACTCATGAGATAATCCGAGTATTCAACCAAAACCCGTAGGTGTTCTTTTTACTATATGCGCTTTGTTAGAATAATCCCCCAAAACTGCTAGTTTTGTACTACAGTTCAATGCAAATTGCTAGAAAACTTCGAGATTCACATTCCATCGATTGATTTGCTCACCCTAATTTGATGACTTAATACCATATTTTTATGACGTAGTAGCCTAGACATATAGTCGTATTTCTATCCGTGAGTTTTGCCAAACACTATTACATTTTGCTGCTGAGTTTTGTCGGTGATATCTCATTCTGCTTTAATTTAGTGCTAAATTGACTTCCAAAAAAGTCCCATGCTGTTCACCCAGAAGTTTTACAAATATATATTGTGAAACGCCCAATGTATAAGCTCCTTAAACCTAAAGAGACTTTCTAGAAGTTAGGTGGGAAAAACAAAGATTTTACGTTCGAGCTGGTGTTTCGCGAGGAATGTCACAGGTGTTGGCATCTTTTTTTAATTATTTATGTTTATGGATTCTTGTCCTGTTTGTAAAAGCTAGAAGCTCTGACGACAGACTTATTGATTGACTGACTGCAAAGTCACCTATAACAGTGCAACAATCACAGCGTGCACAAATTGGGAAATCATGTTCATCATTTATTATTACAAACATGCATTCAGTATGCATGAATGTATACTGCAATATTAAGTTACAGATTAATAATAATGTATTGCATGCATATAGCGCTTAATCCCTGGTGTAGCTCGAAGCACTTACATTATTACCCCAGCTGTTTGTGAGTAATGCCGAGTCGTGTGCCTGTTGCCATTTTACAGACAGCTTCACTGGAGCGGCTTACGGACACACAACAAACAGGTCCCTATTTTCGTCTAGGTACGACGAAGCGAGCACAGTACAAGTGACCTTGCCCAGATTTGAGATTTGAAACAGCGTGTGGTTATATATAGCTAAATCCGACCAAGCCAGAGTTGCGGAGACGATAGTCCACTGGCGGGGCGCGAACTCACACCGGTGGATTAACACCGTTACAAGTCCGACACTCTAATCCCTGGGCTACCACTTACACAATAACAATAAATTTGTACCAACTTCTGATTTCGGTGATATAGAATAGGAAACCACTTTAAAGGTACGCCTTATGAATACAGCCTTTTCAGAGAAGAATGGTAATTGGTAATGGTTATCGTCCAAAATAAGAAAGATGATGACAGGATAATATGGTTAAAATGTTTCAGCATTTATTTGCTTGATCAAAATAAACGAATATAAACCGTTAAGGACTAATCAATACATGATACGGTCGTAGTATTTAACAATGTTAGTTATTTGTTTTACATTTTAATCTTATTCTAAATGAATACAAATAAAATAAATAAAATTAAAAGCCACTGGGTCTGGGTTCTGAACTTCAGTGAAACTGAAATTCACTGTTCAGTGTCACTTTCAGACGTATAGGCCTAGTAACGGCTAACACCAACCCGAAAATAGGGCCAGTGGCCACTACAATATTATGGACCCACCTCCATCGAAGGAGTTGGCATTGAAAGCCGTGACGAATTTTGAGACCACAACTAGTACCAGGTTTTCAGTATACAGAGAAGATAAAGACTTTGGATCCATACGTAAGTTGAAATTTGAAGTCTAGTGACAGTCTACTGCTCTGAATAGTGACTATACTCTATCGTCCTATATATACTAATTACTATACTATTGAGTAATGGTACTTAGAACCATTATATAGAAAATAAAAAAAATCATAATAATAAAAACTCCGAAATAGAAGAGCCAAAAAGATACGCTCTTTAAATAGTGTTTATTGCACAGGTTACGTAGCGTTTTTCCGAAGACCCATAACCCCGAAGGTCCGATTCTCCGAAGGTCAGATTCTCCGACGCCCCGATTCTCCGAAATCCCATAACTCCGAAGTCCCGATTCTCCGAAGACCCATAACTCCGAAAGCCCATAACTCCGAAGGCCTATAACTCCGAACGCCCATAACTCCGAATGTCTATAACTCCGAAGGGCCGATTCTCCGAAGGTCCGATTCTCCGAAGATCATGTTTTATCGCTTATTAAATAGTGTACAGTCCAGTGGCGGGGTCAATGGGGCCCTAGGGAAGACCGCCCCCAAAAAACATGTCAAATGTCATGTAAACGTCAGGAAATCCCTCCTAGGCATTCAAATATTCACAGTGTTCCTGCCCAGGGGAGCCCCCAGACCAACGATTGGGGGCGACCCCTCCCATGTATGCGCTCCCCAAATATCCCCCACATATGCTAATTAATGTGCACCCCTGAATGGGAAACCTGGCTCCGCCACTGGTGTGCACCGGGTATATTATAACGAAACGCTGCAAGAATGTCAGAGTAGCCTAACATGCACAGGGGCGACAAGTTCTTCCCCGTTAACACCTGTACATTTTACTCTGGCATCTCATGGGCCAACGTAACGTTATAGTATCTGGTGTATAGTCAGTGGCGGGCCAGGATTCCCATTTAGGTGGGGGCAGTAGGAAAAGTTTGAATATTTTGATGCCCCATGAACGATTTCCGGGCGTTTACATGACATTGGACATGTTTTGGTAGGGGCCCATATTGTCTGAAATTGCAAGTAGAGGTTTAATGGGGGCAGTGGGAATTTTGGGACACCTTGGCTTCGCCACTGGACTGTACACTATTTAGTAAACGATAATACCCCGATAAAACAAAATCTTCGGAGAATCGGACCTTCGGAGAATCGGACCTTCGGAGTTATGGGCCGTCGGAGAATCGGGCCTTCGGAGTTATAGGTCTTCGGAGAATCGGCCCTTCGGAGTTATAGGTCTTCGGAGTTATAGGTCTTCGGAGAATCGGCCCTTCGGAGTTATGGGCTTTCGGAAAATCGGATCTTCGGAGTTATGGGCCGTCGGAGAATCGGGTCTTCGGAGTTATGGGCCGTCAGAGTATCGGGTCTTCGGAGTTGTGGGCCGTCGGAGTATCGGGTCTTCGGAGTTGTGGGCCTTCGTAGTAATAGGTCTTCGGGAAACCGGTCTGACACCATTGCACAAATTACGATATATTATATATACAAAAAAGCACGAGAATATGATAATTGTGTGTATTCGTATCAGTTCTCTGATTTCCAGCTATTTGCAGTTATATTTACTGATGGGGCTCCACTGAAATTTTGCAATTTGGGCTCTGATAATGGAGATGCCTACTCAAATCATTTTCTTTCCTACCAATACCATTACCATATCAAATTATCATGTTTTGTTCGCTGAATTATGACAATAATATTTTGGGAAAGAATAGCTTTGAAGGTACGGTTGGCCTTTGCGGTGGGTATCCTGTGAAAATATTTCCACCCGTCAAAAACCGCCACAAACAGAAAGAACATCAAAATGTAGACAGACTTTGCCCGTGTACAAATAAGAAATATCGCATAAACAGTATGTTATTGTCAATTGTTTGACCATTGTTATGTAAACAAAAGCATGAAATGTTACTTTTCTGGTGGTTGTTTATATTATGATGGTAAACATAAAGAGCGTTCTTTGTTGGTGAATTCCTGATATGGAACGAATAAAGAGCGTTTGTGCCATTTGTGTGTGATTAGCCAGTAGCATTGTGCAGTCTTCTGTGACACAATCGGGCTATTGCTTAGGTAAAATATAGTAGGTCTTTATGATAACATGCCTGTTTACGTGATGGTCATGGTATATATGAACGAAACTATGCGTTTTAATACTTTTCTGTTTACGGTGATTGGAACAAATATGAATATTTTCGACAAGTAAGGCCTCATGTGCCTTTATTAGCATCGAGGAATGTTATTTTTCAGGTAATTGGGTCCAATTACTTAAACTCTAGTATATAACACATTATAATGACTGTATATATTTAATAGTGGATTAATTATTAAATTAATTGGGACTGACTAGTCATTAATATAATGTGATGCTTGATGGTTTGTCTCAGTTATTGGACCAAATTACCTAATGAAAATTCCCCCGAAAGTTAATACCCTGATATAACGACTGTGATGTAAAATCCATAATTTTGGGGACTTTTCTTTTTTTTTGTTTCAACAAAGTGATACACTTGACATCCTGCGTTGGATTGGAACTTTCCAACCTGACACCCACCCCAACTAATTATTTTGTACAATTTCCAAGTAATGTTCCGGACATGAAATTTCCAACTGTTGTGACCACCTCCCCTTTTTTATGAGATGGATGTTTGAACTTAACTCATCCCAATAATTTGCTCATGCCATGAATCTCTCCAATTAGAAATTGCAGAACATCATAAAGTTTCCAGGTTTTATACTAGTGGAATATGATAGTGGAATATGATATCCACAGTCATAGCTGGAAGAGTCGAGAATCATGGCATGATCTACCCAATGAGACATAATAAATATTTCCAGTCACCCACACAGACTTGGTGTTACAACATTTAAAGTGATATTTTTGTTTTTAATTTTACTTTATTAATAACTGACTAGATTCGATATACATTAACAGGTTATTTATATAAATATATATGAACATGCAATGTCACCAAAAAAAATGAATGTAAAATTCTGAGTTTATTTATATTAAATTTCAACATATTGACAAATTCACAGAATTAAGAATTTCTCAACAATAATATACACTTCTAGGTGCATAATAATAGAGATGGCATAATAATTGTACTGAGTGGAAATTTAGCCTGAAATTAATGATAGTGATTCTAATTTTGCTCCAAGTATGTATTAATGATCTTTTCCAAACAAGAGTGGTGAATATAGTAACATTTAATAGTCACTCAATTTCTTGATTGCAGGTGCAAAAGATTCACAAAAGATCAGGTTCAAAGATATTAACAGCAGCAAATTCAGCTGGGTCAATCCGATTAATTGTGTTGGAAGCCCGTCTGTATGTGGTGGAACCATGCAGTTCGAAGGCCGTAACATATGTATTAATATGTAACAATAATTGGACGGGAACCATATTCAAACGTGGTCTGTATTTTAGCTGGGAAATACACATACCAACTTCGGTTCAGATCAATAATCCAAACAGACATACGATGGACTGATTACATAATACAATCTTTTTTTCAAAAGGGCATATCAAAACTGGATCTCAACATTTTTTAGTATATTCAAACGCATGGTCCTCTCAGGAAAACATACAATATAAGTGAAGAGAATCAGTAACAGTGTTGTGGGTAAATTGGATGAACAAGCCCCAAAATGGAAACAAAACCTAAAATGTTCAATACAATATTAATAAAAGTTTTAAAGTGTTCTTTTAAATTTATTCTCACAGGTGGAACCAGAGCATTCGTATTCAACACAGAATGCATTCCTCATTCAGCCATCAAAGACAATGGGTTGCCCAGCAAGACTACTGATGCGAGAAATTCTGGTTTTTCCTGATTACAAGGTGAAATTCAAGTCACTAAGTTCGCTTGCTCTTGCATTTCAGAAGACTGGTATAATTGCACCTGTTATATAATCATAAACATACCACAATTTAATTGATAAGCGGAAAGGATCTACATATAGTTCAATACTTTAGCTTAGGGCAAAAATATTTTTGGGGTAAAAATGATCGACATGTATATTGCATATGTAATTTAGTTAATCTCATGACTAATATTTTTCAGATTCCAATTGATTCTACTGAACACAGAAGGAAGAAAACAGTTGAACATTTGAAATGTAACATCACCACATCAAAAGCTGAGAGGAAAATTTATATTCAATTTCCAGCTGAAAACTCACCCAAAGCATGTCATGGGAGAGGTTTGGCCATTTTAATCTTTTGATTTTAATATAACATATAAAGCCTGTTACCACTATAATAGTGTAAGCAGTTCCATTGATGGTGTTGTCTTGTTGTAAATGGCCATGTGACATATCAAAAATAATTTAAAGGTACTCAATCAGATTTCTTGGTCCCCATATCAGATTCCAACAACATTTTTTGAAATGCCACTTCAGTTATCAAAATCGATTTATTGTTCAAAAATAATGCTAATCTGTCAACTATAGTATAAAATTACCCAAAACATGTTATTTATCAATATTTTGGTCAACGAAATATGTCCGGATTGTCAGATATATACAAACACAAGGCCACTTGATTTTAGAGTTATCCATCATCCGCATCTTGGTCTTTATAGTCGCCATAACAAAAATGTCCAGGCGGAAACAAGTATACATCTCGAGAAATAACAAATTTGAAAAATGGATATCTGACCACTCTGAGCTATGGTGGGTCAGTTCCTTGACTCGAATCAAACTATCTTTTACCCACAAAGCCAAAGAAATAGTAATTTGGCAGCGTTAATTCGGATTGAGTACCTTTAATAATGGAAATGGTTAAAAGACATGGAATGGGTAAAAGAGGATAAGTCTCCTACCTTGGCCATGTTTGATCTAATGCAAGACCAAGCATCCAAATAGAGGTAGAGGCTACTAGTACAATAGAGCTCCATTGTTCTAGTTAAATAAATTCACCTGGCTAAGTGGTGGAGTTGTTAACAAAACACCCTTAGACAAACAATAGTATCCATAATCTGTGGAACTTTTTGTTTATTGAAATATCAGATAACATCAAATCTGACACAGCATTTGGTCAGGTAATTAACTGTGAGCATTATTCTCAAAGTAAGAATATACATAACTTTGACAAAGATTTGCGGTGTGGGTAGGAGGAGATTATTCAGCTTGGTGGTTCCCGAGATGCTTAAATGAGTCTCAGTAATTTCATTGAAGATTTTTTAAAATTAAATTTCATTTCTTTTTTGCTTTGTTTTAAAATAACTTTCTTTTGTTAAATGATCAAAGAGTTCAATCTTAAACAAGAGCATCACTAGTGTGTGGCAAATATGCCCGTGGTAATTTCAACAATGGGCCATAACTCAGGTGAAAATTGGTGGGCGGAACCCAAATTTGATGAACCTGTATTTTGTGCTATTAAACCCACATGCCAAATTTCAGTCCATTCAATTTAGACTTACTAAAGTTATAATCTGCAAACGAAAAAAAAGAATGAATGGACCAATAACATAAAACGGGCGTATAAAAAAAATTCCAAGTTTTGTTTATCGAAAAAAAAGACCATAACTCCTTTAAAATAAATCTGATAAACTCGATCTGTATTTTGGGCTTAGAAACTCAAATACAATTTGGTTCCAATCAGATATAAAATGTTTGAGTTATAACACCATGTATAAAGTGTCTATGGACAGATGAACGATGAGTGGTCAATCCGGACATTGACACTATGCATACTAGTACCGTACTATGGAATGAGTAGACATACAAAATGCATTGCTTTATGAAAGAGCTCATCATAATGAACAACAATATCCAATTTAATAAAAATATAAGTACATGTACTACTCTTCCAAGTTATGACCTGAACAGACATCAAACGGACAAACAGATGCAAACAGTATACTCCCCCTATTATATAATTATACGGATGAAGTTGCCATGTCTCAATGAGCAAGATTCAAATTTAAGTAAGGATAATGTGATGGACGTCTGTATTTGATTTAGTATATTGCCCACATTTAATGTGTTTGGTGAATATGGGTGAAAAATAAACACATATGCATCCCTCAATTACTTTGAAATAAATATTCCCTGAGAAACAAACTACATGACTTTTGTTTATCTGGCCTTAGAAAATTTGACAATTTCACACACGTTTAATCTGACCAAATATGTTGACACAGATCTCACACAATTTCAATCTGACATTGATACAGATCCCCATCTAAACCAATTTCAATCTGAATTTGTTTACAGGATAATGAGATCACACATACCATGGACAGGCGAATCTCACGAGTGATCAAGACACATGTGTTGAGAGGGGCAAATGATCCTGAGGAGCTGAGTGCCCATATAGATTTATATATAAGGAATATTCTGTATGCTGACCAGGAACCTCCAGATCAGACAAACAGCAGATTTTATCCATCCAGTAAAGAAATAAGGTAATACTATCAGTCAGTATAACCACTATCACAGCTGTTAGTCATGGTCCACATGGGACAGTTGACACAGGGGGTGTCATGGTATAGGTACTGTTGAATTATATTACAAGATGATAACAACTTAAAGGGATACTGTACTCAAATGTTGTTGTTGGTTTCTATAGTCTCTGAGTCGTAGAATGAGGTAACCAGATATCATTTACTTGAAAGTCTGTTGAGTACGAAGTAATGTTACTGATGGCAGATAAGCCGGAATTCGAAAATACCAATTGTTGTTGTCGAGTAATTTTTGGAGTTTTCAAGCAAAAGTATCAAGTAAATGTTATATTATATGCATACTAGTCCCATTATACGCATTAAGTCATTGTATAGTCACTAGTCAGTGAGTGGCTTGAGTTTACGCCCAGTGTCAACATAATATTTTACATGATCATATGTGCCACGTTTTGTCCGATCCACTATCCATGAATTATTTTGATTACGTCTTGTATACGGAAATTCGTAATTTATTTTATGACTATGACTCCAGCCATAAATTAAATTTATATCAAATTATTAAATTTGATTTTAAGAACCTATTAACCTGATTGTTTACAGAATACATCTTCGACTCAAATTAGTTTTCTATATATTATCGATATTAGATCGTTGTTATCACCGGGAATTTATTCAAAATGGCGTATAGTACCCCTTTAAAAGATAGTGGTAACATTATCCAGAGATTCTGAGTGTCATGCATATTCTTTTTGTTTACCCCTTTAGCTACCAAGAACAGCTAAAATAATAATTTCAAACAGAAATCGAATCACCAAATAGCTTATTGTCTTGCCTCTATGAGAGGGGGCTTCAATCTGTTGACGAAACAGGCATCTAACTAGTAATCTAATAAATACCAACATTTTTTAGTTTACATTTTTAAATAATTTATTGACGCAGGTCCCATATTGAATATACAAAACGATCGAGAATGAAGACAAAGTTGGACCAGGAAATACTACTAAAGAAAGTTGAGGAGTGGAAGCAAAATGGAAAGATATATTATAGACCAAGAGAGACAACAGATTGTTTAAGAAACAAGCTGTTGTTGGTTCACCAGGCACCATGGCAACAAAAGCTATTACAGAAATATGGCTGTGTGAGCTTGTGGAATTAGATGCAACATATAGAGCCACAAGGTATCTTAAATTATAATATGTATTGTTGGTGGGCTTCTAAAATGTCATGTTTATTTAGATGGGTGTTTTTTGTTTTTTTACGATTTTCAGAAATAAAATCTCTGGCTCCCTGAGTACAGATAGAGGTCACCCCATATATCTATATGAAGTTAGTGACGATCGGATGAGATATATGCCATGTAGGGGTGTGCTGAAAGAAATTGTTGACTGAAGAACAGACAGCAGCAACTGGTGGCAATAGCTGAGCTGTTTAGTTGAGCTAACTAATCAGCTTTCAATGAACTTGCATTATTAATTATTATTTAGCCTACCAGAGAACTGTAATATCAAACGGAAACCATGTTCTTTATTTTTGTTTCAATTGGGATCGCACATTTATTTTAGGTATGCTGTGCCTCTATTCTTTCTTGTCGTGAGGACCGGCATCAACTACATGATGGTTGCTGAGTTCGTCATCGAGGATGAAAAAACTGAGTCGATAGCCGAGGCATTGAAAATAATTCAAGACTGGAATCCAGAGTGGAAACCAAAGGCATTCATGACTGACTCTTGCGACGAGGAAATGGGTGCAATACAACAAGTATGTTCAGGTTCATTTCACTTAACATTGTTGTTAACAGGGTCCTTGCTTGCCCAAAATCTCTTCTCGACAAATGGAAATATTTGTTTGGCAAAAATAAAGTTTATCGCAACATCTGCATAAATATCAGAATTTATCATTATCTTAAAGATGGATGATCTCTTTAAATAACAAGTTTGAAATAGTTGCGTTGGTATACAATAATAAATATGAATTGAAGACCCCTGTAAGGAAAGGCCTTTATCAATTAATATTGATTTAGTTTGAATATTTTATTATAAAATGAGATGATTAATTGGGACACTTAATTCGCGCGGGGGTGGGGGTGCCAGGGGGTGTTCCGATCAGTATTCCGAGGGGCAAAAAACACATTTTTACAACCTCGTGCAAAACATTATAACTGCATAAACACCACATTTTTGTTACTGGGATCTCATATGGGCCTTAGCGGAGATGACATTAAGCTATGACATGTTGCATATGGGACGGTGGGGTGAAAAATTCCTTCCCGACACCCTTTGGAAAGAAGCTTCGAGAAATGTAAAACTGAAAAAAATAAACTTGTCCTGATGTAACTAAAGCCTAGATCATTGTGTGCATGGAAAAAGAGCAAACAATTTTATTAAACATTAATATCTAGAAAATAACTGTCATCAGTGCATTTTGCGGCTTCAGACCGAAATTAGTGAAATTTGGGGGATGGGTGTCAAAACTTTGGGAGTAAACAATTTTGTTTGCAGATTTGGGGGTGGTGGGTCCCCGAAAATGCCAGATGCAAAAAAAAAAGGCATACCTTCCTGCAAATATTTTACTACCCCCCCCCTTTATTGGTCTATTTTTAGAATAGCCATTCACGCGATACAATATAGTGATAGAACATTAGGCTGTTCCTATAACTGCGTACCGAATGTCAAATGTCCCATATTGATTGATTGTATTGTTTTATTCTATAGTTATAAGCGATAATGAGTAATTAACGTTCATTTGTGACACAATTACACAATAAAATTTCTGGTCTCTGTTAACAGTAACCACCAATGTTCGTTAGGTAAATAACCACACCTTTTAGACCAGAAAATATTTGAAATAAAATCAAGATCAAACGATAGAAGCTTCTCGGAGTCTTCAATCCTTTGCATAAATCATTTTGTTTTCAGACAGTAGACGAGTACTATTTGCATTCCACCGCGAGCAATACTGGGAACGATGGCTCAACAAAAAAGATCAGAATGCCGTAGGCTGCAAAGATTACCTATTGATGCTATTTCGCCATCGCTGCAAGTGCCACTAACGAAGAAGCAGATTGCGCAATATAACAATTGAGAACAAATGTGTACTACATACAAAATGAAGCGCTGATAAATTGGTTTGAGAATACTGGCTGAGCAAGGAGGTATTTTAATTCATTCATACTTTGGATGAACAATGTTGTCCGTAGGGTGTGCCAAGGGATTTAGTCATGGATCTGGAGATGTTTAAATTGAGCAAGGAATCGAAATATTGTTGAGCAAAATTGGCAGAGTAGTGAAACATTTCTATGCACCGAGTCAATTTCTCAAAAGTAATATCTTACTTGCAAGTCTTAAAAACAGTTTACCCTCTCCCTGTATCATCAAATGAGTTTACCCTCTCCCTGTATCATCAAATGAGTTTACCCTCTTCCTGTATCGTCAAATGAGTTTACCCTTTCCCTGTATCGTCAAATGAGTTTACCCTCTCCCTGTATCATCAAATGAGTTTACCCTCTTCCTGTATCGTCAAATGAGTTTACCCTCTCCCTGTATCGTCAAATGAGTTTACCCTCTCCCTGTATCGTCAAATAAGTTTACCCTCCCTGTATCGTCAAATGAGTTTACCCTCTCCCTGTATCATCAAATGAGTTTACCCTCTCCCTGTATCGTCAAATGAGTTTACCCTCTCCCTGTATCATCAAATGAGTTTACCCTCTCCCTGTATCATCAAATGAGTTTACCCTCTCCCTGTATCATCAAATGAGTTTACCCTCTCCCTGTATCATCAAATGAGTTTACCCTCTCCCTGTATCATCAAATGAGTTTACCCTCTCCCTGTATCATCAAATGAGTTTATCCCTGTATCATCAAATGAGTTTACCCTCTCCCTGTATCATCAAATGAGTTTACCCCATCCCTGTATCATCAAATGAGTTTACCCTCTCCCCGTATCATCAAATGAGTTTACCCTCTCCCTGTATCATCAAATGAGTTTACCCTCTCCCTGTATCATCAAATGAGTTTACCCTCTCCCTGTATCATCAAATGAGTTTACCCTCTCCCTGTATCATCAAATGAGTTGATGTGAATGTGACAGGAATGTAGAATTTCAATATTTATTGTACATGTATAGTTTCCAATTTTGAAAGGTTTACTGTTGACCAATTGTGAAAAAAAACACACTGGCAGGGCCTTATAGCTATGAGATGTCTTTATTATTTTTGGGCAATTAATCGATTCTGATAACTGAAGCGGTATTTCAAATGAAAGTGTCAATGACACTGTAAATCAACTTCGAAAGGGAATAATTTCATGTGTTACAGTCAATGGAGAGATTAGGAATGCGGAAAGTTGAAATGTCTAAGTAATACGAGATTATCAACATGATGAGATATATATAACCTAAAATCCAAGATGGTTGGTTTCTGGCAGCTATGTTTTCGAATGAAATTCAAAAACATTTGATAGCTTCCATCTACTAGATCAATATCTAGATTAATATGAAGTTTGGGGATGATCGGCTGAGGGAAGTGTGCCACAGAATTTAGTCATGCAAAGAGTAAAATCCAAGATGGCTGCCAGCGGACATGTTTTCTGGCCGAATGATGCCAAAATGACTCATTCCCATCTACATGTCAATATTAAAATAAATGACAAATTTATGATGATCAGGCGAACATCAGCCTGTTGCCCGTGCTAATTGAATTTTGAAATCCAAGATGGCCACTGGCAGCCATGTTTTTATGCTGAATGACCCCAAAATGACTCGTTCTCATTTACATGTCAATGTTAACATCCATGACAAATTTTATGATGATTCGACCAAAGATATGACCTGTAGCCTGTGTCAAAGGATTTATTCATACAAAGAGTAAAATCCAAGATGGCTGCCAGAGGCCATGTTTTATGGTCGAATGACCCTAAAATGACTCGTTCCCATCTACATGTCAGTGTTAACACCCGTGACAAATTGCATGATGATTCGACCAAAGATATTGACCTGTAGCCTATGTCAAACGATTAAGTCATACAAATATGGCCGAATTACAGCAAAATGACTCGTTTCCCATCTACATGTCAATGTTTACTTCCGTGCTAAAGGAAATTGTTAACGAATCACACATACGGACGACTGATACCAAGCCATGGCACTAGCTCAAACTTTACAAAGTAAAGTTCAGCTTAAAATGTTGTTGGAATCAGATATGGGGACCATCAAATCGGATTTAGTACCTTAATAGGGCATGTATCTATCCACAGCATTGGGTATAGGCATACCGGAAGGACAGACTCCTTATTCATGTGAATACTAACAATGGGATAGAGAGACAGAATAAGGAATTCAAATACAATTATCTGAGGAGAAACAAGAAGAAGAAACTAAGTGAAATGCTTCAAGACCTGCTGTGCAAATTTGTTCCAACTCGATACAAAGAATGAGTAATTACTTTATGTAGGTTAATAAACACCAGTCTGTTATACAAGTACTAGTACATGTATACTAAAACAACTCCACAGCAGTTATAAAACAAGAGCATCGCTAGGGCGTGGCAAAATACACCCGTGGTAATTTCAACAAAGGACCATAACTCTATTGAAAAATCATCCGGCAACGAAAGAAGCAAATAACACAATACGTCCAAAACCCAATACGTCCAAAACAGGCGTACAAAAACATTTATTTGAGAGAGATGACTGTTCTCATTAAACAGTTAAAGAACTACATGTAGTATTAATTACCTTTTTTTTGTCTGGAAAATTCAAGTACATGTAGCAGGTGGGTCTATATAAACATTGTGGTACAAAGATTAATAAGATCAGACAGTGAATCAAATAAAAAACTAATGTTTCGGAGAGCAAATTTAGCATAATTTGAGTCCGCAAGTTTCAATTGATGCCAGTCAGCCATGTGACGGCAATAAAAAAAATTTCAGTCTGATATTTTCAATGTTTATATTTAGGTATAAAAATAAAGAACATTAGAAAGACAGAGATGTTTAAGAAGTACAGACAGGAGATACCAAAGGAGCTGATAGAGCGTCCGACAAACGTTGTAAAACATTGCATGGAAAGATGGAGATGGCCAAATCCATTTCAAAGTAACTAATATCACCATATGTTATATATTTTTGGAACTTCTATCTGTGTGTATGTGTGTTATAGACTCGACAACTGCTCCAACTCAAATTTGGTATGTAGCTAGGCCTACTTTGATCCCGAGAACAATACGGGTAGGCCCAATTTCTCGTGCCACCGTGTCCTTGACCTTAAAGAGATATTATGTACTTGTTCGGGTACATGCAACTGATAAGTTGGTATTCCGACGAAATGACAACTGGATTAATGTAATATTCTACTGATATCACTGAAAATTTTAATCAAATCGGCTGTACCACTCCACAGAGAACTACGCTCAATTGTAAATATTTACTACTCGATTTGGGACGCATCTCTCAGCGATAAATTAACGAAAACGATTTCGCCATCAAGAATCGCCGCATTTAATTAATATTTAAGAATGACGGTGTGTGTTTTCAATTTGGATATAATATTTGAAAAAATAACTATTTTGAATCCCTTTAACCTTGCTCATATAGGCATGTTTCTGGACCTCGACCAATCGGACTAAAATTTGGTGTATTTAGGACTACTTTGATCCTACATAGCCCAGACGAAGCACACTATCTAGTTGTAATATAACATAAACGGTGTCTTGCGGGGAATAATCCAGAGACATTTAACGACCTGGCATTCAGTAGTCTTGGTGAAAGCTATTGGGAGGGGCCATTTTTCAAGTTGGACACCGAGACAGCTACATGTACCAATGATACTGAAATTTCTGACAATTATGCAGGTAAGTAATTAGTAAATATTAATATTTGCTGACGTATATTAATTTACAGAGGTTTATAATTTTTTTAAATATATATCTCCTTGCAAAGGGTGTATAACAAATATCAGCTTGGAACACGGGCGGCACTGAAACGAAAACTGAAATAAAGCAAGGATATAACTCTAGAATGGAAGGCACTTTTGAAAGCAGTCATGCAGATGGCAAACATCCATACCAAATTTCATTCAGATCCGACAAATTGTCTGCATTTTCAAACTCCCTTACAACTTTGTTGCAGAGTATAAATATTTTTCAGAACAGTGATCGATTGCATCTTTAAAACATTGTTTATTGAAAGTCTTTAATTACTCGAGGCAACTTACAGAACCAGATGGTGAAAACGCAAGGGATTACCAACAGCTACCGGACCCAAACGCAACAAAAGAAATAAGGCTAGTGAATGTAGGGGGTTGTTGCATCACATTTCTTCGATGACATATATCGCAACAGAAGAATGCCTCAATGAACTACACACGACATTAAAGGCACGTGAGGCCTTAGTTGTCGAAAATATTCATAATTGTTCCAATCACCGTAAACAGAAACACATTAAAACGCATACAGTTTCGTTCATATATACCATGACCATCGCGTAAACAGCATGTTATCATAAAGATTTACTATATTTACCAAAGCAAGAGCCTGATTGTGTAACAGAAGACAGCACAATGCTGCTGGCTAATCACACACAAATGACATAAACGCTCTTTATTCGTTCCATATCAGGAATTCACCAACAAAGAACGCTCTTTATGTTTACCATCATAATATAAACAAACACCAGAAAAGTAACTTTTTATGCTTTTGTTTACATAACAATGGTCAAATATATGACAATAACATACTGTTTATGCGATATTTCTTATTGTATACGGACAAAGTCTGTCTACATTTAGTTGTTCTTTCTGTTTGTGGCGGTTTTTGACGGGTGGAAATATTTTCACAGGATACCCACCGCCAAGGCCAACCGTACCTTTAATAAATGCAGTTGTTAATATGGAGGATGGAGCGAACAGAAGTGATGGAATCACTCTCCGGGAAGATCCTGATGGAAAGTATCAGTATACTTCAAGTACTATGTTTATGGAATCCCAACAGTAAGACTGTATTAACTCTGCCAATTACATGTATTTAAATTCTCATATTTCTCCTTATATTGAATCTTTCATTTTCTAGAGACCTAAGTGGAAATTTAAGAAACGCATAGTAACATTTATACTAATAAAACTCAATTTTGTTTGTTGCTTGCATATAGATTTTCAAAAAATGCTAATGTTATGGAACACAGATGGCAACATAGTTGGTTAGGCCAGTGTAAATCAATTACTAGATTCTCATCCAACTTTTTGGGGGGAAATTGGGGCGGGTGGCCGAATTTTATATATATTGTTTTATATTATATTAATAACTCCGTCAAAAAATAATTTTTCCGTCATCTGTATACATGTTGCACATCTTCAATATTCTTAAGTTTCAAATCTCTGGGATGAAATCTGTAGGAGGAGATGGTTACACCATGAAGATACTCAAAAGCGTGACGGACGGACGTTTCTATAGTCCCCCTTTTCTTTCAGAACGTCGGGGGACAAAAATATTACTAGGGCCATCACAATCATATTTCATGTTCCATTAAAAATGAGGCCTAGCAACAACAATTCTATCTCAAATTGTGCTTATAAATTCCAGGTGAATATTCCAATACCGGTATTTGATTATCAGAGTTCCCTAGTCAATAACCTACACACAGCAATCATGAAAGCGATGCCAGGTTTGTTGATGTTATTTTCTCCATGAGTAATAGCAATGTCTTCAGACTGAATGGCCACGTAATTTCATCTAGTGCTGTCTGTGCACTCAGGAAATAGATTGGAATACCAATTTTTTGTATATTCCTAAACAAAGGATAAACAAACCATTACAATATATGATGTACATGCATGTATATTGTTAAAAGTGAAATGCTTAAACTAGTCATTCCTGATCATTCATTTCTGTTTTTACTTTTGTTTTCACCCACATGTTACTTGTCTACTAACAGTTCGGGTATTATACAGCTTTTGATTTTTCAGTATCATACAATTCTACCTTTAAGTTTAGTCCATCGGGACCACACACAAATTCTTGGGTCTGATGATGTAGAAGAAAAATGGTAATTTAAAGGGTTGGGTAACTTGGGTTGTGCAAAAAATTTAATGTCTAAACTACAATTGTATTCTCCCACTTTAAGGATGTCCAAGTGCTACTGATGTTGAGAACATTGCAATCCCAGAAGCAATAACAGAAGTGGAGTTCGAGCACACATCAGTTGGTAAGTTTCTGCATGTGAAAAATAATTTTCTAAAATCTCCTGTCCCCTTGCCTGTGCATACCCTTATATGCAGGATCATAAACATGTTTTCAACTTGTGGTCAATATCAGACATTTTTATTTGCTAAATAGTTAACTCACCATCCCAAAGACATTCACTGTTCTCTGCAATATCCTCTGGTCAGAATTAATTGTAGCAAATAGTTCTGCAAACAAGATTCAACAATTAATTACAAACATAAATACTGGAATGATCGACTAATATCTCATGACCAGTAAATAGCAGTGCCAATTAAACAAAAATGAACTGATTTCAGTTACAGTACTCCTCCCCCAAAACTTTGTTAAGTGGTTTCCCTAGTATGTGTGTAACATTATTTTGACAGATGCACCAGAAGTCCCAAAGCACCACACAGACATGAGGAAGAATTATGAATCTAAACTGATGGAAGCGGACAGTGTTAACATAACAAGGTCCTTCCATCCGGATATATCCAGAGGAGTTCTCATGCTAGCTCTCAGTAATAAAACTGTAGGTAAGTATGTTTTATTGATTGGGCATTTAAAAGATAAGTGCTACTTTACAGCCTCCCCTTAATTTTTTGTTTGGCCACACACCTGTATTTTTAAGATGCAATAAGACTAGAACATCACTGGCCAAGGCAAAACAAAACTATGACAAAATATGTAGCAGTGAAAGCTCGGGACAAAGTTGCGTCTACGGGCAGACAGACAGGTGGAAAAGATGATTCCCAGGATATACTCCGGCTCCCACATAACTAAGTTGGGGGGGGGGGGGGTACCTTGTATAAATGAATACAAGCTTGGACCATGTACGGATAAATATAAAGCTGTTGATGATTAATGTACTAGTACATATCCCCCATCTGAAGATAAAACATATCCACTCATGATATGAAACCTATATCACAGACCAGGTTGAAGGATGGCATCGTAAGCAGCAGCTTTTCATAGCTGGTTCTCATCGGGATAATAGTTTAAATATCGTACCATGTTGTGCATTTTCGGTGAAACATAGTTGTGTAAAATCATCTCATGCAAGTTATTTGTTTATAAATATATATTCTATGATATTGTATCATGTTGTGTATGTTATGTGAAACAATTTGTTACGTCATGTTATCTTTATATATGTGTGAAATTAACATTTTGTGTCGGCTACAATTTTGTCAGGTGACTGGGAATTCTCCACCCAACTAATATATAAACTATAATCGGCATCTCTATGATGTACCCGAGTATGACACCTTGACACGAAACAATTCCTGTCGGGTGAACGGGGAGACCCCCAGCGACGAGAAAAAACTAGCCTGTAATTTAAATTAATAAAATTGTATAATCACGGTGTGACTAATTAGTGCCCGGGCAAGCCCGGGCACGCCCGGGCGCGAATCACGGTGTGACTAATTAGTGCCCGGGCACGCCCGGGCAGGTCTTGGTGGTCTCATGGGCACGCAGACAGTCTAATATGATGCCATATGGTAGTAGGATACAGAATAAGCATATATTAGGAAAATTGACTTGCTGTGTCGTCCACCGGCGGGTTTATTAACCATTTAAATGCCGATATTGACTAAAAGAACCCGGGAGAGCCCAGACGGACGCATAGACCCGACCATATTATATATTGATGACTAATGGTAGCGAGGCACTTACTAAAGGTATATATTGCAAATATTGACTCGCTATCTCGTTCGCGGCCGGCTTCATTAACCCCTTAAATGACGATATGCGCCAGAAGAACATGGCGCAAGCCCGGGCACGCCCGGGCAGGTCTTGGTGGTCTCATGGGCCCGCAGACAGTCTAATATGATGCCATATGGTAGTAGGATACATAATGAGCATATATTAGGAAAATTGACTTGCTGTGTCGTCCACCGGCTGGTTTATTAACCATTTAAATGCCGATATTGACTAAAAGAACCCGTGAGAGCCCAGACGGACGCATAGACCCGACCATATTATATATTGATGACTAATGGTAGCGAGGCACTTACTAAAGGTATATATTGCAAATATTGACTCGCTATCTCGTTCGCGTCCGGCTTCATTAACCCCTTAAATGACGATATGCGCCAGAAGAACATGGCGCAAGCCCGGGCACGCCCGGGCAGGTCTTGGTGGTCTCATGGGCCCGCAGACAGTCTAATATGATGCCATATGGTAGTAGGATACATAATAAGCATATATTAGGAAAATTGACTTGCTGTGTCGTCCACCGGCGGGTTTATTAACCATTTAAATGCCGATATTGACTAAAAGAACCCGGGAGAGCCCAGACGGACGCATAGACCCGACCATATTATATATTGATGACTAATGGTAGCGAGGCACTTACTAAAGGTATATATTGCAAATATTGACTCGCTATCTCGTTCGCGGCCGGCTTCATTAACCCCGTAAATGACGATATGCGCCAGAAGAACATGGCGCAAGCCCGGGCACGCCCGGGCAGGTCTTGGTGGTCTCATGGGCCCGCAGACAGTCTAATATGATGCCATATGGTAGTAGGATACATAATAAGCATATATTAGGAAAATTGACTTGCTGTGTCGTCCACCGGCGGGTTTATTAACCATTTAAATGCCGATATTGACTAAAAGAACCCGGGAGAGCCCAGACGGACGCATAGACCCGACCATATTATATATTGATGACTAATGGTAGCGAGGCACTTACTAAAGGTATATATTGCAAATATTGACTCGCTATCTCGTTCGCGCCGGCTTCATTAACCCCTTAAATGACGATATGCGCCAGAAGAACATGGCGCAAGCCCGTGCATAAGCGATACCATTCTTATACAATATTGCAAACATCTAGCACATAATGGGTCACCCACTAAGACAGGGGCCGTGTAGTAGATGCACATCTAGTTAGATCTGTTCAATAACATAGCTTTCGGCATCAGGCCTTCATCAGTGATGATATATCATCACTGACGAAGACCTTGTGCAGAAAGCTATGTTATTGGGTAGAACTATGCAAACAGTTTGAAAAAGTTTTGAATTATATATCTATTCACGTGTATGTATATATTATACTTTCAATTGTGCTATTAGTAGGTATGATTGTTATATATCTTGTGGTTCTCATATGTGTTTTGCTTGTTATATATTATTCATAAATTGTTTCATGAACATTCCTGGAAATCATATATGCACGAACTGTGAGAAACAAATTAGTTAGAAATCAATCACTCTTGAAGTTTAACATATGAACATTCCGCCAATCACCCAATTGTTACTAACTAGTTTTAGCATCCTTTGTTAACTGTAAACATTTGAAAATGTCCGATAAATCTTTCGAAAATACACATATATATGGAAGTTCGAGTGATTAGATTTCCGGGAAATGTTCTAAACAATTTGACAAAATTATATTCATTTGCCCTATATTGCAAACACGTGTATATATGTGTGGCTTATATAGTACTGTTGGTGGACATTTTTCGTTTCAGCTGTTGTGAGTTTTCCCCATAAATGCTTTTATACTATCATGTACATATTGTTTCCCGAACATTCCTGGAAATTATACGCGCATACACAAATATTCTGTTTATTTGAGAATTTAGAAATTTTAACTGATCTATACACAGAACAACTTATTTGAAGATAGCTATTCTGTTTTTCTCGGACAAAATGTCCTGCAATTTTAAGTTCTATAACTTACCAAAAGGGAAAATATAGAGATTAATGGAATATAAATTATGCATGACGCATAGTTTCATTTCTGAAATTGAAATGACAATTATTTGGATGGAGTTTTGTTATCGTACTTCTGTCTCCATTATAGTAATATCATTCAAGCGATTCTATTTCCGGGAAATGTTGTGCACAGTATGATTTTTACTTGCAAATATATTTATGTATAAAATGTTTCAAGGTGATGTGATATATATATATATATATATATATTTTTTTTATTTACTGATAGTGCCGTTTAGATGAAATAAAGTTTATAAGTTCTCTAAAACCTTATTATTTATTCCCGTAGTTCACCCCGTGTACGTAGTATATCGCCAAACCCGAAGGTATCACCGAACCCGAGAAGTCTCCAGGGTTCTTCTAGTTAATATCGGCATTTAAATGGTTAATTAACCCGCCGGTGGACGACACAGCAAGTCAATTTTCATAATCTATGCTTATTCTGTATATATCCTACTACCATACGACATCATATTAGACTGTCCGCGGGCCCATGAGGCCATCAGGGCCTGTCCGGACTTGCCCGGGCTTTCCCGTGCTCTCTTGGTGCATATCGTCATTTAAGGGATTAATAAAGCCGGCCGCGAACGAAATAGCGAGTCAATATTTGCAATATACCTTTAGTAAGTGCCTCGATCCCATTATTCATCAATATATAATATGATCGGGTCGCTGTGTCAGTCGAGGCTCTCCCGGGTTCTTTAAGTTAATATCGGCATTTAAAGTGTTAATAAACCCGCCGGTTGATGACACAGCAAGTAAATGCTTATTCAGAATCCTACTACCGTACGGAATCATATTAGACTGTCCGCGGGTTCAGGAGGCAGCCAGGGCCTGTCCGGGCTTACCCGGGCTTGCCGCGTTCTTCTGCCTCATATCGTTATTTAAGGGGTTAATGAAGCCGACGGCGAACGAGATAGCGAGTCAATATTTGCAATATACCTTTAGTAAGTGCCTCGCTACCATTAGTCATCAATATATAATATTATCAGGTTTCTGTGTCCGTCCGGTCTCTCCCGGGTTCTTTTAGTTAATATCGATATTTAGAGGGTTAATAAATCCGCCGGTGGACGACACAGCAAGTCAATTTTCAAAATATATGCTTATTCTGTATCCGACTACCATATGACATCATATTAGACTGTCTGCGGGCCCATGAGACCACCAGGGCCTGCCCGGGCTTGCGCCATGGTCTTCTGGCACATATCGTCATTTAAGGGGTTAATGAAGCCGGCCGCGAACGAGATAGCGAGTCAATATTTGCAATATACCTTTAGTAAGTGACTCGCAACCATTAGTCATCAATATATAATATGGTCGGGTCTATGCGTCCGTCTGGGCTCTCCCGGGTTATTTTAGTCAATATCGGCATTTATCTGGTTAATAAACCCGCCGGTGGACGACACAGCAAGTCAATTTTCATAATATATGCTTATTCTGTATCCTACTACCATATGACATCATATTAGACTGTCTGCGGGTCCATGAGATCACCAGGGCCTGCCCGGGCGTGCCCGGGCTTGCGCCATGTTCTTCTGGCGCATATTGTCATTTAAGGAGTTAATGAAGCCGGCCGCGAGCGAGATAGCGAGTCAATATTTGCAATATACCTTTAGTAAGTGCCTCGCAACCATTAGTCATCAATATATAATATGGTCGGGTCTATGCGTCCGTCTGGGCTCTCCCGGGTTATTTTAGTCAATATCGGCATTTAACTGGTTAATAAACCCGCCGGTGGACGACACAGCAAGTCAATTTTCATAATATATGCTTATTCTGTATCCTACTACCATATGACATCATATTGGACTGTCTGCGGGTCCATGAGATCACCAGGGCCTGCCCGGGCGTGCCCGGGCTTGCGCCATGTTCTTCTGGCGCATATTGTCATTTAAGGGGTTAATGAAGCCGACCGCGAGCGAGATAGCGAGTCAATATTTGCAATATATACCTTTAGTAAGTGCCTCGCTACCATTAGTCATCAATATATAATATGGTCGGGTCTATGCGTCCGTCTGGGCTCTCCCGGGTTCTTTTAGTCAATATCGGCATTTAAATGGTTAATAAACCCGCCGGTGGACGACACAGCAAGTCAATTTTCACAATATATGCTTATTCTGTATCCTACTACCATGTGGCATCATATTAGACTGTCTGCGGGCCCATGAGAACACCCGGACCTGCCCGGGCTTGCCCGGGCTTGCCCGGGCGTGCCCGGGCGTGCCCGGGCACTAATTAGTCACACCCGCGTGTTTGATACTCGTGTATGAGTATGCTATCTATTTCTCACATAATAGATTATCGTGCAGTTCTAAGTGCCATGAATTTGTTTGCCATCCGCCGAAGTTTAATGCCAAAGTCGATCTAGTTTTATATATATCACTCTATTCGCTGAAAGATGGTGCAAATTTTGACCAATCAAGCGTGGCACCAGTCTAGAGCTCATCTACAGTAATGCCCTATATAATCGACTCCTTAACCAAAGCAGAATTATGGGTAACTTTTCAGGATTTAGTCGGAAATATGGCTTGTTGCCATTCATCGGAAAGCTCTCACTGATTTCCGACTAAATCCTGAGAAGTTACCCAAAATTCTGCTGTGGTTAAGGAGTCGATTATTTAAAGCATTACAAGGATGTTCGATGTTATCAAATGTGCCATCCTTTCGAGTAAAGTGCTGACCGTATAATAGTTTTAATTACTAGTGATTGTTATTTCTCTGATAGGTTGGCAATGCCCCACTGCTGAATCGTTTTGATGTATATGTAGCGCGATCAGTGATATGTAGTAACCTCTACGTGCACATGTAATATATACTGCAGTGGCTAACACGCCACGAGTTAGGCATTCGCAAAGGACTTGACGCTCGTTTTTCATTACATTTTCACCGAAGAATTTGTCTGTGTCTACTCTGCGAAAACTCTTGGAATTTCACATATCCTCATATCCGTCGTATATATAATTGGTATAGCTATTGAGAGAGCACGAAAACAATAGATTGCAATACACATGAGAGATTTAATGTGTTTTATTTGTTTGTGTCCCTTTTGGTTCCAAGAACAGCTAGTATTTGTCTGTTATTCCACACAAATTAATATACTGTTGTCTTGGCTCAACGGGAGGAATATGCATGTGTGTCATAACGTTCAGTTGATTTTTTAATTGCATGATACAACATCATATATAATACAATGAAGAATAAGGCAGCCACATATATTTTGCCCAATGAAAACAACTGTTAATATGCTTGCTGGTCCAGTCAAGCAGAGAGCAGTCAACTGGAAATAAAAGTAGGTCATAGTATTCAGATATAGAAGTCAGCTGGTATTTGGATAAGGATTCATGGCCTAGATTTCAGCTCTGCTCAATTATGCATTGATCAACATGCATAACATGACCATTCTCAATTATAAAAAAAATATTTATGTGTTGATGTCTTTCTAAGTGAAAATAAATATGACATTTCTTGAATCACGAACAAATTAAGTTTACTCTAAAATCTCCAGATATGATGTCATTGATATATAAACTACATCTTTGAACAAACTATATTTTACCATTTTATAATAAAACAGCCAAATTTTAAATAGTTTGTGCCTTAAACGTATAGTAAATTGGTTGATAATTCCCAACGTGTTGATGTTTTTAGTTATCACGTCACAATAATCCCTTGTACCTAGATAGATTTTTAGAGATGAATTTTAAATATCGGCTGGCCCATAACCTTACCATATCGCTAGGGTTGGTACATATGTCCTGCGAACCCAGTTTTATCGTGCTCCCATTTTACTTCGTCGCTTAGTTCGAATTTGATGCAATAATTAAGCCTACAGGTGAGTCGATAAAAGGGGAAGAGTCTTCTATTACACACTTCAACAAACTGAGATGTACCCCAGATGCGCCATAATGTAATAGGTCCTTTATGTACACTAATTTGCAAATGAATAACAAGTAGGATTTTACTTTCATCGGTCTACACGCGAATCGACCAGGTATCTTCTATTCTGTGATGCCTTTCACGTGTTGGAAAGCGATATTGGTTATCTTTTGTCGGGAATTTTCAGGCAAATTTGCCTATTAAATACTAAACAGAAGCAGCCGAGAACTGGGTGGAAGGACATACACAATGGAAGCAAGTACATCTGTTTGAAAGGTTGTGTTACATTCAGTAGTTGAGACACAGAACCAAAGCATTGAATTCCCTCAACAACGCAACATCGTGAAGACGAGTAGGCCGGTTTCCAACGAAAACAAATAAAGACGACGCAGTCGATACCTGAAACAATTGTTAGCAGTTGAATTGAATTTGTTTAATCTCAATAAAACCGTACATATTCATACAGTATTTGAGATACAATATCAAATACAGTTTCAGATTTCCAACAAAACACACACACAAATACAACGTAGAGTAAGTAATGTTCGCGATCGTTTCTCAGCTCCTCAATGTGGGAGATGACCCTGAGATTATTTCCTTAAATTTTGATCGCCATGTGGTCATAATTTTTATCTATTAGTGGCAATCAAATCATTCGTCGTCCAGAAACACTGGACGCTTGTGAAACATAAAGCGCTAGGCTATGAACTGATAACAGCATAATTAAGTAAAAAATATTCACGGCACGTAGTCCCTTAGCCTCATTACTTTGAGTAGCAAGAATGATTATCTCACAAAACGTCGTCAATTCTGCGAAAAGATTATTAGACCGTCCGAAAACATTACGACAACAAATAGCTATTCGTAAAAAAAATTCTGTTCTCGTTATATATATATATATATTTCCGGTGGAATTATCCAACCAACATATCCTCGCGCAATTACGCACATAATCGACCTATCATGTGAAATAGGTACATAATGCTTATTCGATTCTGAAGTAAGCAGATAATGGAGTCATATCCGTTATTTCGTTTAATGTCGTGGGCCAGAGTGAAAACGCATGTTAAATAGCGTACACCTGATAAATCGTGAGTTGGCTTATTTGTGTCATTCTCCGCACATAATCAACTTAGAATCGCCTCATAATGAGTCGATAATGTGACTAAAATACTCTCATTTTCAGCATGTGATCATTTTCTAAATTTCAGATTTTATCTACCTAAAACAAGTTATATTATAAGCAGATAATGTGCGGGTTTTCGGGAGAACAGACTGAAGCAACGCTTACAACAATTCGAGGTATAGAAATAATCAGATTTAAACAATCGATTAATAATTGCTCTGACCTTTGACGTACAGTTCCCTCGACTCAAATCACACCCGAATCAGAAGAAATATAATTTATGGTTGTTAAATAGGACAAGGTATTATAATAGCTGTGTTTTAATTTAGGCGGATGATAGCCGAGCATTAAACACTGCAGTAGTATTGGGAGCTGTACAAAGAGGAAAGATTGGTGATAGGTCAGCATGTTCTCCAGAAAATAAGCTCACAACGAACGCTCTTTATAATGTGTTCTCACTTGCAACTTGTCACACACTTACGCTCATAATCGAGCTATAATGTGAAATATGTACAGAATGTGATTAAGTGATTCTGAAATAAGCAGATAATAGAGTCATGGCCGTTATTTCGTTTTATGGCACGGGCCACAGTGAAACCACATGTTAAAGAGCCTACACCTGAAAAGTCGTGAGTTGGCTTATTTGTGTCATTATGCGAACACAATCTGCTTAGAATCGCCTCATTATGAATTGATACTGTTACTAGAATGCTTGCATTGTTAGCACATTATCGGCTCAACATGAGGCGATTGTAAGTAGATGATCTACCTAAATTAAATTCTATTATAAGCAAATAATGTGCGGCTTTTCGGCCTATTTTCGAATCAATATGAACCTGTTAATATTTAGGTCCAATGTGAACCTATTTGTACGAGGATATATTGGATAGGCATACAGTTGCTGGGTTTCTGAAAACTGTATACTGGAATGTACAATATCAGGTTATCAATAGTCAAAATTCAACACATCACTGCAGCAATGAAAGACGAAACAAACAAAGAAACAATATAACAACCCATCACTCAACAGACACGAGGGCGGCTCGTGGCGGAGACCGAGCAGTAAATAGTGAATAACATAGTATGATAATGTATTTGAGACACTGCGGGGCTGTGGTGGGGAAGGATTATCCATTATATAAATGCACACATGCAGTCTTATATTTCGAATTAAACCGTTTAGTATTTTCAAAGTATAGATATACAGTATTAAAGAGAGTATTATTTGTTGCAGCCCTGTCTGAATTATTTCCATACAGTAAGGCTCTAACATTTATAACCACATTCAGGTTAGTTGGTGAATTATACATGTCTGTCCGTTAAAATAATGCACAGTGCATAAAAAAAAGTTCAGTATCTTCATCAAAATAGCCCCATCTACAACAGCAGTCATCAGTGAGAAATTGATCAAACATAATAATGTGCAATATGATCACTACAGCCCACTGCATATATGTGTTGAGCGAATGATTGGATTTAATCTTGACAACTAAATAGTACGCAGTGCATGAAATAATGTTCGGTATTTTCATCAAAATAGCCAAAGTTACAAGAACAATCATCAATGAGAAATTGATCAAACATAATAATTTTCAATAAGATCACTGCAGCCTACTACATGTAAGTGTTGAGCGAATTATTTGATTTAATCTTGTATTTTTATAGTAACATTTAGAAACGACATGCTAATTTCGGCGAAGTTCATATTTACTCTGTGATATAGAGCTACTTTAGCATAACATTTTTCTTGAATTGTTCCATAATTCAATACCAGAAGGAAATCGTGGTCGGATTCGTCATATCCGGTTTAAACCTCCGAGTTTAAACCTGGTTTAAACCTACATTGGCGGTCCAGCCAAACTGGGTCTAAGGGGGCGTTTTTGTCGTTCAGTTACTAACTAATTGACAACTCGATTTGGTGATAAGAGCATACAGTCAAACTACTCTCTTACCTATCGGACAAAAAGACAAGTCGATATAATGGTTATTGACATGTCATAAATTATCACGAACGCGTGAACTATTTATTTATTCATTGATAAACGAGTATAGCTCATTGACCATTAATCCGATCTCTTTGTGGATTTAAATCAATCTGACAAAGGCCATGTCTCTCAACGTGAGCAAGATAGTTGTAAAAATCATCTTGAAGGAACATGTCCATATCTGAGCAAAGCTCGCGTGTGAATGAATCAACAGTGACATGATAACACCAGTCGCCACTTAGACACGCCCTAACTCGAGATAATTTACAGCTCCACCCCTTGATTGATTGACAATTCTAAACCGCGGTGAAGAAAAGACAGATTCGTCATCTCAAGTTTGGCCTCGGTAAAGCTGGTTTAGCTGGACCGCCGAATTAGAGTGTTTAGTTGCCGGTTTAAGCTTATAAAACGCAAACAAAATATCGACATTGACAAAAACTTATCCCCACACGCTTTATAGGTGTGAGTGCTTCTCGCTTCTCGCTTATAAATTTCCAATCAAAATATGTCGCTGTCGTAATTATTGATTTTCGCAATCAATAAAACGAGGCGGTCCGCATTAGGAAAGTACGATTAATTATCTTGACGATACAGAGCCACTACTGCTAAACCACTGGTCTGGCTGGACCAGGTTTAAACTAGAGATGACGAGTGCGTCACTTAGACCTGCGGTCGCGGGTTTAAACCACGGATTGTGCTGACTCACGGCGGTTTAAACCTAGAGGTTTACGTAGACCAGGTTTAAACCTGATATGACGAATCGGGCCAATGAGTTTAGATAGCTCTTTAACGGCTTGGTGATATGTTCATATTTGGAAATATCATCACAATTCCTTAACGGGTAATCACTAATTTCTTAGATACTTCTGGGAATTTGTAAAGATATATACGGAGGACGGAATGGTATAGGGTCATGTGCGTCGATTCTGTTCCTCATCAAACATCTCTCGTGAAGTGGAACATTGTCTGTTTTTCGTATATCAAGGACTAACTTGTCAGTCACCGAATAATGTCACTGATGGTTCTCAATGCGTCCAATTGCAACGATTCCATGTCACCAGCAGATCATAATGAACAATACCCGCGTATTCAAATACTGGAAATATAGACAACTTGTATAAAGTATTAACTGCTTGTCTGGACACATTGTATTTGAGACTACGTATGAAATATATCATGGGTCTGCTATGGAATAAAAGACCTGGATGTTTTTGTCTATCAACTTCCAGAACTTATTCACTCAAAAGGTATAAAGAACAATGAGTATCCGAACTGTTTGTGTTTTCGTGAGCTTCATTTCATTGGTCATGTGGTTGCCCACTGGCCTATTCAATTGAGGTCTCGATTCCACATAGTGGCTGCCATCAAGTAGCATCTGTATACAGTCGTATATTCGATTCGATCCCATCTACAAGGTTACTAGTGAAGATATTAATCGTACGAGGTCATAATTGATACCTCCGAAGGACTCCTGTCGGAACGGAACAACCCTAGCGTAAGAATGATATCCATTTGCAACTGTAACTTAAGTTCTACAAGAGAGATAGTTCTTAAACAAGCAAGAATTTCTCAACGGAATCCGATGTGATACATTTTATGAAGTAACCCTATGTCATATTCCATCAAATGCCTTACTTATATGACAGAAGACGAATCGAATTTTTGCTATATCATTCAAAGATCTCTGAATGTTTGCATAATATCAATTAAATGGACATGTGTACTGTCACCTGAAATAAAACCAGACTGGACGTATGTGATTAAACTGTTACAACTTATAAGCATGGTTAAAAACAACTATTTCAAAAACATTACTTATATATATTGGTCTATAATTTTCCTTTGTGTTCACGGAATCCTTTTATGAATAGCCATATTTAACATTGGTATGTTTCAATATTCTAGGAAGTATGACTACATGAACAAATTAAAGACTTCAGTTATAGGTACAGCCAAGACATATGCCATAGTCTTTAAAATTAAATTACTGATGAGATCTGGATCTGCCGCCTTACCAATATTCAAGTTTTTCCATAACTTTCGATACTTCTGATTCACTAAAGACACATGACTCCAATTTATTCTCGTTCCTTTTTCTTGAAACATTTTGTTTGCACAATATACAAAAGGGATTGGGGCACAAGTTTTTGCAACTTATGAAGCCCCTCTCCCAACACAATATAACAACACACATGAAATCAAGATGACGATACAAACGTATTTACATGGCGATAAGTTTTGAGGTACTTAATATGTATTGCCTTCCAGAGATTATCGGGCTAGATCTAGGTTGGCTATTGGCCGAGGAAATTCGTATTTAAAGAATGCCACTGTATAATGGATGTTTTGTACGATTGGTGCGAGTGCTAATATAATTAGCTATTATTGGTATTTGTATTATGGAGGTAAACTAGTTTTGGCTACTGTTGTACAATACAGATAACTATTATATAAATCAGAACGAAATGTTCGAATGTGAGGTTTGTCCATATGTGAGGTGACTGCCACGTGACAAATTTTAATTCCGGAAACAATTTTAAGTGGATCTGAGAGTAAAACAAAAATGATCATTTAGAGATCGAAACGCTTAGTCGCTGCAATATATTGCTGTGATGAGAAATAATTTCTTATTTTTTTAAGACGAGACATGGGGTATTATTCCACACATGAGTTCTGCAGTATCGCTTATTGTGATATTTTCACGGGTCAGTTTCTCAGAAAATTCGGTGCGCTCTCTTTGGTACAATGGGCTCGTTCCTTTTAAGGAGAGGCAAGGATTTGCTGGCATTCGCATATGAAATTTGACTATCTAAGTGGTTATTTAAACAATTAGCAATATATGGGTGTGTAGAACTACATCATGTCCAAACAGTGGTGGGAATATAAAGTCTGCTTTACGTTGTTTGTTTGTTTTTTAAACTCGTTCATAAATTTCCACCACTGTTTGGACTAAACATTTTATTCAGAGTCGTGTTCCCACATTCATTTCATATCATATTCTGCTTTAACATTCCTTATCTGTTCAATCTTTACATTTCTAATGTTCCTAAAACCTTCCTAATGTTTTGGAGTAGGCCTATCACTATCACAGCATTTACCTCTTTCCTGAGCAGTGTTTCTTCTGTTCATTTGTTGTCTCAATTGTAGGTTAAAGCCTCAAGGCGGTTTGCGCTCCAAAATACACCTAATATTATTCGCTTTTGAATTTTTCTCAGTACCGGTATCGAAATAGGTCGATAAATATCTGAACTACCTTTCTACCAACACTAAGCGACTCCAAAAAAAGACGCAGTGAAGTAATGGAAAATACAACTGTGAATACGGCGTTTGTGTACCAAACACAAAACAGCCATTTGCACAACATGGAACAGAAAAGAGCGTTACGTGGTAACCTATTCCTGTTATGGTAGCAATAAAGAGCGTTTATTTTACTTCTGGCAAAAAGTTGAAAACTGCTGAAAATGGCTGTAACTTTGGCAAGTGTTTTCCAGAGCATATGCAGACATTATATCAAGAGTTAGTTTATTTATGGATCTATCGTATCCGTCGCTCCAAAGTACGTAGAAAAACATTTTGCAGGTTCGAATGAGCCATGTCCGTTTAATCAATGTTTATCTCTTGTGCGAAACGTAGCAATCTTGTTAGGTATAAATCTACTCGCATGCTCTGTGATATAAGTATGGAGTTTTTCAACAATCCTCATTCAAACGGACATGACTCATTCGAGCATTCAGATTGTGTCTACGTAATTTAGAAGTATGCGATACGTTTACAAATACACAGATGTACCGGCTTCGTATACTCTGCAAAATACTTGCCATGGCCACAACCATTTTCCAGTTTTCATGTTTTTGCACAGAAGTGCTCTTTATTTCTACCATATCAGGAATAGTCTACCGCGGAAAGCTCTTTTCTGTACCACGCCGTGCAAATGGCTGGTTTTTTTTTTATCATTTGGGACCCAAACAATGTATTCAAAGTATTTATCGACCTATTTCGATACCGGAAAAAATTGGAAAGCGAATATTTTAAAGTGTATTTTGGAGCGCAAACCCCCAGGCATAATACAGCATTGCAGTCCAAGTTTCTCATTCATTTATTAAACGGACATGGCTCATTCGAACCTCCAAACTTTGTTCTACGTAAATTGGAGCGACGGATATTATAGGTCGATAAATAAACGGAACTATTGATAAACCGGTTTCATGTGCTCCGTAAAACACTTGCCAAAGTCAGCCATTTTTCAGCCGTTTTCAACTGTTGGCCAGAACTCAGACAAACGCTCTTTATTTATACAATATCAGGAGTAGACTACCACGAAACCCTCTTTTCTGATACATGTCACGCAAATGGCTGTTTTGTGTTTGGGACCCAAACGCCGTATTCACAGTTGTATTTTTCATTACTTTAATGTGTAATTTTTGGGTTACATAATGCTCGTAGAAAGGTAGTTCAGATATGTATCGACCTATTTCGAGACTGAGAAGAATTCACAAGCGAATACTATTATGTGTATTTTGGAACGCAAACCGCCATGCGGTGCAGTGGCTCTAAGCCACACATATCCAGATCTGCCTTTTGAATGAGGTCAAAATAGATCGTTTTAGAGTAAGATAAGATAAGATAAATTTTATTTAAAAATCGGAGGTATTTAAACATATTACAAACACAAGCTCACAAATACAAGTAACACCAATACATGTACCATTATGGTCGCTACTAATTAGTGGTAGTAATCCACAACTGGCAACAAAGATATGACATGAAGTAATTATTAGATGATTCAATCAATGTTTTGGAATTTAGAGTCACACGTGTATGTTCCCTTGTCAATTGTGTTATTATGTGAATCACTTCAATGGATCGAACTTTTGGATGCGTGGTTTCAGAGCAGTTAGCATCTGTCGGTCATGCTATGTCTATTTGTGACCCGCCATATCAAATCCAGTCGTAAGTCGGGAATTTTTTGGCCCTGTGTCAATGCATTCCCTTATATATGCGAGTCGACCATAGGTCGCCTCGCATATATAAGAGAATGCATTGGTCTAACAATTTATTACAATTTTAATAATTTTTTCTTGTATTCTTTAACAATTTTATAATTTCACCCATACAGAGCCCCATACAAACATGAGCAGACGACACTCTTCTATATGCTTCTATATATATGTGTGGGGCTCCCTGTAGGGTAATGGATGTTTTTTTTTATTTTATGTTCTAAAAATTGTAAGAAACATTTATTTTAAACAAATGATAAAAAATTGTTAGGCCAATGCATTCTCTTATAGTCCAGGCGCTTGGTGTTAGAATTGCACAAATTATGATAAAAGCATGAAACTTGGCACATAAGTTCCTTAGGTCATACTGATCATTTTCAGATATTGACCCCATCAAGATTTGGCCCCGCTTAGCAACGGTTGCTAGGCAACTACCCGAAAGTATAAAATGCTCATATAAGGATGGATTACAGTATTTCATTCAACGTTAGTTGTTGTGGATTGCATATTTGAGTTTTATTTGTGACATAGGATCAATTACAAAGACTTGTGACCTTGTTTCCTATCATAATGACCATAACAACCGTTGCTATGCAGCTACCCAGACAGTAACTTTTATATTTGGCACTCTTCTCTGACATTTTGGTACCAGAATTGGTGGTAGATTAGTCTGAAATACATTTTATATACGCTAATACACCACACAGTGTATATTATATAGGGAGGGATAGTTGCTATGGTTGGAAGGTGTCATTGCGACCATTCTTAAGAGACCAACCCATATTATTTTTAAATTTCAAAAGCATCAATGACTATAATGCAAGTTGTGGCTGATAAACAAAATTGACCATTCTATCTTATATACATTGAATACTAACATTTCTGACGCACCTTTATTAATTGTTACTATTTTATCGAGATGGGACTCTCCTTAGAAAGGGATGCTAGGCATCTACCCGAAATAATAAAATGTCTCTATGGGGATGATTTACCGCATTTAATTGAACTGTAGTAGTTGTTAATTACATATTGGAGGTTTAGTTGTGACATATTATGACAAACAATGGTGTGTGACATCAATTTATATCATGTTGTCCATAACAACCATTACTATGCAGCTACACTTTTTTTCTCAGTGACATTTTGAGGCCTTCTCGGTGATGTTTCGGGGCTAAACTGCACAGCAAGTTAGTCTACAGGACCTTTAACGTGTGCCCACACATTATGAAGTGTATATTGTATAACTGATACAGAATTACTAAGGATAGCAGGTGGTAATCGGACCATTGCTAGGGGCTCACCCTCCAATTTATTATAAATCTTCACTGGTCATAACACTTTGTAAATTACTAAATGCCTGGCAGAAATACTTAACACTATGTGTACTACCATGGAATCGATAGTTATCTGGTTTTCATCGCACCGACATTCATTGTCTCTTTAGCAATGTTTGCTAGGTAACTACAACCCAGTAAAATAATCCAATTGACAATCTGTGGTCATGTTTACAAACTTACGAATATTTGAGGTAAAATACATTTTTTTAGCTGATTCCAATGAAGATGATTGGTCTTAAAATTATGTATGCCTGATGGGTCATGACATGACCAAAGAATGAGCGTGTATACATATTGGTCACACCCATGCCCATATAGCCACTCAAGGTATACATATACACCCCACTTCTGACCAGAGTCACTCCATGTGTACATAGTATAACATCAATGGCCACAAAACCTTTTGATACCCTGCAAACCGGCCATTCATACACTCCAGGCTTTAATATGCACCTCACCCATGACAAGCATACACCACATGTATGACCATACAGTCACTCTCTGCATACCTATTCACTCCACCGTTGGCCATAGTCACTCCCTGTATACACATTCGCCACACCATCACCATATGGCCACTCAAGATATACATACTAGTATACACCAAACCCATAATCATAGAGTCACTCCATTGTCTCCAAGTATACATAATACACCCCACCAATGGCCATACAGCCTTTCTATATTGAACAATGCCCCGTACACTTGACCATACACTCCAGGCTTGAATATACACCTCACCCATGGTAATCATACACCACATTTATGACCATACAGTCACTCCTTGCATACCTATTCACTCCACCATTGGCCATATGGTCACTCCCTGTATACGTAGTCGCCACACCCTTGGCCATATAGCCACTAAAGATATAATTTACTCCAAGTATGCATATGCACCCCACCAATGGCCATACAGCCTTCTATATATACCAATAGCCCGCACACTCGGCCATTCACACACTCCAGGCTTGAATATACACATCACCATGGAAATGATACACCAAATGTATTATCATACAGTCACTCCTTGTATACCTATTCACTCCACCATTGGCCAAAGGTCACTCACTCCCTGTATACCTAGTCACCACAGCCATATAGCCACTCAATATATACACATACACCACTCCCATAACCAATTGAGTCACTGCAAGTATATATATGCATCCAACCAATGGCCATACAGCCCTTCTATATATACCATGACCACGAACACTCGGCCGTTCATACACTCCAGGCTTGAATATACACCTCACCCATGACAATCATACACCAAATGTATTACCATGCATGCAGTCATTCCGTGTATACCTATTCACTATACCATTTGGCCATACGGTCACTCCCTGTACACCTATTCGCCACACCCATGGCGATACAGCCCGTCAATATATTCTTATACCATGTACACGACCATTTATGCACTCCAGACTTGGATATACACCTCACCCATGATAATTCAGCCACACACTGTATACGTATACACCACATTTGTGACCACACAGTCACACCTTGTATACATATCCACTCCACCATTGGCCCTATGGTCACTCCCTGTATACCTATTTGTCATATACATGGCAATATAGCCACTCACAATATTCATATACACCCCGCACTTGACCATAGCTTCACTCCATGTATACATATACACCCTAACATTGGATGTATATACCAATACCCTTCACACATGGCCATTTGTACACTCCATACTTGCATATACACATCAGTGACATCACCCATGACAATTCAGCCACTCGCTGTATACTAATAAACACCATCCATGAGCATACATCTACTCCCTGTATACATATACACACACCTATGACAATATATCAGCAACAGAAAATAATCATATACATGCATATACATCCATACCACAATGGAACTTCATATGTACTCATACGCCAGCCAATGACCAACCATCTACACAGGTATACATATACACTTCAACAATCATGAGCATAGTCATTCCATGTATACCTATACACATTGCCCATAAGCATTCAACCGCTCCCTGTTTGTCCATACACCCTACCCATGATCATACAGCCAACATATCATATGTATACATATAAACCCAGCCATGACAATACAGCCACCCAAGGTGCACCTGTGCATCCCAGACATGACCATACAGTCACTCCATATATACATAAACAACACAGAAAACTATGTAGCTACTCTTTTTATACCCATGCACCACTTCAATGACCATATATTATAGCCACTCCATGCAGCTTCCATGTATACATATTCACCTCGCACATGACCTATCCTTATACATCCATACATCTCAATGTGGACCCCACCCATTACCATATAGCCACTCCTTGTATAACTATTTACCTCACATCACCACACAGTCACTTCCTGGCTGCCATTTCAACATACACCATTATTAAGTCAATCAATGTTGATGCTAATGTGCAACAGTAGCCAAATAATATGCTCCCGCTCAGTTCTGTTTCTGTGCATTTCCTTTCAAAACCTGGCCAGAGACACTTTTGGCAAAATTCCACACTGCAACCTTTAAAATTAATTTGTCATAACTCATAAGGTACTCTGACAACCAGAATATAACATTAATTTTAGTTGTAAGTTGATTAGTAACATGGTTGATAACCAACAGAGTCACAATTTGCTACTTTTTCGGAACAGCAGAGAATAATGTATATGTGGAAAATCTACTCTTTTTTTTACCAAATCTGGTTACCATTTGCAAGCCATCTTGGGTAATTTGTCTACAAAACACATCAGTGTGACATATTTAGGACAGAATAGTATAATAAACACTTTTGATACCAATGATAGTTCCATTTTACTTGAAAACAATGGTCCAAACCTGAAAAGTTAATTTTAGCTGATTTTGATGCCAAATCTGTGATAGAAAAATCCAACAATTCTATAATGTCACTGGTTAAAATAGTAACAATTAATAAAGGTGCATCAGAAATGTTAGTATTCGATGTATATAACATAGAATGGTCAATTTTGTTCATCAGCCACAACTTGCATTATGGTCATTGATGCTTTTGAAATTTAAAAATAATATGGGTTGGTCTCTTAAGAATGGTCGCAATGACACCTTCCAACCATAGAAACTATCCATCCCTATATAATATACACTGTGTGATGTATTAGCGTATATAAAATGTATTTCAGACTAATCTACCACCAATTCTGGTCCCAAAATGTCAGAGAAGAATGCCAAATATAAATTTTACTGTCTGGGTAGCTGCTTAGCAACGGTTATGGACATTATGATAGGAAACAAGGTCACAAGTCTTTGTAATTGATCCTGTGTCACAAATAGAACTCAAATATGCAATCCACAACAACTAACGTTGAATGAAATACTGTAATCCATCCTTATATGAGCATTTTATACTTTCGGGTAGTTGCCTAGCAACCGTTGCTAAGCGGGGCCAAATCTCGATGGGGTCAATATCTGAAAATGATCAGTACGGTCCAAGGAACTTATGTGGCAAGTTTCATGCTTTTATCATAATTTGTGCAATTCTTACATTTTCATGCACCAAGCGCCTGGACTATTATATGTGCGAGGCGACCTATGGTCGACTCGCATATATAAGAGAATGCATTGGCACAGGGTAAAAAAAATCCCGACTTACGACTAGATTTGATATGGCGGGTCACATTTGCCATTAAGGAATTCCGACGTTATTTAAAAAACGGTGTGTGTCTTTTCCTGTCCAATCATCTTAAAGTGACTACATAATCTGCGTTCTCGATGGATAATCTGGGGAATAATAACTTCTTCCTTAAATAATCTCTTGTTATTGACAACCTGCACTCCCGTAATACATGGCTTTGTAACGCGCTTCCCTATCCCATCCACGTTCACCGTCGCTTACGGGTCAGGCGCACGTTTTGCCAAAATTTCCTGATATTTCAAAATGGATTTTCTCAAAATCTGCCAGAAATTTGTGAAATTTGGTACGAGTGATTACTGTGTCACAATATTTAAGAATCATCGAGTCATCGGATATTAGAACCTCATTTACTTTACTTTTATGACATGAAAACTATTGAAAATTTCACTGTTTTCATGTAGGGGATCGCCTGGGGAAAGCCGATCACCTTTATTATTTCAATACTATAAAATTATTCCTTGTCTATTCGTATTTTAGAATAAAGTCATTTCGTGTTGGGTTAGTTTTTATACATTTCCACAGAGAACAAGGCGTAGTAAAATGTTGTAGCCCAGTAGAAAATTTTCGTCGAAATTTTACGATTTTACCAAATTTATAATTATTGTGCGTTTGCGCATATCTATTGCGCAGGTCGATGATCACATACCCATATACCCGAATAAATGTTGTCGGTGTCTTAGGCCATACATGTGTGGAATAAGACAATATGTCAATTTGCTAAATTCGATAGGACACCCGCGTAATGCCCCGAACTTTAAAAAGATGTGCTGTGGGCAAAGCGGATCGGGCAAAGCGGATCATTCATAATATGACTAACTTCCGGTACACATGCGTAGATTATGTGAATTTGGACAATGTTATTAAGATGGGTGGACAAAACTGGTGTCTTGTCGGAGCATGTCCATAATTGAAAAATGTGAACGTTTGAAAAAAACGCGATTTTAATTGTTTGCAATAAATATGTATAATTGTCATAAATAAAACTGAAAAGTATACGATTAGTTGAGTAGCATTGTAGTCCAGTGCATTTATGAGAAAAAAATGCCACACCCGGAACTAATTGCAACAGAATTTTTTTTTGCTGGAATAAGTACACAAACCCTCCATAAACAACATACTAAAAATCGGAAAAAGGGAAATTGGTGAATTTCGTGAAATAAATTTGGGGAAATATTGTCAAATCATCAATTTATGGATTTTCATGGATGCATATAAGAGCAATCAAATTCACAAATCCTACAAATGGTATGTGTATTGCGTCGACCTCAATTTCCTGAACCCAGCACTGAAAACCAGTCCCAGATTCATTACGTATTTTTCGAGTTGTGTGCCTTCAAAAACGCGAGTTTACCTGATTTCGGCCCATTTTCGGGGCCTCAATTTCGAAGAATGAGCCAAAATGCCTTATTTGTGAATAATTATTATAAAAACTAGAGCAAACTGAAGGGATTTTTCAGTGTTATAGTAATTTCCTCACTAGATTAAACACAAAATATGATTAATATGTGTATCTATAATTAAGAAGAAGATTATATTCTCAAACAAAATGTGTGTTCCATTGTATGGACCTGGCCAATTTTGCCTCCGACACTGAACGTGTGTGATGAAATGCAATATTTGAGGTCATGTAACTCAATAATTTAATACCCATATGCCATGCTTTTCTTATAACCTTTTAAGTATATTGGATTGAACAAAATGTAAAGGTATTAACAGGACATTATTTAAGAAAATCAACTTATGGCCCTTTGAATACTTAGTTTTAGCTTGTTTCCAAAGATGCCAGTTTGAGGCATTTTTGTCCAATCTAAAAGGTTTTGGGCCATAAAAACAAAAAACAATGGGTGTTTTAATGTGTAAAATTATTTGAACTTTCCTCCCACAACAATTTAGTGATAAAAAATTAGCCTTACATTGGTTATGCCATAGTATTTCACTTGATTTCTTTCATTTTTCAGGAAACTGACTCCAAATTTTAACGTTGGTATAGGGGTAGGAAAAATCACAAAATGCAATCTTATCACCAAATTACAGCCATTTCAGACACAATGTTGTTTTCTTCCAGTTTGAGTACATTCATGTTGCATTATAAAACTGCTTAATACATTATCGGACGTTGATTTATAATTTTATGGTTATGTTGTATAGAACAATCTCAAAATAGCCAATTTGACATTTCACTGCCAAATTATGACAAAAAATATTATAGCTCTGTCAATAAACATAAACAAAGGAAATATGAAATTATGTATGAAAGAACAATGTAAGCAGAAACTGTTAATATAAAGTTTTCTGCTTCAAGATGCATAATTTTGAAGATTTTGTTGATATGCTTTCCCCTACCCCATTTTTCTGCAGTTCAAATTTGGAGTATGTTTCCACAATGATGAGTGAAATCCAGTGAAATTCATTGGTATAGCCATTGAAATGCTATTTTCTCAACAAAAAAATGATTTAAGAGGACAGATCACATAATTTTACACAATAAACTTTCGTTAATTTTTCTGAATATGCCTAACATCCTTTTAAAATTGACAAAAACGTCCCACAATTGCATTTTCGGAAAAGAGGCTAGACTAAGAGTTCATAGGACCATAATTTTATTTTCTTCACCAATGCATTTGGAAATTCCTTCACAATTTGTTCAATCTAGTATTCTCAAATTGTTATGAGAAAAGCAGAGCATATGGATATTAATTTATTGAGTTACATGACCTCAAATATGGCATTTCATCACACGAGTTCTGTGTCAAGGCAAATTTGGCTAAGTCCATACAATGGAACACACATTTTGTTTGAGAATATTTTATTCTCCTTATTCATAGATGCACATATTAATCATATTTTGTGTTTTATCTAGTGAGGAAATTACTAAAACAGTGTAAAAGTAATTAATTTTGCTCTAGTTTTTTAAATAATTAACCATATAATACAGCATTTGGCTCATTCTGCGAAATTAAGGTTCCGAAATCAGGTAAACTCGCGTTTTTGAAGGCACACAACTCGAAAAATACTTAAGGAATCTGGGAATGGTTTCCAGTTCTGGATTCAGGAAAATGTGGTCGACAAAATAGGCATGATATTTGTAGGACTTGTAAATTTGAATTTTTTATATACATTCATGAAAACCCATAAATTGATGATTTGACCAAATTTTCTCAATTTATTTTCACGAAATTCACTAATTTCCCTTTTTCCGATTTTTGCCGATTTTTAGTATGTTGTTTATGGAGGGTATATGTACCAATTCCAGCAAAAAAAAATTCTGTTGCAATTAGTTCTGGGTAAAACCATAAATGCACTGGACTATTGCATTTTCAGAAGGATTCGTTTGCTGATCCGCTTTGCCCGATGTGGTGATCCGATTTGCCCGACGGCCGGGCAAAGCGGATCAAAATTAAAAATCACCATAGCAACCAAACCAATAGATGCATCTAAATGCATCCTACGTCAAATGTTATGTCATCATGGTTAAAAACTGACAGCGCTAATATTTCTGATTGCCGGTTGCATTGTGTACAAGAAAACCTTACGTGATCCGCTTTGCCCGGGTCTCCCCTACCAATAACTTCTGTAAAATATTTTGTTTTTAAAAGTGCAGTTCATATAAGAAATGAACGGCGGTTTCAATGTGGTCATGGGATTTTGACCGCGAGAAAAATTCAGCAAACTGCATGAACTCCGAATGTGGAGTTTGCTGAATTTTTATCGCGGTCAAAACCCCAAGACCATGTTGAATCCGCCGTTTATTATTTATATTTATATACTTAAATTCATTATCAAACTAGGATTGTCTGTCTTTCCCACTATTTATTCAACTTTAAATGAACGCATGGATTTCAGTTCGGACATCCTCGCCTTTTAGAAAACCAAATATTGTGAGAATCCGTTGACGGAGAGCGGAAAAACGCAATTTCACAGTATGGTATACACATATGACGAAATGTCTTGTTTAGCTTGTAATGAATGTAGACGTGTTGATTTCAAGAATGATAATAACTGAAACTAAGAACTAAGTTTCGGTTGCGGATGATAAGAAAGTGAAAACACGCTGTTCTACCATAATGATATATTTCTCAGGTCGTATATAGTTTGTGTAATCAGAGGAGATGAGTTTTAGGTGCAGCGAAACAACACTGATTTTTGACCAAACCAAATCCGGACGTGCTGAATAGTCAAGCAATCGTTCATGTCCGACAATCCCCGGTGATTTCCGGGATCAATGTGTTCATAAACCTATGAACGACATTGAAAGTGACGTCACGTTACGTTCATAGGTTTATGAACACATTGACTCAGAGGCCATGTTTACCGTAACGCTATGAGGAAATCGGAAGCGATATTAGGTGTATGTAAATATATATCCATGATGTCGTATCTAAAGTTCATGAGAGGAGACTTAGTTATTCTTGATTCATGAAATGTAATGATTATTTTCTCAGAAAGGCAACTGCTCATGAATAATGTTCTATATTTTAGAATTTCATTTCATGTGTGTTGATCAATTAAATATTGGGCTGAGATGAGTTGTGGGTCATGGGTTCATAACCAAGTTAAAGCTGACCTCCATATCTCTTAACACTGTGGACTAATTCAGTTTATTGGTCCCTGCTTGAGCGGACCAGACTGTATATCAACATTTGTTTTCATTGGGCTGGAATATTTTGTGACTGCTTTATTCTTCGTTATAATATATGGGGGTATGATTCTATATTATTCAATTAAAGATACGGGCGGCGTTGGTGTTGTTAATTAGTATACATGTACATCCCTAATTATGGAGATGATATCATTTGGGCAATGACTTTTATCAATCTGCATTGATGTTTCAGCTGCAAAACCTTGATATCTATATCTACAGAAATATTAGAGCTTAGATCACTGTGCAGGAATAAGATACAGTAATTCAATAACTCCCGAACTATTCCCTATTTGAATGTCAACAGGTCCATCATCATTCTTTTCTTCTCATTTATAGTTTTATCGGTGGAGGAAAGATCACGCGCTGTGTTAATTTCACTGTTAAATAGTCATGTATCTTACCCAATGAGTCCCGGGAAGATACTTAGATTGTCACCAATGGCTCCATTGCTCTGTGTTGTCATAATAGCATAAATATGGTGTTTTTTGCAATTAAGGCATATTTAAAACTATTACAGGGGTTATATATTAGCTTGCAACAAAATATACACGAGGATGTCAAAAACATATTTTGGACCACCAACCGGCTAACAGTCTTGCTTTTTTAACAACCCTCCCATGTCGGCAACCAGTGAAACAGACAAAGCCAGAGATGGGCTAGTGGCTGAACCCCCCCCCCCCCCTCCAATAAAACCGACCCAAACAACCGTGCCATTGATTGATGTTTTATTTCAGTCTTTAAAACGTCCATATGGTTATTTGACACATAATGATTACAATAATCATAACAAATCAGATTATACACATACAACAGTCAATTGTATATAATTTGATTCCAATATGTTAAAAGGTTTGAGTTATAGACTAGATCCGAGTTGAATACAATAGAATTTGATGATTTTGTCATTCACTCACGCAGTCCATACACACTCTTCCTTATTAACATTGGCACATTCGGTCATTTACATACATTCCACTTGCGCTACATCTTCTTTCATAACCCATAAACTTCCTGTAAGCATTGTTGTAACATATAATCAGTTTCCCAAATCAACGTTTCAAAATCTGGGTGTATTGTTCGTAGTATATGCAGTTCGTCTTTTAGCAGCCAATGTTCCTGCAGCAGAACAATGTCACATTTATCACATATCTCGCGAACAACAACATCGGACTTCTTTATTGATTGACAGTTATACGAAGCTATCTTTAATGTATCCATGTTTTATTTATTCTTACTCCCAATCGTTGTAACTCCCAATCTTCCAGGGCCGATCTTCGCCGGCAAACCGTTTCCGCTCAATAAATAACCGAACAAGAATGTTTTTATGCCACAAATTTGCATCTAGTATCTTGTGCGCCGTTTCCCGATCCTCAACTTCGATCTTAAATGAAGAGTATGTATCAAATTTCGTATCCAGTTTGGTACACTTCGTAACGCATGTATTGAACGTGTCGTTTACAAAGGACGATACCTCACATTCACGAGTATTTGGTGCTAGTCTACACACAAACACTAGACCTGGCGGACTTGTTCTGACAACTTTAAGGGTTGAATCTTCAGAATTGCCAACAACAGGTGGCTTTCGATTCTTTTTTCGCTGAACGGTTCTGAATTCTTAATCACCCACTGCATTAATTTGGTGGTTTTGCGATGGGGCGTTCACTGCAGCAGCATACGTGAGAGTAAAGTCGCGATCCAATTCATTCGTTTGTGGGCGAGGCATTCTCGGTGACTTCTGGCGCTGGTCTATACTTCTCTGTGGTAGAGGTGGAACACCAAGAGAGTATTCAGGCTGAATTGCGATGTGTTTCTCTGCAACGGTCAAACTATTATCTTTTGGATCAACTGCATTTTGAAGCCTGTGTTGACTACCGCTTCTTTTAATAGCCGAATCCTTTACAATTTGATAAATCTCTTCCTTTAAATCCTGTTTCAAAGAACTTAAAAAGTCACCCTTTACTTCGTCGATTAAACTTTTCTTAATGTCCTTCCCAATTTCTTCACATATCGTACTTTTAAGTTCCTTCAATTGTGATTTCACTTTTGATATGTCTCTCGTTAGTTTCGTAACATCAACATGCTCTACATCAATCGGAGGTAGTTTCGATAGATCATAATCAACGAATAAAGGCATGTCTTCCATATCGACTTCATGAAATAGAATAATCATATCTTTCAAGTTGCTCACCGCCTTATCTCCGTCTTTCCTCTTGATAACCTTGATCTGTTATCGGATAAGTCATATAGAATTAGCTTCGCTTGCTCGATTTCATTTTCCTGGAATAATTCTGAACATAACTTCACTAATAAATCTGTCGTCAAAGTAACGAATTTATTCGACAAAAAGCATAATAACTCGTTTAGAACGATTTGCTTTGGTTCATTGATCAACATGTCATGTATAACAGTAATTTACGTTATTGTGTATACTTAATCCGTTGATATACGATGTACTTAAACGGCATTCGAACCTCCAAAATTGTCTACGCATTTGGATGGACGGATACGATAGGTCGATAAATGTAGGAAATATTGATATACCGGCTTCATATGCTCTGACAAACACTTTCCAAAGTCACAGTCATTTTTCCAGCCGTTTTAAATTTTTCGCCAGAAGTCAGACAAAAGCTCTTTATTTCTACCATAACAGTCAGAAATAGACAAACACGGAACACTTTTTTGTGCTCCATGTCGTACAAGTGGCTGTTGGGGAGGGCAAACGCCGTGTTCATTGTTGTATTTTTCATTACTTCAATGCGTCTATTTGGATTACAAAATGCTCGTAGAAAGGAATTTTTACCATTTCGATACCGGGACAAATTCTCATTTCCAAATTGTTCCAGATTATCGGTTATTAACAGCTTATTATGGAAACACGGTGAATGCATGATTGAAACAAAATAAGGGATACAGTCCGGCCGAACTGGAATCCTGTCTGGAAGATGCAATGACATAATTGCATGTGGGTCCATCGCCCGTCTGGTTTGCGATATTCCGCAATGAACAACATTATGGAGTTACATTAATGATATAAAGTTACAAAGCAGCCGTTATAATTGGCTGCGGACACACGTACCACAGTAGCGATGGCATAGTAGGTGTGACAATTTATTATGGTGGAGTTTGGTGACAATTGGTCCGTTATAATTCTGTGCCATAGCTATCCATGTCGCCCGCTGATTTTCCGCACAATGAGTCGACTGGACCAATTAACCATTGCTTTTCACCAAGGTTGATCTCTACTCATTACGTTTTGCTAAATTGTATTCACGACGATATTTATAATTGCACGATAGATCGTCCAGAATTGTGTTTGGCCGTGGCCTGGTGGCAATTCCTCATTGACTCACATATCATTATTGTGGTACGTTTTTTATATGATCTCAATGCATGCATGTTTATCTACTTATATTAATTTCATTAGTAAGAACAATCATGGCTGTTGAGATGGGTTATTCATTAAGTTATCAAGTGGACATGTGTATTAGCATGCAAAATATAACACTGCGTGTTGAGTACAGATCAACATCGACAAGACATTCAGGTAGATACATCCTTGAGAGATCGACCGTCGCTGGTAGAGCTTGGTAGACTCATTGTGAGAATTTGCAGAGGGCGACATGGCTTGCTATGGCATATTAATTATGACAACCAATTGTCACCAAACTCCACCATAATAAATTGTCACACCTACTATGCCATCGCTACTGTGGTACGTGTGTCCGCAGCCATTCTCCTTTAGTTTGCGTATTCTTTCCTCCAAAACCCTCCACTTCCTACGTCGTCTTGGTGGTCGTTCAACTTTTTTCGTGTGTTCCTATAACGTGTTTAACGTTATTTCTCATTACATATTTAGGTCAGCCCACACACGAGTCATAAACGCCAGTACTTCAATACTGAGATAGTGTATGTTTGTAACGCAGGCTGCAGAGGAAGAAATGTCCTCGTTTATAATAGAATAAAAAAAACTTCGGAATAGAGAACCTGCGGAACAGCGAACCTTCGGAATTGACCCCCAACAGATTCACACATCAAAGAAAAAAAATACATGTCCACTTCATCCGTATATACTGTATAAATTAAATGCAGTTACTCTCATTCTGGCGTCATGTTTTCTGAAATGGGGTGATTGCCATGGGTGGAATTTGTCGATAAATGCATTGATACCCACGTATCAGTTTGCGTCTCTGAAATAAGTACACAATAACTCTTTGACCTATATGTTGGCAATGACGAGACAGGCAATATCCTCGAGTTACAGAAGGTCGAGAAAGTGAAGAACAATTTTATTCTCGTGGATGACCTTCAAACTTGTATTCACGCGATATTCACATAAAGGCCTTTAATGTCTCTAAAATTTAAAATATCAGTTTCATTAGAGAAAGACTTTAGAAGGTATTCTATATTATAGGCATGCATGGTGTAAATAGCATTGGAACTGATGGTCCGTAAAACGTTCTGTTGAATCATAACTAATCTATATCTCTCTGAACTGATGCCGTTAACGTGAATAGAATAGATGCTTTATAGTAGCGTCCGCTCAATTCCAACAAATATTTCACTGAGAAGAAAGTACATTTATTAGAATGTAATGTAAATTCGGGCACTGTATTGATGTCTATGAAGGTTTTGTTCTGAATTGGGTGCAAATGTCCGCTTGTAACTTATTTCAATGGCACTAAATTGTATAGCTGATTCGATATTAGCATGTTTTATTCTATCCCAATAACGTGACCAGTTTCTAAAATATTCGACATTCATGCGATACAAATTGTGGCGATCGAAAAGCTTAGAAGCTGTCGTGCAAGCCCATTTAATATTACAATATGGTTGCAAGGTTTCCGGGGTCGTCTAATGGATCAAGTAAAGAGTAACCCGATATATCCGTATAAAACCCACTCCAAAAGCAATGAACATTTCACTCGTGAGAACGATGTTCGTCCAAATGTTCATGTTGTTGACCTCTGTGCTCCAAGTGTACTGTTCTCAGTATATCACGGCAACATTATTTCGGGTGGTACAACCATCAAGTGGCGATACTGTTGGGACTATCCGCAATGTTTCCGGCACTGATTCGAAACGCGCTTGCGCGTTACAATGTGCCACTTGGGAGAATTGTGTATCTTTCTATTTCGATAAAATGTCGGGCGCGTGTTCTATGACAGACGGGGAATTTGGTACGGAATTTGATACGCGACTCATTTATAATGTAATAAGTGCCACATCAACCAACCCGGTTATACCTAAAACTATTTCAACAATGACAAATGAATTGACCACTATTTCAACAGGAACCAACACCATGACACCAACAGCTAGATGTATTTCAACAAATTTGTTTTATACAGGCGAGTATCTTCAAACCATTATCTCACGCTATCGGTGGCCAAATTAGCCAACGGCCATTCTTTGTTGTTGGAAAATGGCCATAGAAAATTGCATTTGGCCAAAATGTTTGGCCATAATATTTCCATGCGGGAACATGTATGCTAGACATTTGGTCATGCTCAAATCTTCGAATTCTCTGTTAACGACAGTCGGATCTATCTTTGGTAACTCGGCACATATGTCACCAAAGGCAATGAACCCATTTGACTTACATCCAAATCCACCTCACACTCAGAGAATGGAACTGATAACATTTACCTCCATATCTGATGTTTCAGTGACACATGAATGTTATTATGTTAACATCCAACTGCATCAGACTTCACCCCAAAAAATCACAAATCTCGGAAGCTTCAGTTGTACCCTTCAAACTTTTCAACCAAAATAGCTTCTTCTAAAGAGTCTGTACTCTCCGAAAATAAGTCAATGCCATCAAAGTAAGAAGCTTTTCAGAGAGTGATTTCAAGGTTAATGATTCCAACGGTTTTAGAGATAGATTCCAGATAACACAAAACCAGAGATACGTCTCATGTGTTGTGATATCTTGGAAGTGCTGGTCTAATATTAGAAAACCTTTCATTAATCTAGTAATCCAGAATTGACTGGCAAAGGCTGATTGACAGCCGATTAGGCCTAGAGTTTGTGACAACATTTATTGATATAACATTAGGACATTGTAAGATTTTTCTTGAGGTATAAATCCATTAAATGTTGGACGATATCCTGGACATTTGGCGAAAATGGATTAACTTTGTTTTTAACTACACAAAAAATATCATTTTCTTCAAGCGAGATCATATTGGTTGCGAGTTGTTATATATATATATCTGGCCGTGAGCTCTGTAACTCCTCTATTTCTGAGGTAAGTGATCACAACATCACTGCGGCTAAATGTAAAGACCCTATCAGAGGATATTGATCAGGCCGATGAGGCAGCTCAACACTTTGCGATGATGTTGGTAGTCTCAGATGTTTGGCCATTACGAGCTCTAACATTTGAGGAAACCAAGGTTGACTTGGCCCATGTGGTATTATTATAAGGCGTTTTCTCAATTTGTCTGACACAATTGGAATGAGTCTGAAAGGTGCAACATATATGGTGAGACATCTTCACATGTAATTGTAAAAGCATCTATCTGGCCTCCAAACTACATTCGTTTGTAATTGTGTACATATAGTGAGATATGAAGCAAACAGATAAATATCTGGAATGAAAAAACTTTCACAATTATTAAAAAACAGGACTGTTCAACTGCCATTCATAAGCATAATTTACATACCTAGATAAATTATCTGGAATAACATTCTATTTCCCTGCAATGTGAGTTGTCGAAAGAAAGATATCCGCCATGAGCATAATAAAATCTTTCTGGTAAAAGCAAATAAACACTTGACAGAAATAATTGTTTCTTAACATAAGAAATGGCTGTGGTATTATCACTACGGATCCATGACAAATCATCGCCCAAAGAGTGTAAGCCATAAAATACAGCTAATATTTCTAGATAATTTATATTGTGAATAATGTCTTGTGGCCATCTTCAATTTGCTTCTTTCCCAATACAACATGCGCCCCGACTACCAGTTTTCTTTATGGTTAGAAATAAATGAGATATAAATTCACCCGACTCACCGCTCCTTTTTGAATAATAGCATTCACTGCTTGCGACAGAAATGTCTTCTGTTTAAAAATTTAGGAAATATAGGAAGTTTGGTTTGAATTGGAAATTTCTCAAATTCATATAGGTTATCACCACCATGTGTGTTTGTGAGATCCGTATTCAAGTCGAGCTGCCTTCTCTGGGCAGTCTATCGACGAGTCCGTAGGACGAGTCGATAGACAGCCCAGAGAAGGCAGCGAGACTTGAATACGGATCTCGGAAACACACAGGGTGATGATAACCAATTTATCTTACAATTCGTCCCATAAAAATGCAATAAAACTCAATTTAAAACAGGAACTATTTTATTACGCGCAACACACAACGTACACAATATTCTCAGCACGCGACGTTGTGATAAGTCAAATTCTGAGAAATTCACGTCACTATTCAAATTCACTTTGGCTGGAATCCGATTCAATGAAGAGGCGACGATATTTTCGTTTCATATGTTCGACATAATTGTCACTTTTAACAGGATAATTGTATTATTTTATGGTGCAATCTCCTTGTATAGTGATAGTGTTGGCGAGAGCCATTGCCGGAGATGACTGTCCATTCAGAGTTTTGGTGAATTTTGAACTTTCCGACATTCGACAATCGAGTTCTGACTCGCACTAAAATAACCCATTAAACTTCATTTAGAGGAAATGCACTAAATCACGGACTTTTCGTAAGTATTGTGTTTTATATCCTTAACATAAGATCAAATTAATTTGATTTTCCATTCTGTATTTTATCGAATAAAAAATGCGTTCAGTAGCTTTTGATCAAGACCGAACTGAATTACGGGGAATTCCCTACTTCGCTAAAATAGAAATTGTCAAAATAGTCCGTATTCGTGCGCGCTGTTAACAATGTGTAAACTTCGTTACTTTTTCAATTTCCAAACATTTTTGGGTGGTTATTTTGAGCTTTTTGGGCCCTGTCTCCACATTTTGTCAACTTTATTGAACTAATTATTGATTATTTTACATTCGTAGCACACGAGTATATTATTTTACGACTTTTAGTTGGTTATTTACTATATTTAGACGTTTTGTTTTGAAAACAAGCCAGTTGTCGAAACGCACGTGCATCAGCTGTTGCCATCGAAGGTATCCTTGTTGCCATCCAGGATACAGATCGGAAACGGCCTAGGCGTTTTCGCGTGTATTTGATGAAATATAGCTATATTGTAAGATAAAATCTTATATCCGACATCTATATCTATATTTGCGACTGTCTGTATGTCTGTGTTCTATAGAAATGCACAGGGGAACACCTAGATGGCACAAAAGGGGTCTAATAGGGGTAACCTTTTACGAGAAAGATAATGGCGAGGGTTAGAATTGTCTAAAGTGACGCCGTTGTTGTCCGGGACAGAAAAGGTTGAGGGGCAGAAAAAACATTTGTGGCCGATTGCCACCAAACTTAAATATTATCATCCCCATAATATGAGGAATCTAATGGTGCGCTTTAAATATGTCAAAAGTCGCGCCGTTCGCGTCGGGGATGCCCGGAAAGGGAGAGTGGCACCAAAATTGATCAAAAATAATTTTAGCGCCGAATTCCACCAAATTGATACATATTCTTATCCATGATATGAGGAATCTAATCGTATGATTTCAAAGACGTCATATTAGTGCTGCTTTGGTTAGAGATTGGGGTGAGGTGGGCACTAAATTTTATAAACATTTGTTTAGTCGCGGATTAGCACGAAACTTACAAATAATAATCTCCATATTATCAGGAGTCTGATTGTGTGGTTTAAAGATGTCAAAAGTTGGGCCATTCGAGTCAGGGGTGCCTAGAGTGTGAGACCGTGAGAGGGACAAAAACATTGATAAACAATATGTTTAGCGCCGATTTCCACCCGATTGATACATATTCTTCTCCGTGATACGAATAATCTAATCGTGTGGTTTAAATGCGCCAAATTGGTGCCTTTTTGGTGAGAGATATGCAACGGTGGCCCTAAATTTGATACGAATTTGTATACTCGCCAATTTTCATAAATGTTATATATATTCATCTCTATAACGAGTCTAAGTGTGTGGTTTAATGATGTCAAAAGTGGCGCCGCTTGAGTCCGAAATAGGGACGGGAGGGTCACCAAAAAATTATAAAAATATATTTAGTGCCAATTACCATCAAACTCATACACGTTCTTCTCAAATGATACAATGAATCAAATATTTGCAAATATCTGTCTGTGTTCTATATATAACTTTAGGGTACAATCGAGATGGCACCAAGGCGGTCTAGCAGGGGTAACTTTTTACGAGTAAGAGAATGGTGCGGGTTAACATTTTCTAGAGTGACGTTGTTGGTGTCAGGGGAGGGGCTATTTTTAGCGCAGATTTCGACCAAATTGATATATTATTCTTCTCCGTGATACGAGGAATATAAACGTGTGATTTAAAAACGCGAAATTGGTGCCGTTTGGGTGAGAGATGTGGGGTGTAGTAACTATGCTAAGAATGTGTTTAGTTGCCGATTACCACCAAACTTATATATAATCATCTCCATTATATAATGCATGCATGAGTCTAATAGGCGTGGTTTAAATATTACAAAAGTGGCGCGGTTCAAGTCATGCATGAGGGGAGTTGCACCAAAGTTGATACAAATATCCACCAAATTCATGCACGTTCTTCTCTAATGATATGATGAATTAAATCACATTTGGGGTCGTTTGGGTCATGGATAGCGAGAGGAGATTCACTAGCATTTATAAGATTGTTCAGTTCGCTGATATCCAACAAAGTTATATAGTCAGCTCCCAGGCCATCTCCATGTCGTTCTAAGGAGTTTTTGGCATTCCAATTTCACAATCTCGACAAAGAGTGACCGAATTATGTCACTTGAACAATTATATCTTCTCAACTGTCATATTTATATGGGGATGGAAATCGAGGCATTCATTTATTGATCTAGCAACACAGATACATAAAATAAAGCATTCAAATTATATTTATATCAATCTATTTAAGAGATACATATATTCATTCAAACTGAGGGACCTTGAATCGTCAGAGGATTGCATATTAGAATGGTTCATGTATATATTATAACACGATTGAGTCTGTCCCATTCAATGTAGTTTCCACAAAAAAAGTTACAATTGCCAAGAGATATGGAAATGTAGAGCAGGCCTGTTCAAAAATAGTGTGCAGTCAAATATGATTACTTCTGAGATAAAGGAAAACGCAATCCGTAGTTCATGACTTTTCAAGATCCTCCAATAGTGACATCTGACCAGAATAAATAAATTGAATTGAATTGACAAGGGCATATCTGCCCGATACAGAGGATTTCTTTCATTTTTTAGAACAGACTCATCGCCTAACATAAACAACTCAAAATCTCGCTGTGACTGACACATGTAGCTGCTATACATGCATAACATCATTTCATTTAAACTGAAAATGATTAGCCAGTATATAGCACCAGAACAGAGGAGCACCTCGACATGTCTTTAAAACATATTCATGAAGATATGATAAACTAGATTGATTGATTTATTGATTGATACATCTCTATGTAAAACACAATTGTCGTCTTTTATTTTTTCGAACTAATGTGTTTATGATGTTCATGTTTCATGCTATAACGTCTGAAGTATACGCAGTTGTAAATAAATAAATACTTCTTTATTGGTGGGACGGATTAAACGCGATAAACAAAATGACAATCGCTCCGACCTGACAAAGTGAGCCACTACTTATATTCCATGTGTAAGTATAATGCTTTGTGATGGCATTTGGATATACAATTTATGAGAATACGTGTAACACTTTGAGAGCAAGAGTATTCTCTATTCCCACCAAATATCCACAGCGGGTTTCACATCACTTTAACCTGGGCAACGCCGGGTAACCCTGCTAGTTGCATATAAAATCCATTGATTTATTGTTATGATATTACAAACCTGGAGGTAATTTTTCAGATTTCCCGCTAGAATTATGGAAACTCATACCTCACCAATATATTTGGTGTGGGTGTCCTCTGCTTCAATGAGAGCTGCCTCTGTTCCCTTGGCCTCCGTAGATCCGTCCTCTGGAGATGTTTCCCCCTGTCGGCGTTTGTTCGCCTAAAAAAGGCAATTGAGTCTTTAGACTGCAACAACTTGGACACTTCAATATTTGTTATGACCCGTTGAATGAAATCATACCCAAACAGATTATTTATCACTGGGAAGCCAATGATACATATGGTTTTAATATGCGTTTTCGAGTGAGTGAGATCGAATATTGAACATTACCCAACACAGTCAAAGCATTTACGAGATGACTTCTCAGCTCTTGCATCTTGATTGTAGGGATCAGTGTTTTATCCTCAATGCTTCAGAGATTTTGAACAGTGGAACAACACCTCCGACGAAAATCTTCTGAATATGTCCGACACTAAGATCTCGGGATCGAAATTTTTGTGAACGAACGATCCCCCAAATGTCTGTTTTTGACTCTTACTTCGTTGATAAAATCAGTTTCACCCCTGGTCAAGTGGTCCTGCTAATATGCTATGATGTTGGTGGTCCTGTTGAATTTCTATGATGCGATAAGGGAAAACTGGTGCCGTTACGAAAAAGTACCGTTATTTTTTCTAAAGTTGTTATCTTCGGATGTGTTTTGCTAATCCGAGCGATTTCATTAAAAAAAACAGTGTGTGTATGAAATATTCAAGAACATATATATTTCTGAATAATATAATAATGCCTGCGCTGATGTTTCTAAAACGACATGAATAACCATCTTGATTATAATCGATTTTCAACAACTAATACAGCCAGTATTAAACATATTTTGTAGTAAATAAGTTTTTTGAATGTGTGATACGCATAATGGCTTTTCCTGTATATGTTCAGATTATTGGAACCCCGTGAAAAACACAAATTATAAAAATATAACGGTACTTTTTGTTAACAGCGTCAGTTTGCCCTAACAGCATCATAGCAATTCAGCAGGACCCAACCGCATCATGGCACATAGCAGGACAACTTGACCAGGGTGAGTTTCTCGGTGTTGGGTTTTCATCCAACAGTTTTATAATTTTTGCATCAATTGTGCTTGAGAACGTGTTGTTCAAATATGACGTCATCCTCGTATCTGTATTCGGACCTGCTGTTGAAATAGTTAGTTTGGTAAAAATGAATAAATCGTTGTCATTTTCATCCGTTTCTTTGGCTATATATACTCAGGCGCTCAGAAAATAGTGTCTACTGCGCCAGAGGTTGTTGAACATTAAGGTTGATAATCAGTCTCTTAATTCGATGCGATCGGGTGTCGGTTCGGGAACAATGCCCGAGTAGACAACTTCCAGTGCTTCCAACTCGACCGACGGGTGTTGGGGTTATGAAAATTCCCACACATGACAATTCTTCATCTCTCGTCTGCTATAGTTCACTAAAAAAAATTACCTGCTGCTTGGTCTATAATACTTCCCTTGTAAAGCAAGCATGTGTATGTACATATCTAATAAGTGACAATGTATAAAACTGATTGAAGAATCTGTACATCTGCAAGACAATGAGACCAACAAATTTCTAATGGTGGCTGAATGTTATAATAACTCTTGATAAATTGACAATTTACATTGGCAACTATTACCAAAGCATATTGCGGTTTTATGGGATGCTTTGCGTTTTAACATAAGCATCGATCACATTAAAGTGAGGTCGTGTATTACCAGACTAAATTTTCGCCAGATTGTTTGGAAGGGAACCTATAGGTTTTTTCAAGGTAATTTAGGTCGGTGATGTCCACCGTCATTTACAGGGAAGTTGTCAGGTCACGTTAAATGCTATGTCACATGTACACTCTGGTAGACTTGAGAAAAACCCTTGTAAAATCAGTATTAAGTTACGATGTAGCTGGCGAACAGCCTGGTAAATGACCGCGCTGTTTACCAGCTAAATATTTGACTTACATTGGTTGACTACAAAAATCATGCTATCTTGAGCTGGGACCACCCTTATTGTGAAATATTTATTAAGGAACAAGTATTAACAAAGAAATCTCATGCGTTATTTGTTCAATGTTATTAATATCCCCGTCAGAACAGGTCAAAACATCAAAAACGTTTGAACAGATGGATTAGGCATGATCTCTACGGGCTTAGCGAGAGTAGAGATTCGGGGTATGTTATAATGTGTTCTGTGCATTCAGATTATAACTCAGCACAATATATTTTCTATCAGGGGATTGTCCAGCGTCATTCACGGAGAATGGTGTGTCGGGTAAATGCTGGATGTTCCTGACGTTTACAGATTATATGACTGTTCCTGCCGCAAAAACAGAATGCCAAAGTCAAGCAAATGGATCTAGGCTTCTAACGATGAAAAACCAAGCAGAGTATAACTATGCCAGGGACTGCATCATACCCACAGGTGAGCATCACCAAACTTATACGGGAACGTGCGCCCCCAAAAACTACCCGCTCCAGCAGGGGGGTCTGCAAAAAGATTCCTCACATGCTCAGGGCCGAGCTGGGTCACTGGGTGTGTGTCATAGGTCAAGAAAACACGCTTTTTTTCAGTGTTTGATTTTTCTTTCTTTTTGGCTTTCCTTCAAGGCACGGATGGCTTTCGCAGTGGGTATTGCTGTTAAAATATTCACTTCCATTAAAAACGCCAAAAACAGAAAGAATATTAAAATATATACATATGTTGTTATACCAATTATAAATTTGCGCAAATAGTATGTTATTGTCAAGTTCGTTTGATCTGCTATGTAAACAAAAGCCAAAAATGTTACAGAACCTGACTTTTGTTTACATAACAGAACCTCGAATTGACAATAACATACTATTTACACGATAGTTATGATTGGTATAAGAATAAATTATGTCTATATTTTAATAATCTTTCTGTTTATGGCAGTTTTAACGGGTGTGACGGGTGTATTTTAATTTTAACAGCATATACCCACTGCGAAGACCACCTGTACCTTTCACCTATTTACAAGCTAATTACCCAATATAAGGTGATTTTGTTATTGTGTAATGATCTATATGACATGTATATGGCTTACTAAATTTACATGATACAAGTCGCAGTTATCAGGTTGGCCGAAGAAAGTTGAAGTGTTTTTTTGTTGGCGACTTAGTCATTCAACGTGTGCCTGTATGAAAAGTAAGCGACACAACCATGCGATTATATTCTTAATATTACAGGAGAAACCCGCGTCATCGCTGTGGATGGTTTAGGTACGGGTACGGCATCATTTGGGTGGATCGACCAAGATGGCAATAGCATGTACCACGAATGGGGACCTACTGAGCCAAGTCACTCGGGGGACGGCGTTTGTGTTAGCTTGTATTTATATGGCTTTGATACAGAAGACGAGTACATGTACAACGCAATACCACTCGACATACCAAAAATTGGAGCTTCCATATGCGAGACAGAAAAGATCAACGCAACACCCAGTGGCTAGCCAATTCATTGATGTTCGTGTAAGCGATAAACGGTCATCTAATCCGAATGATTGTTGCTTGTGTGATTCGATATTTTGTTAGCTACCCTTTTCCGCCATGTACGTTTAAAGGTACGGTTGGCCTTGGCGGTGGGTATCCTGTGAAAATATTTCCACCCGTCAAAAACCGCCACAAACAGAAAGAACAACTAAATGTAGACAGACTTTGTCCGTATACAAATAAGAAATATCGCATAAACAGTATGTTATTGTCATATATTTGACCATTGTTATGTAAACAAAAGCATAAAAAGTTACTTTTCTGGTGTTTGTTTATATTATGATGGTAAACATAAAGAGCGTTCTTTGTTGGTGAATTCCTGATATGGAACGAATAAAGAGCGTTTATGTCATTTGTGTGTGATTAGCCAGCAGCATTGTGCTGTCTTCTGTTACACAATCAGGCTCTTGCTTTGGTAAATATAGTAAATCTTTATGATATACATGCTGTTTACGCGATGGTCATGGTATATATGAACGAAACTGTATGCGTTTTAATGTGTTTCTGTTTACGGTGATTGGAACAATTATGAATATTTTCGACAACTAAGGCCTCACGTGCCTTTAAGGGGTACTATACACTAAATCCGCTCATTTATTGTACCATCTCCTTTTATACTCAACATAATAATTATATGAGTAGTATTGGCGGCCACTCTGGCCCACCCCATGGGCCAGAGTGGCATCGAGCGAGGGGGTGGGCCAGAACAAATCCAAACCCGTCGCTCGATGCCACTCTGGCCCATGGGCCAGAGTGGCATCGAGCGAGGGGTGGGACCAGAGTGGCCCGCCCAGGGTCGGGCTCGTCGGTCCAAAATCTCTGGGTCGGCCACTCTGGCCCATAGGCCAGAGTGGCCGTCCCCAGAAATTTCTGCCCCATATTTTTGACAGAAAAGAGCACAATTTTCTCGGATTCTAATGCCAGTGTGGTAAGCGAAGGGCGCTCCCCTTCGATGTACACATTGAACTTAGAATAATACGAGAAAAAATAGATGTGTTGGTAAATTATGCTACTTTACCAGTGCATATTTTAACAAAAGCGAAAGTCTTCGAATAAATTCGAAGACGCTAGCGCTGTGAAAATGTGCATGTAAGAGTCATCTGATAGCAGGTTGTGGGTGGCCCTGAAAAGGACCGTTTTACGTTAGATCACAAGAAAAGTGGATAAGGGGTCTTTAGGAACTCAAATCCATCCTCTTGATCCAACTCCCGAAACTCAAGCGAACCCTCGATGAGAGGTGGAAATATACCTTGCGGTATACTCACACCCTTCAATGGAGGTACGTCTAATCTGTACTCCGGATCCTTCTTCTGTCTCCAAAACACGAGTTATATATTATACATATGCTGTTATATTCTCATTCTTGTGTATATATTTTCTCCTTGTACTTCTCAATATCTATATTTGATCAGAGAATAAAACATTATAGCTTTCTCTGCAGAAGGGTTGCCGCCACCGTAAGCAAGACACCTGTTGTCCCAAGCCATTCGATGTTCTCTGTCTCCTGTCCACTGAACAGTGTAGGATTGCGAGCCCAAGTTGCATTGACAAAAGTGAATAGTTCAAAGAACTTTTCACCTGTACCATACACTGCCCCGGACACACACCGCAATGTCCCTCGGGGCCGATACACGGATGGCTCTGACATAAGATCCGAGATCAGTTTTAGGGTATTCCATCGTGGAGAAAATGATATACTCTAAATGGGGTTTTGTTATATGTAAAACGCGCGGACGTCATTGGCGACGTCATTGTGTTTTTCTACCAAATTTCCCGAACGTCATTTCAAATGTGTTTCTTTTTTGGTGAATTAAGATCTTCATCGACATTGCCGAAGACGATCATTAAAAACAGACACTGTTTTTCAACAACATAACTTTTATTTTTGAATTAAGAATCAACATATTTACAACTGATCATGAAATTATCATATTTACAATCAATAACTGGTAATGCAATGAACATAATTTACATTTGATAATACATTTCATCATTAACAATCAACATATTTACAATTGATTATGGTAATGAACACATTTTATCAACACTGAAATTCACAGTAAGTCTTACAAGTTTGTGAAATAAATGTTTTGGGTAATGTTTCTGATTCTCTTCGTAAGGGTTCATAGTTTCTATGAAACCAGTCAAATACTTTTCTATCATTTTTGAAGTAGTCACCATCAAAATTAATTTCAACTAATACTTTTATACCATATCTGCTTTTCAAGAAATGTAAAGCAAATATGCAGTAGATACCACATACGTTTGTACCGTGATGTTGAAACCGCCCAACGTTTATTTTACATTCGATCGAATTTCTTTGAATAAATTATTTGATATATTTATCAATAACTGGTATCCCAAACGAATCGAAATATGTTGCAATGTTCCCATTGAAGAAAATTGCAACCCAGTGTTCTCCTGGTTTTATAGACGTATGTGTATTTACTATGTATGCTTTTACATGATGAGGTTTCTCGTGTGGTAACTGATATTTTGCACACACCACACCATACAATGAACAGAGGTATGATGATTTGTCTAGTATATGCTGAAGTTCGCTAGTGTTCATCTTCGTAGTATATTTTTACTTTTTCACACCACAAGTCAACAAAAACCGAATTGAATTGGATACAGTTTGCATGAACAACTTCCTTTATATCTTTCCAAAGTCTGAATGCCTCAAATTTCTCTTGTGGTGTAAATGATTCTATTTCTGGATACCATTGTTCCATAACTCGGTAGATGTTCAATTTAAGTAGTGCTATATCAATGAACATATCTACCCATTGTATAGGTGGTGTCCAAAGACAAAGTAAATGTCGTGTCTGACTTGGATGATCTATTTTACATCCTTCACAATTGAGTGTCACTTCTTTTGAAATTTGATTTTGTATTTCATGAACGAAACATTTCTCGAAAGTTTTCCGAACTTTGTCAAGGATAGAAACATATGGAATGAACTCGAGTCCTCCAACTTACAGTCTCAAATTTTCCTCCAAATGCAATCCATCCATGTTTTTAATAATCTGTTATTATTTCTCGCAAACTGTTGATTTCAATTTGATTGTCGAACTCAGCATAAACTATCACGTTGATCACTGAAGCTAGAGCTGTAGCAAACTGAAGCTCTAACCTTATGTTACCGGTTTTTATAGGATGCAAATGCCCTTCCTCTGCTCCTTGGTCAGGTGTGAGGTCGTAACCCCAGAAACAATAACCATTCATGTATTTTTCGAGATTCAAACCAAAGGATTTGTTTTGTCCAAACATACCCGAAGACTGATACAGTGATAAATAAGATCTTAGGCATTGTTCTGATTCAAAGTTTAGTTCAAATGGTCGGTTATGGATGGTATGTCCGTCCTGACAAACTTCAAGTTTTTTCAGATTGGAGTGTTGGAAATGAAATGGGTTCGTTTCAATATCGCCATTCATATCTTTGTTTGATACCAAGCCTATGAAAAGACTCTTTGGCAATTGTCCTTGAAAAAGGTGATCTTCAATTTTTTATCTAAGCCCTGCACCAATAGTGAATGTTTTTACTTCAACTCTTCTAATCGGTATTTTCATATTTTTCTGTATTATTGTTTGGTTCAAGTTATTTGCTACTACTGGCATCGGCGTAATAGCGTAATTGTACGAACATTGAAAACTGCCGTTTCAAATACTATTTTTCCGTCGGCCTGACCAATTAAAGAGAATTTTGGATTCGCTCTATTGAGACGAATTCTTATCTCAATTCCATTTGGTGAGTATTTCTCTTGTAGAAATATATCTGTGTGTAAACGACCACACAATTCTACCGTTTTACTACCTGCTATGATTGCTTGGCGAGATTTCAATCCATCATTACCACCAGCTTTAGTGTTTTCGGTGAACTGTTTAGTGGTGTCGGGGTACCACATTTCTAGTGCAGCAAGTTGATTTTCTTTACATTCACCAGAATAAGCCAAGAGATTTTCCATGTAGGCTCGATAAGGATAGGTATCTCCGTTTGCCGTTACAAGTTTGTTATTTAGGTAAATATCGATACTACTGAACATGCTATGGAAAAAGTTGTTAATAGGCGCAATTTCATCAGTACCATCAACCAAGCTTGTTCCATCTGCTTTTGTGATTTTGAATTTCAGGTACAAATATGATTGATTTACATCTGTCCATTTTTCAGTTTGAGGCGGAATTACAAATTCTATCGGTGCGGAATTATTCAAAGAGCTAATCGGGTGATGTTCTATCCATTGTGATTCCAACATCGTTGTCATTGTTGGTGGAACATCAGAAGCATCAAACTCGGACTTGCTGCATTCGCATGATCCATTTTGCATCATCATGATTAATCAAATATATCGAGAGATCGTTTTGATTTCTTTACAGGCGTTTTAATGGACTTACTTCTAACTCGTTTGCGAGAAGAATGATTTTTCAAAGGTCGCGATGATCTATTTATGCCATTTGGTGTTGATATTTTCTTTATTGTTTCCCTTCCAAAAGATTTCAATGCTTCTTTACCTTGTTTCAAAAATACTTCTTTTGGACTTTTACCACGATGAATGATATCTTCGACTGCAGCAAGTCCATGCTTGAATACTTGTTGTTTAGCAATCTGACCAATAGGTTTTAGAAACGGTATTACTGTTCTCATTGCAGATTTGAATAGTGAACCAATTCCATTTCCATACTGTCTAGATACACCTCTATACACGGGAATCATAAATACAAATTACTTCGGCGTCGGAATTGCAACTTTACCATAGACTTTCCACCAATAAACTGAATTGGTTTGCCAGTATCACCAGTTATATATACATTTATGGTATCAAAGCTAGACTTTGATACTGGTACATAATGTAAGTTTTTGAATTCATGCCTAATATGTTTACCATCATGTATTATTTTACTCTCGAATGATGTCACTCGTAATATCGGTGCTTCAACATAACTAAGAATTGTATAATCAGCAATGTCAGAATAAACAAACAATTGATTATGCTCCGCATTTAAATCAACTCCATATGGAAATGTTATCGAAGGAGTAGCAAATGTGACAGTGTTTGATTCTGTTCTGTAACCAAGTTTATCCAAAAGAGCTCTGGGGAGTACAATACCTACTTTGGTATAACTATTGGTTGAATTTTTAACTCGTTGTGCTTTGGAATATCCGATTTCGAATTCCAGTTCTGGAATCATTCTGCTTACTATACTATCAATTACACCTTGAATTGTATCTGTCAAATGTGATCCACCAGAATATGCTCCTTCTGGTATTTTTAATTCTATACCATTTTCTGGTTTTGAAATTACTACTTCACTTATTGGTATCTTATTCAAATATTGTAAAATCCTTGGAACAGAAGTTTTTATTTTTATTTTGCAGGCATCTCCAATAATGTTGTATGTTTCTGATGGTACAATTAGTTCAACCATTGCAACTTCCCAAAGCTCTTTATCAATATGTATGGTTTTTTGTAATTTCACTGTGAAACAACATTGTGAGTTGGCTGGGTAAAGTGACATTGAACTATCACTCATGAGAGTTATGTAGAATGAATTCATTTTTTATCAGTATTTTTCAATAATTTCAGTCCAGGTGTTGGTAGAATATAACCTAGAGAACTACTTAGAAGAATAAGCCACAATTCTTTGTTTGCGCTCTGGATACTAATGTGTACAATAGATGTAATTATTATGATATAAATAATAATTATCTGCGTGAAGTAGGTGACTTGGTTCTTAGCAACTTTTTCACCACAGAACTTAAATTGTGATGGTTCATCGAGATTAATTGAATCTGAATGATTTTCCAACATGGTAAATTCTGTTTTATACTAAATTTGAAGCTGGGATCCAACTGTCAAACTTGTTTGGATATCCAAGCCAATGCACTTTAATTTCTTTTACTGTTTTACCATCCACTCTTCTCGTTCTGTTATCAATAACTGATTCTATTTCATACACCTTACTGTCTTTTATATGCTGGATTTCATGTTTGTAGAATGATCCATCTATCTCTTCACTATCAAGATCAGAAATTTTGTATGTTACTGGATTTGTTTTACAAATTTTATCAACTTTGAAAATTTCACGAGTCCAGTTTGGTAAATAACCCTTTTCAAATGTTCTTTTGGTTTTGTTGATACGAACCAAGTCACCCACTTTCAGTGTAGATTTTCCTTTTTTATTCCCTGTTCCATATAGATTTTTGGAAATTTCAGCTTCAGTTTTCAAAGTAACTGCCGACGGTTTCGATGTTATGCTGCGGTGATAACTATTGTTGTAAGAATCGACTAGGGGCTGTAAAACATCAATATATCTTGAACTTTTATTGTGTGTGAAATACTTCCACATACGAGTTTTTAAAGTTCTTTGAAATCGTTCGACAATACTTGCTTTAGTCTCTGGATTCTCAGTTGTGAAGAAATGAATGCTTTCTGATCGCAGAAATTTCAAAAACTTTTCATTTTTGCATTCAGAACCTTTATCAGCTTGAAACGATTTTTGTTTACGTTTTGAAGATTTCAAAATTTTCCTAAATGATTCGATCAAAGTTTGTCCAGATTTATCGTGGATTGGCACTACCCACGCAAATTTTGAAAAAACGTCTATCACACACAACAGATATCTGTAATTATCATTATGTTTTTTCAAATTCTGAAGATCAGCTAAATCTGCCTGCCATTGAATATCAATCCCAGCCACAATAGTCTTTCTACGTTGGAATTTTCGAATTATTGGTTTGTGTAAAGTATATGTCGACTGACCTTGCAACCATTTCTTCACATCTATGAGTTTAATTTTTTTATTTTGATTTTTCGCTTCATCAAAAAGCTTCTTTACACCGCCATAACTTCCAACTTTCTTCGGATAATACCCGTTGGTGTCAACCTATCTGCTATTTTAGTTTTTGAATGTCTTGCTTGTATACCTTTCATTGGTGTGAATCGATGAGAATCAAATCGTTTTGGTGTTATGCTTTGTACCGGAGTTTCAAAATCATCATCTGAATCATGTTTCAATTGTTTTTTAATCCAAAGCCAGCGGTTTCTGTTCCCTACAAAATCTTGAGGTACATTAAGCTCGCTCAATCCTTGTGAAAAGGTTTGCCAACCTGTTGGTTCGAAACCTTTTCTTTGTCATACAATATCATTGAGGAGATCAACAATATTTGATCCTCTAATAACTTTTTCACCATATTTTAATTGTCCATGTTCATCAAACTTCATTTGTGGATGTTTTGAAATCAGTTGTAAAAGTTGTTCAGCTTTTTTTCTCATCTTTAACAGAATACTTTCTATCACATCCCTATGATGATAATTAAATGGTTGTTCTGTTTTCGTGGGTGAAATAGCTCTAACTGATTTTTGAGAAGTTTTCAATTTGTGTAAAGTTGTACCATATAATTGAACCTTCTCAGATTCTGACAAATTTTGATCAGAAACTGAATTCAATTCTCTGCTTAGTTTTGAAACATTCGTAATTTCAGGATTAGGTGGTAATTTCGGATTAGTTACTCATTCTCCATTTAATGTCATCCAACATTTTGAAGGGAACAGCGACCATTTTCTTCATGTTTAACCACGAAGTATTCCAGCGACTGCTTTACCACGCAACGGTGCTAGCATAAGAAGTGGTAAAAAACGTCCTTTCTGGTTTAAAATTTGTTTTTTTTCGTTTCAAAGATGTTGATTTACTTGCAAGTTCTCTGAGGTGTCTACACCTCGGACGAAGTTTGCGCTTCTGAGCTTCTGTTAGTTTTACATTACCTTTTTAAATATTTTTACAGCATTCTGACATGCAATCAATCACTCTCTTTGGGGCATCTTTTATCATTTTTTTCAGAAAATGAGTTGGTGTCTGATTCATAGCCATTACAAAACTACCATATATTTTTTAAATCAGTGAAGTTTTTTTCGCCATCTTTACTCTTCAACAGTTGAATGTCAAATGACTGAATTACTTTTTACTTTTACGTTTATTAAAATTACGATCAAATGCCATCAAAGCTAATTTCGATGGGTTTGAAAGATTCATAATTTTTTAGTATCGTTGAACCAACGGGTAATGTTCTGCTTCTTGAAATTGATGGAATTGGTTGCGGACAATTATCGTTGAGTGGTTGAAATCTAGCAAATGTAGAATTTAATCCAGTAGAATTTACTCTAGCTGGAGTAGTTCGCTGTGCAATTGTAGAATTTACTCTGACTGGACTAGCTCGCTGTGCAATCGTAGAATTTACTCTGACTGGACTAGCTCGCTGTGCAATCGTAGAATTTACTCGAGTAGCATTTACTATATTTGATCTAACTCGTGCAATTGATTTATTTTCTTTTTGTCTGAGAAGACTTCTGATAAAAACTCCACCGAGAAAACCACCTCCACCAGTTTTTAAAAGTATTTTCTTTTTTGAATCGATATGAGTTCTACTGTCAGCTATTTTCTTCAGCTCTTTTTTGTGTTTTTGCAGGAATGTTCGTGTCTGCTTTGGAAGCTTTAAGTGATCATCAAGTATTAATTTAGCGATAGTCGAAAATACACTCAAGACTGCTTCATGCCACTCCATGATTGGAAATGAAATATTATGTTGATACACTTATCTTTATACCGATGAATATATTACCGCACCTCGGTCGTCATTTGTGAGCCACCGATGGAAAATATCAGTTCTAAGTCTCAACGAGTTATCCATTTTAGGGTGAAAATCGAGTAGTAAATAACCATGATTGGTTGAAGTTGCATCATCATATGCTTGCATTAAATGAGGTATTTGCATTTGAGAGGCAAGAATTTGTATTTAGCCTTTATCACCCACACTTTGAAATAAGTGATGTGCATTCAAACTCAAAGTTCTACTCGCTTTAGATTTCTGAAACATGTTTTGGGTTATGTAAATAACAGACGTATTTCTGTGATGTCCTTTTCTTGTAAACCACAACATAATTTTTTCTTCATCTTTATCACCTAACATGTCATCAAAAACGATGAGGTGCGGTAATTATGTGTCATCGACAAGTTCATTGTCATCCGGTATTCCATTTATAAATTGAATATTGTGAAATTCTTGCATCTGACTAGGTATTTTGCATTTCTTTGTAACACCAAACGACTTTGTATGGAACAGGTTTGAACAAGTCATCTTTATATTCGATTAATTTCTTAACAAATTCTGTTTTACCACAACCACTTGGTCCCGATATGAAAATGTTACAGGGATGTTTGAACAACAATGATTCGTCCATCTTTACCCTGAGACAGATCATGTAAGACTGATTAGGATTGTTCGGAATCAACCTTTTTTATTTTTAATGAAGAATCACCATAACTCCATACTATTCCAAATGTCCATACGAGTTCATAATCTAAATCTGAAATAGGTCGAGTGGTTTTTACAATATAATCCAAAGACACTTTTTCTTCAAATAACTTTTCAGCAGTGAAAATTGTACATGGTTCTCGGAGAATAATGTATCCATATATTCTCGTCACCTCTTCGAATTTCAAAGTTTTTTCATTGAGCATCCTGTCTTGATATTCAGCAAAGCGAGTAAAATTATTTCCAACTAATTCACGAATTTCGTTTATTTCGTTTTTAGGAACACCATGAAATATCCAATAATCTGAAAACAGTTGATCCAATATATCCATTAAGAAATCAGTTTCAAATTCTGATCTCTCAATCAAACATCTCAGTCGACTCTGTCCCTCAGAGAAATGTCCGTTCAGCAAAGTCTCCATTATAATTCTACTTTCCCTCAAAAACCAAGCTTGTTTAAGTTCTCGTTTGATTTCTTGATCCATTTTTGACATTTCGATCAAGTTATTATAAATTTTCAAAAGCATTTCTGCTGGTAACACATCAATTCCATCCATAAGGAATTGTGTTGTAATCACCCACAACAAGTCGTTTGGTGCACACAGATCGGAATGTTTTTGTTTGCTCTTCACTAATTACTTCTCGGTTCTTTGTGCGTTTAATTCTGCATGGATAGTTTATGACCGGTCGTTAACACATTCAACCATTGAATGAAAATTTATTTGCTGCTTAGTTTTATAATCCAGAGTGATACCCTTGACCTTACATACAGATTTTATGACATCATCTTTCATGTACTGATATCCATAATGTTTCGGTCCTAACCCTACAAATTTCATGATTTTAGCATCCGGATGTTCATCAGTCCATTTACCAAGGTAGCTGCCTTCGGTTTTGATATTTTCTTTTTCTGGATCGAAAATATACATACAACTATCGGTGTCGAAATACAACACCCTATCTTGGAGTTTTTCTAAAACTTTATACAACTCCAAACGTGCATATGCTGTGACAAATGATGCAACAGCTACATTGGCAGATGGATGTGGTTCTATAATATCGGTTTTATTTTCATAGCTGAATAATATGAATTTATCCTGTTCAAACATTTCAACTGCTTTGACGGTGATATTTTTATCAGTTAATAGTTCAAAATATCTGGATGGTTCTGAGATATATTCAGTTTAGTAAGAATATTATTTTGTGCATTTTTTCCCCATATACAATTTATCATTAATTTTGCGCACTGGCGGAGTCCTGGGTTTTTTTTCGATTTTTTCTTTTTCAAGTTTTATACCTTCAACCTCATAATAATATTTAATGTATTTATCTTTATCTTCTTCACTTTTAACAGAATTTGGATATCCACTTGCTTCTTGTTTAATTTTGAGGTATTTATCAATGTAATCCCTGTATACTTTGTCCGACCACTCAGTCCAATGCCAAACTTGATATACACTTCCAGAATTTGGTAACCAAATTCTATTGCTTTGAATAATTCTACATGTGTCCAAACTCCAACTAAAGCACGCTGTTCGGTTTTATGATTACACTGTCCACTTTCATTTTCTGCACAAGTTTTACACAATGTATATATCATTTTGTTATTACAGTGGATCGGTAGCACTGGAATGTACAATTTATTTGGAGGTAATACTTTGCATTTAATGAGTCCTTTGTAGGATTTGATGTCTCCTATTTGTTCCTGAATTAGAATTGTTGGATGACCAAGTGGGTACTCCTTATATTTATTTACACTAGGATACAAACTGCATATATCAATATATTTTATTTCCTGTTTAGATGTTGGTTCTATTTCATGATATAATTTTAGAGCATTAGTCCTGCCACCAAATAATGCTTCCCTTGGTTTAATTGGGTCTTGATGCAAATAGAATTGATCCATAGTTTGTTTAAATTTTTTGTCTGCTTTACATTTATTGTCCAGGTCATGTTCCCAGATGCATATTAATTTGCATCCCAAGCTTTTGATTTCAGTTTCCGTTTTTATTGTTTTTTCATACAATTCATGCATTGTTATATTACTGTATGGGTTTCGGCGATTTCTATCTGGATAGCAAGTAGGACAGCCATGAAAAAAACACCCATACATTTCATACACTGTGTTTGATTCTGCATGATAACCATCAACAAAATGTGTGCCTATTTTAACTTTACCACCATTTAAAGCATGCTTTATGTTTACATTTTGTTTTGTAGCAATGTACTGTAGCCATCGAATTGCTTTCATTAAAAATTTACGCGCTTGTGGATATCCAGCGTCTGAAATTATACCTAGAGAATTCTCTGGTAATGAATTTTTTCTCCATGCAAGGTTACAGGTTTGAGCTAATGTTATTTGATCAGTTTCCATTACACATAGTCTGAATTTGCCACATCCACGTCTTAAAATGTCTACATCTGATTTACAATACTTTTGAATTTCTTTTTGAAAATCAAAAATATCTTCACCCCTAGCTTCGTACCATTTCAGAAATGAATCTCTATTTTCCTCAGACATGATTTCAGGTTTATGGTATTTTTTGTCTAGATATGGTCCTACATAATTCTGAAAGTCCTGTGTATTTGCCCAATGTGGAAAATAACCTTTAGCCATTTCTTCAAGTTGGAATGTTTTTGGAAATTTAGATAATGCCATAGGGATGAAACTCAATGAATCGATTACTTTAACACCATTGCATTGTAAACTAAGTATTTTGTTGCCATTCATAATACCATTAGGTTTTGAATTTCCATTGTTCACCAAGTAATGTAAGAGGAACTGACTATCGTAACCTCTTGCATTGTGAGCAATACATGTTGTACCTTTATGATCGTTGGATGCTGTTTTAAATTTCCTCGAGTATTTATCGGTCAGATTTTTTATAGTATAATATTTACAGTCATCATCCAGTCGCACTCTCTTTCTATTATCTCGTTCGCTTTCGCTATCTGAATATGGCACAAGACGCTTCGTCGTGAAATGACGACGTGATGAAAATTCGCGTCGCTTTTATGCTCCGACACGGACATGCGCAGTCATCGTCCGTGTCGGAGCATAAAAGCGACGTGAATTTTCATCACGTCGTCATTCGACTGACGATTGAATAACGCACACAATGGATCCAAGATTACAGAGTAACAACCTACAACATTTACGAAAACTTGCATTAGAAGTTTTAAAGAAACAAAGTGGGTACCACCATACGGTAACTGTTTTAGGTGCAACTCGAGTTCACATTGGGCTTTCCAATGTGATGGCACTACGAAAAAGAAGATTGATCAGATGACAAAATCATCATAGACGCTGAGTGAATCTACTCCTGGGAAGTCTACTTGGACGCACACATCAGACAACGATGATCTCACACCATATGATGTTATGAACATTGATCAAACTGAGACATTAACTAATGAGATAGCGGATATGAAAGCTGAAAGGTGGGAACAATGGAACTCAACCGCGATGTCAATTAACGGGATCGCGGATGTGAAAACTGAGAGTGGTGAATTATGCGCCTCAACCGAGGTATCAAATGATGAAATCACTATTCTAAACATGGAGGATTCGCAGATGGAGTGATAAATGCTGTAGCCAAAAGCGCTAACGATACTGAAATTAAGCAGACCACTTTGCCTAGCAGAAAGAGAAAAAGACGTTTATCGCGATAATCTTCCAAGAAAGTTAAAAATGGTGAATAAAATATTATTGATTTAATTACTTGTTACGTTTTTTTTAGCAATATCAGAGCATATCTTTTGAAAAATTTGGGTGACCCTGAAAAGGGCCGTTAAAATTGTTTGCCGATAAAATTCAGACAAATCAGGATAAAGTCCACCCTTGTTGTATGTGGGTCTCCAGTATGGATCCCGCACGTATTTCGCTGCCTCAGTGGTAATCCACCTTGGCAGAGGTCTTGGAGGATTAAATTCAGACAAATCTGGATATAATGCCCCCTCCTTATACGTAGGGTTCCACTCTGGAGTTTCCACATACACCTTGGGAGGACTGGGTCTCCGTCTTTGCAGGAATTCTTGAACTCCAGCTCTAATGGCTATCTTATGGCTCTCCGAATCTCTTAACATTCTTCTTCCAATGCTTTAATCGAACATCGGCAGAGAATTTTAGCAAAAGTTTCTCTTTTAGTTTAGAGAACATTTTGAAGATAAAAAAACGATACACTGCGCTCCATATCATATGAAACGCGCGGACGCCGCTGACGACGTCATCGCATATTTCACCGAATTTTCCCGACGTCAATTCAAGTGTGTTTCTTTTAACAAAAAGAAACACACTTGTTTTGACGTTCGGGAAAATTTGGTGAAATATGCGATGGCGGCGCCCGCGCGTTTTCAATTAAAAAAACAGATATTCCCATTCTTCATTCATACCGAAATGGATTACCGAGATCTGTATCGGAGCTATTTGGAGGATGGGATGCTGGTGCGAGGTGTGTTTGGGGATGAACCACAGATGCTATGGAAGGCTTTGAGTTTAGCAGAAACGGGGACTATAGATAACTGTTTTGATATATATAGGTACACCGTTATGTTGATGACGGACAACATAGATCGGGTGTTTGGACTGCCACCACGGTGGTTCCATGCAATTGTGCCATTTGGTTGCGACGTTCCCAAGACAACTTTCAGCTGTATTCAAACCCAAACACATCATGCGGTTTCTTTTGAAACCATCCAAAACGGCCCTTTTCAGGGCCTCACAAATTTTTAAAAAGATACACTCTGAAATTGCTACTGTACAATTTGTTCATTATCAAAGAATACTTCCCTAACAATAAAAAAAAAACCACTACCACCCTTCATATCTATAATACGATCATCATATAGCATAATACAGAGCGTATCTTTCGTGAATTTTAAGTGGCCCTGAAAAGGGCCGTTTAAAATAATATAAAAATCATTTCTTTTGTTTCTTCATCACTGTTATATCTTTCCCGAGTGATCCAAATGTTGCTCGCTTCGTATGTTCTTTCTGGAAACCATGTACCTCAATTGGTATGTCATCGTGTGAGGTTTCAAGTTGATTGTACATTCAGTCGGTTTTTGTGTTAATTGCTTTCGTAAATCCTTCATTTCCTGCCAAATATTCCGTAACAATTTTGTCTGTTCTTCCCATTGTGAACTGTTGATAACTTGTTATATAACAGGTTGAGTCATTTGTTGTGTTTTCATCGGCGGTTTATACACTGGTTGTTGATCCGTTCGCGGATACACCATTGGTACCTGTTGCTGTTCTACCCGTGGCGTTACATTTCCTGCATACAGTGGCGTCGACATTTGCGTTGTTGCAGGAACATGATCGTACTGTACATCAATAGTCTTGAGAAATTCCGTTACTGGATCCATGTTTCAAAATAACGCTAACGATACAATTTACGCATCTAATGACGTTAACATTTTTCGAGGATCAAGTATATGGGATGCGCGGGCCTCGTTGACGACGTCATGCGTATTTCACGAAATTTCTCCGAACGTCAAATCAGATGTGTTTCTTTTTTGTCAAAAACATCATATTTCTATGAATAAAACACCGATATGACTCGGGAAAATTTTATCTGTACCATTTTACCATTATCTCATAACATATTTCACTGAAAGATAACTTCTGCAAGTGCATTTTACAACGCTATCGTCTTCGAATTTATTCGAAGACTTTCGCTTTTGTTAAAATGCACTGGTAAAGTAACACAATTTACCAACACCTATTTTTTCTCGTATTATTCTAAGTTCAATGTGTACAGCGAATGGGAGCGCCCTTCGCTTACCACACTGGCATTAGAATCCGAGAAAAAAATCGATACGTTGGTAAATTGTGCTCTTTTCTGTCAAAAATATGGGGCAGAAATTTCTGGGGACGACCACTCTGGCCCATGGACGAGAGTGGCCGACCCAGAAATTTTGGACCGACGAGCCCAACCCTGGGCGGGCCACTCTGGTCCAACCCCCTCGCTCGATGCCACTCTGGCCCATGAGCCAGTGGCATCGATCGAGGGGGTGAGCCAGAAAAAATCCAAAACCCGTCGCTCGATGCCACTCTGGGCCAGAGTGGCGTCGAGCGATGGGGTGGGCCAGAGTGGCCGCCAATACTACTTATATGCAATAAGTGAATGAATTTGAGCCATGGATAAGTGCAAAATACACGCATGTGCTCTATGAACTATGCAAACAACATGGTAATTACAATGAAAATAAATTTATGTTCAGAATAATTAACATAAATGGTCGGATTTAGTGTACAGTACCACTTTAACAAAATGTACTTCCAACCCCCACGGTACGATTTTGTGTCGCATTAAGCGATAAACTTAATTTAACGTTGGTAATTTCTTATAACTCTGTTCACAGTATTGTGTTCCGCTGTTGGACCCTTCAAACTGAAACATTTAAAGATACGGGCGGCTTTGGCGGTGGGTATGCTGTTAAAATATTCACCTCCGTCAAAAACCGCCATCAACAGAAACAATAGTAAAATATAGACAGATCTTGTTCTTATACCAATCAAAAATATGGCATAAACAGTATGTTATTGTCAAATGTTTTTACTTTGTTATGTAAACAAAAGCAAAAAACGTTACAGAACCTGGCTTTTGTTTAGATCGGGATATGGTAAACATAAAGAGCGTTATTTGTTACTGTTATCCTGAAATGGAAATAATACAGAGCGTTTGTGTCATTTGTGTGTGATTAACCAATATAATTGCGCTCTGTTATGTAAACAGAAGCAAAACTTCTGTAACACGTGCAGGCTCGACTTGTTTACGTACACCATCGTACGTCGACGACAATATGCTATTTACGCGCTGATTATGTTTGGCATATTAACAAAAGAATATATATTTTAATATTCCTTCTGTTGATGGCGATTTGAACAAATATGAATATTTCTGCAACGAACGCCGCCCGTGCCTTTATAACTTTTTATTTCATTTAAGACATTAATGGCATATTGACGTTGCATGTCTTCAGAAGAGCTAACTTGTGCCGATGGGCTCAAGTGTACAACATGGAAGAGACCTCCATTTGCAATGAGGCGCGAACATGTTTGACAGTGTTACATTGTTAACCCTTCCGTTGCGGGAGCTGCGCTGGTGCAGCATTGGAGATCAAGTGACAGTGCATTACCTAAAATATGCGAGTCTCCCATAAGGAGCATCGCATGTATAAGAGAATGTACTAGCTTACATACAATGCCAAGATAAATATTGTTAGGCCAATGTATTCTATTATATATGTGAGGCTCACTATGGGAGACTCACATATATATGAGAATTCACGGGCACAGGGTACTCGTAAAATGCGCTGGTGCAGCATTGAAGATCATGTGCCAGTGCATTCTTTTATATATGCGAGCCTAACATGTATAACGGAATGCAATAGATTACAAGTTCAATGTAATATTGTTAGGCCAATGTATTTTCTTATATATGCCAGGCTCCCTATGTGAGACTCTCATATATAAGAGAATGCATTGACATGGTTTTTACAAAATCTCAGGAAGTTCCAATCATGGAAGGGTTAAATATTAATTACATGTTGGAGTGGGGTCAACATTTTGTACAGACACGTATACGTATAGGCCGGGTGTGGTGGGTGGTCCATCAGTCGCAAAACAAGTTTGTTTACTCAGCTAATACACATTTTACTCTAGCCCTTTACACCCAAATAAAATTTGACCCATAAAACAATTTAAACTGTTAAAACTATGTATATGTCATGTATACCATACTTCTGCCAATAATATAATTTCATGTACCACTATACTTTGTTAATGTTTCTTATTTGGTGTGCAGATAAACATCTACATCTACACCCCGAATAGCGGGAATTCTTCGAAAAATGTGGCGGGTGTCTAACATAATTAGTAAACAAATTGAATAAAGGGGTTGGTACCAGAATTTGTAGTAAACATATGTAGTAAATAAACCTTAGAAAATAGTAGAAAACCGTGGTGGTGGTTCTCTAGAGTGACCAAAATAAAACAAATACCCTACGTGTCTGGAATTGTGTATGACCCCCTCCCCTGTTGTGTTGTGATATTGTGTTTGCTTGTTAGTTTTTATTATTATTTATTAGTGTTTCTCAATCCTTTTATTTCCAGGAAAGAAGTTTGACATGCTCGTTTCCGATGGCCTGGATTAACACCAACGACACACTGTCCATGTGCCAAAATGATTAAAGGGGTTCTGTACTCTAAATCCGGCAATTATTGGGACCATCTCCTTTTATGCTCAATAGAATATATGCAACAAATGAATGAATTTGAGCCATGGATTAGTTCCAAATACACGTATATAACGTGCTCTATGAATGAGGCAAACAACATGGTAATTATAATGAATTTTCAATATAATTACCATGTTCTTTGCATCGTGCATACGGTAAATGAGTGTGTTGTCACTCATCCATGGCTCAAAGTTCATTCATTTGTTGCATATATTCTGTTGAGTGTAAAATAAGGTCGTCCCAAAAATGGCCGGATTTAGTGTACAGTGCCCCTAAACAGTTTAGTTATTACATCAATTCTAATAGTTTACATTGGAATGGTCTATCATTCACCTGGGCGTTGTTATTATCCAGCAAATCAAAGTTTACATTGGAATGGTCTATCATTCACCTGGGCGGTGTTATTATCCAGCAAATAAAAGTTTACATTGAAATGGTCTATCATTCACCTGGGCGGTGTTATTATCCAGCAAATACAAGTTTACATTGGAATGGTCTATCATTCACCTGGGCGGTGTTATTATCCAGCAAATAAAAGTTTACATTGGAATGGTCTATCATTCACCTGGGCGGTGTTATTATCCAGCAAATAAAAGTTTACATTGGAATGGTCTATCATTCACCTGGGCGGTGTTATTATCCAGCAAATAAAAGTTTACATTGGAATGGTCTATCATTCACCTGGGCGGTGTTATTATCCAGCAAATAAAAGCAGCTAGGCGGCATGCAGACAATATATAATACAAGTGCAGAAAGATTCCTATACATTGGTGGGAAATTTTCAGATTCAGTTGTTGAAGTTTTTTCAAAGGAACAACTCGAGTATTTAGTAAAGAATATGTTTGACTGTGAATGGGGAATGTTTTATAAATTTATCAGGCTTCACTGGTATCTTTCTTGCATGGCTCTGAATCTTATGCATCATACAACATACGGATTGATTTAAGGATTGGATGAGTAGCGGATGCAGATTTGCCTGTAACCTGTAGTGTTCATACAAGTGGATGTCTTGATTAACTGCCCTGTTCTAATGAACATTGCAGGAGGGACAACCTAATTCTGATACACATCAGTTGGTACATACCTGGTCCAGTTTGGAGGTAGAAATGGTTTGCTGTCCTTTGGTTGTAATGTTGTCCACGTTAAAGCCACACCGGCTTCCAGGAGCCAAATACTAAAGTAAATCACATTACTGGTATTTGGCTTACAAACAAATACTAAAGTAAATCATATTTACTGGTATTTGGTTGCCTATATATATATGCTGTTTTCTTAGAGTTGCATGCTGTGTCCTACCAAGCATACCAGCTAACTCCATAATGGACATGTGATGCATGTCTTTGCTATTTTAATAAAGTATGCCTTTTTGACTTCTAGTTGTCATTTGAACTCTGCCGGGAATCGTACGATCAGACAGGAATCTGCTTCCTGTTACAGATGTTGGTTTGCTTTTGTTCCATTGAGTATGGATGTAAGTTGGTGCGACATTTTGTGTGCATGGACCACATGAAAATGTCATACCAACTTGCATCCATGCTCAATGGAACTGAACACAAATAACCTCCATTTTCAACCATGTTCCGCTAGTGAGTTGCAAGTTGCATCCATACAAATGTAAGCGAGTTATGGCTCGCGCGCGACGTCACTGCCACATGATGTGATATCCACAGCACGAATGCATATATATATACGACAATCGGCAGACCTCGTCAGATTCCGTGCCGCTTCGATGAGTCCCGAGTGACATATACTACTGTAAATATATATATTGCATGATTTACCGAGATTAATGAAGCAAAATATCGTTGCTGAGAGAGAGAGAGACAGAGACAGAGACAGAGACAGAGGGGAAGAGATATATTATAATATAGAGGGAGTGAAAGAGATGGGGGACAAAAATAATATGTATAACGGTTTTGTGATTTGATTCATCTTTATTTTGTCTTTTATTGCAAATGTACTTATCTTATCAATCAGTTGAATGAGTTTCTTATCATGATTGTACCAACTTTTAAATAAATTATAATTTGTCGTATAGTTTACAACATCCCGTGGTTAAAAGCAGTTGCGAAGTAATGGGAGACTATTTGGTACTCCCACCCCCCCCCCCCCCCCCCACCCACAACAGCCGCATGAAATGTTACCAGTTCCAAATTAATATGGGACAAATACATATAACCGCAAGAGTGTGTTCCTGATCGTCATCTTATGACACGAGTACGATTCCACATGGATACCACGAGAGGTCACATGCCGCGAGTACATACTTCCGCGATCGCAAGAGTGCCATGAAATATCGGCCAGAAACACAAATATGCGGTTCTGTGTTTATTAAACAATGTCATGTACGCCTGGGGTATATGACAACTCCAATAAATCGTCCTCGTAAAATTAGTATGGTATATTTAATGGCATAGTTGATGTGTTTACTGCATTTAATGCATGTTTTAAACTGATACAGATGTAATATTTCTCTTATTAATATTAAATAACAAAATTGATTACCCACCCACCTAGCTGGCATACCTTTCTGCAGTTGTATTACCACACCCCGGGTCTCCTTAAAATATAAACATTGGAATGGACGCTTAGTGTATGGATGTTACATAGCAATAATTAATATTGATAGCCTATAATGATCATTAAAGGGGTACTGTACACTAAATCAGGCCATTTTTTTTTTGGAACGATCTCCTGTTATACCCAACAGAATATATGCAACAAGTGAATAAATTTGAGCATGGATGTGTGCAAAATTTACTCCTTTAAAGTATGAACGATAAAAAAAAACATGGTAATTATAATGAAAATGAATGTATGAATCCAGCTATAAATTTATTTTCATTATAATTACCATGTCGTGTGTATCGTTCATAGAGCACATGGTGTATTTTGCACTAATATATGGCTCAAATTCATTCATTTGTTGCATATATTATGTTGAGTACAAAGGAGATGGTCCCATAACTGGCCGGAGTTAGTATACAGTGCCCCTTTACTGATCATTATAGGCTATGAATATTCATTTTTGCTGGGCAACACGCTCTCACGCTCTCGTGTATTGACATGCGCGAGCTGAGTACTCTTTATGCTAGGCGGATATACATAGACCCGTGTGTGCCCAGCGTTTGTTTACTGCAAAGTTTACAAGTCATAGTTGATCGCCTATCTGGAAATATTGATGTAGCAGGTGAGTCAATTCGTCCCAACTGCAGACGTTGTATATATGTTAATTGAATAAGGTGTGTTTTCCAGAAAACACGGAAATTGATCGCTGCCGCCTCGCTCTTTTACCCTAAGAAGTAAACATATCGCGTAGGACTTATTCGGTGCACTGATTTCCGTTTGGCTCATGTTCTTGCTTATTACGTCCCTCAAGTTTTAAACGGACATGGCTCATTCGAACCTCCAAATTTTGTCAACGTAATTTGGAGGGACGGATTCGATAAGTCGATAAATACACGAAATATTGATATGCCGGCTTCGTATGCTTTGAAAAACACTTGCCAAAGTCGCAGCCATTTTCCAGCCGTTTTCAATTTCTCGCCCGAAGTCAGACAAACGCTCTTTATTGCTACCATATCAGGAATAGAATAACACGGAACGCTCTTGTCTGTTCCATGTCGTGCAAATGAATGTTTTTTGTTTGGGACCCAAACACCTTGTTCGTAGTTGCATATTTCATTACTTCAATGCGTCTTTTTTGCGTTACATAATGTTGATAGAAAGGTAGTTAAGATATTTATAGACCTATTTCGATACCGGAAAAAATTCAAAAGCTAATAATATTCTTTGTATTTTGGAGCGCAAACCGCGGCTTTAAGCAATGTTAACAGGAGGAGGTGGCCGTGTACTCTCGGGCTCCAAATAAAAGTGCAGGCCCCAATAATAGTGCAGGGGGGGGATTCCATTGAAAGTTAATAAAAGTGCAGGGGAAACTCTGAGCAAAACATCAACTGAATAAACATATTATTTTTACAGTTCGTGTAGGTCAAGTATAGGAATCAACATAGTACGGTATATGTCATGTGGTGTTTTATTCAGTATTTAAATGTTCACATGTGTGTCATATATTTGAATATGTACATGCATAAAGATATAAACTCACCATTTTGGTATCAGAGTCATATAGAAATCTTGAATTTGTGCTGATTTCAATTTTCATAGCCTCAAAATTAATAAACGTGCAGACCCAAATAAGCACTGTGCAGGCTGGTGCAGGGGGGAAATTTCCCAAGAAAATAATAAACGTGCATGCATGTTTATTTGGAGCCCAAGAGTACTAGTATATAGACACGAGACAAGGTGTTGTCCAACAGGGCCTCTTTTAAGACGAGGCACTATAAGTCAGTTTGATGCAAGTTATAGAGAGAAAACCATTATGAAGCTATGACATAATGTTACCTTTTGTGGGAACTCCCGGTCTAAGATGGCCACCGGAAGTGTAAAATGTGACTATGTTTCACTAATAGCTTCTAGATTAGTTTCTGCTGTTTGGTACTAGTAGGCCTACTGAGAATTGCGACTTTATATATATTGTATTGTAAATGTTAACTGATCACTGGAGCGATGAAATATGCCATTATTTGCGTCCCAGCCCCTTCCATACCCTCAAAAATTTTATTTCACAGATCGCTGTATAACATTTCTCAAAAAATCACCATTATGATTCTAGTCATATTTCAACAAGAAATGAGCAGAACTGTGCAATGTAAGTGAGGCATACTATTACTTGTGAATATTATTCTCAATGGAACCAAAATGGCGGTCACTTTGACTCAAAATGTGGCCAAATTAGGGAAAATTGTAGGGAAGTCGGTAGCCGAGAGGTAGCGTACTGTTCTCTCGTGCTATCGGACCGGTGATCTCAACCTGGTCAGGGTATTCTGACAAAAATCAGAACTCGGTCAGATACCAAGTTTGTCAGGCTGAAAAGTCTCATTCGAGATCACTGAATCAAGATCCGAATGCAAAATGCCGACTTCCCCCCATTACAACACTTGTCCAGGTATGTTGTCGTGGGTGCAGTACGCTGTCCGATCGGGCGCGGACATTAATGGCTGACCCGTGTACACGCCTCGGTGTGTGCACGTTAAAGAACGCTACTGGAGTCACCACAGGGTTATAAAGTTACGCGGCCGTGGTAGCACCTGGACCTCCACATAATCCTCATCACATTGAGGGCGATGGAGTATCAAGTAGATGTAGATGTAGATGTATTGCCACAGTGTTCCCCACAATCGCTTACACGTTGCGGTTGATGAATATAATTTACTAATATGCTTTCTATACATTGAATACTAACATTGCTGATGGACCTTGGTTAATTGTTACTATTGTAATCACTGACATTACCAGAAATATATTGGATTTTTCTCTCACAAGCTTGCTGACATTAAAATCGCAATAATTCACTGTTTAGGTTTTGACCATTTTTTTCAAGTGAACTATCTTTGGTATCAAAAGTGTTTATTATTTTTGATCACGATCCCAAAAAGTCTTATGCACAGTTCTAATATGCTGGAAGATCTTGTTAGTCGTAAAACGATGCCATCGACAACAAACTCGACCAGATGTTCTGGCCCAGTACAAACTTTACTTGCTCAAGTCGTATCCCCGACATTGATCGACCACATACTTATGTGTTCCGGATGCCATGAATGACCTCGTTCTCAACTCTTCCACATTCGATAATATCACCATAAATTGCTCGAACCACACGCCTGTGGTTTGTACAATGCAGTTACCACTTGTATGGCCTACATAAAGTACATTTCGTGTCAGTGCTCCCCGAACGAGGTACAACTGGAAAAATGCCGACCTGGAACAATATCGACCAGCGCTTGGTGTGTTACGTAAGGATTTGTGCAGAGCTAACATGTCAACAAGCGACGACCTTATGTGTGTGATTAGGGAGCTTATTCACGCATTCCGCTCAGCTTCTGCGTCTGATATAAAGCTCCACAAATATCGCAAAAAGTCGAAACAGTATTGGAAATCAGACTTTCGCAAGCGTAACAAGTTATGAAAACACAGTCGTTCCAAGTAAAATGGATATCGAGGGGAAACACTATAGTGTAACATCTAGGACATAATGTTGAATACATGGATGCAAAGCGGCAATTTCCTCGAGCTCTGCGTTCTGCTCAAATTGACAGTGAGCGAGATGAACTCGTCCGTGTGGAATACCAAACGAACCACAATGCAAATTTGTTCCGCGAGCTGTGAATGCAGATAGAACCCGAAAAATAACAATTATTTCAGGGATCCAGTTTTCCGTGATCCACAAGTGACACACGAATGGTTGGGGATTTATTTTGATGGCCTGTATACACCTTCTGGTCATCAGATCCCTTCATTCGAAAAACGCACAGAGCGGGAGTTTATGCTACTCTACAAAGAGACTCTGACCACAACTATAAACACGGAGATGTGCTATGAAGTTCGTATCAGTGATTACAACTCTCAAACTTCAAATATCCAGTGAAACAGACGACAAAATCAACGAGCATATTAATCATGCTCCAGTTGTTTCTATTTTGTGCGCATTTTACAATGCGATTGTCCCCCCCCCCCCCCCCCCGCCCCAGTAGATTCCACCATAGTTTTAAAACGGAGTCATTGTTTCATTATAGAAAAAAGAACAGAAGCTACCGCAAATTCCAGACAGCGATCGTACCATAACTAAACACCTAAAAAAAAGAAAGTCCCCCTAATAAATTCGGTAATATTTTATGAGATATTGGATGGATTTTGACGAAACTTTACGCAAAAGTTTTGGTGGTATCTGATATACAACCTGTGTGAGGCACCGCCATGTGAGTTATGTTATGGCCGGCTGAGCATGAATTGAATGGTATAGGGATGCTTTTCAAAAGTTGCAAAACACTGACGTAGAGTGGACAGTAACTCCATTGTTCCATTGTCCACACAAGTTGTTACTGGCTGTAAATGTGGTCTTAAAGTGACAATGTGAGTCCAGGATAACATACGTGTCATTTTCGGGACAGAAAATGTTCCTGGTGAATGCCCAGGCCATTCAGTCTAACCACATTCCTTTGGAATGACACCTTGAAGTTTCATGCTGGTGAGCAACACAGAATTATTGAAATCAGTCTCTTTGAAGCCATTTTTGTCAGTAAACCATGTTTTCCCCACCATGTAGGCTATTCATGTACCAACAGATAAGGATGTTCCAAGCATGTGCGAGAAGTGGGGACCAAGGCACAGCTGAATGTCTGTGATCACTCTACTTGATGTTTTTGCAACTTTTGAAAAGTTCCCCTCTTCCATTCAATTTGTGCTCACTCAGCCATATTTCACCTCACAGCACAGTAAATTGTACACTTGATGTCTTTGGTACTACAAATCATTTTGTGGAAAGTTTCATCAATATCCATCCAATATCTCATAAAATATTACCGAATATATTAGGGGGGACTTTCTTTTTTTGATGTGTTTATGTTGCCTGCTATGTACCAACTCTTTGAAATTGTCCTTCTTCGTTTCTTAAAAGTTAGCGAACCGTTCGTTAACTTCCCACATCAAATGCAGAATGGTTTCCAAGCAAATATTAGCTGTGGCGAGATCTCACTCATTTTACAGGAGGTCTATCACCCACGACCTGAGTGCTGAATCAAAAGTCTACGGATGCTCCTATTCCCACAAAAGGCCTTCGATCGCTTTTTGGCTTTCCGGTCTTTTAATCAAACTACACGATCTTTTTCGTCAGTGGCAGGGCGCACTCTGACTTATTGACAATATGCACCAAGACTTGTCAGCCCAGTGTTATATAACGGAAGTCTATCTGCCCCCTACTAATCAAACAAGGGACAATTTAAGACCGGGAGTCGTATGCTCGGCTTTATTCTATTTTGTGTCCATGGACGCCCTTATTGTTGATCTTGAACGATCGAGAACAGGGATCACAATTGACAAGACTGACTGCGCTTGTCCAACAACTGCGGCCGATATCACGCTGATATCATACACGAAAGCTGGTTTAGACCACCTGACATATATATATATATATATATATATATATATATATATATATATATAGCTATATATATGTATGTATATATATATATTGGAAATCCAATGTTTTAAAATTCAATCTCATTCTCAAAAGCTTGCTGGACCAGGACGTTTTAAAGAAAAAACATGTTCAGTATCTAATTGCAAAACCTGAATCCAATAATAGGACATTTTATTTGCTACCTAAAATACACAAACCTTTGAGCTGTTGGACTAATCCATACACACCACCCGGTCGCCCCATCATCAGCGACGTGGCTTCGGAGTCGTACCACATTTCGGAGTTTATTGATTTCTATTTGAAACCAATTGCTACCCGCCATCCGAGCTATCTAAAAGACACGGAGGACTTCCTCATTAAATTGTCGAAAATTGAAGTTCCATCTTCTGCTTACCTAATTAGTCTCGACGTGGAATCTATGTATACAAATATTGGAATCGATGCCGGATTAAAGTCAATTAAGAATGCATTTGATTTCCACCATGATCCTCATAGACCTGGAGATGAACTACTTCAATTATTAGAACTTTCTCTTAAAGGGAATGACTTTGAATTTAATGGACGATATTATTTACAGGTCTCCGGCTGCAGTATGGGCAAGAAGTTTAGTCCTAATTTTGCCTAAATTTTTGTTGCAGAGTGGGAGAAAGGCGCCTTAGCCAAATCTGATAAACAACCATTAGCCTATTACAGATTCTTGGACGACATATTTATCATTTGGACTCATGGTCTGGATGAGTTTAGGGTGTTCTTGGACATCTTGAACAGTCATGACGAATCAATCAAACTCAAAGAATCAATATCGCAAACCAGCATTGATTTCCTTGATTTAACAATATTTAAGGGCCCACAATTTACATCATGCAACATTTTAGATACAAAACTTTTTACGAAACCAACGGACTCTCACCAGCTTCTTCGTCGTAAATCTTTCCATCCGCCAAAACTGTTCAATGGATTGATTAAATCTCAAATCATTCGATACCACCGGAACTGCACGAACAGAAGCGACCTAAATCAAGCTTGTTCAGTGCTGTTCCAGGCTTTACGACCGCGCGGCTACTCTAGTAGATTACTGCGCCAAGTAAAGTCCGAAACTCTCAGAGAATTGGAATCGTTACGCCATGACCCAACATCGACTGAGCCAACAAGGATACGGCACAATCGACCGGTGTTGGGTAATGGTTCAGCCTCATTTTGTCACAAAAAACGATGTTACATCAATACAATAGGATATATCAATACTAGTAACACTTTCACCAGCGAACAAACACGCATATCGTATCAAATGCATAGCGAACTTAATTGTGATTCTAAAAATGTAATTTACTTAATCACATGCAAAAGATGCCGTATACAATATGTTGGACAAACAAAAACCTCTCTCAAAGTTAGAATGTCTAATCATCTTTCCAGTGTTCGCAAAAAACTCGACATGCAAATTTCCGATCATTTCAACTCATCTAATCATGACATTAAATCCCATTTCAGCTTTCAGCCAATAGAACAGACACCAATTCTAGCCGACGAAGACCAAACCGATTCAATACGCCTAGAACGCGAAAATCATTGGATGGGCGTACTTAAAACATATCTTCCGTTCGGACTTAACATTGACTACAAAGGTGTTTCTCGAAATTTCTTGTGCTTTCCTCTGATCTACAATCGTAGAAATGTTGAAATCGCAAACATTTTCAGAAAAAACTTTGCATTATTAAACACTAAATTGACCGAGCCTCTCGACAAACGGGTTATTATTGCCTACAAGAAAAATCCCAGTTTGAGAGATATGCTCGTTCGATCTAGACTCAGACCTTGATTAACACGCAGGTCAATTAGCTTTTTAGCAATTTCAACATCATTATCCTTTGTTTGTGCTCAACACAATATTTTATGTCAATTTCCGACACAACCTAACAAAATTTAGCTAGTTCCATAGAAATAATTACATAAGAAATCGGATAAACCGACCTGTGCCAGCGCCATATATATATATATATATATCTCTCTCTCTCTCTCTCTCTCTCTCTCTCTCTCTCTCTCTCTCTCTCTCTCTCTCTCTCCTCTCTCTCTCTCTCTCTCTCTCTCTCTCTCTCTCTCTCTCTCTCTCTCCTCTCTCTCTCTCTCTCTCTCTCTCCTCTCTCTCTCTCTCTCTCTCTCTCTCTCTCTCTCTCTCTCTCTCTCTCTCTCTCTCTCTCTCTCTCTCTCTCTCTCTCTCTCTGTTGGGCATCCATTGTCTCAATGAGATCGTGAAATGCTAACATTTGGGACTGTCCATGTGTAAAGTTTCGAATACCTCGTATATATACGTGCCAAACGAATTTCGGATTGCATAAGAGCAACGTTCTTCTGACAGCACAATTTTAACAGATCTATGTACAGTTCTTACTCGCCTACAGCATATGACATTCTCATACGAAGTGTATAGTTCTCCCAAAAGCCAATTAATATATTGTCATTCCATCGCTGACGATGGAAAAGGCATACAGGTCATGCGTGAAGCACATTCAAACTCTACTGACCAGGACAAAAACAAACGTCGCCTTCAGTCTCCTAGGCCTCATGCCACTGTCCCATGAAATACACATCAAAAACAAGTTTTTCTTAGTAGATCTTATTCACCTTCCTCCAAATCACCAAGAGCCGCTGAAATTATGTGTGTATAAGTTACATTTCTATAAGCTGTTCGGCTGAGAACTATCTTGATTCGCGAAAGATATTATGGAGATTCTTGACCAAAACAAGATAACTGAATTCCTTGAATCATATATCTAGCTACCGGACTATTTTCTAACAAGACAGCATGTAAACAACTTGTAAAGTCAACTGTGTATATATGCTACTGTTAGTTTAAAAACAATAAATTCCATACTAATTACTGGTTGGAAATTTAAACAATGTCACCATGGTGAACTTATAGGCCCGATTCGTCATCTCATGTTTAAACCTGGTCTACGTAAACCTCTAGGTTTAAACCGCCGTGAGTCAGCAAAATCCGTGGTTTAAACCCGCGACCGCAGGTCTAAGTGACACATTCGTCATCTCTGGTTTAAACCTGGTCCAGCCAGACCAGTGGTTTAGCAGTGGTGTCTCTGTATCGTCGAGAAAATTAATCGTACTTTCCTAATGCGGACCGCCTCGTTTTATTGATTGCAAAAATCAATAATTTCGACAGCGACCATATTTTGATTGGAAATTTATAAGCGAGAAGCACTCACACCTATAAAGCGTGTGGGGATAAGTTTTTGTCAATTTCGATGTTTTATTTGCGTTTTATAAGCTTAAACCGGCAACTAAACCATCTAATTAGGTGGTCCAGCTAAACCAGCTTTCTCGAGGCTAAACTTGAGATGACGAATCCGTCTTTTCTTCATCGCGGTTTAGAATTGTCAGACAATCAATCAAAGGGTGGAGCTGTAAATTATCTCGAGTGAGGGCGTGTCCAAGTGGCGGTTGCCGACTGGTGTTATCATGTCACAGTTGATTCATTCCCATGCGAGCTTTGCTCAGATATTGACGCGTTCCTTCAGTATGATTTTACAACTATCTTGTGTTTTTTTTTTGGCTTGTGGCAATCACAAATACTGGTGTTTTCTACGAATTCATTTGAATGGTTCAACGTTTTAATTTTGAAACCAAAAACGATGCTACTGCATGACCAGATATGCTATACACATAGTTTGCAATCCTAAACTTATATTGCTATATGAGTCAAATTTGATAACTTATTTTTATGTAGATCATGCCACAAAGCTCTACTCTGGCTCCACTCATAAATTTCCATAATATTCCACCAGTTCAAAACCTGGGAACTTTTGGATTTTCTGCATGATGGAAAAATTTTACATTGAAAAAAAGCAACGCATGTAATATATTTCTTTATTAAATGCTGTGCCTCTATATAGTTGCCCACTTTAAACAGTTCAGATGCCGCTTCTGGTGTGTACTCATAAGCAAATTGCTTTTACTTGACTGACCTCTTGGTCCAGGATTGACACGATTATGGAGCCTTTATTCATGCAGCGTCAGAGGGTCATGCGGCCCCTTCGTGCGACAGGAGCCTGCGTCACATTTGCGCACATTTTGATCATTTGATCATTTTTTTTAATTATATTGAAAACAAACAAATATTAATATAAATTTTAAATATTGTTTCTTGTTAGATACAACTCCTTGCTCAATTTAACAACACAATTTTTTCATTTTATTTCAAATTAAATTATTCTTATTTGTAAATCATTTTTAGAACAGTTGCAAACAGACTAACGGACAAACATATATACAGCTCCTATATCCTTTAATATATACATAGATACATGTAGATACACCATATTTTGTCTTTGCGGGAAAAGCATCTTGTAGAAAATCAATCACAAACAAAGTGATAAACAGCGCGTGAAGCTCGTGTTGAGAAACATGCCCTTTGTCAAATTGGTTTAAACCAACAAAGAGATCGGATTAATGGTCCATGAGCTATACTCATTTCTCAGTGAATAAATCGTGCACGCGTTCGCGATGATTTATGACATGTCAATAACCATTACATCGGCTTGTCTTTTGGTCCGATAGGTAAGAGGGTAGTTTGACTGTATGCTCATATCACCAAATCGAGTTGTCAATTAGTTGGTAACTGAATGACAAAAACGCCCCCTTAGACCCGGTTTGGCTGGACCGCCAATGTAGGTTTAAACTCGGAGGTTTAAACTCGGAGGTTTAAACCGGAGATGACGAATCCGGCCATAATGTCACGTACCTAATTATGTGTTTCCGACAGTTGTTCAAACTGTTTTTTTTTTTTGCTATATAAGATGGCGCGTTATAGTAACGGATTTTACGTATACGATATATATATATGCCAAAAATGCAGCCAAACTTCCTAGCAGATTACGCAATCTCTCAAGAATTACTAAGATTTATTTTGTTGAAACGTTTAGCTACATAATATTTTTAAACCACTTTCAGGGGCAACTATCCAGTTATGCTTTTTAAAGCGCTGTTGGGGAGACTCTGTTCACGGGGAGTGTTCAGATTTATGGCCGTCTTCCGCAATGATACCTGTTTAATGCACACGTCGTCTCGCCCTAGGCCGTTTGCATCACCAACACCCACGTAAGTTCTTGTTTAGTTTGCTCAGTAAAGAAAAAACAACAAAAACGAAATTAAAAAAAAAACAAAACAAAAAAATATTTCGAGTGACCGATTATTTTTGTTATAGTGCCTTGATATACATGTACGGTTTTCATAACAATCTATGCCATAAAATATGAATAAAATACTATAATTTATCACCATTTGGAACGTCTGCCTCTCAGAATGTGCCCACAGAGTAATAGAAAACAGCTGAATTCATAAAATCATTTCTCCCATAATTCAATAAAATTCAAACTATAGTTTATTTTCAATTGAAGGGGAATAACTCTATATCTAAATATCTAGAGTTATTACCTTTCCATTGAAAATAATTGACTTTGTGTAGAAATTTGATCACAGAACAGACACAAGTATCTCAACAAAAACAACATGTTCATGGTTTATTACATCGAATAAGTTGGGATACAATGTTTTGGAGGTTCCTCTTTCAAATTGCATATAATCTCATATATATATTTTGAAGACCTCTGTTTGTCTGTCTGTCTGTATGTCTGTCTGTCTGTATGTCATTGATACAAATCTACGATTCTCGACCGATCGGGACGAAACTTGGTACGTGTGTAGTTTGACCAGGCGGTGGACGTTGTCGTATTGGCGAGCCCGTGCGGCGCCCGCTTCGCGCGTGCGCAGACGAGATCTCGGAAACGGGTGGAGCTATCGACTTGAAATTTGCTATGTGAATGTATCTTGCCCCGGATACGAATTGTATCGGTTCGCCGAGCCCGTGCGACGCCAGCTTCGCGCATGCGCAGACGAGATCTCGCAAACGGGTGGAGCTATCGACTAGAAATTTGGTATGTGAATGTATCTTGCCCCGGATACGAAATTTATCGGGTCGCCGAGCCCGTGCGACGCCAGCTTCGCGCATGCGCAGACGAGATCTGGGAAACGGGTGGAGCTATCGACTTGAAATTTGGTATGTGAATGTATCTTGTCCCGGATACGAATTTTATCGGGTCACCGAGCCCGTGCGACGCAAGCTTCGCGCATGCGCAGACCAGATCTCGGAAACGGGTAGAGCTATCGACTTGAAATTTGGTTTTTGAATAGCCCGGACAACGTCGGGCTGGTTTTGAATAGCCCGGACAACGTCTGGCTCATCGGCTAGTCTCATATATATTTTGAAGACCTCTGTTTGTCTGTCTGTATGTTTGTATGTCATTTATACAAATCTACGATTCTCGACCGATCGGGACGAAACTTGATACGTGTGTGTAGTTTGACCAGGCGGTCGTCGTTGTCGTATTGGCGAGCCCGTGCGACACCCGTGCAGCGCATGCGCAGACAAGATCTCGGAAACGGGTGGAGCTATCGACTTGAAATTTGCTATGTGAATGTATCTTGCCCCGGATACGAATTTTATCGAGTCGCCGTGCCCATGCGACGCCAGCTTCGCGCATGCGCAGACGATATCTCGGAAACGGGTGGAGCTATCGACTTGAGGTGACACTCCACAGTTTCAACAGGAATGGGCCCAAAGATAGGGGGGCCCATAGATTCATTGAAAATTATCTGGATTATGATCCCAAACCATATAGACAATATATATATGCCTGAAATTAGTACAGAATAGGCATTCAGAATTTGATACATAATTTCCATAATATATAGGCTATCAAGAGTTATGGCCCTTGATCTTTTGATTGAAATGTGATTTTTATTAAACAAATTACCAAAATATTGCATTTTCATACCCAAGGGGCACGAATACCAGATTTTTTCAGAAAACGCTAATGCTGTCTATGGGTGGGGTCAAGGTCACTTGCACTTATCAGTCTAGAACACCTTCTAAAATTACACAAATTCATATCCCACCTTGTCTTAATATACATACCACATGAATGGTGCCAGAAACCACTAGCACTTTCTATATCTATATTTGCGAATGTCTGTCTGTCTGTCTGTCTGTTTTCTATAGAACTTCACAGGGGACCATCTAGATGATGCCAAATGGGTCTACTAGGAGTAGCTTTTTACGAGAAAGATAATGGTCGGGGTTAGAATTTTCTAAAGTGACGCCGTTGTTGTCAGGGGCAGAAAAGGGGGAGGGGCAGAAAACAAATTGTCGCCGATTGCCACCAAACTTATATATAATCATCCCCATAATATGAGGAATCTAATGGCGTGATTTAGATATGGCAAAAGTCGCGCCGTTCGCAACAGGGGTGCCCGGAAGGGGGGGGGGGCAGATTTTGTTTTCTGTCGCCGATTACACGAAACTTACATATAATCATCCCCATGATATGAATAATCCAACGGTGTGGTTTAAATATGTCAAAAGTGGCGTCGTTTGAGTCAGGTGTGAACGGAAGGGGAGAGGGGCCCAAAATTGATAAAACTAATTTTAGCGCCGATTTCCACCAAATTCTTCTTCATGATACAAGGAATCTAATTGTGCGATTTAACAACGCCAAATTGTTGTTTTTGGATGAGAGATTGGGATGGGGTGGGCACTAAATTTGATAATAAGTCACCGATTGCCACCACACTTTAATATACAAAATCATCCCCATGGTATGAGGAGTCTAATGGTGTGGCTTTTATCTGTCAAATGTGGCCTCATTCGAGTCAGGGTTGCATTGAAAGGGACAGGGGCACCAAAATTGATGCACAATTTTTTTAGCGCCAATTTCCACCAAATTGATAGACGTTCTTATCCATGATACGAGGAATCTAATCGTGATTTAAAGACACCATAGTCTGCCATAGTGGTGATGTTTTGGTGAGAGGTGGAGAGGGGAGGGATTGGCACCAAATTTGATAAAAAAAATTGTTTAGTCGCCGATTATCACCAAACTTATAAACAATCATCTCCATGATATCAGGAGTGTAATCGTGTGGTTTAAGGATGTCACAAGTGGGGCCATTCGAGTCAGTGGTGTATAGAGATGAGAGGGACACAAACAATTATATCTATATGTTTAGTGCCGATTTCCACCAGATTGATACATATTCTTCTCCGTGATACGAGGAATCTTATCGTGTGGTTTATATACACCAAATTGGTGCCATATGGGTGACAGATATGGAGACCTTAAATTTGAGACGAATTTGTATACTCGCCAATTTTCACCAATTTCATATATATGCATCTCTAATCTCTAATGAGTCTTAGTGTGTGCAGCTTGAGTCCGAAATAGGGACGGGGGGGTCACCAAAACTGATACAAAATATTTTTAGTACCAATTACCATCAAATTCAGACACGTTCTTCTCAAATGATACAAGAAATAAAATCGTGCTGTCTGTCTTTTTGTCTGTCTGTGTGCGTTCTATATATAACTTCACGCGGTACAATCGAGATGGCTCCAAGGCGTTCTAAGAGGGGTAACTGTTTACAAGGAAGATAATGGTGAGGGTTAAAATTTTCTAAAATGACGCTGTTGGTGGGAGGGGAAATTAAAAAAATATGGTGAAATAGTTTTGTCACTGATTTCCACCAAACGAATACATAATCACCTTCGCAATATGGCGTTTTTCGAGTCAGCGTTGCATCAACAATTGATTTAATAAACCAAATTCCACCAAATTCATACACGTTTTTCTCTAATGATATACCATGAATTAAATCACATTTGGTGTCGTTTGCGTCACGGATGGCGAGCGGATATGCACTATCATTGATAAGATTGCTATTCGCCGATATCCACATATAAGTTATATACAGTCACCAGGCCATCTCCATATCATTTTAAGTAGTTGGGCGTTCACATTTCACAATCCCGACATATGGTGACCCACATAAGTCACTTGAACAATTATATCTTCTTAACAGTCATATTTATATGGGAATGGCAATCAAGGCATTCACACAATGAGCTAGCAAAAAGAGATAACTAGAAGAAGCATTAAAGGTATATTTATCATTCTATTGAAGAGATACATATATTCGTGCAAACTGAGAGACCTCGAACCGTCAGAGGATTGCATATATATAATAACAAAATTTAGTCTGTTCCATTCAATACAGTTTCCACAAAAAGTTACAATTTGTCAAGAGATATGGAATGCCTGTTCAAAAATAGTGGTCACAGTGTGCAGTCAAATATAGTTTCTTCTGATATACAAGAAAATGCAGTTAGTAGCACAAGACTTTTCAGGATCCTACCAATACTGACATCTGACAAGGGTTTTAGAACAGACTCATCGACTGACATAAACAACTCAAAATCTCGCTCTGTGTCTGGCACATGTAGCTGATATATGTGCGCAGCAACATTTCGTTTAAACTAAGAATATTTAGCCAATATATAGCACCATGAACAGAGGAGCACCTGGAAATTTCTTTGAAACATCTGTATCTTCATGGAGATATGATAGCCAGGTGTCCTCGAGATCTTAGTCCAACCCACTAGATTGATTGATACATCTCAATATGTAAAACCCAATTATCATCTTTTATCGAACTAATGTGTTTATGATGTTCATGTATCATATTATAACGTCTAATGTATACGCAATTGTAAATAAATAAATACTTCATTATTGGTGGAACGGATTAATCGCGATAAACAGAATGACAATTGACAAGGTGAGCCACTACTTATATGACTGTAATAATCATGTTTTGTGGTGCTATTTGAATATACAATTTATGAGAAAACGTATAACACTTTAAGCAAGAACATTCTCTATTCCCAACAAATATCCACAGCATACATTAACCTGGGCAATGCCGGGTAACCCTGCTAGTATATCTATAAAATCACCCCTACTGATCATTCGAAACTGTGGAGTGTCACCTGAAATTTGCTATGTGAATGTATCTTGCCCCGGATGCGAATTTGATCGGGTCGCCGAGCCCGTGCGACGCCAGCTTCGCGCATGCGCAGACGAGATCTCGGAAACGGGTGGAGCTATCGACTTCAAATTTGGTATGTGAATGTATCTTGCCCCGGATAAGAATTTTATCGGGTCGCCGAGCCCGTGCGACGCCAGCTTCGCGCATGCGCAGACCAGATCTCGGAAACGGGTAGAGCTATCGACTTGAAATTTGGTTTTTGAATAGCCCGGATAATATATATTTTGGGACTTCTGTCTGTCTGTTAGCTATGGCCGGGAAAACTTCCGGACGGATTGAGCCCAAACTTCCCATCTAAGGGTAAAATCTCAGATGAAGTGTCATCGAACTGCTTCTGAGAACGTCAGAGCACTCCTTCTCCATTCCCCCGCCACCGCAATGGGAATGCATGGGTTAATCGCATGATAGTTAAAGAGCGTTCGTATCCGCAGTGTCGTTGATAAAGAGCGTGTGTGTGTCCAGACATGAGCGTGTTGTGTCTGTGTCGGAGTGTGTCCAGACAATAGCGTGTTGTGTGATTCTTAGGGAGATTTTCATCGGGTCAGTTTTTCCGCCCGAGGCGACCTTCACCTTGAAACGGGTACCCACAAATGATCTAATATATATTTTGGGACTTCTGTTTGTTGTTTGTCTGTTAGCTATGGCCGGGAAAACTGCCAGGCTGAATTAGCCCAAACTTGCTACCTAGGGTTACTTTTGTCCAGGGGGTGTTTTGGACGGGTCAAATCGTGACTCCGACCTGACCTTGACCTTCACAAAGGTCAATTAATTCAAGGTCAAATCAGGTAAAACGGGACGGATTTCGACGAAATTTGATACCTACAGATGCTTTTGTCCGGGGAGTATTTTGGACGGGTCAAATCGTTACCCCGACCTGACCTTGACCTTCAAAAATGTCAAATCTGGTAAAACGGACGGATTTCGACGAAATTTGATACCCATCGGTACTTTTGTTCGGGGAGTGTTTTGGGAACGGGTCAAATCGTGACCCCGACCTGACCTTGACCTTCAAAATTGTCAATTCAAGGTCAAATCGCGCAATTCGCCGAAAAGCAGAGGGGAAACAGCCCGGACGAAGTCGGGTCCACCAGCTAGTCTAATATATATTTTGGGACTTCTGTCTGTTTGTTTGTCTGTTAGCTATGGCCGGGAAAACTGCTGGACGGATTTCGACGAAATTTGATACCTACGGGTAATTTTCTCCGGGTAGTGTTTTGGACGGGTCAAATCGTGACCCCAACCTGACCTTGACCTTCAAAATGGTCAATTCAAGGTCAAAGCCCGGACGAAGTCGGGTCACCTGCTAGTATACATATATTTTATATAATGTGATCTGGGGATTCGTAAAATTAAGTGGGCCTTTAAAACCCAGTAATTTTGTCACGTTTCGCGGACCAAAATAGGAAATAAGAAATAAAGTATATTTCTTCAGTATGTAACATCAGACATCTTCATTTTATCTTCATTTGTTTCCCTGATATGTCACGGGAATTTATAATTAACCCTTTCTATACTTAACACTCATTGACAGGTAGGAAATGTTCAACAAGGTCGTTTGTTGAACATTTCCCTCAATAAATATGAATCTTTGTGCACTTTTATTATCTGTCATCTGCTTATATTACATGCACATCCCTCCAAATCAATAGTAGACTATGCTGATGTATACTTTTATAACTGATTTGGGAGAATGCATTTGATATATATAGAAAGGGTTACGTTCGTCTACGTTTGTGAGCATCTCGTTTGAAAATATTATCTTTAAACCTTCTCCAATTGAATCAACAACACATAATGATACAGTAATGCCCTAAATAATCGACTCCTTAACCACAGCAGAATTATGGGTTATTTTCCAGTATTCAGTCGGAAATATGGCTTGTTGCCATTCATCGGAAAGCTCTCAGTTGGAGCTTTCCGATGAATGGCAACAAACTATATTTCCGACTAAATCGTGAAAAGTTACCCATTATTCTGCTGTGGTTAAGGAGTCGATTATTTATGGCATTACTGTATGTCTGTGACGTCTTTTCAGTGTCGTAGATAAGGGGGCCTTTGGTAAGTTCACCATTAGGACGATGGAGCAGGCCGAGTACCCGGACGCCATAGATCTGGTGAAATCACGACAGATGATCGACTTTGGGGAGTCTGATCTGAGGTTCTTGCTGAACAAGGAGTATGATTCCGCTGTGGGGATTGTGGTCCAGAACGAACAGAACGAGATTCTAGGTGAGGAAAGTAATCACGCGATATATTTAGAGGATATTACTTGGTTGGTTTGATAACATAGTATGTCCGATCTAAGCCCGATGTTACCGATGGCTAATATCAGGCCAACAGACCAACTAAGTAATATCCTATTTATTAATTAGATCGACTCTTGGTAACTGACAAACCTTTCAAATGAGTGACATCACAAAAATTGATATATACACGTTAATATTTAGCAGTGAAGTAGATTTGCGGCATGTTGTAAAACCATATTACATCTATTTGTGATGTCATAAAGAGTTTAAGGGCAACTTTCAAATTTGAATTCATTGGCACACCATGCAGCCCGTATTGTGTTCATAAATGTTTGAACATTTACAGACATGTTTAGGATCACCTGCAGATGAGCTATCGAATTTAAATGGCCGCCTGCAGTCATTTTGAATGTTACTCTTTGTGTGACAAAATCCTTCGTCACACCATACAGACAACTGTGACCACATCCCTCATCCTATCATCTCCAAACTGTATATGATCTTCAGAGTGTCAGACCTCTATGTGGGAGCCAACGATTTATTTTCGAAATTCGTTTGAAAATGTGGCTGCCAGGGGCCATCTTGGGTTTTACTCTTTGCATGAGTAAATCCTTCGGCACACACTGCACCATACAGGCCACATCCCTCGTCCGATCATCACCAAACTCCATATGAATCTTCGGTGTAACACCTAGATGGGACCATTGATTATTTCCGAAATTTATTTAAAAACATGGCCGCCAACAGCCATCTTGGATTTCAAATTTCAATCCACCGGCACACTCTGCACAGGGAGTCGGGGATGGTAAAGCTGGAAATTCCAAATCTCATAGTCACTCTTAGGTTAGAAAATTACCAACTGATGACCATTTCAGTCCAAAATGTTGTTCAAATAATAAAATATTGTTTTCTTAAACTAATTAGCAGTGTTTTGTTGACCATGGGGAGGGACCAGGACACACCGGGCCGACCATGATTCGGCCCGGTGTAATAAAATTTTGAATTCTGAATAAGAAAATTGCTAAATCCTATCATCGAGGCTGGCCTCAAGCCTTCCTACGTGTAGGTTGGAAAATTGCCTACTGATGACAATTCCAATAACAGTTTTGACCAAATGTAGGTAAATTAACTAGCAGTTATTGACTGGCCACGGGTCTTTTTTTGTCTGTCTGGCGCTGTCTGGCGTCTGCTTTTATTACCTGAACACAAGTTTCCAAGTGTTGGAAATTTCCCCTAAGGTTGAAAAATATCCAACTGATGGCCATTTCAATCAAATTTTTACCAAAAGTAGGAAAATATGCAAATATTGGTCCAAAAGCAGTAATTTCCCCCTTAATAAATTGTTTGAAAATCAAACTACAAGCCATTTTAAGTGTGAATTTTCCAACTAATGTTGTGTCAGTAATGAAATTACCAACTGTTGTAAATTTTGACCAAAGTTGGGTGGTGAAACAACACCCCCCCCCCCCCCCCCTGACTGACGTCTGCTTTTATTACCTGAACACCCCTCCAAATGAATAATAGACCATTCCGATATATGTACTTGTATAACTGGGTGGGAGAATCCATTCAGTACATGTAACTATATCGATGTATACTACTTGAAAATGGACTAAATCCTGCATACCAAAAGATGGGGGGGGGGGGTGAAACAATCGCATGCATATGTTATTGAAGTGGTTTCAATCATTGCAGACAGGAAGACAGTCTTAAATCAAGGCCATGTCAGTCCCGGTAGAATGCTGGCATATATTTTTATTGCATATTCTTAGTAATATTTGCATGATTGTGCACACTGAAGAATAAAGTACGCTCACGGAAACAAGCACATTGAAGATATTAATGTAAACATATTTTATTCCAATCATAATAACATATATACATTTGACAAAGTGTTGACAATAAAAACAGAATAGGATAAATGATTGTTGGATTGGAAAAGGGATTAAACAACAAGATATTAACACCCTAGATCATGCCATGAATCTCTACTCCCGTCGAGATCATATTCCACCAGTACAGAAGCTGGAAACTATTTTAAGTTTTGACAGGGAACCTTATGGTCGGACTCATGCCAGTGCGTTAACACCATTACAAGTCCGACATTTTAACCACTGGGATCAACAGTATTCTGCGGATGTGCTTTCGTGAAAAATATCTTATTTTAATTTCAGGCTTCACTGCTACGGTGGGATATGACATCAATGTGAAATCTGGGGGCTACCATGTGGTCAAAGAATGCTATCGCGGAGCCTATCTTGGTGTGAACATATTTGATTACATTTATAAATTTCTTGACTCCCAGAAGAAGCATCAATGCTTGATTTCTTATGGTTACACATCGTTACAAAACTACTATGATAAAGTTGATCTACATTTCGATTTTGACATGGGAACTTTCTACATGTGGGAAGGTCAATTTGACAAAAGTTCACAGTTCAGTCAGCCATTTGTGAGACATGAAATCAAACGCCTAGACGATTGTGATATGGATGTGTTGATTGCATACGATGCTATGATTCATCTGTGTCCCAGACCAGAAATTATACGCGCAATGTGTCAACAAGATTCAACCATTTGTTTGGTTGCTCTTGGAGACGACAATACTGTGTGTGGTTATGTGCTATTACGTCGTTGTTTTCTGCATGGGAGATACAAGCTAGCTCCTCTGTTTGCCGACTCTCCAGATATTGCCTTAAACTTGCTGAATAAATCCGCAGAATTACTTCCAAATGGAACAATGATCACAATGGTAACAAGCTCAAACAATACTCTTGTCGAAAAGAACATTGTTAGTAATGGTTTCAAGAAGTACAGTACATTATACAGACAGACATCTGGACGAAATATTCCAATACCTCTTGACATAGACTTCAGCAAGGTGCATTGTCTCAGCAATTTAACATACTCTGTTTGTTAACGAATTATATTATTATTTATTATAATGAAACTTATATAATTGAATAGTAACGTTACTTGAGCTGTTGTGTATAATCCGTTTATACTAACAAATTTCTCCCCTTTCTCAATCGCTCTATCCATCTCATCCTTTCTTGTTGCCCCGTAATCGCTTTATGCCTCCTCTTTTCTTTCATCTCTTTCTTTCTCTCCCCGACTCACTCCCATGTCATGTCTGTCTGATATATTTTGTCGGTATAGCAGGGTAATGGGATGCGACTCGGTTCAAAACATAACCCAACTGATATCCCAAGCTGTTGTTGACCGAGAATACTTGGTCAACATGTGGGTGGTTTGTCGTTGCCTTTTTATCGATTTTGTTCTAAAACTGGTGAATAATTAACACACAAACACCCAGGAGATGTCAACATACATGCATTCCATTTTCAGACTGATAACCTAGTCGGCTAGAATCGGCGAATTTCCAAACCACAGCATATAGGTTTTATTCATGGTTGTGAGCAGTTCTGAATAAAACCTGACTCTCAAACAGCTCCGCATTAGTGCATCTGAAGAAATCATGTGGGTTTACCATTACCGTCGCTAGAAATAACTTCTGTTATCCTTGCAGTATGATGTGACAGCACCCAAATAGTTTTATGATGTCCTTTCGGTTTCCACTTCAAACTGGCATTAACTGTTGAAATTCTTCGAACACATACTTCTATTCTTCTTGGTGTGCATTATTGGTCAATTCTGGACTATTCACAAACACCTTTAGTGTTTAATTAGTTGTATTAATCTCTAATTTTCTGAACAATGTGTGAAATTTTCAATGTGACAGAAAAATTGCACAATAAATGTTCTATGTGGCGAATCAACCACTGTATAGGAATTCTGACAATCACCTGACAGTCTACATCGCTTTACTGTGATTGGCGGACACTGACGTAATGCTTGCTGAAGGTAACAGAAAACCCACCTAATTTCTTCAGACTATTGTTATAATCGTTTACACCAATCTTTTGCGCCTCTTTTAAAAGCACTCATGATGGCAAACATCAATGCCAAATTTCATTCATATAACCCTAGCTGCGATATCTGACCGGACAGACAAAAACAAATGCAATATCCCTCCCCCACCCCCAATTTTTCTTTTGAAATGTTGGGGTATAAAAAGCCATCAATGACAATACTTGGGAGTATTATATGTATAATTTGAGACTCCATAATTAGCCAGCCTTTAACACTTCCATGACTGGAGCTTAATGAAATTGTTTGCCAAAACCATGTGCCAATGCATTCTCTTATATATGCAAGTCTCCAATAGGGAACCTCGCATATATACGAGGATACATTGGCCTAACAATATTTACCTCAACCTTGCAAGCCAGTGCATTCTCTTATATATGCAAGACTCGCATATATAAGAGAATGCACTGGCACAGGATCTATAATGCTGCACCAGCAGCCCTCCCATCATCAAAGGATTAAATAGTGTAATGAGCTTACGGGTCTCAAATGTACCCATTTGGTATTGGAAAAACTTAATGTAAAACCTTATAATATTTATTTAATCTGATGATTGTGGTGATGAAATGAAACGATTTACAAAAAATATACATGGTAAAACATGATATGAGATATATACAAATGAATAGGTTTGTGTGTACATGACAATACAGCTTGGATCAACCAAACAAAGTTCCCAGTCATCAGTGAACTACTATTGGCAGCTTGTATTCTAGAAATAATCTGTATTTATCCACTGATTCATTGGTAAATGACAAGTACAGTCTATATGCATATATTGTATCTCACGTGACTTTGTTATTGAAATCAAGCTTTCCGATTGGTTGGCTACTCGACTCTATTAGTCGTAGTTGTATACTACGCCTTCAAGTCTCTCCCATCGTGCACTATGCATATGTAGTTTTGACTACTAAAAATAGTAACGAACACTACATCAAACTTTGTTCTGAAACTACTTGTTATTTCGCCGCTGATCCAAATTAAAGCTTCAGTAATGCGAACATCAATTGTCTGAACTTAGTAAAAGTTGAAAATTTCTGCATTTGTTCGATACAATATAATAATTAGAGCATGACTTGTCGTGAAATACGCCGATATAGTGCATAGTGCGGTTGTGTAGTTCACTCCGCTTCGCGTCGTGAACTACACAACCTCACTATGCACTATATCGGCGTATTTCACTCCAAGCCATGCTCTATTTATTAAGTATCATGACAAGACTTATAGTACACACGAGCTGGATTGGCCATTCTGACCATTTTTTGTGATAAAGTTATCCAGGTTCCCGAAATTGTGATGAAGTTACCCCAGGTTGGTGAGAATTACGATAAAGGAACCCAGGTTAAGCAAATCTAACAATATGAATGCGATTAAAAGATACTGAGTAAATACGTTTCAGTTGTGGCAAGTGATACCTCTCACTGAACATAAATTAAGAAATACTACTGGGGGTTGTAATTTTGATGATTATTTGGTTGTCGTGCATGAAATTTTATTAACCTAGGTAACTATCACAATTCTCCCCAACCTACAGTAATGCCCTAAGTAATCGACTCCTTAAACACAGCAGAATTATGGGTAACTTGTCAGGATTTAGTTGGAAATATGGCTTGTTGCCATTCATCGGAAAGCTCTCCCAATGGCAACAAGCCATATTTCCAACTAAATCCTGAAAAGTTACCCATAATTCTGCTGTGTTTAAGGAGTTGATTACTTAGGGCATTACTGTAGGTATCTTTGTCACAATTTAGGGAACCTGGTAACTTTATCACACACAAAAAAAACAGACGAGAGTGGCCAATTCAGCCTTATTTAGAGTTATTCACTCACAAAATTATACAAAATAAAAAGAAAACAGACTACGTTAACTTGCTGTTCAATCTAGAAACTTTTCAGAACATGATAATGGTAATGATAAGATAGCTGTTTGAGGAATGAATACGTGCCAAGAATGTTTCAGTATAAAACTAAAATGCAAATGCCTTCAGTTACAAAAAATATATTTAATTAAATGTCACAACCATTATGATATCATTAAACTGACATGTAATTCTATGACTTGGAATAATCTGATATGAGTTGGAACACTATGAATTGGAATATTCTGAGCCACAATGAGGCTTCTGCGGCTATAACGACCTGGCTATTCTGACAGCTGTTGTTATTTGTCTCAGAGATGTTATTATAATCTTTACAATGCTATAGATTATGGCTTGAGAGTTCTGGTTCAACTTCTCTATAAATTTTCTTGGCAACAAGTTTTTGGCAAATTCCCAAAAGAAAAAGTCATATTAAAAAAAAAAAATGATATAAATGTATCTTCGCTTTCAATAAATAAGATATATGGCCAAGTCTGAATATAGTGCGTCTGACATTTGCAGAGTTGAGGTCCCCAGAGGGTGAATTTAGTGACACTATCCCACATGGTGGGCTAGCATCAGTAAAATCACCCTCTGGGAATCTCGTTTTGCTTAGGCCTCATCTTCTGGGAGGTATCTATAGTCTCAAATTAACATTGTTTTTTAGTTACTTTTCCCTTCTGTTGAGTTTCTATATCCCCTTATGCATATGATAAAATGCATAATCAAGGTGACTAATGGGAGAACATCACCAACTTAAATCTGATCCAAGGTCCCCCATTTGAGGCCTAAGCAGAATGACACACAGAATGACACACACATTATTTGCAGACTTGACTGTTGTATTTTTGCCATGTACTTGTCATTATATATGACATTGAATAGAGTACAGCAAGTATTTGTACCTTTTGTGCCATTATATACTAAATTATCCATGAATTATCTGCTAGGTTTTAACCCTTTACCCAACAGAAGGGCCCTGTGCCAATGCATTCTCTTATATATGCGAGTCGACCATAGGTCGCCTCGCATATATAAGAGAATGCATTGGCTTAACACATTAAAAATTATAAAATTGTTAAAGAATGTAAGAAAAAATGGTAAAAAGTGTTAAAAAATGTTTTTTTTAGGCCAATGCATTCTCTTATATATGCGAGGCGACCTATGGTCGACTCGCATATATAAGAGAATGCATTGGCACAGGGCATAACTGTAACTTTCACAATGTGGTCAAGGAGCCGGTTCCAATGATATCCATATTTGTATGGTTTTATTGAGACAGACCGAAGATATTTTAGGCTGTTGAAGCTTTATTTGGCCGGTTTTGGCCGGTTTGTTGGGTAAAGGGTTAATGTGCCTGGTAATTGAAGGAAGCCCAGACATTTTCGTTGAGATAAAAAGTTATTTGAAACTGGTCATATAATCGCCCACATGAATTTGATTTGAACAAAACATGTCATCCAAGCTCAATATGATAGTGTTGAACAAGCTATATACCTGTATCTGGGTCGTTTAACTAGAATCCACAGGGTTAATATCTTCCATAAGTTGGAATATGACATATATAGGAATGCTACTGTATTTAACTGGAATGAAAAATGAGTTGAAACAAAATATGGAGGTCATTTCGACTACACCTGGGTAAAAACACCCCCTTGTATTGAAATGATATCTTCATCTCCCAATAAAATGATGTTTTTTTAAATCAAGGTCAATTAGAAAATACAAAGATTAGGCCTCAGCTGGCTAACTCATCCGTTATCATATATGTTGAAAATTACATACATTTAAAACCAATTCTACTCGTCAAGACGAAGATCGAGAAATTAAATCAGCCACCAGGGATATTTATGTTGCCTTTATAATTACATGTGCTGGAATGTTTAGAGTTATTTCTCTTTGGTTAGTTAAGGAATGATAACTATATAGTTGATACACATTTTGGAAGGGAACATGCACCCTAATTCTAATACATATAGAAATACATGCATCAAACTAGAAAGAGAGTTTTTGGTCAGGTGACTCTGCAATCTTAATAAAATGTTATAAAAATGTTCTTTGAGATTCATGTAATAGATGCTTGATGTGAAATATGAATTCTCGTTATTTACCCCTTTCATGACGGAAGCTGCACCGGTGCATCATTAAAGATCCTGTGCCAGTGCTTTCACTTACATGTATATATGCGAGTCTCCCATATGGAGCCTTGCATACATAAGAGAATGCACTGGTTATCAAGATCAATGTAAATATTGTTAGGCCAATGTATTCTCTTATATATGTGAGGCTCTTTATGGGAGACACATATTTATAAGAGAATGCAATGGCACAGCGCTTTCGCAAAATTTCAGGAAGCTGAGCAGTTCCAGTCATGGGAGGGATAATAGATGCTTGTGAATTCCAAAAAATTAAATCTTGTTATCGTCTGAAAGAAAAGTCATCAAGAACAGTATGTAATGGTGAAATGTAGATTCAAAGTACTATCATGAGAATTGAACATGCTAGTGCTTAAAATACAGATGATAAGAAATTCTTTGATTAAAAGTTGTTTGATTCTGATATTTTCAACATAATTTCCAGACCATTGAGACTAAGCTTGCCAAGCCACCATTTTTATAAAATACAGTACAGTGAAACCTCTCCAAACCGGACCCTCTACAATCCGAATCCCTCTCCATTCCGAACGAATTTTTTGGTCCCAAATTTACCCCAAGTGCATTGTCACTAATGATTACCTCTGTAATCCGAAACCTCTGTACTCGGATACCGGACTAGTTTATTAGTCCATAAGTGAATAAATACACTAATGTAATGATTTGAATGTTTCTAATTTTGAGTTGACCTGTGAGTGGCCATCGATCATCAGTGACAACTGTTAGTTACAAACGGACAAAGTGTTCTTGGTACATTAATCAAATCTGTTGAAAATTTAAAGGAATATAATGGCTGATAATAACAAGATACGGCCGTATTTATATTTAATCTCATTCTAATTAAATTCCGAAAGCAATACCAGCTGATTACTCGTGCACACCGGTAATGTATTTTCGTACTATTGAATAAGCGTACCAATTTAATCAGCGGTCATTTGTCTTGGTGAAATTGATTGAATAATGGTGACTTCACAGATAACTAGGGCAATTATACGTTGCTCTGACAGCAGTTATTGTGCTGGAGTGGACTCTTTGTTTTAACAACAATTGTCCAAACTAAACACTAATTCGGTGGTGGTTTATCGTCACCGTCAGTTTTAATCAACTTATCACAATTAATGAGCCATCAGGAAAATGACACCTTAGAGTTGAATATAGACCAGAATATTAAACATAACATATCCCCAGTACATCAAAGCCGACAAGAGCTCAGCGTCAAGTATGTCAAATCTACTGTCACCAACATTTTTAAAAACCGTGAATCACCATACAATTTATCGTTTCCGTGTTTCCTGGTTTATCTATGCATATATGTATATGTCTTATTGTAACACGTTTTATCTATTGCAATTTATGTTTTATTTGGTAGTTTGTTGAACAAAGTTTAACTAATCAGTAAGGAGGTGTTCGGGTCGCAATAACTCTTATTGACGGTGGCAATATATTCCGATGGTTGCGGGATTTTCTGTAAACAAACACCTCTCTAAACCGAACAGAAGGACCGATCCGAAGGGTGTTCGGTTTAGAGAGGTTTTACTCTAGTTTGTTTGATATTAAACTTTTTGTGCATTCATTTCATATGGTTTCAATGTTTTTGAGGACACCAAAATATCATTTTCTAATTTTTCAATAACCAAACATGTCATATATTATGTTTAAAAAAAAAAAAATTCAACAGAACTAAGTAGGAAACGATGATAAATATGTTGTTGTTGTAACTGGAGGTCTGGAACCCTGAATACATCTTTAACAAATTGGACGAGAATTTTATCGGTGGCAACAGCTGTTATGTTGAAAAAAGTATTTGAGATTGATAATGGATGGGAGTTATGACCTCAGTGACATCGGGTTGCCTGACCTGATATCATAGAGTAGATGAAATTCAGTTTATAGTATTAATCATAAAAGATGCTCTATCTCTTTCCTCCAACAATTCTAACACGTTTTGAAGACATTTTTGTACCTTATTCCCCAAAACAGTCGAAAGTAAATCTGATGAATCACAAAATTCACTTCACAATTCCATGAGAGGGCATCGTGATATTTTGCGAAAAACCCTGTGCCAATGCATTCTCTTATATATGGAAGTCTCTTATAGGGAGCCTTGCATATATAAGAGAATACATTGGCCTAACAATATTTACCTAGAACTTGTAAACCAGTGCATTCTCTTACATACGCGAGGCTCACTATGGGAGATTCACATATATAAGAGAATCCATTGGCACAAAATATTTAATGCTGCACCAGCGCAGCTCCCATATTGTTTTAAGAGATAGATTTGATTTCCAAAAAACATACCACATCACAGTTGAACAGCATGATGTTTTTGATAGTAGTAACAACTCCTGATCATGGAAAAATATTTCCGTTTGACAGACTCGCCATTGAGTCTGACTTAAAATTATTACATGTAATGCCCTAAATAATCGACTCCTTAAACACAGCAGAATTATGGGTGATTTTTCAGGATTTAGTCGGAAATATGGCTTGTTGCCATTCATCGGAAAGCTGTCACTGAGAGCTTTCCAATGGCAACAAGCCATATTTCCGACTAAATCCTGAAAAGTTACCAATAATTCTGCTGTGGTTAAGAGGTCGATTAATTAGAGCATTACTGTATATTGTCACCTGAACAGAACCTAAATCTTGAAAAATTACCCATAATTTTGCTGTGGTTAGGGAGTCGATGATTTAGGGCATTAGATGTAGTCCATACCCAGATTTAGTACAGAAAGTTCAGGCAAGAGATACACCATCTTTAGTTATCAGCAGTGCATCAAGTGATATAATGTAATCCATTGTCATGAAGCACTCGAATAATGTGTGAAAAATTAATAATAGCACCAAAATTAGCTCAGGTGCTTAGAACAGGTGACTATTTATAATTAACAAATGTAATTTACATATTCAATTACAATATTTGATAAATTATTCATTTTGATCGAGATATCAGAATCTGTGTTACGATTTGGATGCTGTATTATTTACATGTGATGATGAATGGAAGATATGAAATATAGATATATTACAAATTATGATAGGAAATTTTCATAAACAAACAAATCAAGCCTGAGTTTAGTGTGCCTGTCATTTGCAGAATGAGGTTTCCAAGAGGGTGAATTTAGTGATGCTATCCCAGGCTAGCATAACTAAATTCACCTTCTGGGAACATCATTCTGCTTAGGCATCATCTTCTTTACAAAGTTTCTTTATTATCAAATTTCTATGGAAACTTCTTCACATAGATTCTATTTCTTTTTAGTTGGTTTCTCTATACAGTCGGTCAAAAGCTCTTCAGAGCTTGTGTTTGTAATATGTTTATACCTCCGACTTTTAAATAAAATTTATCTTATTTTATATCCCCAAATTGGCAGAAGACACATTGCATAATCGAGGTTCCCAATGGGTGTAGATCACAATATTCACAATTAGGGAACTTCAATCTGAGTCTATGTCTCCCATAGCAGATGAGGCCATGCAGAATGAGGTGAATTTAGTTATGCTAGCTATCACTAAAATCACCCTCTGGGGACCTCAATCTGCAAATGACAGGCACACTAAACTCAGGCTTGAAACAAATAACAGATCAACAATATTGCAGACTTAGCACTATTTGTTTCTCTTTCGAAAACCTATAAGTTTAATATGCTGTGTGTCTATATTTCCTGATCTGCGTGCTCCTCTGAGGATCCTCAAAGAGAATGTATAAAACCAGACATTCTTATTAACCCTTTACCCAACAAACCGGCCAAATAAAGCTTCAACAGCCTAAAATATCTTCGGTCTGTCTCAATAGAACCATACAAATATGGATATCATTGGAACCGGCTCCTTGACCACATTGTGATAGTTACAGTTAGCCCTGTGCCAATGCATTCTCTTATATATGCGAGTCGACCATAGGTCGCCTCGCATATATAAGAGAATGCATTGGCCTAAAAAAAATCTTTTTTTAACACTTTTACCATTTTTTCTTACATTCTTTAACAATTTTATAATTTTTAATGTGTTAAGCCAATGCATTCTCTTATATATGCGAGGCGACCTATGGTCGACTCGCATATATAAGAGAATGCATTGGCACAGGGCCCTTCTGTTGGGTAAAGGGTTAAACCCACAAACCTGACTTACAACAATCGTTTTACAATGAGCATCATTTAAAGATCCTTGTCCCATTTAACACCTGCAGTAATGTCCTAAATATTTAACTCCTTAACCCTTTACCCAACAAACCGGCCAAAACCGGCCAAATAAAGCTTCAACAGCCTAAAATATCTTCGGTCTGTCTCAATAGAACCATACAAATATGGATATCATTGGCACCGGCTCCTTGACCACATTGTGATAGTTACAGTTATGCCCTGTGCCAATGCATTCTCTTATATATGCGAGTCGACCATAGGTCGCCTCGCATATATAAGAGAATGCATTGGCCTAAAAAAAATCTTTTTTTAACACTTTTTACCATTTTTTCTTAAATTCTTTAACAATTTTATAATTTTTAATGTGTTAAGCCAATGCATTCTCTTATATATGCGAGGCGACCTATGGTCGACTCGCATATATAAGAGAATGCATTGGCACAGGGTAAAAAAAACGTTCTGTTGGGTAAAGGGTTAACCACAGCAGAATTATGGGTAACTTTTCAGGATTTAGTCGGAAATATGGCTTGTTGCCATTCAGAGGGATTATTGAGAGCTTTCCGATGAATGGCAACTAGCCATATTTCCGACTTAATCCTGAAAAGTTACCCATAATTCTGCTGTGGTTAAGGAGTTGATTATTTAGGGCATTACTGTATATATTACTATATCTTCTGAAGTACATGTAACACCCCTATATTACTATTTTTTTTATTTAACACCCCTATATTACTATTGCTTCGGCTTCAGGGTGAAAACTATTTGATTTGAGTCGAATAACCCACCTTTGACAGCACAGTTATTAGATTTAAATTTTTGAAATCTATTTATTTGCTAGACCTCAAATTTGATTCCTGGTTCTAACTGGAATTCCCCAGCATGTGCATAATAAATGTAAACAAACATCTTTCACGTGTGAATACCACAAGCCTTCCAAGAAATGAGAAGTTGGCGGGAATACGAATGACTCAATGTCCATATTAATATGTTTACGAACACTGATGACGCGATTGAACGTTTGAATACAGTAATGCCCAAAGTATACGACCCATTAACCACAGCGGTGAGAGCTTTCCGATGAATGGCAACAAGCCATATTTCTGACTAAATCCTGAAAAATTTCCCATAATTCTGCTGCCGTTTAGGGGTCGATTATTTAGGACATTACTGCAAGTAATTTCTGAGGAGGAATATCAAAAACATACTAATTATTACCATATAATTTGAGGCCACAAACTGTAATTCATATTTGAAATGTTTCAAGAGTCGAAAAAGAAACTATAAACAGTAGGTGGACAATGAGAATGTCTGGCTTTACTCTAAGTACTAAAGAACTGGACAATCTAAGATAATTGTCTTTAAACTCTTCTGCTAAAAAAATCTTGTTGAATAAAATGTAAAAAAAATTTGAATTGGCAAAGAAGAATGAGGGAAGATGATGTTTTCTCGGTCCACAAAAGCTTCGGATATCGGTTGGGATGATGCTGTTTTTGGACCGAGTCCCACCTTGTTGTCCTTCAAAAACAGATGTTCTTTCAAAAGACATCTACACTTGGATCCCACGAATTCACGTAAACCCTGAATGTTATTAATCATCTGACATGATCGTGATTAATCTGTCTTCAAAATAATATATCATTTACCTCGATAATAAAAGTTAAAGTGAGGATACGATTTATTTACATACATGTTCTGGTAGCACTACTAATCAAAATTCTCTGGAAAACAGAGCTTTACTTATAAATCTCATTGCTTTGATGTTTTACGGACCTCAGATATACGCATGTTTGATATCATCATGCTTGGGAAAGGTTGCCCTCTACATGTATGTTCAAATGCACAAAGCTCATATATGCAAAGCATCCATTTGACCTAATCTGAAGACATACAGGCAAGATAACTCCTGCCCATGACTCGGGGACTTAAAGTCTGTTATAGAACTCGGTCCAAAACAGCATCAACACAACCAATATCCCAAGCTGTTGTGGAGTGAGAAGACTTGGTCTAGGAAGATGAATGAGATTTTTACAATAATGTGATGAGAGTAAGTAAAAGCGAGCCTAAAACAGTGAGGGAGTGAAAATGCAAATAATGTGAGGATCACACATGAAAACACTTATTCTGAATTGGCCGTTATCTCATGGATTTGGGCAAAACACTTTCACACAAATTAAAGTTCTGTTTCTCAAAACACCTCTGCCACCTCGTAAAATATATGGCCCGGTGGGCCGCTTTTTATAGCCCACCAAAAATAAAAATAATAAACCACCCTGTCACCTGGCTTCATAACGCGATGTTCACTACTGGCCATACATCTACATGTAGCTAGACACATTGTCACCTGGCTTCATAATCCGATGTCCACTACTGGCCATACATCTACATGTAGCTAGACACATTTCAACTTGTATTTGATATTTCCTTGTTATTTCTGATAAAATTAGTCACTGTTCATACTATCAATGTTTTTGCTAATTTATGAATATATAAACACGTACCTGCTGGGAAATGTTGATCATAAAAAGTTGGGATAAAAACCTGCTTGCTGGGTAAATTTGGAAGTGAAAAATAAATACAAAACTCTGCTTGCATGCCTGCCCATTTTGGAAAAAAGTCTATGAGAAACAGATAATCAACTTTGGGTTGCCTAGAGTACCCACCTTCACAAGTGCAGTGTTTTACTACTTAAGTTTGCTGAAATTGTCATTGACATACCAAGGTTGGGCAAATGTTGTTTAGCTTGAGTGATTTTAATGTCATTCAATCAATTTTTAACAATACTGAGCGATTGCATGAAATTGATTGATATTTATTAATTTTTAACAATCGTTTAATGTCACATCCTTTATATGTCATATTGGCCAGTAGGAACAATTGAATAGCATGAACTACAGTAATGCCCTAAATATTTGACTCCTTAACCACAGCAGAATTATGGGTAACTTTTCAGGATTTAGTCGGAGATATGACTTGTTGTCATTCATCGGAAAGCTCTCATTGAGAGCTTTCCGATGAATGGCAACAAGCCATATTTCCAACTAAATCCTGAAAAGTTACCCATAATTCTGCTGTGGTTACGGAGTTGATTATTAAGGGCATTATTGTATGGTTATATTATGGAGATTGTCTTCTGAAATGAAGATCTCATGGAAGTAGAATTTTTTATGATACTATATACTGGTGTCTCAAGTTGTATTAGCAATATTTGATAAACCAGGATATGTCAATCTAAGCAAGCATAAGTAGCAAAATACCATGCAGTTTTGCTCACCTGAGGGTACTTAAAATAGTACAAAAATACCAAGTACCCAAAAGCATGAGAGAGCGAGCAATTCAGCGAAACTAATTCATCCAGCACCAATGATAGGACGATCCATGGAGGGAGGTTATGCTGCGGCCCCACGGGGCACAGCGAGCATGCCAAGCGTAGTCATCGCATCAAGCATATGTCAGAATAAGTCATTACACAAGGAGCACTCATCACACCACACACATCCAGCTTGTGAAGGAAGATGAATGATGAAGTTTCTGTTTGATGATTCGCTTGTTGGCGTAGACACACATTCCTTCTTATAGAGAAGCTTATAATAACAGCACGCTTTTAAGCTTACAAAAATATGTGTCTATCATTCGCAAAATGAGGTCCCCCAGAGGTGAATTTAGTGACAACGGGCTAGTATCACCAAACTCTGGGGACCTAATTCTACTTAGTTACTTCTGGGAAGTATCTATAGTCTCAAATTAACATTGTTTTTAGATGCTTTTTTTCCTTCTGTGAAGTTTCTATATCACCTAATTTTCAGAAGATAAAATTCATAATCGAGGGGACTAATGGGTGAACATCACCAACTTCAACTGGGGGACTTCAATCAGATCCTAGATCTCCAATAGCAGTTGAGGTCTAAGAGGAATGAGGTTCCCAGAGAGTGAATGTGGTGATGATAGCCCACTGTGCAGGATAGTATCACTAAATTCACCCTCTGGGGACTTCATTTTGCAAATGACAGACACACTATTTGCATTCTTTCTGTCCATTAATCGGGATAACAAGTGCACAGCACACAATCTCAGCCGAGACCAGACTTGATTTGTGTGTTTCCACTGCACACATTGCTTTCCCAATGGTCCTCTGACCACCTTATTAGGGCTGATGGGGTCATTGTCACAAGGCATAAGGTCGCATTCATAGCCAGCTTTTCAAATTGATAAAAAATGTAGCCAGTTTTTCAATGGCGATCACATTTGTAGCCAGCTTTTCATATTCATATGGGTCTCATGAAAGAGACTAATTGTTTGGCTAATCGCATTCTTGAGTAGATGAATGAAAAACAACTTGCATGTATACATTTAGGCCTACAAGGGTGGAAATAAATTAAATATTAGTTAATCTGTACCTAATGTCATGAAATGGCTCGAGTTATATTCCTATAACTTAATAAAAGAACTGAGTTTTGGAGCATAACGTCACCATTTTAGTCGCGTGTTAATGTAATTATGTCATATATTGAATTATTAAACGATAGAATTTGAAAAGCTAGCTACCAATGTGATCACTCACACTGTAAAAAGCTGGCTACATTTGTGATCGATTTGAAAATATGGCTGTGAGTGTGGTTGATGCCTTGTGACAATGACCCCATCGGCCTTATTAGGATGCCTGTAAATTATCTCGCTGGCAGCCTGCAGTGTCAGTTCTTTCTCTCACATCATACCAAGAATGAAATCAATATCACACCCGCGGCAGAGTCACGTCAGAATAGTCTGGTAAGTCCGCAACCTGTATAGGTCTCCGACTTCGAGGTTTATCATCGAATTTCAAGTCTGCGTAATTCAAGGCATCTTCATTATACTTGTTATCGTATCCCTGGAAATAAAAAGACAAAATTGAGTCATGGAGTCTCAACATCTGATTAACAAAAGAAAACAGGTTTGGAATTTTCTGAGCAGGGAAGGATTACAGTGTATGCCATTATCTTGCATGTCACTGCGAAAATTCAGGTTCTGTCAATTGCCACTCAACAATATTTACTTTCACAGTATTGCAATAACAGTTTAAAGACATATTATGGACTTGTTCGGGTGCGTGAAACTGATAAGTTAGTAGTCATGCGCTATGCCAACTGTGGGAGAGTAGCATTCTACTAACATCGCCGAAAATCGCAAAGAAATCGACCATACCACTCCATAGATATCATCGTCTGAACCACGCTTAATTGTAAATATTTACATCTCGATTCAGGATGCAACAGTTGGTGATAAACTAATGCAAATGATTTCGCCATTGAGAGTCAATGCATTGAATTAATATATACAGGTAAGAATGACTGTGTGCTGTAAATTTGGATTAATATTCACAAAAATAACCACTTTGAGCAAGAATATTCTCCATTTCTATTTGATCACCCGACAGGAGTGTTTCACATCACTTTAATACAACCATAATAATGAATTTAAGATATGCCTTACCTGATTATGTGAGAGGTGCAAAAATTACATGAGCTTTCATGAAACAATATCTACATGCCTACACGGTACACCTGCTATCATCAGCTCATTGCTTATCGGCTGGCCTGTATTCCCACCAGAATGTAATTGCATATTTACCCGACTGGCCGGTTTTCCGGCCATGACGTTATCATGTTCTACCATCGTTGCAGTGCTACACTTCATACTTTTGATAAATACTCAATGGTATGAAAAATAATTCAGTGTTTCATAAAATTCATATTAAAACTGTATTAGCTGTCCAAACATTATCGAGATTAGGTTTGGCACAATGAAGTTTCAGCCGATTGAAAGCCAAGATACCATCTCCATTTTATCAAATTTCAGAACATAAACAACACCATGCGCCTGAACACTGTCTAAAATAAGTCAATATATCACTGGGAGTCCAGGGTCAAGGTGTCGATCGTTGTGGGGGGCCAGGAGTCAAAAGTGTTAAAACCTACCTTATCATAGGGTTTCTTGATATCATCTCCAACCAAATCGGGTTTGTTATAAAAACTCAGGTCTTGATTACTGCAATGAAAAAATAGATAATTTTCAAAATTTGCTGCTATTATTTCAGATATAGCGCTTAAAGCCACATGGCGGTTTGCGCTCCAAAATACACAAAATAATATTCGCTTTTGAAATTTTCCCGGTATCAAAATAGGTAGATAAATACCCAAACTACCATTCTACGACCAATATATGTCCCATAAAGACGCATTCAAGTCATGAAAATTACAACAAAATCTCAATGTTCGGGGTCCCGAACATTTTTTTCCAACCTGCCATTTTGGATGATGCATACACCGACAACAGCCGAGGATTTCCGGGTGTATTCGTAAATAAGCTTCCCCAGCATTTTATAATTTCCGGTACGCGATAAAGGGGTTTCAATTTTATCGTATGTGTCCCTGTGAGAAAAAATGGTCTCTGTTGACAAGATTTTAATGATAGGACGGTCATCCAGAATTTATCCGAGACATGGTGATGGTGCGATTGGGGGAGGGGGTTCAGAAAGGAACATAATATTACTTATACATGTATAATAAGTAATTATGTTGAGATGCATTTGTATTTAAATTTCAATCCAACATCATTATCGTAGTAAATTGTATGATTTCCAGTATATGCTGAATATATTTCTTATAGAATATTGGAATGGGTCGCCAAGTATTAGATCATGTCATGAATTTATACTCTGGCTACCGTAGAGATCATATTCAACCAGTTAAAAATATGGGAACGTTTTAATGTTCTGACGGAGAACTTTATAGCATTGAAAAAACAACTCAGTGACTATATATATTTATTTATTACTTGTTCCTTAATAATATATTTCACAATATGGGGTGTGACAATCCAGATTGCATGATTTGTCTGTGACTTTTGTGAGTCGACATCGAAATAAACATTGAATTGATTACCCATGAGAAATTTCATGATTGTAAAGGATGCCAATCAAACTCAACTCAACAAATTGACATATTTCATGCAACATCGAGCTGGGATCTTCGTGAACTACGTACACAGTGGAATACACTGAGGAACGATATTAACTAAAAATATATTAGCTGCACTGGTTTTTTTTTAAATGTTTATAAACTTCCCTATCTGAACATGAAACATTTCACATTACTTCAACTGGTGTAGAATTATCTCTACATGCGTAGCCAGTGTAGATATTCATGATATGATCTAGCTAAGTATATATGCATATAGTTTTTCACAATTTACGTAGATCCGTCCATTGCATGGTTATATGTTGAAATCAACTGTAAACAAGATAGACAGGCGGGGAGAGTGTTACACACGCACGTAGAATTGGAACTGTGTTAATTATCTACTTGGATTAACTGTTTTGAATATATTTTTTTATCATACGGAAAAATTAGACATCATATGAAAGTAGAAGATGTGAGCCTTGTGTTCCGCACTGCTGTGTAATCTGAAAGTTGTGTCGTGGGAACGGCGTGTAAACAATGTAGACACATTTTGAGGAAAAATAAATTAAAATAAATTTAATCCTATTCTTCTACTGAAACCGATGGTGAAGACGTTGTTTTTTTGGTGATTTTTTTCATGTCGATTTTCTAACTATTCCAATATCAAATGGGGTAACAGGTGTGATATGGCCATGTTGGGACAGACATTGTACATAATTATATGGTTTACGACTAAGAATTGTTTGTGGATATTTCATTTTATTGCTAACTTGGCGATAGTTGGTGCACCTAAAGCCACGTGTCACAGAAAATCAGCATTTTTCAATACCAATTGTCATAATGGGTGCCATTTTGAATAGAACATTTTGCTCTAAGCTGATTTATCGGGTAAAAAAATATTTGACTCGAGCTCAGAGTGATCAGATATCGATTGCTGAATTTGTTATTTCTCGAGATGTGTAATAATATGTGGCCCAGAAACACGTGGTCAAGCGGAGGGTCTTGGACAAAATTCCGGATGAAGATGGATAAATCTAAAGTCAAGTGGTAATACGGTCAAATTTGTTTATACTTTAGTGATAATAAGGCCATATTTTGTTGAACAAAATGTTGATAAACAACAAGTTTTGGGAAATTTGATACCATAGTTGACAGTGATTAGCATTATTGTGTTGCAATACATCGATTCTGATAACTAAAGCGTATTTTGAAGAAATGTTGTTGCTGTTGTATCTTGATGGTATGATCAGATTGAGTACATTTTAAAAGAACTACGGAATTGAACTAACTGCAGTTCATCGACACACTCAACTGACAAGTATTGCCTACAAAATTGCGATTAGAGTATATTTGAGAAAAATCAATGTGTTCCAAGGATCAATGTAAATGACTAAAATTCATGTTGACATTGTGTAACAAACTGGAAAACCGTTCTATCGTCACATCCTTGTCAAGAGAGGTTATTATCTCACATGGAAAAATAGGATCCAACGGAAACACATTATCGCGTACCGAAAATGATAGAGACGCTGGGGAAACTTGGAAAATATTACATCACAAACATGGCGGTATCGAGAATGCACTCATTTCCGAAAACACACAAGCACTGGCGGCATCACTCGGATGATCGGCTGATTAGAATTTAACCGGAACAGCGAAACAATATCAAATTTACTCAAAAATATAACTAACAAAACGCGTTTTTCGCGCTATATCGACGAATTAGCTCTGGAATAGTTTGCATATGCATGTTTTGAGACCCCTTTTCTCGAATTATGTATACATAAATTTTAAGGTTCGAATGAGCCATGTCCGTTATATAATATAACAATATAACAATAATTATTTTAAACTACAACCCATGATTGCATTGTTCACAAACATAGTGGTAGACACATTAAAATAATATTGATGAACTACTCATTGCTACTTGATCTGCAAAATTTTGCCATTTGTAAATTATTCTAGAAATGAGATATTTCATCACACAGAGCACATTCAAAATAGATAGTTTGTTCTATCACTATGTCATCTGTCTCAATATGTCATGTTAGTCATTAGGTGATTTTAAAGACCCATTTAATTTTTGAATGCCCAGATCACATTACATGTATACACAATATATTCCATGATATACCATATGGAAGAGGAACCAAACATGCATATTCCACCAGAAGAAGGAACAGCTTAGGTTCCCAGAGGGTGAATTTGGTGATGCTAGCCCGCTATGCGTGATAGCATCACTAAATTCACCCTCTGGGAACCTCATTCTGCAAATGACAGACACACTATTTCAAGGCTTGCCAAGTGATAGAGATTCTCAGATTCATCACAAGATTTCCCCATTATTTACCTCAGAATGCTTTATAATTAACAACCAAGAGATAGAGTTATTCCCCTTTCATTGAGAGTAATAAACTGGCAGCACAGACCAGATCAAAAATTTCTATTACAATTCGAAATTAAGTACAGAACACACGTCTGTGGCTTGACATGGCAAAAATAACATGTTCACAGTTAATTTGACCGAATAAGTTGATAATAAAAAAATTTGGAGCTTCCTCTTTCAAATGGTATATAATATGGAATATGATGTACATAATGTGATCTGGAAATTCGAAAATTGAATGGGCCTTTTTCATGATGTGCTACCACAGGGGGCAGGAATCTTTTATTATGGATAAAGAATTACATGTATATAATTATCCATCATAAAAGATCCCTGCCCCCTGTGTGTACTACCTGTACAAACTATTTCCAAACACATTTGAAATGTGACTTATATTTGGTCAAGCCTGCAAATAGTGTGATGTGACTTATATTTGGTCAAGCCTGCAAATAGTGTGTATGTCATTTGCAGAAGAGGTCCCCAGAAAGTGAATTAGTGACACTATCCCACACAGCGGGCTAGTATCACTAAATTTACCCTCTGGGAACCACATTCTGCTTAGGCCTCAACTGTTATGGGAGATCTAGGATCAGATTGAAGTTCCCCAGTTGAAGTTGGTGATGTTCACCCATTAGTCACCTCGATTATGCAATTTATCTTCTGCAAATTAGGGGATAGAGAAACTGAACAGAAGGGAAAAATTTACACTAAAAACAGTGTTACAACAGCTACTTCCCACATGAGGCCTAAGAAGAATGAGGTCTCCAGAGGGTGAATTTAGTTACGTTAGCCTGCTGTGCAGGGTAGCATCACCAAATTAACCCTCTGGGGGCCTCATTCTGCAAATGACAGACACTGCTTGATTGTTGGTAGTTTTTATAATTTCTATAATGTCAACTTGGAAGTCTTATAAAAACCATCATCTTGGAGGGAATTCTTCTCGTTAGTTGGATTATGACATCCTGATAAGATATAATTACGTTCCCCTTTTATTGTCAGTCCAGACAGTTTTGCATCGGCCAAGTTTTTAAAGCTATATAGTAACTCATGAAATCTGGATATTAACCCTGGGTCAAAAAATTTCAAAAATAATTAAAGCCGCTTTCACACATGTCCGTTTCTCCGATGCGTTTCCTTGCGTTTCTAATATTTTAACGCATCCGGAAAACGCATCGGTCAAAACAGTGATAATATCACTGGGTCTTTCACACATGTGCGTTTGCCGGATGCGTTTCTTTTTTTTCATGTCTCGGACTTGAAATGCTGCGTTTCGCCTGCGTTTCTAAAAAAGCATACACAAGCATGTGTGGCAAGCTTCACTATTTCGACCGATGCGTTTTCCGGATGCGTTACAATATTAGAAACGCAAGGAAACGCATCCGAGAAACAGTCATGTTAGAAAGCGGCTTTACGTTCAAGAGCTGGTCTGCAATCGTGTCCATAAATTTCTAAATATATAAATTTTGGACATAGCACTAAGAGTTGTTTAATAATTGAAGCTAATGTTAATATACTTATTTGGATGCAAACAATTTTCATGTCTAGTATAAACACTCAGATAAACGGGTGAGGGGAATGAATAATGACATAGTTATTAAAGGAACAGTATATTATATTACTCACTTTCTGGGTTTCATAGGTGGTTCTGAAATTAAAAAAATAATAATACGTTATTCTGACTGAAGTTACAAGGTATACTGGTAAATAGATTTGACAAAATAAAACATGAAATCACAATGATCTAAACACAAGTTCACTTATTGGCAAAATAATGTTTAGGGGTACCAGTCAGTTCACACAACAAATGTTCACAAAATTGTCAGCAGAATAGTGGGTCCAAAGTGTTCGGAAATTTCAAGCGCAAGTGACAAAACTGACAGAAGTTTACGCATGATACATGGATTATAACTTCTACAACTCATTTATTTCAGACAACATGTGCTGATATTGTTTAGTATGTTTACTGATAGACAAAGTCATCAAATATCTAGAAATTGACAAGGCCTGCAGCAAGCAATGTGCAAGTTCTAAATTGTTCCTACTGTTTAATAATAATAACGGTACCCGGTTTAATTAATACATCGGCGAATTCCCGGCTGCCCTGTGTTCTTGATGGATATTTATTCCATTGTCTGTAGTAAAATACTGTGGGTCATTTTTAGGGTCATTGGCAATATTTTTCAGGCCATTTCATATATTTTCACGCAAATGGCCGCCAGCAGTGCAAACACTGCCTAAGAAGGTGTTAAATTCAGTGCAAAGTGAAAAAGGGAAACAAATTAAATTTCAATGTTCAGAAGTGGTGTCAAATAGAACGTGAAAATGGATAAAATCTAGTTTGATATTCGCACCGGTAGTTTAGCAATGTACCGGAAACTTAGTTAATTATTGAAAGAAGCATTAGAAAATGTTAGCAGCAGAAAATAGGAAAAACTGTTAAAAACGAACAATACTGAAGGCAAACCCGCACCCTAGCTATCTATTCTAATATTTTCCTTATCACACCAATCAGGCATCTAACAATTTTGTTTTATGAATAAAGGGATATTTGAGCAGCAACTCTTTTGTCTTGAAGACTGGACTCAATGTCTTTGATGTGGGTTCATGCGAAATAAAATAAATGTCTGCAAAACATGTACATGAAAAAATAGATTGACTTTGTTCTTATTTTCATTATTAATATCTCTCCAAAATTGAGATTCTATACCTCATAACCATTCTTAAGTACAGTAATGCCCTCAGTGAGAGCTTTCCGATGAATGGCAACAAGCCATATTTCCGACTATATCCTGAAAATTTACCCATAATTCTGCTGTGGTTAAGGAGTTGATTATTTAGGGCATTACTGTAAGCAATGGAATTACCGTTTAAACATAAATTAGTTCAACAAGATGTTAAAATTTGATAAAAACTTGCAGGTAAACATTGGAAAAGGTCAAAGAATTGAAAAATATTCTGATAATCATATTCAGACTTAAATATTTTAACCTACTACATGATTAGGCTAAAAAATATATACCTGTGTTTCTGTTGACATGCAAGAAAAAAATAGGGGCGGGCGGGTGGCATTTAATTTAATTTAATTTAATTTTTTCATTTCATTTTATTTTCAACTTTGCTCAAAATAAATATGAATACCCCCCCCCAGACTTCTCCTTGTTTGTAATGTACTATCAAATAATAAAACTAGGTACATAATATATAGTGTAATTTATTGTTTTATTGAATAAAAAATAAAAAAAAAAATTTGATTCGGCATAAGTTTGATTCGGCTGTGACCTAATTGAAGTGTGGTATAATTTCCAGTTTAACAGCACATGCGAAGTGTCCGTTTTATACGAAAATGAATCAGTTTACACAGGAAATAAAATCAGATGGAATAGTGGCGGTCAGGTCACCATAAACACTTTTTTTTTTATTTTGGCCTTAGCGATATTTGTTGCCAAATCACTGGAACAGTTTCGTTTACATAACAATGGTTTCAACATGAGAAATTTTTTTATTGGAAAACAATCAATAACGAATAGAAGAACAAAGTTTATCTATACATGTTCTTCTTATTCAATGGTAATGTTTTTACAGACTTTACTATAGTTTGCACATTTACCCACTGTCAGTGCCTTGGGTCCCTTCAAAGGGCGGCTTCATTTTGAAAATTCAAGTTCCATTATTTTCCATATTGTTTCTCCTGCCTAATTTATGTTAGGAATCTTTTCCATTTATGAAATCAATATAAAAACCCCTGCTAAATGCCGTTAGGATTTTCAAATATCTAGTTAATTCTGAGTCAATACAACGTGTAGTTGGATTGTATTATATTAGTACTTCCAAAATATTCAATATTAATCATGTATTCCATAAGCTGTGTGTCTTAAGAGAGAAATTTATGACATTTCTGGCGTCAAAAGTGTCTGGGCAATCAGAGTAATGGGATGACTATTTTTGTGCTAACTAGGTTATACAGTAATGCCCTAGATAATCAGCACCTTTAACCACAGCAGAACTATGGGTAATTTTTCAGGTTTTGTTGCCATTGATCGGAAAGCTCTCGGTGAGTGCTTTCCGATGAATGGCAACAAGCCATATTTCCGACTAAATCCCCAAAAATTACACATAATTCTGCTGTGATTAAGGAGTCGATTATTTAGGGCATTACTGTAAGTGAAAAGGAAACCCTGCAAGTCAAGCCTTACCTTCTATCAAGCTTTTCTTATTATCCATGACAATCATTTCTGTTCAGAGATAGTTTAAAATTGAGTTAGTTAATAGGCTGCAAATAGTGCATCTGTCATTTGCAGAATGAGATCCCCAGAGGTCGAATTTAGTGAAGCTATCCCGCACAGCGGGCTAGCATCACCAAATTCACCCTCTGGAGACATCATTCTACTTAGGTCTCAACTGATATGGGAGACCTAGGATCAGATTGAAGTTCCCCAGTTGAAGTTGGTGATGTTCACCCATTAGTCACCTCGATTGTGCATCTTATCTTCTGCAAATTAGGGGATATAGAAACTGAAGAGAAGGGACAAAGTAACAAAAAAACAATGTTAATTTGAGACTATAGATACTTCCCAGAAGATGAGGCCTAAGCAATTGAAGTCCCCAGAGGGTGAATTTGGTGATGCTAGCCCACTGTGCTGCACAGTGCAGGATAGCATCACTAAATTTACCCTCTGGGAACCTCATTCTGCAAATGACAGACACACTGTATCCAGGCTTTGTTAGATACTCTTCGGAGTTCACGATCAGGCCAGGAACCTAATTCACCAATCAAATCTCTAACCCAAAGCGGTTTTGATTTAAATTTGTATAAAAAATAATTAAAAGTATGTCTGGTGGGATAAACAAGTATATGAACTGTTGAAATTCACAATGCACATTAAAAAATCAGTAATACTAATTGTTAAAACATTTTATAACTGAAATTTAGAAGGAAGGTAGGTATGGATTGTGCACGATTTTGAACATCAAACACACCTCAACAATTTAATAGATGTTCTTAAAATTCACACAATCCCCTTTCATTCATAAGTACAATAACTCCTGCAGCTAATATCTAATATCCATTGCACGAGTTCCAGATAGCAGATAAGAATGGTTTTTAATGCTGACTGAAGTTTCCATACACAAACAACCAAGGGACACATTCGCAATTAATTAGTTGCTTGTAACGATTAACACCAATGGACAACATATGAAAGAAGCTCCAGCATAGCGGGAATAGGTTACACAGACTGCAGAAAGGGGCGAAGAGTACACAGCTTTTGGCATAAGTATAAAGAAAGGGTACAGAAGAACGTCTTCTCTGGGATTAATATGTGACCCGCCATATCAAATCCAGTCATAAGTCGGGATTTTTTTTACCCTGTGCCATGCAATGCATTCTCTTATATATGCGAGTCGACCATAGGTCGCCTCGCATATATAAGTGAATGCATTGACTGATGCTGTCCCGCTTGGTGGGCTAGCATCACCAAATTCGCCCTCTGGGAACCTCATTCTGCTTAGGCATCAATAGCTATGGGGGACCTAGGATCAGATTGAAGTTCCCCAGTTGACATTGGTGATGTTCACCCCTTTAGTTACCCCTTGGTTATGCATTTTATCTTTTTCAAATTAGGGGATATAGAAACTGAACAGAAGGGAAAAGGTCAATAAAAACAATGTTAAATTGAGACTATAGATACTTCCCAGAAGATGAGGCTTAAGCAGAATGAGATCCACAGTGAGTGAATTTGTTGATGTTAACCCGCAGTGCGAGATAGCATCACTAAATTCACCATCTGGGGACCTCATTCTGCAAATGACAGACACACCATTTCAAAGCTTGTCCTAAAGTAGCCTAAGCAGAATGAGGTCCCCAGTGGGAGAATTTAGTGACGCTATCCCACATGGTGGGCTAGCATCACCAAATTCGCCCTCTGGGAACCTAATTCTGCTTAGGCATCAAATGCTATGGGAGACCCAGGATCAGATCAAAGTTCCCCAGTTGACGTTGGTGAATTTCAAGGCTTGCCTGTGGACACATTCATACTTTATTCTGGCGCTTGTGCATGATCACTAGTGCTGAAACGGATATCCGGATAACCGGTTGACAACCGGCTACCGTTGGCAACCGGTTGAACTACGATCAACCGGTTAACCGCTATGTAATACACACATGCAATGCCACTGATAAAAACTAACGTGTTCAGATCAAAAGTCTTCCATGAATGGCAGATTACATAGTCTGGCATTGGCGGCTAAACATCAAAGATGCATGATGTCATCTTTGATGTTCCGATGTCCGGTAAAACACGTGCTCTGACGCCACTGGGTCATCGGCAAAGATCAATACAATCGTTTTCACTGCAGTACGGCGTGGTCATTTGACATCTACTCTCCGACTCACTACTTGTAGACAGTATCATCATACTATCATGGATACCCAAGAAATGCCTGTGCACATTTCAAAGATAAATTGGCAGAATGTAAACTCTGGGAACCAACCCTATTTAGATACGCTCGGTCTATACTTTTAACATTACTGAGTTTGAGTTATTAATCTCAGTCGATGAAGTTCAGATGAACTTGAATCAAAGTGGTGTTCCCGTGCAGTCGGACTTATATGCATCCTACTAATGACTATAAATTCTCAGTATTTGATTGTCTTATAACAGAAAACACTGTTTTCAGCTGTTTTTTAAATTTTCATTTGTTAACTACATAAAGTTCACAAAATTCATAATTGTGTTTATCGATGTCAGTCATCCTATCAATCTCAAGTTGCCAAAGAACAACCAGCAGTTAGAATACCTGAATCACATGACATAATAATCGGCCAGTCCCACAATCGCTATAATGGCAATAAAACACTGCCGATATTTGCATGTAAGAACATGTATATAGGTCACACAATATTCTTCCCAAGACGAGAATGATAACAAGTCAGGTAGCAATCGCAAGTGCAGTACAAACAGGTCAAGCATGACACGTCTATTTATAAAAACTGCGAGTTTTAGTTCACTGTGTCATCTGCAAAGTTGTCAACACGTGGCTTTGTGTTTGGTGATTTACATTCGTTTAATAGAAGCTCTGTCTGTGTAAACATTACGCGAGTTTGCCATACAGTTAATATGTACCAATATATCAGCATAATTTGATTTATTATGATGTAAATAATCAGTGTAAAGTCATAGAGTGAAAATAGCGGATAACCGGTTATGATCCAGTTACATGTCGCGGTTAACCGGCTACAAAAATAGGTCAACCGTTTCAGCACTAATGATCACTTCAGCTTTCCTATTTAACCATGTCATTAATAAATGGATTCTCCCGTCCAGTTATAAAATCATATATTGGAATGGTCTGTTATTCAATTTGGAGGGGTTTTCAGGAAAAAAATGAGCAGACAACATGCAGAAGAAAAATATTGCAGAAGGATTCCTATTCATTGGTGGGAAATGTTCCGACAATAAGTTCAACAAACATCTGTTGAACTTTTTTCTGCAAATTTCCCCAAGAGATAAACTCATCAGTGAGAATTTTAACCCTTTCAGGAAGGGAGCTGCACTGATGCAGCATTAAAGATCCTGTGCCAGTGCATTCTCTTATATATGAGAAGTCTCACATAGGGAGCCTCGCATATATAAGAGAATGCACTGGCTTACAAAATCAAGGTAAATATTGTTAGGCCAATGTATTCTCTTATATATGCGAGGCTTCCTTTGCGAGAGTTGCATATATAAGAGAATGCATTGGCACAGGGTTTTCGCAAAATTTCAGGATGCTCCAGTCATGGATGGGTTAATAGTAAAGACAAGGATAAATGGAATGGGAAATCAGTTACATGCGTCTTGAACACAGTAATGCCCTAAGTAATCGACTCCTTAAACACAGCAGAATTATGGGTAACTTTTCAGGATTTAGTCGGAAATATGAGTCGATTACTTAGGGCATTACTGTATTTTTGATACAGTGTATACCCTGTATCTAATAATGATGTAGGTAAACATACCTTCTATGGGTGGCTGTTTCTGTCTCTTTCTCATCCGCACAACACACACAATGACAATGATGGCAACAATTACAGCCACAACGACGAGAACAACTATGATAATAATCATGGTATCACCCGAACCAGCTGAAATTGAGAGAATTTACAATCTAATTGAATTACAACTTTGATTCTACATGTGTACGGAACAGCATTGCAATTGGTGTATAGTTACAAATATAATTAGAATTATTATGTATGAATGTTACAACATGATAACTGAAAGGATATCTGAAAATTTCGTTTTCGGATTTTTTTTTTTTTTTACTAATTTCTCATTAAAAATAAAATTAAAATGAAAAAACCGCCAATTAATTTTGGATCTGTTACCATGGATCCAATTTATTTTGGCCTATCCTATAACTTCATTGCTTTAAATGTAATATTTGACTAATATTTTAATATTCCTCACGATACTTGCAAGATGAAAATAGCTTTTGTCAACCAAGAATACTAACATGGATCAACTATGACATACCAGAGTTAACAGGTGAAGGTGTGGGTTCCTCTGATGTTTCGCCTTTTGGAGTTGTCGTTGGTAGATTTGTAGGTGGAATGGTTGTTGGAACTGCAATAGGGTGAAAAATATAAATACTAATTAAAAAAATTTATCAACATGGATATTTCTAGCTGTGAACATGTTCAAAGATAATAAATTAAAGACATACTGTAGACTTGTTCGGGTGCTCAACAAGTTAGTATTCAGGCGCTATGTCAACTGGGGGAATGTAGCATTCTACTAACAATGCAGAAATTCACAAACAAATTGACTCCATAGAAAACATTGTCTGAATTACGCTCAACTGTTAATATTTACTTCTCGATTAAGGACGCAACTATCGGCGATAAACAAATGCTAACGATTTCGCCATCGAGAGTCACTGCATTGAATTAATATGTAAGAATGATGGTGTGTTGTCAATTTGGATATAATAGTGATCAAAATAACTACTTTGAGCAAGAGTATTCTCCATTTCTATTTGTTCACCATAACGGAGTGTTTCACATCACTTTAATAATAATATATAATATACCGGTATGTCACTTTAGATGCAGATGGTGGAAATAAAATATTTGTCGCCTAAAATTCTAATAGTGCTATGTTGGATGATTTTTATGCAGGAAGATACCAGTCTGTGAACATACATGCAAACTAATAATCAAAGTGGCATACTGATTACTGAGTCTATCATGATATCACCTGCTTTGTTCCCTGCATTTATCCAAACATTTTACCTTGTGTGTGTGCTTTCACCAAAATATGTCACACTGTGATGATGGTGTTATGACAAAGATGACGAGGATGATGAAAATGATGATGATCATAATCATGAAATAGAGGTGTGACTGTCCCAATGGGTAAGGATACCCCCCCAGTGTTTTTAAAACACTAAGGTGTTTCACATGTCAGTAAGCATTAAGTTAAAATAATAAAATAACAGATTCCCATTGCAGGTACACAACCCTAACCCCTAACCCTAATCCTAATCCTATTGACCAAAAAATATAGGACTAAAAGCTCGGACAAAATTATGAATGTTGCGAAAAAGTCGAAAAAAGGGGATAACTCCACCAAAAAGTTGGACAGATGTCATAATTGCAGATGAACAGGTTCCCATGGTACTAAATATCTGTGCCAAGTTTTAAAAAATTGACCTAAAACTTTAGGAATAAAAGCTCGGACAAAATTATACAACTTGCAAAATATTTCTAAGTCGAAAAAGGGAAATAACTCCACCAAAAAAAGTCTGACAGACGTTATAATCGCAGGTGTACAGGTTCCCATGGTGGTCGATGTCTGTGCCAAGTTTCACGAAAAATGACTAAGAAAAACTCCGAACAACGGGTGACGGACCAGATTCCAGTATACCCCCTGAGCTCACAACTGTGTTGTGGTGGGTATAATGATGATAATGATGATGATGTATCCTTTGTATTTATCTTCTATTTGTATTTCTTAATATCATTTGATTATAGAGAATAAACACATTCCCAAGCTTTCATCAGAGTACACTTGGGGCCCAAAATAAGCATCAGGGCAGAATAAGAGTAAAGGGTGGACCATTTTGCTGAAGCCAATAAGAGTATGCGGCGGATTAACAGTACATGATGGTAATTTCAAACAAGGAAGCAAGTCACAAACTTGCGACACAAAATATAGTTGTTTAAAATTGAGAAGGGTGTTCGGTTTGGAGAAGCTTTACTGTATATGCGAGTCTCCCATAGGAAGCCTTGCATATATATAGGAGAATGCACTGGCTTACAATGTCAAGATACATACTTTTAGGCCAATGTCTCCCTATGGGAGACTCACATATATAAGAGAATGCATTGGCACAGGGTTTTTCGCAAAATTTCAGGAAGCTCCAATCCGCATGGAAGGGTTCAGCAAATCTGGTAGGCCTGCAGTATATCGAGAGTGGAGATTAAAAATGAACATATGGTCACAAATAAGAACCATACACTGGTTGGCAAAATTTCCACAAAATTATTAGGCATCCAGGTACATGTATGCTTTTTGGAACCCAAGAAAAAGTTCTGATTGGTGTTAATGTCTTGGAATATTGAGGACCGGAAATATCAACTCTATGTCAGATACAGTATAAATCAGACGCACTATTATATAAATGTCAATCTGAAGTTTATGCACTCACAAATGCTGATAGTAATAAGTGCTGATCCATTGTTCTCATTTCCGCCCACTGTATTCTTTGCGACACATTGATAAATGCCGCTCTTGTCTGTTGTGAGATTTGGTATAGTGTGCTGACTAGCGTTTCCAACACTGACAAAAGTGGACGAATCATCAGTCTGGTATTTCCATTCAAAACTTGGAGGTGGATTTCCCTTTGCGTAACACGTTAGAGTGAGTTGTGAGAGACCTTCCTCAAACGAACCCCCGACACTTGTTGGAGATGTACTCACGGATACCTGCGTAACTGGATCTGAAAAAAATCAAGGAAATGGAACAATAAAATTCAGTCCTTCGATTTTAAAAAAACGTAGGTGCACAGTTAAAGGGACTAAACTTAATTAATTCCCTCGAAGTAGGTTCATGCAAAATAACATAAAAATTTGTTAAACAATAACTCACCAATAATGAGATTTTGAATGCCAAAACCACTATTAATATAATGCAATCATTATTGTTACAGTGGAATACCGATAAAACTACAATTATTTCATTAGATACGAAAGTTTAATCAAAACTTGATGGTAAACATTGATCAAAGCATTGAAAAATATTCTGAAAATCAAATTCAGACTAAAATATTTGAACTAGCTACATGTCAATGATTAGTGATATTATTTAACCCTTTACCCAACAAAACGGCCAAAAACGCCCAAATAAAGCTTCAACAGCCTAAAATATCTTCGGTCTGTCTCAATAACACCATACAAATATGGATAGCATTGGAACCGGTTCATTGACCACATTGTGATGGTTACAGTTATGCCCTGTGCCAATGCATTCTCTTATATATGCGAGTCGACCATAGGTCGCCTCGCATATATAAGAGAATGCATTGGCCTAAAAAAAAACCTTTTTTTTAACACTTTTTACCATTTTTTCTTACATTCTTTAACAATTTTGTAATTTTTTCTTACATTTTTTAACAATTTTTATAATATTTTTCTACATTCTTTGACAATTTTATCATTTTTAATATGTGTTAAGCCAATGCATTCTCTTATATATGCGAGGCGACCTACCAGTATGGCCGCTCGCATATATAAGAGAATGCATTGGCACAGGGCCGTTCTGTTGGGTAAAGGGTTAACAAATCACTGAAGCAGTTCTGTTTAGATAACAATACTTTTATCAAAGATGCCCAACATATAGATCTTCGCAACTCAAACACGCCCTAGAATATCTATATATTAAATAAATTCCGAAAACATCCAGGCAGTGAACTGCAAATCCAAGTACCCAAACGACCAGGTGCTGAAATGTCCAGCATTCATGTCAATTACATAGACTAATGAACGGTCAATAACAGATCTACCGGTGCAACTACATGTACAAGTATGGCATTTAACTTGGTATGTTCTGGTCACAATTATTTAAAACACTTTGTAGTCATGTAAACATCGGACAACTGTGTTACTCGATATTATAAAAGGGGACACTTATTTTGAGATTGTATGTGTACTGGACTCAGGTGAACTGGTTAACATTATTGCACAGTTTGTTGAGAACGTAAGCTACCAGTTTTACATCGTGGACCAACAAATCAGTCCAATGTTAACATGTTCACACATTTGTGCCATTCTATGTTTATTGTACACTCTGAAAATGTTTACTTGAATTTAAATTACAATTTACAGAAATTTTGTTTAGAAAAAGCTACTGGTACATGTACATGTATATGTATATACTGGTATGTCAACTTACATCGCACAATTAGCTTGGCTGACTCCCGGTAATAACCCGGGCTATTTTGACCATTCAAGCCATCACCAGACCGCTGTAGATAGCACTTAATAACAGCGCCATCATCCTGTTGTGTCACTGGGTAATTTTTCTGGCTGGTGCCTTCGAACAAGCAGGTATTGGGTGATGCAGCCGCTGACGTTGTGGTGACCACATCTGGTAATGGTATTGGAGATATGGTTCCTTCTCGAATAAGATCCCAGTAGTATGATGCAGCTGGTCGGCCGAGAGACCCTCGACATGTGAGAGAAACAGAATCACCCTCAATCAGGTCAACTGACGAGACAACTAAAGTAGGTTCTCCTGGAAGAGCTGCAAAAGAATAGTAATAATATTATATGTCATAAAACAATCAGATGAACAGACGTGGCAGTATGCATTAACCCTTTACCCAACAGAACGTCCCTGTGCCAATGCATTCTCTTATATATGCGAGTCGACCATAGGTCGCCTCACATATATAAGAGAATGCATTGGCTTAACACATATTAAAAATGATAAAATTGTCAAAGAATGTAGAAAAATATTATAAAAATTGTTAAAAAATGTAAGAAAAAATTATAAAATTGTTAAAGAATGTAAGAACAAATGGTAAAAAGTGTTTTTAGGCCAATGCATTCTCTTATATATGCGAGGCGACCTATGGTCGACTCGCATATATAAGAGAATGCATTGGCACAGGGCATAACTGTAACCATCACAATGTGGTCAATGAACCAGTTCCAATGATATCCATATTTGTATGGTTTTATTGAAACAGACCGAAGATATTTTAGGCTGTTGAAGCTTTATTTGGGCGTTTTTGGCCGGTTTGTTGGGTAAAGAGTTAACCACATTCTGGCAACTACCGTACATTTATTTTGAGGAGTAACATCCCTTATATAGTATAGTATAGTATAGTACTTCATGTTATAATCATGATACCGGTACATGTAAATCATGACATACTAGTATCAAGTTAAAAACATGGTTACATGTCCAAAAAATTTATATGATACAGTATGAACTGGTATTTCTTGGAAACCTTTGCACTTGCAATATGTGCATGCGTGTATGGTAAAAGACTGATAATATCAGATTTACTGGAATCCCATACATGTAGATGTTTGGTCAGGTAAATGGAAACAGTCATATCGATACATGTAATTTAATGTTTGGCCTCACTGGGTTAATATACACATGTAATACCAATTGAACAAAAGTTATTTTCTCAGGGAAATCCTTGTAGCCAAAAATCCTGAACTTCTTACACATTTACTGTATGATCTGCTAAGCTACAAATAAATGCAAGTAGCCAAAGAACAATGTAAATTGTATACATGTATTAACCCTTTGAGTGCCAGTTCCGATTTAATTAAAATTGATGGCTGGTGTTCATTTAGACACCGAGGTTAGATTAGATTGCATTTTACAGATGAATACGGTATGTATGTCTTCATGAGCCTACCTGGTACATAGATATCTACTTTTATTACTAATCTGTGGATTTGAAATTAAAGGAACATATCCAGGATAAAGTCATTAGTATGTGGGTAAAAATGTGAATGATAAAAAAAGTTTGTAATACGTTCATCACAATAAGATGCTGGGAAATGTATAGCCTTTGTTCTTAATTTTTATTATTGATACTGGCGACTCTTCAATGACGAGTTTGTTACTTGTATGTATTACTACATGTATGTAAATATTACTATTACAGTGAAAGTCATTTTATCAATAAACATCGCAAAATGGAATTGCAAATTAAATGCAGTCTAAGTTGAAAATTTGTGTTTTCTGGACTATTTTTGATTTTTCTGATTTTTTTTTATGATGTCCTTCATGATTCGATCAGAATTTGCTCAACTGTTCGTTGAATAAATGACTGGGACTGAAACAGCAATGTACAGTAATGCTCTAAATAATCAACTTCTTAACCACAGCAGAATTACTAGTATCGGTAACTTTTCAGGATTTAGTCGGAAATATGGCTTGTTGCCATTCATCGGAAAGCTCTCGGGGAGAGCTTTCCGATGAATGGCAACAAGCCATATTTCCGACTAAATCCTGAAAAGTTACCCATAATTCTGCTGTGGTTAAGAAGTCGATTACTTAGAGCATTATACTGTAATTATACAGGTAAAAAATAAGATTTAACCTGATACGTCTCGTCATTGAATAGTAACGGGTATCAATGATACAAATGAGAACAACTATATCTAGTCTACATGTATCTAATTTTCTATGTTCTTCTTAGTGATGATGGTTGGACAAACTTTTTGGATTTTGCAAATTTACCCCTGCGAGTGCCTTAATACATGTAGTTATTGTTATGGGGAGAAATCTTCATTGCCAAAATTTATTGCCTTTGCTGAATAATGGACTGGAATAAGTATATACTGCAAATAATATCAAATATACCTCCTTTGTCAATTTGAAAAAAAAATTCCCAAGAAATAAACGGTACTAGTGTTTTTTTTTCTGATTTAAAAAATATACTGCAAATTATGTTGCTTTGACTGATTATTTTCAAAGGTACGGATGACCTTCACTGTGGTTTAATATGCAGTTGTTAACACCCATTAGAACTGCCATAAGCAGAAAGAATATTAAAATATAGACATATTTTGTTATTAATTATTATTATACCAATCATAAATATATAACATAAATACATGTACGGTAGTGTGTTATTGTTCTGTAACATTTTTTGGCTTTTGTTTATATAACAAAGCGTACAAAATTGACAATAACATACTATTTACGCGACAATCTATGATTGGTATAACAGGTACATGTATAAGAACAAAATATGTCTATTTTAATATTTTTTCTATTTATGGTGGTTTTAACAAATTTGACTACCCACGAGGCCATCTATGCCTTTAAAATATAAATACATGTACATTACTCACCAGTAAGGTCTAGTGCAGTCGACTGTTCATAAGAATTATAGTTAGGAGCCTGATAAATTGTAGCTTCACATTTGTAAGTCCTTATATCTGTACACTCTGTCCTGTTGATATGAAGAGATCCTACGGTTGATGATGCATCCATGTTTGTGAAGTAAGCACGGTTACGTAATGATTCTGAAACACCAGAACCCCAAGCCTCATCCATCGAAGGTTTAAATATAACAATGATATTATCATCTTCTGTTTTTATGAACAGATCAGACCACTGATCACCGGAGTTCAAAGTCAGCTCACATGAAATCTGCACACGCTCTCCAAAAACAGCTGGCTGATGCGAAGTCGTTATAATTACACCTGCTGAATTTATCAATTGAATGTCTGAAAAGATATGAAAATAATTTATATACAGAGTGAAACACTGTCATACATTGTATTCTGTATAATAGTGATACTTGAATTTCAGTGTACAATTATGCCCTAAATAATCGACTCCTTAACCACAGCAGAATTATGGGTAACTTTTCAGGATTTAGTCGGAAATATGGCTTGTTACCATTCATCGGAAAGCTCTCAGTGAGAGCTTTCCGATGAATGGCAAAAAGCCATATTTCCGACTAAATCCTGAAAAATTACCCATAATTCTGCTGTGGTTAACCATTTGAGTGCCAGGTCGATTTTTGTATCAACCCATATACCCTGTGCCAGTTCATTCTCTTATATATGCGAGTCGACCATAGGTCGCCTCGCATATATAAGAGAATGCATTGGCCTAACAATTTTTATTTTTTTTTTACAATTTTAATAATTTATTCTTATATTCTTTAACAGACTTATTTTGTAGGTTTAGGGCCGATGAGATCGGCCCCTGGCACTCAAAGGGTCAAGGAGTTGATTATTTTGGGCATTACTGTAGTTAATTTATATGAAAGAATGGCATTGTGTGCTGGCAATTTTGACACAATATTTATTGTAAGGCCAAAAAAAAAAAAATATTTGTTTCCTATTACGGAGCCAAAAAATTCCAGGTAGGTAGGTAGGGATTTTTATTTTTTTGGTAATATTTTTTTATTTTTTCCTCGAACAGTTAAGAAGTACATTAATGCTTATACTTGTGTTAAGGCTGTCCATGTATATTGCAAGTAACTGTTAATGTAGCACAATAATATGATAAGTATTGTCAATGTGGACAAACAAATGCCTCCCAGGCACTCAACTACATGTATGTAGCTCTATTGTAATTATTCTCTCAGTTTAGCTTGTGGTGGCACATCTTCATCAGAGCACAATATGGACATATCAACAGGCTCAAGACGAACACCATAATATGGCTTTTCTATGACTTTATAATAACATAACTTGTATGTTATTAATTCAAACCTCACTTAAATATTTGGTCATACCCTGCTTGACAAAACAAGTGTCCACCTAACCGCGGTGCAGTTAGCGTTGCCACCGTGGCTGAAATGCAACTACACCGCGGCTCCACCGGCTAACTACAGTTGGGCCGCGGTGTACTTGCCGTTCGGCCATGGTGTAATTGCTGCGGTGTACGTTCATTAAACTGAAAAAAGACGATACAAACCAGAAATCTAACCACGGTGTACATGCCGTTCGGCTGCGGTGTAGTTGCCTTTCGGCCGCAGTGTACTTGCTGTTGGGCCACGGTGTACTTGCCGTTCGGCCGCGGTGCTTAACTGCAGTTACAAACTCTGACACCGCGGGCCGAACGGCAAATACACCGCGGTGCCAATGGACACTTGTTTTGTCCAGCGGGGTACGCCTCAGGACCTAAGACACACCTCCACTGTCAGGATATCTCACATGCGCCTCAGACACATTGCACAGGGTGTAAATATTCCTCAGACACCCCTCAATTGCATTGAAATATAAAGTCCCACACCACACTGAAAATGGTACCACAGGCCACACCTTGACTGAGATACCACACCTCAGCATTCAAATTGCCCCCTACTTTGAAGTTCCTTTTCACACTGGCATATGCATGCTTGTAAGGTTTATACACCCAAACAAACCAGTAGATAATTTCATGTGCTTTTTTAGTGCCCATCCCAGAAGGGTGTTTGATATGGTAGACATGCAGACAGCTTTATACTGTCTGTGCACATACTAGTAACTATGCATGAACACTATGAATCCTTGATTGACTGGGAAGAGGAACTCTAAATTCTGATATAGAAAGTCTTCTACATGTATATTGCTCTCTAACAAATAAGACTTCTTCCCATAAGACATGGGAGTATCAGTTGAACAAACAATATTACCACAGGCAGGTTTTAAAGACTGCAGATTTATTGGTGTTGAATGTGGATTCATCTGCACAACCACAAATGGACCAGTGAATGGACATGTATTTTTAAGTAAATTGTTTTTGAAAATTCCATCTAAAATTATTGCTGCTTAATGTAAACATAGTATATAGTATATATTTAGCTATATAGATGTGTTGACATATGGAGCCCCGGAGGTGACATCCGAATTTTTTTTTTTAAGTCGTGGCCACGAGAATATGAGGTCGTGGCCACGAGACTACGAAGTCGTGGCCACGAGAATAAGGTCGTGGCCACGAGAATAAAGTCGTGGCCACGAGCATAAAGTCGTGGCCACGAGAATATGGTCGTGGCCACGAGAGTAAAGTCGTGGGCACGAGAATAAAGTCGTGGCCACGAGCATAAAGTCGTGGCCACGAGAATATGAAGTCGTGACCACGAGAATATGAAGTCGTGGCCACGAGAATATTAAGTCGTGGCCACGAGAATAAGGTCGTGGCCACGAGAATAAAGTCGTGGCCACGAGAATAATGTCGTGGCCACGAGAATATTCTCGTGGCCACGAGAATATGGTCGTGGCCACGACATTATTCTCGTGCCCACGACATTACTCTCGTGCCCACGACTTTATTCTCGTGCCCACGACTTTATTCTCGTGCCCACGACTTTATTCTCGTGCCCACGACTTTATTCTCGTGGCCACGACCATATTCTCGTGGCCACGACTTTATTCTCGTGCCCACGACTTTATTCTCGTGGCCACGACTTTATTCTCGTGCCCACGACTTTATTCTCGTGGCCACGACCATATTCTCGTGGCCACGACTTCATATTCTCGTGGCCACGACTTCATAGTCTCGTGGCCACGACATTATTCTCGTGCCCACGACATTACTCTCGTGGCCACGACTTTATTCTCGTGCCCACGACTTTATTCTCGTGCCCACGACTTTATTCTCGTGCCCACGACGTTATTCTCGTGGCCACGACCATATTCTCGTGGCCACGACTTTATTCTCGTGCCCACGACTTTATTCTCGTGGCCACGACCATATTCTCGTGGCCACGACTTCATATTCTCGTGGCCACGACTTCATAGTCTCGTGGCCACGACCTTATTCTCGTGGCCACGACTTCATATTCTCGTGGCCACGACTTCATATGCTCGTGGCCACGACTTCATATTCTCGTGGCCACGACTTTATTCTCGTGGCCACGACTTAAAAAAAAAATTCGGATGTCACCTCCGGGGCTCCATAGTTTACATGCCAATTACATGCATTAAAAAAAAAAAGATTTAAATTTTTTTGTTTTTTTAATTTTTGGTTTAAATTTGAAGAAAAAAAAGTCCAGGTCGGCCCAATTTTGGCAGGTCCATCGGGTAACCGGAAACACAGATGTTTTTTTTTTGGCCTAATACATGTACGGTACATGTACCTGTTTTAAAAGTTTACTCGCTGTGTTCCGCAACAGTTCAAATTACTTTGAAATCTTCATAAGTTTTAACTTGAAAGCAATACATGTACCAGAATGTTAGGCTTGAAGCTTGTTCTACATGTATGTGTAGTACACGTAGCTATAATGATAGTAGTAATCAGACTGTGGTACATGTATATTGACTACATGTATATTGACTACCATACTGCCCTAAGTGCATGTAAATTACTCATCGAACCAGGGTGGCACCCCAGTTGAAGACCGCTCTTCGGTTAGATATTAAAGCAGTTACTAGTATATAAACCATAAGACAACCAGAGGATTGTGCAGTTCGAACACATGAAATCATCAATTGGTATGAAATGGTACAGTAAATTGAGTAATGCTCTAATTAATCGACTCCTTAACCACAGCATAATTATGGGTAACCTTTCAGGATTTAGTCAGAAATATGGCTTGTTGCCATTCACCGGAAAGCTCTCGCCGAGAGCTTTCCAATGAATGGCAACAAGCCATATTTCCGACTAAATCCTGAAAAGTTACCCATAATTCTGCTGTGGTTAAGAAGTCGATTAATTAGAGCATTACTGTAATCCATTACAATTGCAGCTCCAACAAATTTATATATGTCATACTCAGCAGTTAATTATCTATGTACATGTATAGTGTGTCGGCAGTCAAGGAATAAAATTGCAGTATAACAAAACCGTTAACTGCGATGCAGTTACAGTGTATGGTTTTACCGCAGTTATAAACGCAAAATAACCCCAGTTACTGGGTCAATTACTTAGGGCAGAACAGTATTCCTTGTGAATTCATATGCAGGTGCAGTACATACATGTACATGTATGTACATGTAAACTTGTACTGAATATTCTACAATAACGATGTTTGTACAAGTATCAGTATGTGCATACTGGGACATTTAAATGTGCATGTATCTGCAGTGAAGTCATTGCACACCTGAATGTGGTACTCCTACTAGTACTAGTAGCAGTACAACTTATTCGCATTGTACCAAACATTTGACATTGATATAGTACCTGTACTATTCACTACTACTTTCATGTGCACTTAATTGGCATGCCTAACAAGGCTCAGCCTTTATATCGGTGAATCCAGAAATGTAGCCCAACAATGCCCACCTGGGGAGTGTGTGACAGTTTTTCTTCAACACTGTTGACAGAGACAACCTGCTTTGCATACCTGGAATTCCCCAGTGGTCAAACCCAAATAATACTGGTATTAAAGTCACAGTGACGGTGAGTGACCTAATTCTGATGCATGCATGCCTTTATACATGTACAATCTACATGTCAATGGTACATTGTAGCATACCAGTAAATAAAATTAATAGTAGAGAATGTGTGACAAAGATATTATTTTGTACATGTACATGTAAGCTACGGTATACTCTAATTAATCAAACCCCCTTAACGAGGTTGACATTTGGTATTACTGCGGTGCAATACCATGGTCAGGCGGTCAACCATGGTATTGAAACCCCAGAGTATACCGCCTGATCACAATGTTTTTGGGTACTGTGCAGGTACGTGTAGCGTGCTTCATGACTGTGGTTATCTGCAATAGTGCACTTCATGAGCGGGGTTGACCTTAACCCTTTACCCAACATAACGGCCCTGTGCCAATGCATTCTCTTATATATGCGAGTCGACCATAGGTCGCCTCGCATATATAAGAGAATGCATTGGCTTAACACATTAAAAATTGTAAAATTGTTAAAGAATGTAAGAAAAAATGGTAAAAAGTGTTAAAAAAAAGATTTTTTTTTTAGGCCAATGCATTCTCTTATATATGCGAGGCGACCTATGGTCGACTCGCATATATAAGAGAATGCATTGGCACAGGGTATAACTGTAACTATCACAATGTGGTCAAGGAGCCGGTTCCAATGATATCCATATGTGTATGGTTCTATTGAGACAGACCGAAGATATTTTAGGCTGTTGAAGCTTTATTTGGCCGGTTTTGGCCGGTTTGTTGGGTAAAGGGTTAATGCGGTCACGAAATTCTTACCACCATTGTCTTACAGTAATAACTTTTTGACTAAACATGCCGTCGATAGAAAACTGCACAATTTTACATGTGCACATAATCGAGATTTAACTATAATAAAATGACTTACTGGTAACAATTTATCTGGTATTTATTTTATATGTTACATTTTTTATTGCGGTTGACAACGGTCTTTGTGGAAATTACCACAGTGTAAGGTACCGCTATAATTAAAGTAATTGACCACCAATAACGTGGTGTCACCCCGTTAATATGGCGGTACTATACCGCGGTATCCTCCAATACCGCGTTACTGATACCGCTTGTTAACGCGAACAAGTACGTGTGAGTAAATACCTCCCCTAAAAGAGTTCCATGAAAATCACCGCGGTATTCAACAAAATTAATGCGGTGCCCGCTAAAAGACCACGGTATCATTATCGCCCAATACCATAACTCCACGCCATGACCGTCTCGATACCGCTACCGTTTATTACCGGTATCACCGCGGTCATGACCGGGGTATCACCCTGTTTTTCTGGTCAATTACTTTGAGAATAGCGGTAGTCGTGAAACAGTTGCAGACCCCTCACCCCCCGAATTGAGGTGGCTTTATGGGACGTTGGCTTTTTTAAGAATAAAAAAGTCAAAATTTTACTCCTGATAGATAATGACCTGTGTGTTCTTAAAGGGGTACTGTACCCCAATTTCAATAAATTCCCGGTGACAATAGCGATCTAATATCAATATTATATTTTAAAATAACTAATTTGAGTCGACGATGTCTACTGAAAACGTTCCGGTTAACAGGCTATCACAAAAGTTAAATTGAATTATTTAATATAAATTCATTTATGGCTGGAGTCATAAAATGGAGAATTATGCCAGTACGAGTTACCAATCTTGAAATCGTATCTGTTACGTGTCTTTTATCGATGGCCGTTCGCGAACATTATTGAATTGCACATAACATGTTACCTGCAAAAGAAAGGCCCGCTATAACCGATTCGGGAAAAAGGAGAAAGAAACAAGAGTCATAAAGCGTCAAGTATTTTTATAGGGAGTGAGATTGTTCGATGGAAGAGATTGGATGCATCAATTGAAGCTGTGATTAATGAACTTCCGGTTCTTCCTGCGACATGAGTCTTCTCCGGTGAAGGTCAAAAACATGGCACGTAGTTTGAAATCGTAATATTTTTGTTTCCAAGATCAATATTTTCTTCGCTAAATTAGGTTTATACGAAACTCATATAACACGAATACAATCTAACTTGAAAGTTATTTCAATGGGAGTAAATAAAAAAATTGTCTATCCCTGTGTACAGTACCCCTTTAAAGATGAGCGGTTAGTATCAAGAGATTTTTTTGAAGATTGCTAAATTACATGTACAGTAATGCCCTAAATAATCAACTTTCATGTGGTTTAGGATTCGATTATTTAGGGCATTACTTTAGCTGTATCTGCTGGTATCATACCGGTAAATATAATGTTATACAATCATTTTATTTGTTAAAAATATACAGGTACATTTTGTACATGTACATGTACTTTTACCCGATAGATATTTGTTGATACATGTATTTATAAACTACATTGTACAGTAATGCTCCCCTGAGAGCTTTCCGATGAATGGCAACAAGGCAGTTAGTCAAATTCAATAAATTTCTGGTAATAACAACAATCTACATGTAAGCTGAGTAAGTGCCCCCTCTGGCACCCCCCCCCCAATTTAATGTTAATATGAACTGGTATACTGTTTTCCAGACCAAGAGTTGCACATGTATATGGTACTTTCTTACCAGTACTTTCAGTGAAATATTTAGACTGAAATCACCTTGAGTTGATAAATTTGCTACAGGATATGTACATGTACAACTCAAGGAGGGTGCCCAGAATCTGGAAAACAGTTTTTTTTTCAAATTACTTGATTCATTGAAACAAAATTAATACACATGTACGGTTAATTCCACCTATTTCATATACATGTACATTTATATACTGCCGATTTAAAGGTACTCAACCCGATAAAACTCCTCTCAATTACTATTTCAATGGCTTCGGGGGTCAAAAATATTTGATTCGAGTCGAGGAAGTCACCCATCAAAGCTCAGATTTGTTAGATATCGATTTTAGAAATCTATTATTTTTCATTATCGGGAATACTATCTGGCCCAGAACTCAGTAAAAATTGTGTTAAAATTACCACTTGATTTTAGAGTTATTCATCCTTGTCTGTTTGAATAGATTTTGAGTACACATCCAGAGCAGATTACGGCAGTTATTAGTACTAATCTCGAGAACATAACAAATTTGAAAAATCAATATCTAATAACTCTGAGCTTTGTTTGATGGGTTCCTCGACTCGAATCAAATATTTTTTACCCCCAAAGCCAAAGAAATAGTAATATAGGACCCCCTGATCGGATTGTTGTTGTTGGAATCTGTTGAGATGGGGACCCTCTTTACGGGTTGAGTACCTTTAAATATAATTTATTACATGAAACTTCCAGACAATATCATCCTAAAAATTCAGGGAAAATATACCGGGTTGGCATGCCGGCCCTTCAACCAAGTTTTTCATTGAAAAATTATATGTCCCCTTACCCCTACATACCGTACATGTATATGTACAGTAAGGTTTGGTCAGTTGAAACTGGAAAATTCAAATGGAGGTTGGGGGGCTGTAGATGACTGAAATTTATCAGGTTTATTACTGTACATGTAGGAGTCTTGTCTGATTTATCAAGAGGAGCGAATGCTCAAATCTGAGTACTATACCCTCCAAATACGGACCACCCCTCTCCCTAAATGGAGACCCTCTAGACTCTCCCTGAGTACAAGTAGACATGTCACATGTTTGCAGAACTAAACTTGAACTAGATTAGACACCACAGTACCAATAACGGCCTGCCTACCTGGTGTATAAAACCTTGGGCCATCTTACACATGTACATGGTTGGTCAAAGATAAAATCAGTTTAATTTTATTTTCGCTAGAATAGAAAGTTACTGGATAAATTTACATTTAAAAATACTGAACATCTACTTTACTTGTCCACATGTTGTCCTAATTTATTTTGATAATATAGCAGTACTGGGCCTACAGGTACCGTAGCTACATATATATACATGTATGTCCAAGAATGCAAAATATGTTTACGGATACATACAAAGGTATGTGACTCAACATTGTATTGAATAATGAAATGAGATTATATGAAATTACAAATTATCAACAGTATATACTATGCGAGAGAAAACACGCTTCAGCACACCTTGGTGAGGCCCCCAACGGGGGTGCAATTTAAATTTTGTTGGCTTCAATTGTGTTTTTTTTCTTCGAATTGTGTTTAATTGGAATAGACTAGATTAACTTATAATATAGGATGGGAATGCTTTCATTTTACTCGGCTTCAAACGCTCCAAAATACGGCGACGGATGCTGATAAAAATGCGCTCCCAGATTTTAATAAAAATCAAAACGAAAGTCGCGTCCGATACCTGTCGTACGCTTCACTACAGATAAATAAGAAAACAACGAGTTGTCATCGCTCAAAAGTACGTTACCTGTTAGTAAAAACAAAATCAACAACGATAACTTCCATATAAGAGACGGATAATCCATATTAGTTTGAATAAAATGCAGAATAGCGTCTTATGCGTCCAAACATTACACCTTTATTCGATAAAATGCTACATATCCGCCATACTGAGTCAACTTCCTAGTTACCCATGATGCATTGCGCCAGGTGAGTGACACACATGCAATGTCACACCTCTGATTAACGCTAGAGATGAGTAAACACGGGTTAATTGACGTGTGATCGCACCTGGGATTTCTCTTTTGTGTAATTAATAAAACAAACGTCTTTTCGATTAGTTCCCGACGAAATAGTTACGTGTGCATGTACTTTCTTTTGTTTCCAACAACAACACAAGCTTATCGCAATATCGCGTTCGCCTTTGAAGCGTGGGACGATTTTAGAGGTTTACGACAGGATAATGTTTTGGGACTTCTGCGCGTGCTTTTAGTGCGGACATTATGTGTGTAACAATTTGTCTTCGCAGCCCATAAATTATTACCCTCTTAATTTTTAAACCCAGCCTCACAGTGAATTGGTCACTCTCGTCGTTTGTTTGTGATAAAGTTACCCATGTTCACGAAAGTGTGATAAAGTTACCCAGTTTCCAGAAATTGTGATAAAGTTACCCATGCAGGTTCGGCAAATGTGAAAATATGAACGCAATTTAAAAGTGACTGAGGGAAATACTGTTCAGTTTTTGGACTGTTATAGCCCTCTTTGAGTATAAACCACTATAAATTAAGGAATATTATTACTGGTTATAGTAATTTTTATCGCAAAACATAATATTGGGTTGCGATACATGAAAGTTTATTAACCTGGGTACCTTTATCACAATTCCCCACAACGTGGAAACTTTATCACTATACATACCTGTTACATAATTATGCTTCTGTGATTTTTATGCTAGTAATTTCCTCGAAAAGAAACACCATAGCGCGTTCGTTGTTAGATGTATCCTCAGATTGTGTATACTTTAACAATAAAGAGCGTTGTATATAATGTTGTAAATAGCGTGAAATTTTGCCACACTGTGCAAGTGCATTCTCTTTTAAATGCGAGTCTCCCATATATAAAGGGATTAGAGAGCCTCGCATATATAAGAGAATGTGCTGGCTCATATATAAGATGAAGGAAAATATTGTTATAACCCCCTGACCATTATAGGATTCATGCGGTATTTTATCCTATTTCTGAGTTTGAGCAATGCAAGTACATATATAGGGCGATATCCGCACTCCGATTACATAAAATCAAATTACCGCCAGCTATTTAATCGGTATATATATTACCACCCCGCCCAATAGGGACACAAAATTTAAAATTTTGGAAATTAAAATTGGTGACCAAGTTATAAGCGTAAATTAAACCGCGAGAGTTGCACATTTAAAACAATTACCTATAATTTATTTCGAATAATTAGAACTGAACAACTTGATCTCAACAAAAAAAAGCATACGTCTAATTTTATTCAGTAATTGAGTTCATGAAGATAGGCCAACACAAGCGAATGCTTATATAATAATGGACTGAACATCAAAGGTAAATCGCAGGTAAAACTACCAACACGACAATTCAATTCGTTTTCGGCGTGTAAATGCGGAACTATGTTATTGACTTCAGGCGTGGTAAGTTGCTTTATCAATGTCCACAATGGTGTGCATGCACTGCATGCTATAAGCTTTTATTAATTCTGATTCAAAGCATATCGAAGTGAGCCATGCGCGTGTGGGTACAATGGGAAGCATGGATGACAAGTCGTGTAAAGATAAGTATTAAACTGTAACTATATATACTTCAAGTATACTACTATATGACAATACAATTATAGGGTGTATATTTCAATTTCGCTGACACGTGTTTCGAATTGTATATACACCAGTCATGGTGTCTGAATGCTTGATCGTTGTAGATATGCATGCATTCATTTATGATTTCGAGATATATGTTACCTTTGGTCTCCATTTGAATACGCATATATATATATACTGGTGTATGAAATTTCCACACATTAAATTCAAATGAACGCAATGATATTCGAGTGGACGGGCTATCGGGTGGGCATATATATATATATATAATATATCTGGGGCTACCAGAAGTGTCAGTGACAGAAACCTATTACTTGAAACTGGTTGGGAAACCCTTTCGTCCAGGAGACATATACTTAACAAATGGTATTATTATACAAGATGCATAGAAATCAGGCCCCATCTTATCTTTCTAGCATGATCCCACCCGATTCGACATCTTCTGGATATAATCACAGGCGCGTAAGTATTCACCCTCCAAATAGTAACAAAAATAAATATATGGATACGTTCTTACCGTACGTCAGCAATGCGCGCATGGAATAATATACATGTCTCAATAAAAGCATCATCAACATGGAAGAATTCAAGCGTCTTCTGAATGTCGGTCATACTAATTTAGCTAAGTTTTATTATCATAGTCACTCTCGTAGAGGCCAAGTATATCACACAAGAATGAGACTGCGGTGCAGCCATCTGAACAAAGATATTGTTGTAAATTACGTAAGAGATTCCCCATTTGGCTCTTGTGGAGAATTTGTAGTTGATTCCGCGTACCATTTTCTTTTGCAATGTCCCCAATATAGTCAAATTAGAGCCGATATGATAGCCGCTCTGCCATTTTCGCGAGCACATGTGAACATTGATGTCCTATTGTATGGGTTCAATGAGATGTCCGATGAAACAAATTCTATAATATTTGAAGCTGTACAACAGTTTATTATCCAAAGTCGACGTTTCGCGTAATGTGTGAACTTCGTGTGCAGGGGGTGGGGGTGGGGTCGTGTATGTGAACATGAGGTGCATTACTTGTTTGTATAAATATGTAAGTCGCGTTTCTGCACCTTGTGTTCGGATCCGACTGTCTGCACATTGAGCAACCGCGCTGACCTTGGTATATTAATGGACTTAATACTGGTTGTACTTACTAATTGTATTTAGATTATTGATACGCACTACCAGTATAATAGTGATCCTAATATATATTTAGCTTCATCAGTGTATCATCTCTCCGGAGTGCCGAGACGTATTTGTCTAATTCCGTTTCTATATTGGACATTACACCATGATTTAAAACCATAATGTAAAATTTCGATTATGACTGAGGCATTATTGTATACCGTGACCATTTATCACACTTCTTTCCTACCTACTTCATTATCTTTCCTATCTATTTCATTATCTTCTCCCTTCTATCATACCTCCACCTTTCTCATCCCTGCACTCGCTTAACTAACTTCCCAACATTTATTTGAAAACACATATAGACTTCTTAGAGTTTTGCAACGGATTCTGTTATATCGCCCAATAAGCGAGATCACTGAGTCGCGACCGTATTGGATTCATCCAGCTCCGTTCCGTGGTTTTAGAGATTAATCCAGCCAGGTTCCGTGATTATAGTGCTACATGTCAAAGTTCTTGAGTAGCATTTCCATATATGGAGCTTTTGAATATTCATGACTTCCATATATGGAAATGCTACTCCAGAACTTTGACCATCAATAGTATTTTCAGGATAACCTTGTTTTATTTAGTGCATTTAGTGACTTCATACTTAATGATTATTAGGAATTTCCATGATACAAGATATATACACCATTAAATTGTCATGTGTCATGTGTATTTTTCTGTTTGGACCTCATGTGTCCTTGTTTGTCTATTTTGTATTTTTCTGTTTGGACCCAATAAAATAGGCTGTGTCTGAGTTTTGCGTCCAATTCATACCAGTGTTAATGAATAAATGTATTTTTGTTTTAAACAAAAACTTTGACCTGTAGCACTAAAACCACGGAACCGGGACTGGTGGATCCAACATGACCGCGATTTAGTGACTGCAGGACGTATTGAAGTCGATCGAGCTACATCGATCCAGGGAAGCTTTAGCACTAAGGATGCGTATATACAAGCTGCATGTTGGTCGCCCATAGAGAGACTTACGCAACCAGACACCTCGGTCGACGGAGGGCGACATCTGTATCCTTAAACAAATCTCACCTTGATGATGAGGAAGATGTAAATAATGAGACGAGACCAGTGTACATACGAGTTGGACCCTAGCCCGGGGATCTGTGCAGGGCTTGTAAACACTGTGAGGATAAGCTTACAATCTATAGCCATCACCATTGTTTACGTTGGTGAAATCATAGACGGTAATTGTCCATTTGTTGTATTGGCTGGGGATAATTGGTAGTTGACCAGCATTTTGTTTAGTTATTGGCGTTGAATAGAAGATGTGTATAGCAAACGATGTAGTTCTACACGTCATCTCTTGGGGAGCTTGCTCCGCAAAATGGGTGTAAGTTACCATCTCTATGCAGACGACGTCCAGATATACATAATTTATCTTTCAAATCTACACCGTCTGATACAACCAAAGTACTTGTGCAGATCGATACATGATTGTGTCACGCGGTTAGGAATTGCACACGAGAAGCTTCGCTCTCAAAATTAACGATTCAAAAACCAAGTTTCTTTTCAGTTCTAAAAGACCGCCTGCATGTTTCCTTGTCTGTGTCATCCCTGACTATTGGAGACAGTTCGGTTGGTCGTGCGGATTTGGCCAGGAACAATGGATTCGATTCTGAAGCTTGAGTGACACACCAATCATGTTTGTAGAGGATGCTACAAAATCTCAGTAAACTCAAACCATATATCTAACTGTGCACCTTACGGCTAAAAGGATTGCCTTTTTGGCCACCTGGTCGATGTCAACGGTGGGTGTGGTGGAAACATCAAGAGAGGGTGAAGGGACCAGCAAACTGCCAGTCCGAACATCCTAACCGGCCTTGGCTCGGAAACGACACACACGCCATATATAACTCGAGCTGACAAGAGAAATTTACCCATTCTTTGGTTACTTCTAGATTATCGAAATATGAATTGGCCATTGTGATTGACCCTCTCCCATGGAGCCTGGCGCATGCATATTACTAAGTGAAACAATAAGTGACTATAGACGAGCATCAATTTTACCACGCAACAACTCAATTATTGAAAACTCCCCACCACTGTCATTATTTCACGATTTGTCTGTCCCCCTCCTGCATGTCTTCTACTTTCTCACCCCTCTCTCTTTCTCTCTCTCTCTCTCTCTCTATCTATCTTTCTCACTCCCTGTCCCTTGCTATCCCTAACACTATCTTCTCCCTGTTTCCATCCCTAACTCAAACTTAGTTATATATCTCCATTTCTCCTAAAACATGATTACAATCCTTTCCGTCTGATCGATACCCCTCCCTAGCTCACTTACTGGGGAATGGGCATGTCGCCAAAGAGGAGAAGACTTCATATAAACCCTGGGGCTTGTTGTCTGATCCTTATTTCCATACATTATCTCTTCTATTTTGCATATTTGTATCATCTGTATGTTATGTTACGTTGGATTTTGAAATAAAAATATGTTTACACTAAAGAAAGGGTGAAGCTACCAGCAAACTGCCAGTCCGAACATCCTAACCGACCTTCGTCCAGAAACGACACACACGCCATGCACATCTAACTCGAGCTGGCAAGAGAAATTTACCCATTCTTTGGTTACTTCTAGATTATAGATTATCGCAATGCACTCTGCCTTGATCTGCCTGACAAAATGATTCGAATAGTACAAAACACATGTGGCAGCTATAATTTTAACAGGTGCAAAACGTCATAAACATATAAGTTTATACCTACATTATATGGCAATAAATATGTTTAAAATCAAAATGTATGGGTGCATTTCAGGTGCCATGATTGTATTATGTTTTCGATTGCATTTATATAGTACACTTGTACTGCACTGTATACACAATGCCTCGTGTAGTGTTCATTCAACATTGACACTGACATGCAGCGACGAGCTATAATCGAATCGTCCTACCACCAATGCTAATCTGCCATTGTACACACTCCATGTAAGTAAACCGCGTATTTTAAGTGAACCATTTCAAGCCTACAAATAAAATAATGACATTAAGTCCTATATATGCGATTGGTCACGACTGTTCGAGCACCAAAAGTCAACATCTTTGTCTGCGTGAAGAGCCCCTCATACTGACGGCCAGATAAGTTCGTGTTTATCTAGGAATCAAACTTGATATAGCATACCGCTGAGAAGAATCCAAATGGTTGTATGCATGTATCTCTTATAGTTGAAAGACAACATATAACATATATATGCAATAAGGCGACATCGAAGGTGCCCCTTATATATCTTGCGCGACTAGTGAATGGAATCGGGAGTTCACTATGTAGCAACATTTATAAGCTAGCCCTTTCGTTATACGAAGAATCGCCGATAAAATCATCATGGGTAAGTGCAGTCAAAAAGCACATTGACGACGCGGGTATGACATTTATATGGCATATACAACAACGCGGTATTGACAAAAATAAATTGTTGAATAATTATAGACGAAATTCTAGAGATCAATTTGTCCAAAACTGGCATTCCGCTATGAGTAACTCAGGGAAAGGAAAAACATATAGGATTCTGAAGTCAACGTTTCGAATGGAAGAATTTATTTCACATGCCTCTAACAAAGATATAATAACTCTAATCCGATTTAGAACGGCGAACCATTATTTGCCAATAGAGACCGGGCGATGGAATAAAACTCCACAGTCTGAGCGCAAATGCACGTTTTGTGAAATGAATGCTATTGGCGATGAATACCACGTATTACTTGAATGTCCAGAACTAGCCCTTAACAGAAAAAGGTACATCAAGAAATCTTATTGGAACTTCCATAATCAGAGAAAACTTACCATTCTTCTTTCAAATAGTAAACCAAATATAATCCGAAACTTGTGTAAATTTATTTGCCACATCAATGAAAGAGCTAATTGCTCTCCTGTGTAATTATTATCTTGTGTTAATTATTATATTATCTGTGTAATTATTATCTCATCCTGATCGTCTGGGGTTGCGAGCAATGATATGTTATGTGTTTAACCTATGTTTATGCATATTTATATTCTTAAAACCATGAATTTGGCCGAAGAATTAAAATGAACCTGAATCTGCATCAAACTAGTCAGAGTTTCACAGTCAAGTTTCCACATACCTATATATATATAGAACATGTCATGAGTCATATATTTCTTAGTTAACCTTTCCTTAATATAATATAGGCGAAGGTCCAGCTCGCGATGAATACAAATGTATTACCATTACCGGGGGGTTATTGGATGACCGTAAGGGATGCAATGCGAAATCAGCTCACAACAGTCGCCTAAATCATATATTCTAGAGCTGGACCTTCACATAATGTGAAATACATTATTAAAGGGGTACTGTACGCCATTTTCATTAAATTTCCGGTGACAACAACGATCTAATATCGATAATATATAGAAACATAAGTAATTTGAGTCGAAGATGTATTCTGTAAACGCTCAGGTTAATAGGCTATCTTAAAATTTAATAATTTAAAAGTTAATAATTTGATATAAATTGAATTTATGACTGGAGCCATAAAATGGCGTCAATTAAATTACGAATTACCGTAATCAAAAATAGTAATTGAGGGATACTGGATTTTTAAACCGATCGCACACACGATTGCTTAAAATATTATGATGATACTGGGAGAACACTCAAGCCACTCACTGACTAGCGACGATACAATAACTTAAATGATTATATGGGACTAGTATGCATATAATATAACTTTTATATTCATTTGGTTGAAAACTTTACAAAAATTACTCGACAACGACAATTTGTATTTTTGCATTCCGGTAAATTTGTCACCCGTAACATGACTTCGTACTCAACAGACTTTCAAATAATGGAAAAATTGTTACCTTATTCTCCGACTCGGAGACTATAGAAACCAACAACAACATTTGGCGTACAGTACCCCTTTAACCCTTTCACGTCGAGAGCCCCGTTGCTGCAGCATTACAGATGGTCAAGTCAACGTAAAAAATATTGTTATGCCAAGCATTTTCTTATCTATACGCGAGGCTACCCGTGTGAAACTCGCATATATAAGAGAATGCATTGGCACAGGTTTTCGCAAAATTTTAGGAAGCTCCAGTCATGGAAGGGTTCAGGAAAATCAGGTATTAACTAAGAAATATATCATCCGTGTTATCTTTTCGATGTTATAAAGTTACCCGTCAGAATTTGTCTCATGTTTCGAACTTGTGGAATATGGTCTCTACGGGCGTAGCCAGAGTAGAGGTTCTACCGTGCAGGCAGAATATAAATGAAAATGGGACAAGGAGGTGTAGCCCCCATCCTCCACCGCCTCTGATTCGCTGTACGAATCAGACCAATCCAATCGGGGTGTTGCACATGCACCACTTTAAAGCGATCTATTATGTTCAATCAGAGGGTAATAACTTCACTGCACGTGGAAATAACTGACCTCCATGCGGCAAGCAACGGTTCCTCATTATTTTATTTCTGATTTCCCAGATACACGACTCAGTTCCCATTCAGGTTTTCCCCCGTGCATGGACCACAAATTATCACATATCGGGATTGAAACCAGCTTTGCCATTGCTGAAGCCCTGTTATATCCGGCAACATCCGGAATGCGTTGCCATTTGATACATTCATGCATGTGGATGTCGATTCCGAATCCCGAGGCTGGGGCCGTCTTGGTAATTTACTGTTAGCTGTACATCTATGTTTACATAACTATATGTAGCGCCGCGATTGTTATTAATTGAAAGTACAAATAACCAGACAACGATAAAGATAATGAATCAAATGTATTTTTAATGTCAAGTGCATGTCCAGTCGCGCTCGAGCAATATGCAAGGATGGCACTATAAACACACCGCGTTTATCATATAAACTTCACTTACACACATACCACGTTCATCATCTCATGCCTCATGGTATGCTTTCTATATTCGTTGGTTATATGCCGGGGGCAATAGACTAGGTGATAGACTAAGTGGCGCAACTTTACGCGATCTGTAATATATGTTACCTAATGCAGAGAAAAGCGTGACCACAAACAACGCGGTAGAGATCAGGGAGATTCACGTTTAAACAATATCGAATATATACAAGACGGAAACCACACATATAAATTAAGTTAGGTCAGAGGGATTACGACCGTTTTATTTTGAGGACCCCGCGCGTCTATATTTATTCAAGGAAGTTATAAGGTGGGCGGTTGCCGCATTATTTTCTCACGAAAATAAGCTGTGATAATGCCAAATTATTGAACCTAAATATTTACATAGTCCCGCGTGGCGGGTTTCAAGAAGCTTGAAATTGCCTTCACGTTTGTTACATCCTGCATGGTCAGCTTCCGGGGATCCAAAATAGGTCGAAAACACATTAAGGGCTTTTGGGCCCAATTTGATAGAGTCCAAATGAAGGATTCTGTTCATGTATATTAGTAATCATAGAAACCATGCCCATTGATGGAACATTTTAAGTGTATACTTCATGGTGGATTATGTTACAAATACAAATGTGAACTTTATTGAGATTTAACAAAATAAAATTTACAGGCAATGGTCCAAGAAAAACAAAGTCCATATCTAAGAATCAAATATGGGAATATGTACTGAACACTGTGATGAATGATGTACTACAAAAATATTATATTGCGTGTGCGTTCTTTGAAAAAATAACTTTGAACCAGTTGTTGACAAATGATCTATTAACTTCACAATATGGTTGACTGAGGGCCAGCAGTTTACGTGTCACCTTTTCATGACTTATATGTCCAGACTGGTGTGAATGTCTTTTAGCTGATGTCAACTTCCACATGAGTGATTATCCTATGAGTGAGTGGTGACCTACTTACTAAAAATAGTGTGATGGTCTGGTAGGGTTTGATTGAGGCTTAGCATTCCATTGTCAACAGAGTTCACAGTGGTTACAATGGCCACTGCTAACCCATACCTGCTGGCATCCACACGGCCAATGTTTAAGCAAGTATATATCATTTGTCAACAACTGGTTCAAATAATTTTTTTCAAAGAACACTCAAGAAATATATATTTTTTTTATAGTACATCATTCATCGCAGTGTTCAGTACATATTCCCATATTTGATTCTTAGATATGGACTTTGTTTTTCTTGGACCATTGCCTGTAACTTTTATTTTTTTGAAATCTTAATAAAGTTCACATTTTGTATTTCTAACATAATCCGCCATGAAGTATACTCTTAAAATGTTGCACCATTGGGCATGGTTTCTATGATTACTAATATACATGAATAGAATCCTTTATTTGGACTCTATAACATTTTGGAAAAATTGGTCCCACAAAGACCTTAAAGCCAATTTGTTTGCGCTCTATATAAATTACATGCACACAATACTATTCGCTTTGAATTTTTCCCGGTATCGAAACAAGTCGATAAATACTTAACCAATTTTCAGGTTCAAATTTAATGAACCATGACCTGCAACATGGTTCGGTAGTTTTCCGCAAACAGTTGAGATTATATAATGTTGAGTTGTCAATACATGTTCTATTGCTCTATATATATTTTACATGGAGTTGTATTGTCTTGTGTTAAAATGATCAGTATATTTACGACAACTGCCCCGCGTGGGTGTATTAAATTATTAAAATACATTAAATGTTTATGTTTATGATCTAACTAAATTGAATTAAATAAATTTAAAAAAAACACACAAATTTAAATAAGCTCATTATTGGTGCCCATCCCTTTATCTACCCACGACTCGAACGGCACCCATGCGGTATCTTCAAACCACACCATTAGACTCTGCATTACTGTACATGGAGATTATTTATTAATTTGAAGGAAATCGACTTTGTTGCCCCTTTCAGCTTCCTCGAAAAATTACTCATGTTAGACCATGTTCATTTTTCAAAGTGACATTGGAGCCCTCTGGGTGACCAACTGTTAATTTATAGCATTCTGCCTTGCGACGAAACATATATTCCCAAATTTGCGTCTTTTGTTTTTGTGCCTATTTTCGTTAGTGCAAAGAAGTTGGCCAATAATTGAACTTTAATGAACAAAGCAATCATTTTTTGCAATGTCTGGTATTGGTGTCAACTTACTGTCAAGCGCGGCTTTTCTAAATAGTATTAATCTGCGCGGTAATTTACTTGGCGCGATTCCAAGTATCCCGAGAAGCACGCGGCTATTACTCACTAGTGAGAGGTACGAAAATATCTAATGGATCTTTCAATTATATTATATGGGTATCTGTACATAGATAGTCTATAGCTGAATATTAATTTGGTAATGAGCGATGATTACGTGTTCTGTCGAAAACTTTTGTCACAACTATAGTAACAAATTAGCGTATACATGAATTCAGTTTGAGTTCAAATAAGTCATAAAATATAGAGAACGGTCGGATTCTTAGTCACGAAACAATAAAGAGCGATATTTGTCAATCTATTCCTGATATGGTATAAATAAAGATCGTTTCTCTCTCTACAGTGCGAAAAAACTGAACAATTACAATGATTTCGTTTATCTCTGTGTTATGTGAGTATAGAGTCTAAATATTGATATTACGTGTGCTATGACCACATTGACCCTACACCAACACACTACGTATATATAACTAATTTTGAGTTCAAAGAAGGAATGTATTAGAGTTCTAGTCATATAAACTAGAACAAATATGAGTTCAGCATGAAGCAATAAAGAGCGTTACCTGTTACTCATTTCCGGTTATGGTGTGAATAAAGAGCATTTATTTCATTCCAGTGCGAAAACCCACAGAAACCAGCTGGACAGTATTGTTATGATTTCGGTATATATTTTTTTGAATAGTTTCATATCAAGTATGAACATTTGTGCACATTGCGTGTTTTTTTATCGATCCGTATTGACCACATGCAGTTGCAACGCGCTCCTCTGTCTCAAGTCTTGTCTCGTGTATACTGCCACGACGGTAAAGCCCCGGTTCCATATCCCCGATTTTCCACCCCGAATGTTCCCGAATGACTCCCGAATCATAATTTTGCAAAAATCGTGGAGTAAGTTCGGGACGAGTCGGTACAGTGAATTTTTACCCCCGAACATGATCGGGGATATCGGTGCTATCGGGGTCGATTCGGGACGATTCTGGGCCCGCTCCCGACAGTTTTGAAATGTTCAAAACTATCGGGAACCAAGCCGAATCGCTCCCGATTTGTCAATCATCGGGAGCAATTCGGCACCTATTCGGGAGTAGTCGGCAGTATTCGGCAATATTCGGGTGGATATTCTGGAGTAGTCGGCAGTATTCGGTAGCTTATTCCCGAATTCGCCATGTGTGGCTGCTTTTATACTGAGATCCGGTGTATCTGCAAATTTCGGCATCGATTCGGGACGTTCGGCAGCAATTGAATACCAATTCGGTATTTATTCGGCATCAATTCGGTACCAGTTCGGCATTGATTCGGGGTATTCGGCAACAAGTCGGTGGTAATCTGGGTAATTCGGCAGCTACTCGCACGAAATTTCGGGATAATTCTTTATCATTCGGGAAGAAATTCGGAAGCATTATGGAATACTCGGCAATGTTCGGGACGATTAAATTTTGTCATCAGTTCGGCGGCTTTTGGAATAAAACTCGTCCAGAATTCTCTCGAATGCTGCCGATTTGGTCTGGTCCCGAATTGGTGCCGAATATACTAATTCGGGACAGAAAATCGGGAATATGGAACCGGGGCATAAGGCAGGTCATCTGTGTGTATTAATATGCTCGACGGTCTATGCATAATGCAGTACGTGCGGTTGAGGGCAGTGGATATCATTACAAGTCCCTGTGCTATTGACCATGGATCCTAACGAATTAAGTATGCATATATATCATAGGTTCAAAAGAGCCGTGTTAGCTCAAGTCATAGAATCTATAAAAAAAAAACCATGTAACAATCAAGCTTGTTAGTCCGACACAGATATGGTACCGGTATGGACTATTTATGAGCGTTTATCTAACTCATTTGCGAACAATCGAAAACATCGATAAAGCTACAGCTTTTAGTAAGCTGTTTCCCCCCGGAATATCGGTATATTTTAAGTCTGAATTTCGTGTTTTATTGCATTCTTTAAAAGATGTTCCAAACTAGAACAGTGTGAGCACGAATTAGTAGCACCCTTTTCAATTTAAAGAAGCATTTAGGGATCCAGATTCCATAATACAAAACAATATAACATGTCTAAGTTAACATTGTTTGCTGTATTGTTCTGTTGAAACAATGTTGAAAACAAAATTTGACATGCAAACTGAACGGTTACGTAGCGTTTTTCCGAAGACCCATAACTCCGAAGGTCCGATTCTCCGAAGGTCAGATTCACCGACGCCCCGATTCTCCGAAAGCCCATAACTCCGAAGTCCCGATTCTCCGAAATCCCATAACTCCGAAGACCAATAACTCCGAAAGCCCATAACTCCGAAGGTCTATAACTCCGAAGGGCCGATTCTCCGAAGGTCCGATTCTCCGAAGATCATGTTTTATCGCTTATTAAATAGTGTACAGTCCAGTGGCGGGGTCAATGGGGCCCTAGGGAAGACCGCCCCCCAAAACATGTCAAATGTCATGTAAACGTCAGGAATCCCCTCCTAGGCATTCAAATATTCACAGTGTTCCTGCCCAGGGGAGCCCCCGGACCAACGATTGGGGGAGACCCCTCCCATGTATGCGCTCCCCAAATCAGGCCTTCGTGATATGCTTTCGGCATAGCATATGCATGATATATCTCCCACATATCCCCCACATATGCTAATTAATGTGCACCCCTAAATGGGAACCCTGGCTCCGCCACTGGTGTGCACCGGGTATATTATAACGAAACGCTGCAAGAATGTCAGAGTAGCCTAACATGCACAGGGGCGACAAGTTCTTCCCCGTTCACCCTTGTACATTTTACTCTGGCATCTCATGGGTCAACGTAACGTTATAGTATCTGGTGTATAGTCAGTGGCGTGCCAGGATTCCCATTTAGGTGGGGGCAGTATAGGAAAAGTTTGAATATTTTGATGCCCCATGAACGATTTCCGGGCGTTTACATGACATTGGACATGTTTTGGTAGGGGCCCATATTGTCTGAAATAGCAAGTAGAGGTTTAATGGGGGCAGTGGGAATTTTGGGACCCATTGGCTTCGCCACTGGACTGTACACTATTTAGTAAACGATAATACCCCGATAAAACAAAATCTTCGGAGAATCGGACCTTCGGAGAATCGGACCTTCGGAGTTATGGGCCGTCGGAGAATCGGGCCTTCGGAGTTATATGTCTTCGGAGAATCGGCCCTTCGGAGTTATAGGTCTTCGGAGTTATAGGTCTTCGGAGAATCGGCCCTTCGGAGTTATGGGCTTTCGGAGAATCGGGTCTTCGGAGTTGTGGGCCGTCGGAGAATCGGGTCTTCGGAGCTGTGGGCCTTCGTAGTAATAGGTCTTCGGAAAACCGGTCTGACACCAACTGAACCTATATATATATACCAAAGAATATTTATTTTTTTTATTGAGAAAGTACCAACTAAAACATCGAACTGTATTAAATAAATGCAATGAACATTCAATATTGAACAAAATAGCGTCTTCTTGTAACAACACTTCTTGTTCCAATCATGTTATTTTATAGAATAGAATCTTAATAAAAATATAAAATAGGTTTCATAACAATTGTAGACATGTCTAATTTTGGTACGCAGCAAACTATCAGAACTTTTGTTACGTCGGGTACATTGGGTACTTTTTATAAGCACAAATTTAGAAACTTAGAAAACATATTTTCGGAACTAATTTATAACCCATTGGTACATAGTGTACAACTTGTTACTTATGGTTACTTTACCTATCAGCTAATGTTAATATGTTTTCTAATTTGTACCCAATGTGATCAGGTTATTTGGAATTTCTAAAAAAAAAAAAAACAGATAACAAATGTAACATTAACTAATAGGTAAAGTAACCAGAAGTAACCATTTGTACCCTATATACGCATGGGCTGTAAATTAGTTCAGGAAATATGTTTTATAATTTGTACCCAATGTATATAGGTACTTTGGATTTCTAAGAAAACAAAATAAAAGTAACAAATGTAACATTAACTAATAGGTAAAGTAATCAGAAGTAACCATTTGTACCCTTTGGTACCATGCAGGGGGGGGCGGTCGGAAAAAAGTGCCATGACAGTAGGCTGGAAAAAAAAAATCCGCCTCTTGTGTACCACCCCCCCCCCCATATTTGAAGGAATTTTTTTTTCCAATTTCATGCGGGGTATACCCACCCCCTTTTTACCTCCAAATCCAACCAAATCACCCCTTATTTTAAGGAATTGTTTTTCCAATTTCATGTAGGGTACCCACCCACGTTTTACCTAAAATCTGTAGTCTCACACCATTTAGGCTTGGTATTTGTTTCAGTTATAAAGTCTGAGAACAGATAAGAATCGTATAAACCTGCAGCACCCATTGTTATCCTGTTTGTTTTTGTTTATCAATTGATTCATGGCTTGTAAACAAGTTATATGAACATTTTACCATATTTCCAATGCTTGTCTGTAATCACTTTAAATACAACTGTATCGAAAATATAAAATACAAATTTAGGCAAAACATTTATGCTAAATAGTAATGGACCCACACGATCTTATACCATCTGACAACATGGCGTTTAAATAACAGATTGATCAGCATTCATATGGCTTTAATGTGAAATTGTGTCCACACAAAAAAAAAATCAAAAAAAAATCTGGATGTGGCTTTAAATAGCATTCAATACTTTCTAGCATGATGGGATTTCCATGTTTTGCCTCTTATGCTGTCTGATCAGGTCTAAGGGTGGATACACACATGCATGTAATCTATGTAATTATCGTGTATTTGGCGTTTTACATGGATCATACAGACAATGCAATATGTGTCCACTGACAACCCAATCATTGCCGACGTGTTGACCGCACTTGGGTCTAGTTCCAATTAAGTCGGAATATAGATAAACCGCTATCTTAGACCGAGTCACCAGGCCACTTAAAATATTTGTTCGTGTGATAACCCATATGGTGGACGTTCTATTTAAATAATTACCAATCCTCTCTTGATATTCATAGCAGTGGTGGATCAGGATTTCCACCAACTTGGGACTATGTGTTCCCGAAAGCTACCAGTCGGTGTGGCTAACTCTGAGCTATTCAACTAAAACATATTATATTGTACCTTTTTTCCCCAATTTATTCCGACCGATGCATTCAAGCATCATGGTCGAAATTGTTCAATATCAAGCCTGTATATTCCAGACGTGTCGCTTCTGTTGTTTGTGCATTAATAAAATGCCAGATATCACATAGACTTGGCTAATTTCCGCATCCGTAAGAGAAGACATGTTTTGGATTGGCCTTAAATGTCCTGACAGCAGACAGTTTTACTTCGCTTATCACTACTCACTTGTCTGGCCTGTTAACAATGAACCTCTTGAGCGCAGGTGACTACTGTTGTCAATTATTTATGTGGCCATGTAAAATACATGTATTTTACATACAGACATTACATGAATGTGTGTATCCACCCTAATGAGTAAACATTAATGATATAAATGAATAGCTTTATTCATTTGTATTTACTTTAATCATGGGTGTCATAACTGTCCATTTTCATCTTGAACCAGTGGCGTTGGTACTTGACAATGTGATCTGATGCAAAAGACGAAATTGTGAGTGTTAGTTTGTAACCGGGATTTCTGAGAAGCATTATGCCTATATCCACACTAACTACCCCCCTAAGCCCTGACCTAAGTGCCATACATACCATAAAAAATGATGCTGAACACTTTGAGGCAATTATATTGCAGAAATGTTGGAAACTGTGACCACTTGGAAAAAAGTTATTTTTTTCGCGGCCTACTGTTTGGAAAAAAGTTAATGACCCCCCCCCCCCCTGTACTATGGGCCTGAAAGTAGTTCAGGGAATATGTTTTCTAATTTGTACCCAAATGTAACCGACGTAACAACTTGACAGGGTACAAAAGTTGTGATTTTTTTCGGCGTACCAAAATTTGCCCTATATATATAAACAATTGGTCTGTGACCCTAAATACATAATAATGAGTATCTCGCGGTAATTGCATGGGCGAAGACGTACATGGGCACTTCCCTCGAGGCATCTTGATCACTTTCAATATCTTATAAATATCAATCAATTACTATTCTAATATGTTTAAAAACACCGCGAAGCGTTTGATAATTGGTCATTTAAGGATAGCCGATATATGTAAGGAAAGGCTCATTATCATAATTAACCAACATATTTATCACCGCGATCACGTTTTATCGCTATCTTAAAATCGCCACAGGCTCGCATACCCATATTGACTTCCGCCTAATTTAAACCACAAATTAAACCTGGTAACTCCAGGGGTGTCGGGAAAACACATTCAGACAGGTATGATGATTTTTTACGTTTGGTAATTTTTTATGACCCACCCACCTCTCGACCCTAATTTGTTTTCAGTTCTGGCAAGTTTTTTCCGACCATTTTTTGACACCCAGCCAAATAGAAACACGAAACAAAAAAATCGGAAGAATATTAGCATTCTCCACTCACTAGTGCTGACTGTTACGTATTAACTACCTATTAAAGGCCCACTTAATTTTCGAATGACCAGATTACATTATACACAACATAATCCCATATTATATACCATTTGGAAGAAGAACCAAAAATATATATATTCCAACAGAATATACGAAACAGCTGTGGCCTTGGAGTGCCCACTAAGTGATAGAGATTCTCAGATTCATTCCAAGACTCCCCCTTGTCAACCCAGAATGCATCATAATTCAAACTAAGAGATAGAGTTATTCCCCTTCCATTGAGAATAATAGACTTTATAGTACAGTCTGGATCAAAATTAATCACAGAACACACCTCAGAACCTCGACAAAAACAATGTTCCCAGTTTATTCGACCGGATCAGTTGATAATACAATGTTTTGGAGCTTCCTCTTTAAATGGTATATACTATGGAATATGTTGTATATAATGTGATCTGGTGGTTCGAAAATTAAGTGGGCCTGTAAAGGTTGGTGTATGTGATTAGCTGAGTTTGACTTGGCAGTGATTTCTTATGCATGTTATAAGGCCAACAATAGTTGAACAATATGTGACCCGCCATATCAAATCCAGTCGTAAGTCGGGATTTTTTTACCCTGTGCCAATGCATTCTCTTATATATGCGAGTCGACCATATGTCGCCTCTCATATATAAGAGAATGCATTGGCCTAACAATGTTTTTACAATTTTAATAATTTTTTCTTGTATTCTTTAACAATTTTATAATTTCACCCATACAGAGCCCCAGACAAACATGAGCAGACGACACTCTTCTATATGCTTCTACATATGTGTGGGGCTCCCTGCAGGGTAATGGATGTTTTTTATTTTATGTCCTAAAAATTGTAAGAAACATTTATTTAAAAAAAATGATAAAAACTTGTTAGGCCAATGCATTCTCTTATATATGCGAGGCGACCTATGGTCGACTCGCATATATAAGAGAATGTATTGGCACAGGGTAAAATAAATCCCGACTTATGACTGGATTTGATATGGCGGGTCACATATAGAGGAAATTTGTTTTTGAGCTGTGAACAAAAAATGCTTTTGTGTCCTCTTGACACCCCCCTCTTCATACGTGCCCGGCAAAATTGTTTGACACCGCATGTTTGGTACACGTAACTCCATAATTCGTCGTGTTCCTGAATCTAAGTATAAATTGATATATACACTACGCGAAATGCTTTTATATACGGCCTCACGAAATCTCATTGTGAAAAAATCGACTCAAATATAAAAAGCGGCCCATTATCTCTCGGCCTGTTACGACTTTTGTTCGTATACAATTATAGCCTTCGCCTGGGTGATGATTGTTACCACTTCACTTCTGAATGTCATTCGGATGCATATGAATTCTTTATATATAAGTGAGGTTCAGAATGTTTGGTCCGACATCTAATCTCCAATGAGGAATAAACAAATCTATACTTCAATGGGGCCAATACGAGAATCATCAGTGTTATTTACCGGCGCGTTGAACTTTTTTTATATAGTTTTGTTTGCTATAATTGAAGCCAAGCCGATTGTCGAAGTGTGGGGTAGATTGACACAGTGTGTACCTATCTCTTGCTCTCTTTAGTATACACGATTGGCTTGCATCAAAAAGTTCAATTCAATTATATGTATTGTATACGCCATCGTGGTATATTGACATATACAGAGTAATATACTGTGGCTTATCAATAAATTCATTCAACATTCAATAATTAATACAATTAAACTAATCTAATAGATCTTCTTATTTTATATATAGATATAATATTTTTATGCTACATTTACTTCAAGATATCCTCGTGCAGATAGGTTCATATATTGGACCTAAATATAAAAATTGCCATTGGTTCATATTGGACTTATTTGATTCTGGAATGAGCCCATCCTCATGCAATAGGTTCGTATTTGACCTAAATATTCACATATGTTCACATTGGACTTATTTGTTTCTGAATAGGCCCACAGTGAGCTTATTCAAAAATATATATATATATTTAATTAAACGCGGGTATAACCTCCGCCAGGGAACCCCGAGTTACCCCACCAAATTTGGTTGAAATCGGATCAGCAGTCTGGGAGAGAAATCCGTTTTGGGTGGGTCTGCGGTCCATTTGTGCGTTAGGGCCCGCGGCCCGTTGTGCGCTTCGCGCTCATGAAAGACAACCCCTACCCTTAATATCTATATCTATATTTGCGAATCTCTGTCTGTCTGTGTTCTATATAAATTCACAGGGGACCGTCTAGATGATACCAAAGGGGTCTACTAGGGGTAACTTTTTACGAGAAAGATAATGGTACGGTTATAATTTTATAAAGTTACGCCGTTATTGTCAGGTGCAGAAAAACATATATTAAGAGCGTACATTTGGTCTGCAGATAGGCTCATATTGAACCTTAATATTCACATTTATTTGATTCTGAAATAGGCCCATAGTGAGCTTATTTTGATTTTTGTGGGTTTTTTTTATTTATTTAATTATATTTTTTTAAATCAAAATTTTGAAAAAAACTAACGTCGTTAGAACCTCCGCCAAGGTACCCCGAGTTACCACACCAAATTTGGTTGAAATCGGACTAGCAGTCTGGGAGAATAATCCGGACAGACGGACGGACGGACAGATCCTACTCTTATATATATATAGATACTAGAAGGTGACCCGACTTCGTCCGGGGTTTGACCTTGAATTGTCTATTTTGAAGGTCAAGGTCAAGTGGGGTCACGATTTGACCCGTCCAAAACACTGCCCGAACAAAAGTACCCGACAAAAGTACCCGTCGAAATCCATCCGGTTTTACCCGATTTGACATTTTAACCCGATTTGATTTCCACTCAAGTATATAAACGCGCCTCATATACACACGCTCATTAATTATCAAGTTTCAACGTAAAGATAAATTACCATCGGTGCAGGGGGGGGGGTGAAAAAATTTCTTCCGGCACGTATGCCGGGGTGGGTGGGTGGTCAAAGCCACCAACAAGCAATTTTTTCCGCAACTAAAAAAAAAAATTCCTGCTTGTTTTTAGTGTTTTGGCAATGAGTTGGGCTTCAAAACCACTTTGAATCAGTTTGAATGAGAGAAATAATGTAATTCTAACTGGTAAACTGACTGCAGGCAGTTATCGTGTTGTATTTTGTTGCAAATTTTGAAATCCAAGATGGCCGCTGGCAGCCATGTTTTTTTGGCCGAATGACCTCAAAATTACTCATTCCTATTTACATGTCCATGTTAACATCCATGATAAATAGTGTGCACAGAAATTCATATACAGCTGTTTACAGTGAATTTCCCCCCGCAAATCTCTGTTTTAGTGTTAAAAGGGGGGTGGGTGTCAAAAAATGGTCGGAAAAAAACTGCCGAAAACGGAAAAAAATTTGGCGGTGGGGGTGGGTGGGTACAAAAAATTATCGAAAGGGAAAAAATGCCATACGTGCCTGAAATATTTTTCCGACCCCCCCCCTGATCGGTGCCCGAGATATCGCCAAGACGTCTGAAACAGTCAAATGCATCGACCGGTTAAGCGTTAACGTGATCTAACGTTATGAACTCTAACGACGTCATAGAAGTTACGCATTGTTTTTATCCTGATGGAAGATAGTACCACTTCTTCTTGATAATCGAGGCAGATAACTAAAACGGATACATACGCATTATATATCGTTGGAAAGAGGAAACACGAAAGATTCTCACAGTGTCATTATTATGACTGGCATTTTATTATTCGCGCTGTTTCGAATCGATTTGTAAGCACCGAACTCAAATGAAAGTCCCGTAACACAGCGTAAAAACAGATTTGACCGCGGCACGTGAAAAGTTGACATCGGATCTGAAAATTGATAGGCCCATGCCACCCCCCCCCCCCCCCCCCCCCCCCCCCCGGCCGAAAATATCCCCACATACCAAGTTTCATCGAAATCGGCTCGGTCGTTTTCGAGTCCATCGCGATCACACACACACACACAGACACACAGATCTTCCAAAATATATAATAGATAGATAAATATGTGGGTTTGGTGTTACCATGCATGCATGCATTACCAGAATACTTTTCCAGCCTGATTATCTGAAAAGATATACCGTAACACACGGTACAGGTTACAAGTACACATGTGCAACTGAACGTTTCTATTACTCGATAATTGGATTAGTAAATTAAAATCGAAAGCACACGACTGTCGTTCTTCTAAACAGTTATATAGTTACATATTGGTGGGGGGCATGGTGTCCACACGTGTGCTACATGGCCTTCACAATGAAACCATTTGATCGATCAATCGGGAATATATGAGTTATGACATGTGCCATATGTTTTGTTTTGACATTCATAGAAAAGAAGGACATAAATATATAGTTTATAGCCCGATTTAAATTGAAATGATCCTCCGAATTGTTGTTCCATATAATGGCCTCATTCCGACTCCGCATGGGTTCATTTTAATAGTGGGACGCACTTTCGTCGTATATACTGATCCTTTCATTTCGGGGTAAATGTCGCAAATCTGCGTATAATAAAGACAGGGGCGTTGTGACATGGGTGAGCGGGAAGTGAACATTGAATAGATAGCATTCCTTTGGGGTGTACAACTTAGAATTTCCAACTGCAACCCCAGCCTTGACCAGACGATGAGTCCCAAGTAAGGCTAATTCCAATTCACCACATTGGGTTAAAATGTTCCATCTGGAACCTCAAAATTTCCAACTGTTTGAAGTTTCCATTTAGGCACCCCCTATGTTTGTAAATTTTCGCATTTATGGTCATTTCACTGCAAAATTTGTCCGAAAATAGGATAATATTCTACTTTTGTTTTGAGAGCAGAAATTTCACACTTAATACATTGTTGGAAAATCAAACTCAGAATCAGAACTATTTCGTTCTGGAATTTCGAACGGATTTTGTGTCATCTCGAAATTTGCAACAGTTACTGTTGAACGTTTTGTTGAGAGTTAGGGTGAGAAAGACATACACCCTCAAACGGTTGCCACACCCCTTGACGGGAAGTCTCTCGCTCAGTGTTCACGCTGGGCCGAACAATATTTTGATAAATCTTTGGTTAATTCTCATTTTTTTGTTGTTGCCAAATTAAATCCTTATTTTCAGGTCTCATAATTAACGAATATTTTCGTTTTATTTAACATCTAGCATTCAATATAATTATGTCCATAAATTCAAAGACCTTGTCTAGACTTCTTTAATTTCACCATTGTTACTTGACAGAAAACTGCTATCCACCATCTACCATTCAGCCTTATGTCATGCAGACAAAGGATTCATTCGTGTTAGTCCGCATTACTGTTTTAACGTACATGTATCTGCATGGTGACCCATTGTTTGATAGTGTGCTGCCATTAGTGCATTTTGTTACCCATTAAGCTGTATCATCTAATCAATTAGCAGATGATGATACTATAAATTTGATTATAATGTCGCTTTCAGTTACCAAAATAAACTTGGGTTTTTGAATTAGATTTCCGATTTTGGGGTAAAAAATACTTTGGCCAAAAGTTTGGACAAATGAATTTTTTTTTGGACATTTGTGAAAACAAATTAGCCATTGACCTGGTGACAGCGTGAACCCTGCTTTCGCTCCAGTGTGCATAAGATCACGATGAAGGCAGCGACGACGACGACAATTTCTACTGTTTCTACTGAAATGGATTATCTATAGTTTCAAAGAAGCCATAGCACGAAAAGTTAACCCAAACGACATCTCACAACAGTAGACAGGTTCCGCAACACGTACGTGTAACTTGTAATGTACATGTATGTTGTCATTGCAAACGAAAGTCACTTAATTCGCATGACCTATCCACCTACACATACACGGTCAAACCGTTTAGATTTTTTTTTTTTTTGGTCGCATTATGAAACGTGTATTAAAGAGGAAAATCCAATCTTCTGATAAGATCTTCTATAGTGAGAAGCCAACGCTATTCAGGCAGTATGAGAATATAGGAGAATAGAATGTGCCCGCACGTGAAGAATATGTTTTGATCGAAGCTAATTAAACATATCGACAATCGCACTGTGGTCATATCGCTTGTCTCACAGATCCCCAGAACAATAATTGACCCCACCACAATAGTACTTAATCTTATAGATTAAGTACTATTGGTGTGGGGTGGGGTCTGTGGCTTGTCTCTACAACGGGATGATTATTTACACGTTCTGCTACAAGTTTGGCCGATATCCCAATACGTGTAAATATCACACGACTTTTCCCGCCAAATACATATCCATAGAAATGCAATAGTAACACACGTTACAAGTTACCGGTACGTGTGGCTGGACCTGTCTAGGATCAATACATATCGGCTGTAATGTTCTTGTATACGATGCATGAATTTGCCCACACGTTATTTTGGGAATTTTGCGTCTTTGACCGCTGGTCACAACCTTATATTTCTTTTGTCTATCCACTGGATATTACACGTGGTTAACGTTAGAGAAAGGCCATATAGCCACGAGTGTTTGGAACTGGGAGCATTGAAGATAGACCATTATAGCCGCGAGTATTCGACATTTTCTCTGGCCACACACCTAAGCCGGAAAGTGAAATGTCAAGTGGCATGTTTTCATACGCTATCACGGAGGCATTTACGATTGGCAGATACGTGAAATGCCAACGGAATGAATGTATGCTTTGAATGCAGCACATGCACTTTGTGGTCCGGAATGGCCAAGACCTATACCAAGCCGGGTCGCTACCATGAATACCACGTGCTCGGCGGGCATGGTTTGTGTCTAGAAGATCTTTGCTATATGGTGTCCAACTTATAATTTCCAATGTCCCCCCCCCCTCTTTACAATCCAGAATTCCCAATTCTGGGTGACTTAATTCATTTGCAACTGGGTAGAAATATCAAATTTAACACCGCGCTTTGTTCGGAATTTTTTTAACTGATGGATGTTTCAGTATGCACAGTTGGCATTTTCAAATCTTGGTCTAAAACGACATATTTTACACTATATATTGGACACTCAAACTATCGGAACAATCTAACTCTATTTTCGGTCGGATATTTCCAACTCTCGTTGATTCAGGAGCATATTTGAAGCTTCCAATTGATAACAAAAATTGATCCAAGTTGGGGGTTATCGCCACCCCATACCGCTTCTGCCACGTCCCTGCATATGTATTCGCCAGTTCAGTTCAAAAATAAGAAGTCATATACATGCATGCTTGGCTCCCACATTACACAGGTAAAAAAATCAGAAGTCCTATTCACGCATGTAATAGCTCCCACATTACACTGGTAACAAATCAGAAGTCCTATACACGCATGCATTAGCTCCCACATTACACAGGTAAAAAAACAGAAGTCATATACACGCATGCAATGGCTCCCACATTACACAGGTAAAAAAACAGAAGTCATATACACGCATGCATTAGCTCCCACATTACACAGGTAAAAAAACAGAAGTCATATACACGCATGCAATGGCTCCCACATTACACAGGTAAAAAAAATCAGAAGTCCTATTCACGCATGCATTAGCTCCCACATTACACAGGTAAAAAAACAGAAGTCATATACACGCATGCAATGGCTCCCACATTACACAGGTAAAAAAAATCAGAAGTCATATACACGCATGCATTAGCTCCCACATTACACAGGTAAAAAAACAGAAGTCATATACATGCATGCAATGGCTCCCACATTACACAGGTAAAAAAAATCAGAAGTCCTATTCACGCATGCATTAGCTCCCACATTACACAGGTAAAGAATCAGAGGTCCTATACATGCATGCATTAGCTCCCACATTACACAGGTAAAAAAAAATCAGAAGTCCTATACACGCATGCAATGGCTCCCAAATTACACAGGTAAAAAATAAGAAGTCCTATACACGCCTGCATTAGCTCCCACATTACACAGGTAAAAAATCAGAAGTCCTATACATGCATGCAATGGCTCCCACATTACACAGGTAACAAATCAGAAGTCCTATACACGCATGCAATGGCTCCCACATTACACAGGTAAAAAATCAGAAGTCCTATACACGCATGCATTAGCTCCCACATTACACAGGTAAACAAAATCAGAAGTCCTATACACGCATGCATTAGCTCCCACATTACACAGGTAAAAAAAATCAGAAGTCCTATACACGCATGCATTAGCTCCCACATTACACAGGTAAAAAAATCAGAAGTCCTATACACGCATGCATTAGCTCCCACATTACACAGGTAACAAATCAGAAGTCCTATACACGCATGCATTAGCTCCCACATTACACAGGTAAAAAATCAGAAGTCCTATACACGCATGCATTAGCTCCCACATTACACAGGTAAAATATCAGAAGTCCTATACACACATGTAATGGCTCCCACATTAAACATGTAAAAAATCAGAAGTGCTATAGCCGCATGCAATGGCTCCCACATTACACAGCTAAAAAATCAGAAGTGCTATAGCCGCATGCATTAGCTCCCACATTACACAGGTATAAAATCAGAAGTCCTATGTATACACGCATGCAATGGCTCCAACATTACACTGGTAAAAAAATCAGAAGTCCTATACACGCATGCAATGGCTCCCAAATTACACAGGTTAAAAATCAGAAGTCCTATACATGCATGGAATGGCTCCCACATTACACAGGTAAAAAATCAGAAGTGCTATAGCCGCATGCAATGGCTCCCACATTACACAGGTAAAAAATCAGAAGTCCTATAGCCGCATGCAATAGCTCCCACATTACACAGGTAAAAAATCAGAAGTCATATACACGCATGCAATGGCTCCCACATTACACAGGTAAAAAAATCAGAAGTCCTATAGCCGCAAGCAATGGCTCCCACATTACACTGGTAAAAAAAATCAGAAGTCCTATAGGAATCACGGAACTAAATGGTTTCCCATAGGCGACAGTGTTAACGTTTCGGCCAAATTCACTGAATCGAAGCCTGCAGGCCATATCAGTGATGTTTACCCGGCTAGATTGACACCAGTTGATCACGAAAATGGTAGAAAAATCATAGGTCATGTGTTTACTTTTAAAAATAAATCCCCAAGTGTACGACAGGGCTATCCCACAGCCAAATTTGATCTGGACAAATCCACAACTACAGCACCTAGTTAAATAAATTTCCCGCTCACAAAAATCCATTCCCCCATTCATTCACCAGTTTAAATTATTTAGATATGATGTACAAATCAAATAAACGCGATGTCATCCTTTAATAACGTGTCGCATGTATCAGGTTTGTACTCGATCCCCGACTCAAGAACACATTTAGCTCCCTGATTCCTATATATATATATAGCCGCATGCAATGGCTCCCACATTACAATGGTAGCTATAGACCTAACAACTTATAGATCATGGCAAGAATCTCTAGTCAAGCTACGCCTGTAGAGATCATATTCCAAAACCTGGGAACTTTTTGATGTTCTGATCCGTTCTGACAGGGAACTTTATAACATTGAACACACAAGGCGGAATTTCAGGGAATATATTTATTTGTTAATACTTGTTCCTCAATGATCTATTTAACATTAAGGGTGGTCCCAGCTCGATATTGCATACTTTTTTGTGTGACTTTTGTGAGCTCATGTCGCAATAAACATTGCATTAATTACCCGGGAGAAATTCCATAATTGTTAGCAACTGAAAAACATAATCGCTCACTATGTCACTCAAATCGTTTAATTTCGAGGTTGAACCTTCACCTATGTACAGTGAATTGTATTGTTAAGGAACAGGTAATACATAAGAACAATATCACCTGCATTTATATTGTTTTTTCAAATGTATACACTTCCCTGTCACAACATCAAAAAGTTCCCAAGTTTTGTATTGGTGGATATGTCTAATGATCTATACAGGCGTCGCTGGAGTAGAGATACATGACATGATCTCTACAAACAACTCAAAATGGAAAGTATATGTTTGCATGATCGGTTAAAGGTACTCAACCCGATAAAACTCCTCTCAATTCAATGGCTTCGGGGGTCAAAAATATTTGATTCGAGTCGAGGAAGTCACCCATCAAAGCTCAGATTTGTTAGATATCGATTTTAGAAATCTATTATTTTTCATTATCGGGAATACTATCTGGCCCAGAACTCAGTCAAAATTGCGTAAAAATTACCACTTGATTTTAGAGTTATTCATCCTTGTCTGTTTGAATAGATTTGGAGTACACATCCAGAGCAGATTACGGCAGTTATTGGTACTCATCTCGAGAACATAACAAATTTGAAAAATCAATATCTAATAACTCTGAGCTTTGTTTGATGGGTTCCTCGACTCGAATCAAATATTTTTTACCCCCAAAGCCAAAGAAATAGTAATATAGGACCCTCTGATCGGATTGTTGTTGTTGGAATCTGTTGAGATGGGGACCCTCTTTACGGGTTGAGTACCTTTAAGTTTGCTTAGTGTACCCATAATTTCTTAACGCAGCTATTCACTCGAAGAATGGTTTCTGTCATTTACTTCATTTACTAATTAAATGGTTCTCGCATTAGATCCATTAGCAGCAATGGTACAAGAGTTTCGTTCAGTCTCTGTAAATTTACTATCTATTATATATCGGACAATGCCGGCATGTTGCAACACGTGAGACGTCTCTGACTGTGAGGTATAATTCAAGGTAGAAAAAATCTATAATGTTCTATTCCGAGCTCGTGCGGTCAGATACAACAGGTTCATCACCATATGTGCATCACGGTGTGAATCAATATTTTACCAGACCGTTCTTCGTTGGTCATATACTACATGCCGAGCATAGTCGACTGTAGCGCGCATTCTGACCGGGGAACTCCCACCTGTCGCGATTCGCGTGCATGAGTCATGGTTATTCACTGACCCTATAATATAGGCTGAAATGCAATATATATATGCACAATATTCGGAGAGTCACCTTTCAACCAAGGGGTTTTGGAACGGGGGGGGGGTGGGTGGGGGGGGGGGGTAGACCCTTCCACATTCCCCAGAATGGCTGAAAAACTAAAGTGAGAAGAAAACGAAGTTCTATATTACTTAAAAATTACATTTAGACAAATACTGGTAATTTAACATGAACTTGATCCTTGAAAATGGATCAAAATTATAATATTTCACTAAATGTTTTATTGTTTGCCTACTTTTAGCATTTATGCTTGCCTTTCGAATCTGAATGCCTGTTTCTGAGAAAGTTGCCACCCTTTCCCCTGCATGGATGCTTCCGACACCTTTGCATCTGTCGAGGATAGAGTGACTAAAACACCGAAAATCGGGTTTGTTTTAAAAATTGGACCCACCATCAAATTAACCCTTACATGACTGGAGCTTCTTGAAATTTGGCGAAAACCCTGTGCCAATGCATTCTCTTATATTAGTATATACGAGTCTCCCATCATGGGGAGTCATATATAAGATAATACATTTGTCTAACAATATTTACATTTACTTTTGTAAGCCATTGTATTCTCTTATATATGCATGCGATTATCCATATGGGATACTCGCATATATATATAAGAGAATGCACTGGCACATGGTCTATAATGCCTCATCAGCGCATCTCCCGTCATGAAAGGGTTAAGACATTTTATCTATATACAACCTGTGCCCCGCTTCCTGTGCATCGCATAAGCCACGCTCGCGCCTCATTATATTCAACGGAAACGATCTGTTTAACATTTTATATTTATGGTAGCCACGCGCCTAGAACAAAAATCAAATATTATTTGTCTGCTCTCTCAAGAAAGGTACAGGAAATTAAACATTAAGTGTTTTGTTTAATACCGGAAACGGCGGGTGAGATTTCCGGCCAGTCTCCACTATAGCACGTCGCAGGTAAAAAAAAATCTCTGCATGGCGATGGATATTGTATAGGTGTTTTATGTTATTAAAGGTTCCCACAGGGCATCATCAACCAACATGTACCACTAATGATAATTATGGAAAGTTAATGATCCATCACATGCGCTTTGTTATCCTTGACATCATCTTTTCTATATATAAGTGCAAATGTGTGCCTCATATTGTCGATCATGCAAGATACATTATCTGTATGCAAGGAACATAGTATAATGTGGATTAACCCTTTCTATACTAAATACTCATTGACGAGTAGTTACCAAGGGAAAACGTTTTTGTTGAACTTACTGTTTAACCCTTTACCCAACAGAACGGCCCTGTGCCAATGCAATCTCTTATATATGCGAGTCGACCATAGGTCGCCTCGCATATTTAAGAGAATGCATTGGCTTAACACATTAAAAATTGTTAAAGAATGTAAGAAAAAATGGTAAAAAGTGTTAATTTTTTTTTTTTAGGCCAATGCATTCTCTTATATATGCGAGGCGACCTATGGTCGACTCGCATATATATAAGAGAATGCATTGGCACAGGGCATATCTGTAACCATCACAATGTGGTCAATGAGCCGGTACCAATGATATCCATATTTGTATGGTTTTATTGAGACAGACCCAAGATAATTTAGGCTGTTGCAGCTTTATTTGGCCGTTTTTGGCCGTTTGTTGGGTAAAGGGTTAAACATTTCCCACCAATGAATATGATTTCTACTGCACTTGTATTATATTTTCGTTATACTGTCGTCTGCTATTATATCCTTAACATCCCTCCAAATGAATAATAGACCAATCCATTGTATACTTTTATAACTTAGTATAGGATAATCCATTTTGTATAAAGAAAGGCCCAAAATGTTCTGGTCTTCGATTACTTTTATTCAGAGCCATTAAAGATACACGGCTTGATTTGACACCATGTAACTACGATTGGTATATTTTCTATGTATACACCAGAAAATAATAATTTTATACTAATACTCATTGACGAGAAGTTCCATTAGGAACTGGTCATATATTAAGTTAAACATAGGCCGTTTGTTCAACTTATTATCTGAACATTTCCCATCAATAGTAATCCTTCTGCACTTTAACTTCATTTCGTCTGTCTGTCGTCTGCTTTTATTACCTGAACATACCTCCAAATGAATAATAGATTATAGCCCATTCCAAAATACACTTTTAAAACTGAATGGGAGAATCCATTCAACATAGAAAGGGTTAATACGAGGTTCTAATAATCAGGCAGATATCGACTTTCAAAAGGGGGAGTTTTGACATGTGTTGAATGTTTGTTCAAGCTGCAAAACAGAGTTCAGACCCTCGCTATGCTATGTCTGAACGCTGCTGGCATGTGTATTTTCTTAATTAAATCTAACATGTTTTATTGAAGTGTTTTGTTGGTTACAATTCATTCTGGCTTAATCTAGATAATTTTCAAATGAAAATGGACAGTTCAGTTTCTCAGAATAATGCATAATGAATTGTAACATACAAAGGTATCAACTTAATAAATGTGAAATTTCTTCACATTACGTGTAGGTGCGGGCAGTGGTAAGTCCTGCGCAGGGGACTGAACTCTGCATGGAGCTTGTGTTTTGTCAGGTAGCAAAAAATACAATGATCGTCTCTGATAAAGATCGTTCTCTTCACAAAAAGCAGTAGATAATAAAGAGCGTTCTCAATGTAATAATGATATGTTGTACTCGTTTCAATGTAAAACTTATAGATGCTTTTGTGGATTTTCGCGATGCCGGTGCCATACAAAATTAATGATGGCCATTACACACGGAAAATATATGGCCAACATGACTGTGGTCATCTTAATAATACATATAACGTTATATTACATGGGTGACGGGAATACGGCCTGTATTGACCATCACACCCCTGCACATGTTAATTTGTTTTCATATATGTACCACTGATGTATTGTATAAATGTGCAAATAAACATTCAAACTGTGTAAGTGTCCACACCATGGACCAGCTGCATGTACATGTACATCCAAACTTGCCAAATGACCAACCTATTTAATGTGTCACAATTATTGCTTGTGGTTACGAATGTTGGAGTATGATGTGCTTTAACAGATGCGGAATGTTATGCTCTATCATGAAAATAGAGTCTTCTAATTAAATTCCGCAGAGGGGGAGGTTTCCATATATATGTTGGCCCATGGTCTAATATCATGCATATATGGCTGAAGGGGTCACTCTCACACAAAAAAGTGCTGAAAAGGGTTTTGAAAATGTGCTGAAGCCTGAAGGGTACACATGTTATGATATCTCGTTCTAAATTATGTTTAGTTGTCGTACGTATCTGTCATGAGTTCTGTTAGATAATAATTGTTTACGTTTCAATGAACATTAAAATCAATTGAAAACAAACTGCTGATGGGCGCCAGACTTTCAGAAACATATGTAATATACAAGGACACTCACCTATGTACCCACACGTTCGATAATATCCAACCAGCTTACTCCAGGTATTTATATTCAATCATGACCGTACAGCCATTCCGTGTATACCTATACACATTACCCGTAACCATACAATCACTACCTATTTATCCACACACCCCATCCACGATCATACAGACAACACATGTACATCCTACCCATGACCTTACAGTCACTCCATATATACATAATCAACACATAGATGACCATTTAGCTATATCCATACACCACACCAATGACCATACAGACACACCGGATGCACCCGTACTGGATATACACAACCATATACCATACAGCCACTCCATGCATACCGATTCACCTCACACCTGACCATGACCTCTCCCAGTATACCTAGATGCATCTTACCATGGACAACCCACTTATAACCATATAGTCACTCAGTGTATACCTACTCACATCAGTCATGACATACACTAACTCCATGTATACCTATTCACCTCACATATGATCACAGAGTAACTCCCTGGCTACGATCTTGGCATCCACACTGTATCCTGTAGACATTTTTTTTTATCATATTGGACCAGAATAGCCAAAGATTATGGTCCATCTCAGTTCTGTCTCAAAGTTCTGCCCATTTCCTTTCAATAAATATGACCAAAATCACAAAAAAGGTTCTAGACAAAATTACATACTTTAAAATGAATTTGCCATGCCCTATACGGAACTGGGACAACTGGGAATAGAACATGTAGTTGTCAGTTAATTAACTAGCACGTATAATAACCAAGTGAGTCACAATTTGCTACCTTTTCGGATAATGCAGAGAATGTTCGGGATATATGTAAAAAATTAGCATTTTACAAATTCGATTGCCATTTTGGAAACCATCTTGAGCAATTTGGTCTATAAACACCGTAGTGTGACACATTTAAGATAGACCAAATCAATAAACACCTTTCAATCCAAAGATAGTTATATTTTACCTGAAAAAATGGTCCAAACCTGAAAACTGAATTTTTGCCAATATTTATGTCAAGTTTTTTAGAGAAAAGTCCAATATTTTTGACGATGTCAGTGGTGAAAATAGAAACAATTAACCATGATGCATCAGACATGTTAGTATTCAATGTATAGAATGCAGAATGGCCAATTTTATATATCAACACAACTTGTAAGCGATTGGTGAAATATTTTTCATTTTCCATATTTTGGCGGCCATATTGGCAGCTATTTTGAGCCAAAGTAAGAATTTTGGTTCCAGTGATTTTGAATATGCATAGGTAATGATATGCCTCACTCACATTACAAAGTTCTGTTCATTTCTTGTTGAAATATGACTAGAATCCCAATTGTGATTTTTTTGGGTAAAATTTTATACCGCATTCTGTACAATCAATTTTTTGAGGGATCGGAAGGGGTTAGGACCCCAATAATTGCATATTTAATTGCTCCAATGATTAGTTAATATAAAAAACACAAAATAAATGTGGATTACTCAACCGGTTCCAAACAGCATGAATTGAGCTAGAAGATATTTGGGAAAAACGTCATATTTTACACTTCCGGCGGCCATTTTGGCGGCCATCTTGGATGGTGAGTTTCAATTTTGGCCCAAAAAAGTGTCATTATGTCTTAGCTTCACGAAAATATATACATTTGTATACATTTTACTAGATTTTCCCGCTATAATTTTTATAAAACTGGCTCACTTATAGTTCTAGAAAATGGATCGGGTTATGGGGGGGGGGGGGGTAACAAGTCTCGTTCTTATCAGAAAACGACATGAATATATATTTCTTAAGTTGATCGTATCGATTTAGGGATGTATTGGTTGTAATAGTGCAACGTTCCAGGGGTGTACGCACATACACACACGTTGGACGAATGCAATCATGTAAATAAAAGTGATTTTTTACGTTTTGAGGGGTGACCCGATGACCCCCTTCTTATCTTAATACCCCAGGAAAAGTTGCTTCTTAAGTTGTGTTTTTATAATTAGTATATATCAAAGTACTTTGAGATAAAAAATTATGGATGTACGCGAAAGTGTAAAAAAAAGTTAAAAATCACGTTTTGGGGTTCAGCATGGGACCCCCTTTCTTATCTGAAAACCCCAGGAAAATCCCTTTCTTAAGTTGTGTTTTCTTAATCAGTACACTCAGGAGCAGTCTATGTAAAAATACACTCAGATTCATACTGATACCTTATATGTGGGTATGTAGTTTACTCCAGACTGACTCAGGAGTATCATCAAACCAAAATTCATCGATGTACGCGGAAGTGTAAATAGAAGTGATTTTTGGCACTTTTTGGGGTTCAGCGGCCCCTAAACCCCAGGAATGCGCAACTTAAGAAATCGGTTTTTCAGAATATTCCATTATTGGTACCAACTGTAGGGGGTCAAACCTTTTGTACGCAAAAGTGTAAATAGAACATATGCGGGCCCCCGAACTATAAGGTATCTGCATTAGTACCGATCACAAACCCTGTGTACCCTTCAACACATTTTCAAACCCTGTGTACCCTTCAGCACTTTTTTTGGTGAGAGTGACCCCTTCAGCTCTAATATGTTCGTACACTGCGTACACCAAGTCACCAATGGGAACTCATTCTATTTCACACAAAATATAACAAATGCATTCCAACAAATTAATCTGGAATCAATTTCAACTTTTCATTGACAATTGTGTTCTTTGTTGTGATAGGACTTTTTGTTGGGCGTGAGGGTGACAAATAAGCCTTTAATTTCCACCGACTGCTTGCTTTTACGGGTGGATCGACACTCCGTCTGCCCTATGACCTCAACATGAGGAATTATAAAGTGGAAATTTAATTGTATAAAGCGAAAGGCCATGGTAGCAGCGACGAGAATTCAATCAAAATGAAATAAATCTTCTTAGTAAGAATAAATGTCCAATCGACAACAATTGGAGCTTTATCGTGGATCATGGTCACTTATAATTTAAAATACACGTTTAGTGCTGTCAGTTTGACAAGGAACCACTGTAGCATAATCAATTAATCACGCATGATGGCGGACAGAATTAAAATATGTATTGGCGGGTGTGTTTGTGGGAGTTTGGTTGTTGTTAGAAGATGCTTCGTGACCTCTTTCGAACAAGTAAACGATTTTTAACAAGTAACCAACGTTATCTTAAGGGGTTTGTGGACCCAATTTTTCAAATAAAGGATTCTGTTCATGTATATTAGTAATAATAGAAACCATGCCCATTGATGCAACATTTTGAGACTATACTTCATGGTGGATTATGTTAGAAATACAAAATGTGAACTTTATTGAGATTTAAAAATATAAAATTTACAGGCAATGGTCCAAGAAAAACAAAGTCCATATCTAAGAATCAAATATGGGAATGTGTACTGAACACTGTGATGAATGATGTACTACCAAAAAAAATTATATTTCTTGAATGTTCTTTGATAAAATTACTTTGAACCGGTTGTTGACAAATTATACATACTTGCTTAAACATTGGCTATGTGTGTGGTAGCAGGCACGGGTTAACAGCTGGCCATTGTAACTGCTCTGGACTCTATTGACAATAGAATGCTAATCCTCAATCAAACCCCTACCAGATCACCACACTAATTCTAGTAAGTAGGTCACCACTCACTCAGGGTGATCACCCATGTGGAAGTTGACCCTGGTAAAACCCATTCACACCAGACTGGACATCAGCCATGGAAGGTTGACCCATGAACTGCTGCCTATCAGTCAACCATATTATGAAGTTAGTATATCATTTGTCAACAACCGGTTCAAAGTAATTTTATCAAAGAACGCTCAAGAAATAATATAAAATGTTGGGAAATTTTGGAAAAATTGGGTCCACAAAGCCCTTAACCCTACCCATACCATAACTTTATTCGCGATTTTTCTCCCTGGACAAATTTCAACAAAATATTTTGTGGTGACTCGGGGCACAACAGCGTTAATTTTTCAAAATTTTGAGTTAAACAATGTTAAACGGACATGACTCATTCGAACTTCAAAATTTTGTCATCGTAATTTGGAAGAAGGTATAAGATTTGTTGATAAATACACGAAATATTGATATACGAGCTTCATTTGCCCTGAAAAATACTTGCCAATTTAATTAGATCACAACAATTTTCCAGTGAAACAAACGCTCTTTATTACTACCACATCAGGAATAGACTAACAATGGACGCTCTTTACTGTTTCATAAGGAAGAGTGTTTCGGGGTCAAACATTTCTGAATTCGACCACTTGAATTGGTCTTTCTGTGGCACAAAGAGTCCTCACAAGAATATTAGCGTATTTATCGACCTGTATTGATACGTGGAACTGGACTGTGATCTAAGAAAAGCGAACATAATTTAGACCTTCAAATCACCATTTCGCTTTAAGAGGGAGACGCACGTTTTGCATAAATCACAGTAAATCCAGCCAGAAATGGCAAGTGATTTTCAACAAAGAATTTCTCTGGATCTACCTGGTGAAAAATCTTGAATTTTACATATAATAATTTTCATTATATATAGAATCAGAGCAATTATAAAGAGACAATAACAATAATGGATTTTAATACATTTGAGAGGTTGAACATATTTGTTTCGTTTTTGTCCCTTTAGGTACCGAGAACTGCCAGAAAAATTTATAATTTGAAACAACATGTCAACCATCAAATAGCTTATTGTCTTGACTCCATGAGAGGAGGCTTCATTTGTATCATAATGTTGAGTTAGCTTTTTAATTGCATATTATAGCATCATACCCCATGTATTATAATGAAGAATAAAGCAGTCACAAATATGCCAGCCCAATGAAAACAAATGTTCAAATGTGGTGCTGTCCACTCATGCAGGGAGCAATAAACAGAAATTAGGCCACAGTGTTAAGAGATATGGTGGTCAGATTTAACTTGGTTATGAACCCATGACCCAGAACTCAACTGAGCCCAATTTTTCAATGACCAACAAGCATGGCATGAAAATTCTCAATAATACAAAATTATTTATGGTAGTTGTCTTTCTGAATGAAAATAATCATTTAATTTCATGAATCAAGAAAAATTAAGTCTCCTCTCATGGTCTTCAGATATGATATCATGTATATATGAAATGCACTTTCTAAAAAAATGTTTTACAGTAGTTCTCGGTACCTGAACACAGTGAAATTTTCAAGATTTTTCATGCCATAAAAGTAAAGTAAATGAGATTATAATAACCAAATGTCCAATGGTTCTTATGTATGGTACCACAATAATCTATTGTACAAAATTTCACAAAGATATTCCTGATAGATTTAGAGAAAATACATTTTGAATTACCAGGAAATTTTGGCAAAACGTGCCTCTGACCCTTAAGTTGAGCAAGTAATTAAATCTAAAGAAAAAAAATGAAAATGATTTTTCTTAAAATTATAAATTATATAATTTTTTAAAAATAAAAATGTTTAAAACCCGGACTGATTTGAACCAAATTTGGTGTGGTGACCCGGAGCACTAGCTGTTGAATAGACCTAACAACGGAGAGATTTGAAAAGTCGGCAACTTGTGCTCAGATACGGTGTACGAGGGTGATACCCCTATGCCCATGAATCCTGAATCTCAGTTAACAGAGCTACAATATAGGGGTGAATCCCGCGTACAAGGGGAGGCCAAATTCACATTTAAAATTAATTGCACTTAAGCAAAAATAGGGCATTTATACTTAAGTGTAATGAATTGTGATTAAGTGTAATGAATTGCGCTTAAGCGTAATTGTAACTACTATCTAACCTACCCATAAACTAATAATTGGCATAATCTGGTGTATCACCTAGCAACACAAGAGGAGCATGGGGCTAATTTTAACCTGTTTAAATTAGCCAAGAACAGTCAACTGTGAGTATGTGTACAACAATTTAAGATAATCCCTAATTTCATATTATCAGCATCCCTATATCAAAAATGTTTATGTCTCCTTCCTGGAACTCTAATATTTTTAAAAGTATTTTTGCACAAATTTGGGCCATTACTATGGTCATATAGCATGAATGTGGTGTCACTGCATGAGGGCTTGCTTACCTCATATGATGTACTTATTGACTTAAATCAGGGGGGGAAAACCCCAATTTTCATATTATCAGCATCCCTGTCCAAAAAATTGTTGTTTCATTCCTGGAGCTTTGGTGTCTCACTCCTTGAGCTCTGGTATTTCTTTAATTCAGCATCTCTTGCGCAGATATATAGTATTTCCATGGTCATATACATGTAGCACGAATGTGGTGTCACTGAGGACTTGCTTCCTTCATATGGTGTACCTGTATACTCGAAAATTGAAGAAAATCAAAGTCGCCCTGACTGATACAGAAGGTAATGCTATCGGGAGTCGCCCCAACTAATACAGAAGATAATATAATGCTATCACGAGTCGCCACGACTACAACAGAAGGTAATGTTATCATGAGTCAGCCATTTCGATAAAGAAGTTAGGCTAGCTCCCTACCCATCCAAACCAATGAAACACTCCCTACCCATCCAAACCAATGAAAACAAGAGGTGATATGTCAATGAGTGTTAAGGTTGAGTTATGGATAAACTTATTTATTCACCAGGGGTGTTTAGTTACATATAACCATGGTCCATGATCAATTGATTGCACTTAAGTGCAATGATTGCTTAAGCGTAATGATATTTTGCTTAAGCACAATTCATTATTAAATGTGAATTTGGCCTCCCATAGCACACAGGGCACCCACACACCTATCTGTGTGTATACAATATGTTGCATATTGTCAGCAATAAATATGATTGCTATCATGATTCGTATAAATGCGGTGGTGGGTATATAAGATATAATTGTATCCAATTTGCATTCACAACGTCCAACCAAGAAAGAAACTACAAACAATAAATCATATCATGCATTTCACCATGATGGGTTACTTTGGGTTACCGTGGTAAGCCGAGTAGTGGGGGTATTAGAAAAAGTTACTAGCACATTTTATTTCCAGTAGCATTATCGCAGGACCATAATACGGGGTGGGCCGATTTTTTAATTTGTCCCCAATTCCAGTAGCATTTCTGATTTATTAAATTAAACTTTCTGTGTTCAATCACCATACGTCATTCTTTTCAGACAAGGAAATACACTTTAAAAATGATATGCAGTGATCGACTCTCGTTGGTTGGATTAAGGCTGTCTGCTTATCGGCAATAAATTTGTCCCAAATTATGGTGTAAATATTTACAAATAGTAGTTCAGATGATGCATTATCCAAAATGGAAGGATAATTGTATTTGGAATTTTCTTTGGATCCTAGAACAGTCATGTATGAGATTGTAATGGTTTTTCCTTTATTTGAGCTTTTACAGTTTTATACACTTTTCAAATTGTTCTTTGTACTGAGTCAGGGACGCAGCTGAAGATTGTTTCGTTTGAGGCTGTCAAACTTTCTCCCTCCTTGAAGCAAACCAAATAACAAACTCCATTAAATTCCATTTATACGGAATGCCTCCATCCTTTGTCCAGAGTTAATTTCACCTGTGGCAGCCTGTGGACCAAAGTTTGACTTAAAGTAGAAAAATATTTAACTCTTGTTCTAAGAATCACACACTCACTTATCACTATTTATTGGTTGGAAAATTAAATATCAAAACAATCTCAACATATTTTTCAGGTATGAAAAAGCCTCTAGTCTCCACAACCCATAAATTTTATTTGATTGATTTTTTTTCAGTATCACTCGCAGTCCATGAAGCTGATTGGACTCACACTATCATAACCATTTGAATTGATAACCACATGCACACACATGTTCATGTATCTATCTATACGTGGCCATCGCCGTGGACACAATCAAATATATTTAAATGATAAATTGCTGGATAAAATTACAATTATATTCAGACTTTGCCAATTCATCTTATATGCCAACATGGAATGAAGTGCTATAAGCCTACATGAAAGATGGTATATTTTTATATTGAATTTTTGAACAATTATTTCATATTGTGTCCATGTTTAAGATGGACACCAAAATTCCATTTTTTTATTTTTTAAGAACAATGTGACATTCTCACATATGTGCAAGTCAAGTTTATGTCATATTTATTTTTGGACAACTTTCCACAGGACACAGCACAAAATGTGATTAAATTTTGGATGCTAAATTTTTATGTTGTTGTTGTTGTAACTGGATGTCTGAGTGTGAGTGCCCTTTGGGTAATGACTTACACTAGCACAGGATCAATAAGTAGAGTTTTTCCCCTTCTGCTTTGGCCCATAATATAGATAAACAAGTTCAGTTCAGATTATATGTTTTAATAGCCAATAAAAATATATATATATGACTTAATGAATATTTAATAGGTTGTATAAACATATCACAAGATTTTTATGGATGGAATGTTGAAATGATTGCATAATAAATAAGCTATATATGGATGGAATATCTGATGGATGAACCAACAATTTCAATGGATCCAAAAAAGTAATACCCGGTTGGGAACCTACGTCACAAATCAAGTCTCTAACCTAAAACGGTTGTGGTTTTAAATTTACTTAACACTTTCATGACGGGAGCTGTGCTGGTGCAGCATTAAATACCCTGTGCCAGTGCATTCTCTTATATATGCGCATCTCCCATAGGGAGCCTCGCATATATACGAGTATGCACTGGCTTACAAGATCAACTTAAATATTGTTAGGCCAAAGCATTCTCTTATATATGCGAGGCACCCTATGGGTGACTCGCATATATAAGAGAATGCATTGGCACAGGGTTTTTGCAAAAATTCAGGAAGCTACAGCCATGAAAGGGTTAAAACATTTATAAACTATTATCTGATGGAATAAACTAGTACATGAGCTGTTGAAAATCAGAATGCAGATTAAACAAGACAGTCAATGACTGTGGAGACGCTCACCTACTGTAAAGACTGAGAAGAAAGGGACTTTGAAGACTAACACAGTCAGTACTTGTCAAAATAAGTTAAGACAAGTAGTTCTAAACATGGACATACATATAGCTCGGGATTTGCTGATGAGCCGGGCTCTTCACCTTGAAATTTGAAAGTGCACACTACTGTCAAATCTCCAACCCCCTTTTAAACAAGATAATCTTAACCATTCCATAGTCCTAAGTTCACAAAATTAATTTTGCACACCCCTCTTATGTTGAAATTTTATAACTGGAATGGGTGCTTCAAGCTCTCAAACTTTTGGGAATTTCCAGCCTGACATCTCCCATAAAGTCAAAATTTGTGCCCCATTACAACAGTTTAACATGAAGTCGGCAAATATGGACTGTTGGTTTAAAAACATACTAGTTGGAAATTAAAATCAAATTATGAGAACTATTCATATAGTGAGTCTAAGTGTGGTTTAATGATGTCTTATTTTTGGTGTGAAAATCTAATCTACAACTAATGTTGTATCAGAAATGAAATTTTCAAGAGGAATCTATATATTATTATAAGAGTAGCATACAACATAGATACCGGTAGTGTGGGTGGGGGAGCTATAACTCTTACCTCTGCCCCTAGTTGAACAAACATGAATCCCCATGTATGAGATCTATTCATCTAGTAATTTTAAACAGTGGCTTTTAAGAGTTGAAGTTAATTGATTTTCCAAAAAATGACCCCATTGGAACAGATCTGAACATGCCGCCCAAGGACCCTGCATACCAAATATAAGCTAAATAGACTTGAATGTTCTTGAGAAGTAATAGTTGTTAGAATTACTATGGAGGGAGAAAGTTACGGCCCTGGCATCCCTCCCATTTGACTCGATGAACTTATTTGAACAAATCTGAACGTGAGTCGCTGACAGGTAAGGATTTCATATGTATCTCGAGAAGAAAACAATTGTTGACGGATTGGATGGACAGACCAATGGATGGAAGGACGCTCTTGACAGACCGACAGTTTCAATCCAACAACAGCAATATACCTCCATTGTTTGTTCATAATTAGGTATAATGAGTTCACATAGATAAGTGGTTGTTAAGAAAATATTGGAACAGCCAAGCCTGAATTCAGTGTGTCTGAAGTCCCCAAAAGAGTGAAAGTAGTGATGCTATTCTGTAAGGTGGGATAGCATCACCAAATTCACAATCTGGGAACCTAATATTACTTAATCCCCAACTACAATGGGAGACCTAGGGACAGATAGAAATTCTCCAACTGAAGTTGGCGATGTATGCACACCCATTGGGCACCTCAATTATGCATTTTATCTTCTGCAAATTAGGGGGATATAGAATCTGAACAGAAGGAAAAAAAGCAGCTAAAAATGTTAATTTGAGACTCTGGATGGGAACTAATTTTACTTAATCCCCAACTGCTATGGGAGACCTAGGGACAGATAGAAATTCTCCAGCTGAAGTTGGCGATGTATGCACACCCATTGGGCACCTCAATTATGCATTTTATCTTCTGCAAATTGGGGGATATAGAATCTGAACAGAAGGAAAAAAAGCAGCTAAAAATGTTAATTTGAGACTCTAGATACTTCCCAGAAGATGAGGCCTAAGCAGAATGAGGTCATCAGAGGGTGTATTTGGTGATGCTAGCCTGCTGTGTGCAGCAACATAATTAAATTCACCCTCTGGGAACCTCATTCTACAAATGCCAGACACTCTTAATTCAAGCTTGGAGAAAATGAAATTAATCTGATTTTAATGACCACTGAGTGATAATGTAAACAACAAGGGTGCTTCATTGATAACACCATTAATCTCATTTAAATTATGAATGACATGAATTACACTCTCTGGGGATGGAGAGCACTATGGCATAGCAGTTGTTATCTATCCATCTGGCACTGTTTTATAAACATGTGTCCATCAGAGCACATGGGTGGCTTGCTGTAGTGAGAATACAAGGATATTAAAGTAATTTACTGAACATTTCTGTACATCTATGATCTGTCTGTTCCTGCTTTATCCCAAACCCCTGATTTCAACCAAATATAGTGGAGTGACTAGAGGTACCTCCCCCTCCCAAAGATGTAATGTCATAGGTTCTTCAAAATTTTAATGAGTTTTTTTTAATTTAATTTAAAAATAAAATATTTTATTTAATAAAAACAAAATATTTATTAAAAATGAAATATATATATATATATTTTTTTTTTGGGTTAAATTGAGCAATAAGTTAAATCGAAAAAAAAATTATTCAGATTTAGGTCCATAGCCCCACCCACATTTGACCCAGTGACCTCATTTGAACAAATCTGAACCACAGTCACCCAAGGTACCCTCATACCAAATATGAACCCATTCGGCCCGACAACTTCAGAAAAGAAGTCGTTTTAAGAATTACTATGTGGAAAAATAGTTATGGTCCTGACATCAAAACTATTTGACTTGGTGACCTCATTTGAACAAATCTGAATGTGATTCACCTTGGGAACATCCACACCAAATATGAACCCGTTCCGTCTTACAGTTTTGGCGGAGAAGATGATTCTTGACGGACGGACAGACGGAGGGATGAGGAGTGATGACTATAGCTCCACCGGAGACTTCGTCTCAGGTGAGCTAAAAATCTGTAATCATTAAAATCTCATCTTTTATATAACTTTACAAGAAAAATAGGTATCGATTGTGTTCCAGTTTTGAACATCAAACAAACTTAACCTTTTATGAGATGTTCGTAAAATGCACATGATCCCTTTCACACATAAGTACATAATCGCCAGTAAAAATACCAAGCTCATCCACTGTATGAGTTGCAGATAGCAGCTATCCGAATGTCTGAAGCGACAGCTTAAACATTACATGTATTGTGACGTAGGTTCCTGGCCTTGGAATAGCTAATAAGGAAAAGTCTTCACTGACTGATTACCAATTGTCTGCATGCATAATTGGTTGGTTTTCGATGATGATTGTGCAAGTACTAAAATGCAAAAAACTTGCGCTCAATTAAACTCAAGATAAAGGGACATAAGTCCTTTGCAGTGGGTCTATAACTGTGAAGGCGAGATCAAGTAGAGTTTCTTCCCTTCTGGTTTGGCCCTTAATATAGATAAACAAGTTGAGTTCAGATTATATGTTTTAACCCTTCCATGACTGGAGCATCCTGAAATGTTGCGAAAACCCTGTGCCAATGCATTCTCTTATATATGCGAGTCTCTCATAGGGGCCATGCATATATAAGAGAGTACATCGGTATTTACCTTGACCTTGTAAGCCAGTGCATTCTCTTTTATCCCTATGGGAGACTCACATATATAAGTAAGAGAATGCACTGGCACAGGATCTTTAATATTGCACCAGTGCAGCTCCTGTCATGAAAGGTTAACAGCCGATAAACTATATATGAATTAATGAATAATTACTAGGTTTTAATCACATAACACATGTTTTTTTATGGACGGAAAGTTTAAATTATTGCATAAGCTATATATGGATGGAAGATCTGTTTTATGAACCAATAATTAAATGGATCCAAAATAGGAACAGCAGGGAGCCGAAAAGAAAAAGTCTTGACTGAATGAATACCGATTGGCTGAAGGCACAATCAGTTGATTTTCGATGAAGATTGTGCAAGGACTAAAATGCAGCGCTCACTTAAAGGGACGTAAGTCATCCGCAGAGGGTAGATTCGAGAAATTATAAATGTCTGTAATACATGACCACCAAGAACTTGGAAAAAAATTGTTCTTATTTCCACTATAAATAATTCTCCAATAACGATATATAGTATATTGTTAACATCACTGTTACAGTTATTTCTCAACAGACATCGCTAATTGTGAGATTATTCAAATATTTTAGTCTAAATCTTTACTATACCCAGTGAGCAATAAATATCTGATGATAGAAGAAATTTGATACACGAATGGCCGTAAATAGTGAGTATGAAAAAAACGTTACCACTCTTGTGAAAATTCCGACCCAATTTGGCAAATTCTAAGACAAGTCCCTTTGCTGACTCATTTAAAATGCAAATAAAATAGTTTACTCGAACCTTTCAGGTTGTTTTCAGCAATATTCAGTGAATGATAAAAAATGCAAAGTGAAGCGTCATGAATGTGTTTTACTTGGAACTAAACTAAAATGATCTGCTATGAATTATTACTGCAAGTCAATTCAGTTTACCCACATTTTTCCTCAAGAAGTAGTGTAACAAGGTATATTCTATTTCTGTGCAATTTGGCACAACACGAACCCTGATAATATAATAAAAATGAAACCTTTCTTTACTAAATACTCATTGATGAGTACTAGAAGTTCCATTTGGAAATGTTCAGATAATAATTTCAACAAACGACCATAGGTCGTTTGTTGAACTTATTACCTCAACATTTCCCACCAATCAATATGAAACATTCTGCTCTTGTGTAATTTTTGTTTGTCTGTCCTCTGCTTCTATTATCTGGCCACCCCTCCAAATGAACAATAGACTGTTCCTATGTATACTCTTATAACTGAATGGGAGAATCCATTCAGTATCGAAAGGGTTAAGCCAAAGTTTGCCTCCAAACCCCGATGATATTGCAATGAGTAATATATTTTGGTCAATGTTGGCCAGTCTGTGTAAACATACACTCAAAGTCATACAGATATACCGAGTCTACCATACTCTCATAGAATTGCAGTTCCATCTTAGATTTTAAGATTCTGATTGGTGGCAATGACTCAGAATCCCGGAAATTTCATTGATAATAGAAACTCTATGGTAGGTGATCAGACCTACTATTATATACGTTGGTCTGAAGTTTACTGAGACTGAATGTTGCCATTAATCTAGACCATTGGTAGTATAACTAGTCTTATTCAGATCTTCATCTCTGCTCTTTAGGACTGTCAGCTAAAGAAAAAAATATATTGTTGACATAAATTATGATAAAGATGTAAATTTCATATCTCCTATACAGCATTTTTGCAAATTCACAAACACGTATACAGGCCTGTAGATTCCTTTAATTTGGGCACACTTCAGCAGACCGCATCTGTATGTAAACTTAAACCATTTTGTGATGATAAGTTTATTTCTGGACATAGTCATGTTTATACAGCATATTAATCATGGAACAAAAATCCTTAAGGAGTAATTAAGAAGGAAAAATGTCACATCATGTGTAAGCTGTCAATACTGAGTACGGATATAATGCTTCAGCACAGTCAAGATTTATGTCAGAAACTCAAAGTATTTAAGGGGCGCTTCAGATAATAACTTTCATTTAACATTGTCAAAGGGTTGTCACATCTCTATTATAATTTGTGTATTTACCTGAAATCGGGTGTAGCTGTTGTTGGAGTAACGGAAGCCAAGATACCATCCACACCACGCTCATATTCATCAATGTCACCAAGATCCTCATCCAGCGACTCAACAGCATGCTGCAGCAGGACATCCAGACCCTGTAAGATGAGGAATAACTATTAAGATACCACTCAAATCTCTAATATTAATCACTATGACCCTCATGAGTTTATTTATTAAATAAATTGCCACCTTCTGAGTTCTGTGACAAAGTGAATAAATTGGAAAGGTTTAAATTGGAAAACTTCAATGTCGTCCTTCAAATCGAAGACAGACTATAACTAGGGCTGGACGGTATTAATGAAAATACGAGAGGCCGATCACGATCGGCAGATGTTTAACCCATACCTTGGCGATAGCGATCTTTTTATGAGTGCAACAATTCACAGCGTACTATTATTTATTAGTTTCATAGTGGAATCAGACATATTGAGCAACTTGCTCATTTAAACACAATAGGAACATGGATATGACATTCGATTTCAACCTATTCGGTCACTCCAACAGAGATACATGTATGTGTGATAGATTGATACAGATAATTATACCCAAACAGTCAGACAGATGAACCATAGCTGTTAAAGATATAATTGTTACAAAATTAACATCATAATAACTCTATTTATTTACTTCTTACAATGGAACCTGAGTCATAACAGATTATGTTGTTGTGTTAGCTGCATAGTAAAAGTTATGGGATGATTGAGATTAGAGACCAACAAACACCTGAACATCTATATAAGTGAGGGGTGTATAGACCTTGATATTAAATATGATTGATAATGGTTGGATATAAAATATTTTAATACAGAATTATCAGATAACTAAAGGAGAGATATGAGAAGGGTCAAATTGAAAATATTAGAGTCATAACATTGGATCGCGTACAGTATACATGTACCTATGGTTAATTTTATTCTAAGCTGATCATTGGAAAGCTACAATGTCTGTAACAGCAGAAATATTTTTAAATATAGGGTTAATATTCTCAAAACCATTCAATCAATACCAAAATCTATACACATGAAGAATGTGTCACAATCAACCTGAATGAGATTATAAAAGTGATTGGGTGAAAAATATTTGACCAAAAAGTCAGCTTCAAGAATACCAGAACCATTATTATTATCCTGCAGCCCAAATGCAATAGAGGGAATTTCAAAATAAGATATATCCTCAAATGATGAATATTCAATTGGTGGCTTATAATTAATAGAAATTCTTAGTGAACCTGGCCTAAGGCGAAAGAGATAATTTAAAATCTGCGTATCAGATATGATGTGTCTATGGAATAGGTTAATTTTAATCCTGAAATACATGCAAGTGAAAAGTGGATCACGATCAACCTGGACATAGAATAGGAGAATGAACATATGATGTGTGGAGAGTGTTAATCATTTTCAATGACATCATATGATGGAACTAATGTGTGGATAAATCTTTTTCTCAAGATAAGACAACAGTGTCTCTGTAAACAACAATTCTCTAAACAGCCATGCTCCAGAACATCCTTCACATGGACAATGGACTATTTGTATTAATGCCATGAACATGTTTCAACAGGTTGGGTTAAATTACTATTGCACACAAACTGGAGTAAAGTATCATCAATCACTTAAATTTGACAGCTCTGGGAGCAGCAGTGGTTTAGCAAAGAGTATCCAGTGTCATTTTCTGATCCCAATAAAGCAGATTACTGTGTAAAGTTGTTTGTCTTAAATTCTCACAGGGCATATACAATAGGTAGTAAATTACTTGAATTATAAAGGGCCATAACTCTGTTAAAATATATCGGATCAAACCCAAATTTGAAATTGATCTGTATTTCGGGGTGAGGACCACATGTACCAAATTTGGTGTAGATCAGATGAAAAATGTTTTGAGTCATAGCAGCTTACGTGAGTTCTAAGTAAACATAAGTTTGAAAAGGGTTAATTAAACGATACCAAAAAACCATACAGATAAAGAACGTGCTAAGAAAAACCTTGGTAAGAAATATGAGGCATATCAGAAGAAAACAGTTTGACTTAGATGGATCAGATAGCATTTGTGTGCAGGGTTAATTATTTTCTAAACCGATCAACCGATCGATACCAAAAACTATACAGGTGAGGGGTGTGTCATTATAAACCTACATATCAAATATGAAAACAATCGGACAAAAAATACTTTGGTTACAGCATCGGATAGCTCATGCCTATGTGCGGATGCAAAGTGTTAATAATTTCTAAACCGATCAACCGATCGATACCAAAAACTATACAGGTGAGGAGTGTGTCATCATAAACATGGACATAAAATTTTAACAAGATCCGATAAAAAATATTCAAGTAAATGAATCGGATAGCAAGTGTCTACGGACAGACGGACAGACGGACGGCTCGACAGACGGACGAACGACGGATGGTTGATCCGGACGTCGGCATTATGTGTACCATACATGGTATGGGTACACATAAAAAACCATGATTTATGGAAAATAAAAGCACGGTTAACGATATAATCGTGGTTTATTTTTAAACAAATACTATAGCGAAGATATAAAGCTAAAGGTCCTATCTTTAAATATTGAGTAAGCCAACAAGAATATGTGTCTTAATGAAAATCTCATTAACCTAAAATCAGCCCGTCGATTATGTAGATGTCAATCCGAAGAGTGACAATCACTTATCTACAGACTGACGTCTTGCACTCACTTGCATGTCGGTGTCTTTGATGTCGCCAACGCGCTACATGGACTGCCACAGAATGAGTATTACTCAGTGTGGCATTGAGCCACTGATGACGTCACAATGTAGCAATATCTTACAGCGCAGCTACTTTGATACATTGTGTATCGATGTGCAATCTAACACCTGCATTTATTGGTAGGTCACTCATAATAATGGGCTGGTTTCACAGCAGTAACTTCGGGAAGTTCGCGCTCGTTCAAGGAATAAAATAGCATACCCCAAATTCCAAAAGGTAACGGACCCTTTCCCCAAAAAGGTTGGAAAGATTTCCGGGGATAATGATAACTTTCGCGCGTTTTCTTGTATTAGCGCGAAAGTATTGTATTCACAGCTCGATGAATAATGTATGTTATGAGAAGGCAGAGTTTTCATTAAGGCAGCAGCCAATGAAAAGTTGTTTTTGGAGAATTGATTTCGGTGGGAAATCAGTGGAGTGTAGTCACTTCTAGTCCTAGTTTTGTTGGGTCAGCATACAATTTTTTTTTTTAATTAACTTAATTAAAGTGTGTGTATTGCTCAATTTGGATATAGTGAGTTTTGATAATTTTTGTTGTTTTCAAAATTGTTGTTTTGAAAATAATATTTGAGTTTGTTTGAGAATTTTCATTGATCTCATTTTAACATAGACAGATATGTCACTATTATACAGAATAGTTTAAAGTTCTTATCTTATGATATTTATGTATTCCTATATAAACATGGAATGTGTAGAGTAAGAACTTTTTCTGTGTAAAATTTCATTGAGAGTGTATTCCGACGCTAGAAGCTGTGTCCATGCGAGTGTTCGGACAACAGGTTTCCATCATGGTTTTCCCTAAAAGTTTTTTTTAGGGTGGTTGTTCCTGGACCGCTGCACAGCATTGGTAGAATAGGGTGTAAAGTCAATTCATTTGTATGTACATGTCTTCTGAACAATAAACGATGACCGACGATGGCCTGGCTCGATTGCTTTAGTAGTTTGTTATCATTATGGTAGAATTGGGAATACCTATAATATTGTGTGTGTCTAACATTAATTCAAATGAAGAGGAAACGATGCTCACATATAATATGATAACCAAATAATATGATTGTCCAATAACCATAGTGAGTGAAATCGATGCACCATCAATGGGTGTGGTTTATTACAGTCAGGCTCACCGGTGATTTATCTCTGAATCATGCATTATGTTACCATTTAATTATATTCACATTCAGTCATTCACATTTTCTTCCATTCAAACAACATTCGAGTCCATCTAATAATTAAGAAGATATCAGTGACCATACCAGAATTAAACAAATTAATGCACCATGCAGGTCTATGCTGATCGATGACCGAGTTTAGGTCCATAACTAGGCCAGTCACCTGTGAATGTTTATTCTTATGAAATGCTTCCGCAAGTAACCAATTTAAAATTTATATCAGATATAATATATACATATGAACATACCACATCATTGGCGACTTTCTCATGGAGTTTCCTCAGTGGATGATTCTGCACCGTGAGGTCTCTCGTCTGGATAACTCCATGATACTGAGACAACAATATATCCATGACCATACCTAGAATGAGATAAAAAATATAACCATGGAGGTCTTTCCAGATGGCATGTGAAGCGAACAATTCTTGCAAATCATGTTATATGCATGGAAATTGCAATTCTGCGTCTTCTGCAGATTTCCATGAAATCATGTTGCACTTCCTCAGTTATCAATTTTGTAACATTTCATAATTTGGTTATGACTCCAAACCTGTAAATAGTGTATTATCATTTGCAGAATGAGGACCCCTGATGGTGACTTTAGTGCGACTATTCAACCAAATTCACCAAATTCACCATCTGGGGACCTCATTCTGCTTAGGCCTCATCTTCTGGGAAGTATCTGTAGTCTCTAATTGATATTGTTTTAAGTTACTTTTACTTTGCAGAAGATAAAATGCATAATCGGCTTTTAATTAATATTGGGATAGCGAGATGCTAGTTTTAGAACGAGAATGTCCCGTTATCATTTGTATGACATGGTTTACGCGTTAGTGACCAGCTCACATAAAACCAAAAACAAATGTAAGCAAATATCACAAATGCTACAATAAAAACAAGTTTATTTCATAGAAGACATGATATTTGTTCTGAAAACCACATCAGTTGTCAATTGAAAGCAGTAATTTAATGTGAAAAGACATTTACCATAGTGTTGACATAAAAAGTATGTGAACTCAATAGACCTTAAGAAGTGACATCGGCATATTCCGTCAATCGTAAGATAATCATAAACAAAACCACGTGGTCGCAAATTGAATTAATTCTATCACTTTTACCTGGTAATTTTTGTAAATTTAAAATTGCATAGATAACACAAGATGTTCTGAGTAAGAAATGTTTAACTAATAAGTAATATAGGACCTTATACAATAAAAATAAACACATAATAGTGATGGAATATATTAACAGGAATAAGGGTGCATTGACGGCAAGGAAGCCGATCTTAGCCGAGTACATTGCGGAACACTTCGGCCTTCAGCTGTAACGTAAACAAACCAATGTTAGTCTTAATAAACTGGAATATACTATGTGTAATTTAAAATGAAAGTTAGATTATTATACACCATTATGACCATAAGATGTCACACTTTCCTATATATATATAGCATCAGGTATTGATTTGTTTGGTGATATAGAGTAAAATAGACTACAATTCCCACCACCAACCCTGGGCGTAACTCATGTAATACAAATGGCAACGGAATGTTCTCGTACTAAAACTAGCATCTCACTATCCCAATATCTTAGCAGGTTTTAGTATGAGCAGAATTAGACTAAGATCATATCTGAACAGCTGAATCACATCCAGGGTTCGCGCTGCCACTTGCCAAATTTGCCAATGGCAAAAATAATTCACATTTGGCAAAAAATATTTTCATTTGGCAAAAGTTTTGGCAAGTCACTTTTTAATTCCTCAAGAAAATTGAACAATATTGGTCAATCAATACCATTCGTTTCAGGAAACTCTTACAACATTAAATAAAGTGAGTGGTTCGGGGGGCTAGCCCGGGATTGTCGAAAGGGTCGAGTGACCCTTTCCTTAATCCCTCATGTTTTTGCCTTTATTATGAGAACAAAAAAAAACTAAAAAATTAAGCATTTTGTGATGGTGATGGTGATTACTTTTTCTTTTTCCTTTTCTTTTTTGGGTTTGGCTTTTCTGTTGATGATTGTGGTGACGGAGGAGATTTCTGTTGGAGCTGTTGTAGGTAAAGTTGATGTCGCTGATTGTTGATTTTTGATATCCTCAACGCCTCTTGTGTCAATGCAATCTCTTTGTCTACCTCAGCCTTGAGTTCATCACGGGCGGAGGCTGCGCTGGTGTTGTTGTTGGTGCTGGTGGAGCTGGGGGACACCGGGATGTTTTGGTAATCCGGTGTCCGAGGTGTAAAGTCCAGTTCCACGTCGAAGCTGGCGGCAGGAACATCTGGGGTGGTATCCACGTCCCTGTCTCCGCTAGCCTCGACGACGACAGCAGGGACCTCCGGCAGATCCACGGAATCCCTGCTAGTTGGTGCTATGTCGTCAGTCTCCATGCAGGTCGAGTCGTCTGGGCGTCTCTCAGACAACTTCGACCCGCCGGCTTTGACTATAGACGGCTGAGCCACACGGGGAGGGGTGACCGGTCGATCAACGGTCGCCCCCATCTTCTTCTTCCATTTCGCCCGTCTGGCTGCGTCCCTTCTCCTTCGAGCTGGTGTCTTTTTCTTAGGAGGCTCCTCTTTCATGGTACGGCTGGTCTTGGTCTTGCTCCGGGTGGAAGATCTCTGGTTTCCAGCATCTCCCGTCCGAAATTCAACACAGAGAGTCAAATAGCCTCTGTTAGACTGGAGATTCCAGCTAACAATATCCGCAATTTGAGATCTCTCTATTGCTGCTAACGCGGCGTCAGGGATTAGCTCCATTGTCCGTCGCACTAAGCCTAATCCAAAACCGTCTCACTCGCCGGCATCAGCACGAGGGCGGTTGCTTCCAATTAAGGTTACAGACCGCTCAAATCACTCGTACCGACGCTCTGACAATACAAGGAACTAATAGAGCCAAATAAAATCTGACTTGTTCGCTCCACTTGCTGCCAGAGCTCTTACAACATAATTATATTAGTGGTGTTTTATAAGGTTCAGGAAAAGTTAACACCTATATTAAGATGCAGTTAATCTCATAGCATTAGTAGATTGATGGAGTGATTACCAGCATTTAATGTGGTGGTGTTTGCATAGTTAATTCTCCTGTGATGTGCCCTTCTCATGAAGCAACCCTTCTACCATTGTATTGTTCGGTGATTGGCTTATGTTTGTATGATTAAACAAAATAGGGATGCGAGTATGATTAATTATTAACTAACTGCTTTTCTATCGATATCAAAAGTCATTCAAACCGCGAGTGTAGAAACAAAAGACTTAAGGTTGCAGAAAATGGCAAATGCTAAAATAAATTGGCAAACATATTTTCATTTAGCAAATTATTTGGCAAAAGTATATTTCGGTCCAGCACGGACCCTGATCACATCTACTGTATTATATTGTCGTAATTTTATGTCAATGCAAACAACAAAATCACTCCATCATTCGCTTGCAAACCGCTAGACTCGCATTGTCGCCAACTTGGAGCATATATCTAATCTGGCAGTTGTGTCGTTGACCAATTCTGTAAATTGCATGTCCATTCACCATCTGCAAGCTTCATTTCCAGGAAATACATTCATCTTGATAAGGTTAAAATTAGAAGACATTTTACTCACTATCAAGGAACTTTTCTGCCATTTCATGATGAGTGAACAGCTTTCCCTGTTTAGATAACAGTACGAGAAGATAATCCAGGCAGAACGATTCGGCTAATCTCTCTCTAGCTTGCTTAGTCACCTGTAACAAATAAGTACAAATCAATGGTGAAATAATCAATGAAATTATTTGTAAGTTGTAGATTAATGTGGTCCAGGTTTAATAATTGACTGTACATGCGTTTCTGCAACTGCTGTAATAAGACTGTGTGGTATTTCGAGTAATTGTCAACACTGCAAAGTGAAAACCCACACTATCTTATACCACCCAAAATAATTTCTCGTGTTATATCAGCAACTCCATATTATCACGACAGCCAAACTCTGATGAACACTCAATCAATGCTCAACATTTTTGCCTGGAAGATTTTTCACCATTTGAATAAAGTTTCTTGAGTCAATCCAACTGCATCTACTCACAAAAAAAAAACTCCATGCTAGAGTATGTCTGTCCTCACCACACAGGTCAGTCTGGTCTAGCAGGAAGTTGGTGCAAGGTATCGTGTAGTTTAGTCTTTTTCAAATTAGCCCAATTAAATGGTGAGGTAAAGCATACAAAGTGTTGTACGCAGTTCTAAAACATTCCATTTTAGAGGGGACTTTCATATTTCTGATACAACTAAATGATATATTTTTTATAGTTAGGCCAAAAAAAAAAAAGGTTTTGGTTCTCAGGCCCCGCCGCATTGAATAAAAAGGGCCGCATTAGGCCTTTTTATTGCAATGCCTGATGTTATGACAAAAAAACTTACGAAAAAAAAAAATTTGAAAAAAAAAAAAAAAAACAATTGTTTTTTTTGTGGATTTTATCAACATGTCCATAGCAGATATGTGTTGAATATTAGTGTGCATTGAGCTCTAACATGTAATGTGTTAAAAAGTGACTTGCAGGCTTACAACATGAAGTAGATGACGACAATTCAGAAAATGATTAGCTGATCCTCATGCTCTTCTTACAATTAGTCATTGTGAACAACTTACACTAATTGTAACTTTATACAATTGAAAGGCACAGGACTAAATTCAGGATCACATATTAGAATGGGGAGGTATCAGTTTTTAGACAACAATAACAGTAGTTAATGTCAGGGGCATTATATATTGTTACTAGGTAATCCCATGCAGTCATACACTGATAGTACAATGTCATTTTTATATAAGACTAAATGAGTTTATATGCATAACAGTTCCCTCTACCTTTCTGGTTATTACTAGACAGAGGAAGGTATCTTTGTCCATGCTTACTATGCGCAGAAAAAAATAAAAAATAAAAATAAAAACCGCCCTCCCTCATTCATTTGAAAAAAAAATTGCCTGAGAATCAATTTATTAATTTTGTTTGGCCTTAGAGACCAAGTCAGCAAACACGATTCGATGCCAGTCCAAACCCATGTTGAAAATAAAATCACCCAATCAGGTATTTGATACTTAACGTACTTGTAAAATAGCAAAGTGTTCCCATGAGTAACATCAACGTAAATTTAAATATCTTTCATTCTGAAAACATAAATACTGACTGTGCCTACTGTGAACACCTTGAGGCACTTTAAGACTATTCAAGGATTATAGCCAGGTTAGTTACATGTGGTCTGTATTTATCCCACAGGGTTAAAGTGAAAGCTACAACTGGAATGCGTTAAATAGCTACCTCTTTAGAAAAACATAATTATTTACAGGAAGCCGATACAATAAATGTAGTAGTAACAAATACAAACATGTGAGTGACAATTTTTTTAGGCACAATAACCGCATATAGATGTAGGCCAAAAGGGCAGACATCAATCGTGTGTTTATACCCAAACAAACAAAAAAAGGGGAGGGAGGGTTTTCAAAATTAGCGACTGGCTTCACCATTCAATTTACTGGAAAGAAAGTTAACACAACCACTTCGCGCATCCCTTCTGGCAAAAAATATAGTTCCCACGATTCTGCTCGGCGAATTATTCTAATTCGCAAACTATATAGGATTACTGCCAAAATTCCTGTACTTTATAATTATGTTTCAATTTCGTCTAAATACGCAAACCAGTGTATAGCTTACTTATCTGAAATGTCATGTGTTACGGTGTAGTGATCTATGCCAGTGAAAGATCTCGCTACCAAACATGTTTGCATTTGTACACAATTTTGGTTTAAATTCACACATCTGGTTAACCCTTTGGGATAAAATACGTCGTTCTTATATGACATTGTAGTACTATAAATATGCATCTGGTGGGAAAAGTCACCTGTTTCTATGGTAACTAGACTGGAAGTAAATGTGTAGTAATCAAATAGTTGTTTTATTGTATCATATCGGATGGGACATTTTTACGACTTTTTATACTAAAAACTCATGGACGAGTAGTAATCCATTAGGAACATTTCACTGAAATAGGACTCCTTCTGAATTTGCATTGTCTGTCTTCTGTTTATTTTTTTAAACCCCTCCAAATGAACATGAAAGTGTCAATGACACTGTAGCTCAACTTGGAAAGGGAATAATTTCATGTGTTACAGTCAATGGAGCGATTAGGAATGCGGAATGATGAAATGTCTAAGTAATACTAGATTATCAACATGAAGAGATATATATAAAGTCAAATCCAAGATGGCGGCTATGTTTTTGAATGAAATTCAAAAACATTTGATAGCTTCCATCTAGTAGATCAATATCATGTTTGGTGATGATCGGATGAGGGTGTGCCAAAGGATTTAGTCATGCAAAGCTGACATGTTTTATGGCCGAATGACCCCAAATGACTTGTTCCCATATACATGTCAATGTTAACAGCTGTGACAAATTTTATAATGATTCGATCAAAGGTACGACCTGTAGCCTGTGCTAAAGGAAATTGTTGAAAGAATCACACATGCACACACACACGGATGATGGATACCAAGCCATGGCAATAGCTCAAACTTTACAAAGTAAAGTTGAGCTAAAAAGAACATGTCAAGTATTCTTTTATAACTGACTGGGAAATTCCATTTAGCATAGAAAGGGTTCAAGCATGGAGAACCCAAATTAGATCAGTCACCTCCTTGAGTTCTCTTTGCACTATTTTGTTGTCGTAATGACCTATGACCTCCTTGGCGATGTCTCTGCATTCTTCCTCAGTCAGAATCCTCACAACCTCATCCTCAATAAACTGTTCAAAGTACACCTCCTCTATGGCATCCTCTATCTATAAAAAGATAACAGAAAGGTTTAGATTCAGAACAGCTAACTTTGCACATTAACCCTTTCATGGTGGGAGCTGAGCTGGTGCAGCATTAAAGATCATGTGCCAGTGTAATCTCTTATATATGAGAGTCTCCCATAGGGAGCCTCACATATATAAGAGAATGCACTCGCTTACAAGGTCAAGGTAAATATTGTTAGGCCAATATATTCTCTTATATATTAGGCTTGCATGTGCTGGCACAGGATATTTAATGCTGCACCAGCGAAGCTCCCGTCATGAAGGGTTTAATCTACAAAGCATGTGGTCGTACCTCATTTGATCCAGGTATTGTCACATTCTATCAGCTTTATAGATATCATTCCTCAACTAACCAAAGAGAAATAACTCTAAACATTCCAGCACATGTAATTATAAAGGCAACATAAATATTCCTGGTGGCTAATTTGATTTTCGAACTTCATCTTAACACGTTGAGTGCCAGCTACGAGTTATCGCGTACTTTTTGCATGTAATTGAATAGGAGCTGGCACTCAACGTGTTAAATAGAGTAGAATTTGTTTTAAACGTATGTAATTTTCAACATAATAAGTACGATAATGGATCAGTTAGCCAGCTGTATGCACCCTATTGGAGACTCTCATATATAAGAGAATGCATTGGCACAGGGTTTTCGCAAAATTTCAGGAAGCTCCAGTCAAAAAAGGGTTAAACACCTTCCATACTGTACTATTCCTCATGTTATGGTGGGAGATCTTGTCTAATGTTAGCTCAACTATAGTGTGTTGATAAACTCGGACTAAAACCGAGTGGGAATTGTGTTATAGTGATGTGAAACACTCCAGTAGGGTGATCAAATATAAATGGAGAATAATCTTGTTCAAAGTAGTAATTTTTACAAATATTATATCAAAATTAACAACACAAACCATCATTCTTATATATTAATTAAATGCAGTGACTCTCGATGGCGAAATCATTTTCGTTAGTTTATCGCCGATAGATGCTTCCCGAATCAAGTAGAAATATTTACACTTGGGCGTAGTTTAGAGGATGTTTTCTATGGAGTGGTACGGTCGATTTGCTTCAGATTTTCGGCAATGTTAGTAGAATGCTATATTCCTCCAGTTGGCATAGCCCCTGTAAAGCAACTGATCAGTGTCACGCACCAGAACAAGTACATAATATGTCTTTAACCCTTTGGAGAGTAATTGTAACGTAATATACATGATGTCATGAGTAAATTTAACGTCATAGCAATAATTATTAACAAGTTCGGGTCAAAAGGGTCCAATAATTTGTTTTAATTTATGTGCATTTTCTGTTAACGTGTGCTATCATAACCGATTACACTTATACATTTGGGACATAATATTAATCAAAATAACTCCTAAATAATTCATTTATAAATCAGATGATTTAATGAAGTCATGTCTACATAAAATGACACTTCCTGAATCGGCATATAAGTCGTTCCACTCGCGAACCGTACGGCGACATATATGTCGTTCTATTCGCCAAAGGGTTAAGCATTGGTAGTGGCCTTATTTAATGCTCAATATAGTATGGCAAGTTTTGTGTCTCATTAACACTGGATTACTTGAATATATTTTTCCACCTCAGCCACAGTGAATTATAGCCTGTATGCTGTTATGTTTGACGGGCACGTTATAATTTTCAACCTAAACCTCATAATTACACGCTTGTTACTTGTAAATTAACCCTTTAATGATGGGAGCTGCGCTGGTGCAGCATTAAAGATCCTGTGCCAGTGCATTCTCTGATATATGCGAGTCTCCCATAGGGAGCCTCGCATATATAAGAGAATGCACTGGCTTAAAATGTCAAGGTAAATATTGTTAGGCCAATGCATTCTCTTATATATGCGAGGTGCCCTATGGGCGACTCGAAGATATAACTTTTATAAGAATGCATTGGCACAGGGTTTTCGCAAAATTTCAGGAAGCTCCAGTCATGGAAGGGTTAAATGAAGTTTGGATTTGGGAATGCGACTAACTTCAAAATTATATTATCCTCATTAAAACAAAAATTCTGAAAGTTCCCAAATATTTCTACCATAAGTTCCATTGTAATTGTAGATGTCATTTATACAGAAGAAACACCTAGATGAATTAACCAGATATCTCACCACTTCAGGAGCTACACTTCGAACATATTCCGTGATAATGACTGCCGCCACATCAGTACACCGCTCGATCTCCATCCAGTCTATAGCAAGCTCCATGGTCGATTCCTGCACGATGTCCCGAGTCATCTGTCGCACCGTGTCATTTATTACTTTGTTGAGATAATACTCCACTGGATCGTATTTGACTGACTTGTCATATATGTAACTACAAAAAACATCAATATGTTATACATTAAAATCTCTTCAAACTGGTCCCTCTGTAAACCGAATCCCAACCATAAAGAACAAACTGCCTTATTCCCAATTCACCCAAGTACATTCTCACTAAGAACTACTGCTGTGATCAGTAACCTCTCCATTCCAAACACTGAACAGGATTTTGAGTCTGTTAGAGACTGAACACATGCATTTTGACCTCCGGAAACCTAACGCAAATGCAAGTCAGATTAGGGCTGTAACGATATAATTTGTCACGATACGATATGAATAACAATTCATTATCAATGATACGATTCATATCATGATACACTAAATTAGTGTTCTCAAATGAACACAACCTGAATTATCAGAACCAACATTATTTTGTAATTGGAGATGATGTTTATGTTAAACTAAAATGCAGTTGAAATGAGTCAGATATTTATAATAAACACATAAACTTGAGAGAACATTGCGGGTGTTGTTGCTCTTATCACATGCCCATCTTCAGAAATTATTTGATTTCCTGTATCGTGATACACATGACACGATACCTGTATTGTTTGAAAGTATATCGCGATACATTGAATTCATGATGAATCGTTACAGCCCTAAGTCGGATCAGGGTTCTTTCGTATCATTGTCTAACATACTGGCCTAATTTGTTGCCTTTTGTTCAGATAATAATTTTAGCATGACAATAACATCAGGTGCCTGATTTGGTCTCACAGTTTGTTTCACACCTTTAGCAAACCATTGAGAATTTGCAGTTAGATTATTTCATTGGCAATTTACTTTTATAGTCGATTCATAAACTATAGTTCGACAGGGATTTCACAAGAACATAAAAACTATTTCTGTCTATATCCCGAAATGGTACTCTTTGTTACCAAAACATTTTCATCCCATAAGATTGAACAGTCACACAGATGTCGCACACAAAATTGAATTCCGAGGAGAAATTTAAGGTTATAAAATGATCTAATGGTGGCTTTATGTTTCAAGATTTCCTATAAACCGAACAAAAAGGTCAGTCAGTTCGGTTTAGAGAGGTTTTACAGTAGTAATTTGAGGAAGTTCACAATTTCATTACATGGATGAACATTTATTCTTTAAACAAGCGTCAACATTTAACGAGGAACTCACATAACCCAATTGCCCTGATCTGAGTTGGTAGCAATGAATGTTACCAACAAATTCTGTGGTTCACAAGCAAGTGATCAAGATATTTTGATGTTTGCATTGATTTAATATGAGGGACACTAGTAAAACAATGACTGTACTAAATAACAATATCAACTCAGTTTTTGTGATTTTCTTAAGAATTCAACTACATCTCAATTTAATTTTGACATTTATTTAGTTTTTATAAATATTTTTTCTTGTCAAATACACGTCACCTAATGTAGATTCATGAATTATCTCCCTATAATTACAACTACTTTAGTTTTCTATGAAATGCGTGCATTTGATTGGTCAAGAGGCCAGACGGAATTATACAGTATATTCTTAGTCTACTGCACTTCTACTTCTATATGATATTTTCTATATATCAATAAAAAAAACGATGATTCCATATTTAAATATCAACATCACCAACAGTTTAGAAGATATGTTAAGCTTACTCCAAATATGAATTAGTGACATTATTTCTTTTGAATTTATGTTCTCAGGAACTGAGGTTTCTTTGATGGTAAGGCCAAAATAAATAGTGATGTTTACGGTAACGGTGTGTAGATGAAAATTAATTTTATTTTGGAAAAATATATGGCTCTGGCAGCACAAATGATATAACAGGACACAATCGGCATATTACTTTATATATTTGAAGGGATAATGAAGCCCTGGTATTATTATTAATAAAAACGATTGCGACATCAATCGCCGGTTGAACCAGCTTGTATACACAAGGGTGCCACCATCTTATAACACCGACTTCAAGTGTAAATAATGCAAATCAGCAAATTTACTACCGGTATGCTCAGTAATAAAAAAAAACATGATATTTTTGCATTTGTTATTTTTATTTTTGCAGGGTCAATAAAATTAGTTGGGGTGGAGGTATGGACTAGGGGCGGACGGGTTACCGGAAACATCACAAATTTTGTTTAGGCCTAACCTCAGCACCACCTTAAGGTATTCGTCGGTATTTACTCACACATCAACCATTTCATTCAGTTGAGATCTGACAATCTTTCGTAGCATGTCATCAACAACATCATCAACGATGATCTCTCCAACTTGAGCGGATGGCACATACATTGGATCTCCTGGTTGCTGTAAAATAATAGTTAAAGACATATTATGATCTTAATTCACTACTTCAATCTCATATTTTATGAATCAGCCACTACACCCATTTGAAGAATGTATCATTGAACTATTAAAGTGATGTGAAACACTCCGGCAGGGTGGTCAAATACAAATGGAGAATAATCTTGCTAAAAGTAGTTACATTTTACAAATATTATATCCAAATCGACATGACACACCATCATTCTTATATATTAATTAAATATAGCGACTCTCGGTGGTGAAATCGTTTTCGTTATTTTATCGCTGGTAGTTGTGTCCCAAATCGAGATGTAAATATTTACAAATGAGCGTTGTTCAGATGACGTTTTCTATGGAGTGGTACTGTCGATTTGTTTGAGATTTCGGTGATGTTAGTAGAATGCTGCATTCCTCCAGTTGGTATAGCGCCAGAATACTAAATTATCAGGTTTACACACCCGAATAAGTCCATAATATGTCTTTAGCAATGAATGTACCATATCATAAAACAATGAACAATTTGCCAATAAACAAATGAGATTGATTTTGCTAATGAGAGTCACTATGCTTGATTTATATGATAGAATGACAATGTTTGCTGGCAATTTTGAAACAAAATGAACTAAAATACATGTTTTAAGCAAGTTTATCTGCTGTATGCCCCAGCAGAGTGGTTCACATCACTTTAAGCTACTAAAGATAGAAAACTTGCCACTTCTTAGCAAAACAGAACTGCAATTACATGTAACACTGTCTGTAAATTTTTCACACAAGCAGTCCTGTTAATTAGCATTGACTATATGTTTTGTGCAAAATTGAAACAATTTGCTGCAGAACTTATCTTAATGTCGTACTGTGAAAGTCTGCAGAGAGCAAAAATTCATTATTAAATGTCAAGGACTACCGAGATAACAAGAACTCTCTTGATAATCAGCAATTTTATGCCAGACCCAACCAAAGTATACCATGATAAAGAAATAATTTCCAATTGTAAACAGAAGTTATTTGTGAAGAGCACGCAACTAGGTGGATCTAGACTTTTTAGCCGAGGAAATATTTCTAGCAAGGGTAATTCGAGCCAAGGCAAATTTATTCTAATTAACAGGGGGCTGTATAAGACAAAAGATAGTACGTCCATATAAGAAATTATAGAGGAGGTCATATAATACTTATAAATTGTATTTGCTTACGTTCCATGGGTTAATTCCACAATGAAACCACAAGAAGGGAATAGTAAAACATACCATACAGAACTTCTAGATGTGCAAGAAGTTTTAAATAACAGTACACAAACATCAAGAATTGGATGAATAATTCATGCTAATAAACTAACAGAAAATATTTGTCCTTGCTTTTGTGAGATATGATGATTTGTCACTTGCAATATTAACATCTTTTCTATATGTAAGCAATGGCTAAAATGGGAATTTTGCTATCAAACTCTTCAACTCAGAAATCATAAAGTATTCAGAAATACTTTACATGTGATCCTCCAAATGCCCAACACGACCTTTGAAAAAACAATTTGATTTAAACATTTGGCGGGTAGAATGACATTTATGTTGTTATATGGTTGGCGGTTGGAATGATAATTATGTCATCCTCAGTAGTTTTATGATAGTACCATATTTTTGCAAACATAACTTTACAAAATGAGCCTACTATAAAATGAAGAGCATCTGTAGATATGTGTAGACGGAGGTTTATAGTTTTAACATTTTATGCAATACTGGTTTTAATGGCAATTTCAAAATACAACACACATTGGAAAGAAGTAGCATGGTGTGTGAATTTTTAATGACATCATCATAAACTGTCCAAAATGGCCATGCCTCTATAGGGCTGCATGGCATACCTGCCACAAGCAGGAGAAATTGTTTAAGTTGCACCCATATATATGCTACCACTAGATGATCGGATATTCAGAATAATTTAATTATTATATATTCACCCATGGGGATGAAAATAGAACTTGCTTTTCCACCCAAAGGCACTCAATAGTTATTTTAATATATAAGAAAAAGCAGGTGGTGAATAGTTTGAAGACTATAGCCTGGGCGATAGTTTACAAAATTCGGGGCTCATGACAGATTGTGAAATCGGCAGGCAAGAAATAGATGATTAAGCCCAGGCGATAGTTCGCTCATCGGTCAAAACTACTGACATGTGATGGCGCTTCATCCAATCAAAAGACATTATGATCTTCTGTGAAGTCAATGTATATAACATATCAAGTTACTGCATGAGAGAGATTATATACATAATAACTAATGTGATATATAATCTAAGCTATTAATGGAATTCAATAAAGGATGCAATAAAACAGAGATAATCAACAAATGATGTTAGGTAAAGAGATACGAGAGAAACTACAGAGTATGTAAGATGAAAGAGGGTCTACATATTACATGTTAACCTTTTCATGACAGGAGCTGCGCTGGTACAACATTAAAGATCATGTGCCAGTGTATTCTGTTATACATGTGTGTCTCCCATAGGGAGCCTCCCATATATAAGAGAATGCTCTGGCTTACAAGGTCAAGGTATATATTGTTAGGCCCATGTATTCTCTTATATATGCAAGGCTCCTTATGGGAGACTCGCATATATACTAGTAAGAGAATGTATTTAGACTAATAACATAAAATACTTCCCTTTTTTTCAAAACAGAAAAAACGGACAGATAAAAAACTATAATATTAATGTTCATTGGGCTAGCTAGTATAAACAGTAGTACATTCACATCACAGCAACTTTTTATTATCAGATGGTCCTAAATATTTACATAAATTTGTGTGCAATTCAATGGTTGTGTTCTCTGAAATATTACAGACGATGTGGTTGGAATTGTCAACTATCTTAACTGATTGCTACATTTACAAGTGGAGTTAGTGTTTGGATCTTAAATTATCGGTTTTTATTCACTGAAATAAGACCACAATATGTCTTTAACCCTTTATAAACTAAATACTCATTGACGAGTAGTTCCCTTAGGAAATGTTCAGATAATATGTTCAAGAAACGTCCATAGGAATAATTTTGCTCTTGTATTATCTGTTTTTCTATATGTTGTCTGCTTTTATTACGTGAACACCCATCAAAATGAATAATAGAACATTCCAATATATACTTTTATAAGTGAATGAGAGAATCCATTCAGTATGGAAAGTGTTAACTCTTTCAACTTAAGCAGGCACCACATAATTTATGTGGGCTTTAGTGGGCAGAGAGCAATTTTCAGGAGAAATACAATATTTCCAGGGATATACCGATTATTTTACTGGTTAGTGATATCAATACTAATTGATTGGTGTGTATGCATACAAAACATGTACCACTATCAAGAGGTCTTCAAGACCTAAATATATACAGCACATGGATGACGTCACAATTAGTATTTTGGAGTTTACTAATATTCATTTACGCAAAACTGCCGATAGATGTCATGTTTTGAGAAACATTTCGATTTGGTTTACTATTGTTTATCACAAACACATATACTAACTAGAATGCACTCAGAGTGCGCAAAAATGTAATAAACAATAATTTAACAAATAATTTCACTGTATTTTACTTAATTTATTTAATTTAATTTAATGTTAGCAAAAAAAGACAATTACCATTTCTCATTTCATCACAGATAAAAGGCAAATTACTATATTAAACATTTAAGTAATTAAAACCAATTCCATGTTGCCGAAAGGATGAGACTTTAATATCGATTACATTTTTTTTCAGCGGCATATTTTCATTTTCATTTTCCGATAGTCAAAGTTGACCAAAGGAGCAATTATAAGAAATAATTAATACCATTGGTATAAATATTGATAGCAGCCAATATGCAACAATAAATATTAATAATTAATCAATAATTAATCAATAACGATCATTTTATGTAATAATAAACTCTTCAAACGGTGTTTGTGTCAACAAATGCGTTTTGTTTTGTGTTACGTCATTCGTCGTATTTGACCCAGAACTCGGCTGAAGGTTAGGCTATTGCGTCGAATTACGAAATTGCGTTTTGAATGTCTCTCTTTTCCCGCACGATAAAAAGAGGTCTTCCCACGAACCAAAAAATGATAAAACTTCCCAATTATAAGTAAAAATACCCAAATGAAGGAGTCTATGTAGGTCCCGAAGGAGTCTATAGACTCTTTGATGTAGAGTTCTGATGGAGAAAATGTAGGTCGATCTATTTTTGTCATAACTCTGACGTATTTTGACCTGGGAGAAAAAATCGAAATTGAGGCTCACTACGAGCATGCCAGTTTTAAATATAGAAACAGGGAATCCCGACAAATGGCGATATCGGCGACAAACAAATAATCGAAAACAACACATAAAATAAACATAGCAAAAACGCGGCACAGTAAAAATGTCAGAACGCCACGAGGTTTTACGTCGTTTTTGGTGACGTCATGGAGTGAAACGGAGTAGGGTGACACCAAGCTACGTACAAATCTGTCTGATCGCCATACTGTTGCGAGAGCGCAAGTAATAATATTATTGTGAAGTTTATGAAATATAGAAGATTATGTTGACCTTTCTAACATTATTTTATTTGTGCTATCCATCTATTGTCTCCTATTCTTGCCGCAATGTTATGAAAATCACCATACCGCAACGGTGCGACTTCAATAATAATAGTTGCGTGTGTATGTCATAAACATCCTGACATCGACATTCATAAACATTTTGGAAACCCGATCAGGACATTGGCAGTTGTTTTAGTTAGAAAGTTACTCATAATTCATCAGCATTATCACAAGTAAATGCATAATTATGGGCATAAAATTGGAAAATATGTCCATTATGGTCAACTAACGTCTTTTTGGGCATAGTAGGTTAGTTTGGGTCTGTTTTCTCCTTTGATAAAGCAATTATGTTCAATATTTGAAACCATGCAGGGTGCCATCACAACCACATATATATGTGAATTGTTACATCCATATACGTATGCAGTTGTGGGGCACATTGTTATGCGAAGTTGATATCCAAGATACAGGTGATACAACTATAGTGTATATTGGTGTTCAATGTCCCTTCTCAGTTCTCACTCGTACACACCTGAGATATAATTTTGAGGTGACGTTACCAACTGGTATATAACACAAATTTAAGGAAACTTACTAATGATAATAAAAACATGCCTGTTTGCCATATCCACCATCACTCTACAGGTAGTATTGAAGCAATACATCAGGGACACTTAATTTTACTTAGGCAAGCTGTAAAGGATGAAAGAGTTATTGAAAAATTATTTCTCAGCGAAGGCAGGACATGATCTGACGTAATGGGGAAACTACAAAAGATGTAAGCTGACAGAGAAACAGATGAGAGACAATCTAGAGTAATAAAAGCAAGAACTTTCTAGCTACTAATATGCTACTGAAAAGCATACAAACCACTGTGTTTAATGTCTGCATTGAATCGACTAACAAATCGGGGATTATCTCAGTCTCCAGAAACTCCCCAATCAATCGATCGACTAAATCATCGGCAAATGACTTATTGTCAAGGAAATGGTGGTACATCTTCGAACCTTGCTGGAATAGTACACAATAAATATGTTTAGGAAGGAAATCCTATCCACTGCTTTGAGCAACCTAGAGGGTGAGATAAGTAACAAAGTATACTACTCTTAATAACATCGCTCTATTTTTTCAGTCAACACTCGGTAGACTCCAATAAAAATAGCACAAAAAAATCACATATGTGACTCAGAATAGCCAGGAATCTATAAAAAGAACAGAAAAAAATATATACGACTAATAATAGCAGGAAAGTTTGTTGCCAAATTCCCCCTTAAAACATCCTCATATTGCATATGATTTGATCCCCCCTTAAAACATCCACATATTGCATATGATTTGATTCCCCCTTAAAACATCCACATATTGCATATGATTTGATTCCCCCTTAAAACATCCACATATTGCATATGATTTGATTCCCCCTTAAAACATCCACATATTGCATATGGTTTGATGTATTTGGGAAATAACTATAGCTTTCACAAGCTGATTGTAGTATGTATTCAGACTTAACCAACATATCATGCACAGAATACACAGCAAATGGTCTCAATATGTTGTACTTAAATAGAACTTACCAAATATGGAGTATGTCTATCCCGTGCATTTATATACTGAAAATAATAAAGAAATATTAAGAAAACAAGATTTATCTACATGTCAACTTGAATTTGTAATGATCAAGATTAAGAGAAAGATAGTAGCAAAAGCTTAATGCATTTATGAGTATTCACTTCTTAGATTTTAGATTGCACTGAATCTTAAAAATGAATGAGTATCTTGGTTTTTAATCGAACCGAATCTTGAACCCCGAAATTTATTACCGACTGTGTCATCGTCATAGTGGACAATTATAACATAGTTAGTTAACTTAGTGGACATATAGTAAAGTTATAACATATTATTTTCATGGATATTTCCAACATGGAATATAAATGTATGAGCTAGTACTATGGAAAGACAACGGTAACATAATTAAAAAATTTATATAACCAACTGTTTTATTATGTGTGCGCAGTGTACATATACGTCCGCCTTCAGCGATTTACGATCACCCGGTGATGTTAATTCGGCTCATTTTGCGGGACCAAGTCAAAGATTCGATACAACCTGAATCCTGGTCAAAGGTTTCGAATGGGATCGAATCAATGTGGCAGTTTCAAAGCGAATCGAACCACGAATAGTTCGCAGGGCCCTAGTACAAATGTATACAAATGTACAGTACAAAGGTTTTTTTTTAGCCATTCTGTATTCCTCTTGAGATGTTCAGTAACAGTTAACTCTTTTTAACCATTTCTATACTAAATACTCATTGACGAGTAGTTCCCTTAGGAAATGTTCAGACAATAAGTTCAACAAATGACCATAGGTCGTTTGTTGAACTTATTATCTGAACATTTCCCACCAATGTATCGAATTCTTTTGCTCTTGTATTATCTGCTTGTCTTTCTGGCATATGCCCTCCAAATTAATAATAGACCGTTCCAATATACACTGTTATTACTGGGTGGGAGAATCTATTCAGTATAGAAAGGGTATACAAAGTGAGAGAACTATATCCGTAATTTCATTTCAGCACCACAAGAAAAAAGGGGGAAGTCCTGTGAATGATTATCTATCACCTCGGCTACAAAGGACACAGATGATCGATAACTGAACAAAATATTTTTTCTTTATTTTATTTCACGGAACATAAATAAAATTGTATACTAAATGGGTGACCCATTATGGGTCTGTATAGAAATTATCCGATACATTACACATGTAAGTGGGCCTTAAATAATTAAACGCAGAGTTCGACAAGAGATGGACTGTTGTCCAGTGCATACCCCCCTCATGGCATACCGCCTAGTGTGGGCCTATAACCTATGACTGATATACTCAGATAGACGGACCCAAAAATCATCATTTCAGAAAAACAAAGATGAATAACTATAGAACGAAAAACCTAAACAAAACAATTGAATACACCATTGAATGTCCCATACCAAATTTCATTGAGATCTGAGCGCTACTATTACTGTTCCAGTTATGACCTGAACAGACATTGGATGGACCAAAAAGTCAACATTTCCAGATAAACAAAGATGAATAATTCTAGAACAGAAAACCCGAACAAAACGATTGAATACTTCATTGAATGTCCTCATAGTAGTGAACAACAAAACCAAATTACAATGACATGAACAGATATTGGACGTATGGATGCATGCATTCATGTACGTATGGACGGAAGCATGGCTACATGGACATACGTATGGGTGCAAAACAGTATACCCACCTTCTTTAAACGAGAGGCCGATCACGATCGGCAGATGTTTAACCCATCCCTTGGCGATTGTAAATTGTTATCATCGAAATCATAATCTTTTAATGTTGAATTATAGAGTATACTGTTATTATATAAAGTAGTATAGACAAATTTACATAATAACCAGTAATAACACAAATTATTGGAATGTACGAGTCAAAATAGAAGGGTTAATATAACATCTAAAATCTAGAGCCAGAGAAAATAATATTGTTATTTATTTAATGGAAAAGGTTAAAAGACATGGAATGGGTAAAAGGGGTTAAATCACCTATCGCTGCCCTGTTTGATCTAATGTATTCCCATCATCCAAGGACTTGGATCTAGCTAAATAAATTCACATGGATTAGTTGTGGTTAAAAAGATAGCTAAATCAATTTATCCAATAATTTACTAATCTGTGTCTCTTATACATAGTGCTAATGTATGAGGGCTATAAATAACTCTCAAAGCAATAAACCATTTGTCTTTTTTCTCTCTCACAGAGAAGTAGGTATTCATTAATTGTAAGTTACTGGGGTTATAATCTGGATAAATCTTAGTCGAAAAAGGGTCATAACTCTGGTATAAAATATCGGATCTAACCCATATTCAAGCTTGATCTGTATTTTGAGTTGAGAAACTCACATACCAAATTTGGTTCCTATCAGTTGAAAAATGGTTGATTTATAGAAGCATGCATGAATTCTATGTCAAAGGGCCATAACTCCATTAAATAATATCGGATCAAACCCATATTCGAACTCATACTAAATTTGGTTCCGATCAAATGAAATTTTTTTGAGTTATGGCAGCATGCATGAATTCTAAGTCGAAAAGGGCCATAACTCTGTAAAAAAAATCGGATCAAACCCATATTCGAACTCGATCTGTATTTTGTGTTGAGAAATTCATATACAAATTTTGGTTCCGATCAGATAACAAATATTTCACTTATCGCACCATGCATAAAGTGTCTACAGACAGACAGACAGACTAACGACGAGTGGTCAATCCGGACAACGACACTATGTTTACCATACTATTGTATGGGTAAACATAAAAATGGGATATAATCGGGTATAATAAAACTAAAACAAACTTTATATTTCCTCATGATGTCTTTCTTTTCATCCTCATAGAACTGCCTCCTCATGTATGATGGACCGAAATCTTTGTTCTCTTGTCTTGAGAAAGTCACTTTATTTGGCCTCTCTGTTTCTTGTTTGTGAACTGGTTCTGGAATCCTTGATTTTCGTTCCCTCGGTTTTGACGGCTCTGGCTCATCGTCGGCTGAATCAGACTGATAATTGCGACGCGGTCTTCTACTCGGCTGGATCCTCCTTGGTGGCTTATCTCGTCTCGGTGATATTTTCTTTTTTTTAATGGGTTTCTTATTTTTTACTGGCTGTGGTGGAGGTGGTGGTGGGTAGAACATCCCCATGGGGGCGCTGAACATCATTGGGGCACCATATGTATAAGGGTAGGGGTATGAGCCGAACTGTTGGGGCTGTGGCTGCTGAACCTCCTCCTCCTCCTCTTCTTCACTCTCCTCTTCCTCCCCCCAGCTGTCATACTCGGGAGTTCTACAAAAACAAGACAAAATTGTAAACGGACATGGCTCATTTGAACCAAATTATGTATACACTGATCACATGGTCATGGGATTTGTGTTTGATTGGCTGCGAACTTGGGCAGTAAACTGAACCAATCAGTGAACGTCAGAAATCCAACATGTGGGAGATCTCCAGACTTTTTAGAAGTTTGGCGGGAAATCCTCTAATTGTCATAAACAAATGCATGTGGGAATTTTCAGGCACCGATATGAGGATATTGTCATGAATACTTTTAGTAGTTCTCTGTTATGCATAGCATTTGACCATGCATATAATCCTGATTCATACACAACCAATGCTGTGGGCACAGCAGAGGTGGTAGCAACATAACATTATAGATATTATTATTTTGAAAAAAAATTATAAAATCAACACAAACTTAAGACAGTCAGCGGTTTCGGTCATGGGTCGGACAGGTTAACAGAAACATGGATAATTATTTATCGGTACCGATATATAGAGAATGTTATTTTAAAATACCGGTAGAGATCTGAATTCTTGACAACACATGTTGGGAGCAATCCTTTTTCTGATTACTAATTATGAGGTTTAAAAAATAAAACAGGAATTTGCTATGATTCTGGAATTTCCCGGTCACATTACTATAATATCAAACTTTGCTGGTATCCCTATACCCAGTAAGAATAATTTCCCCTATGTACCTGACAGGAACACGGTGCGATCTTCTTTTCTTGACGGGCGGCACAACCTCGTAATTCTTCCGCCGGATATTCTCCTTATTTTGGTAACTCTCATGTTTGGGCGGAGTTTCTATTCTGTGAAATTATAAACAGAAACATTTTTCAAACCTACAGCTGTAGTTGTTTGCACATTTTTCAAACCTAGATGTTTCAGTGATGACGAAAAGGTTGGTTTCATTTTACAATAAAATGACATGGATATTAATAGATTATGTATGAACAGAGTGTATGACATGTACATTGTATGAGAAACAAAAACAGTTATTGTCAAAATAACATTCAGTTCTTTACTAAGGGCTGACCCGTTAGTAGTGTTCAAACGATTAGTCGACAAATAATCGTCGACGTTGGTTTGTCGGAAAATCGACTCTAACTTCCACAGTCGACTAGTCGGAATACAGTATATTTTCTCATCAGCTGGCCTTGACAATGCATGGTTTCACTATTTAAAATGTGGGTCAGAAAAGCAGCAAAGATAGCTAGTCTATGTTCAAGAAGCTTTCCAAAGTCCGAACATATGTAATAATGTCGAGCTTGACATAGAACTACGCCGAAATTCGCCAATGCGATAATTCAAGTTAACCACTACTCATTTTCAATACAAGAGCAGTAACTCTATATTTGACTTCTAAAAAGCACGTGGTCCATAAACAGTGAGTATTACTAGTAGGTCGCGGCATACTTGACCGACGTCTCACGCATGTTCCAGGTTAATGCCACGATGTTATCATTTATTTTGGTTCAAATAGTCATGAAACGGCGACAATTAACTTGCTGAGAAAATTATTCTTTTTATATATATACTCCCTATACCGCGGACGCAAAAATTTGTAGTGTGCATTTCTAACCAACACAGGTAAAGAGGGAGGGGCTTCCACAAAAGTGTTCATCGATACTAACTGATTATAACTCTCCGCTTGCTACGTACGCCTTACAGAAGTTATGGAAACTTACAAAGTAGGCCTATGTACGCATCATCGTATATATAATGTGTGTCACACAGTGTGTGTGTTTTCTTTTATTTTGAGCTGACTCCGAGACTGAGTATCGTTTATTTTCTTATACCCTGGCAGGGAAGTATTTATTTGATTTCATGATTAAACAGAAAATCCCTCAATTATTTCCTCAATTATTTATTCTCATTATCATCGTAGATTCGTAGGGAACTTATTTGCGATCGGTGTGTTTCTAGAGCACTGGTTCATTTGCAACAAAACCATGTGACGTGTCACGTTATTCAATTCTCCAATCACAGTAGAGTGTAAATATTGTGATGATGGCACGGAATTTGTAATTTTCTTTCACATGTGTTTCATTAGTATAAGGTTGGTGATGTATTTGGCCGACTAGTCGACGTCGACTCGACTTTTGGGGTTCGACTAGTCGACTCCAGAATCCCAGAGTTGTTTGAACACTACCCGTTAGACATGACACGTTTAAATATTTATATAACAAGCTGCCTAAATATTGCTTATACAGTATTATACTTGAAGGTGGTTGATGTCAAAAGTTGACCTTTTGGATCTATATATCATAAATGGTATATGGATATGCAAACCTTAACCACACAGGTTGGACTGAAATGTATTTGTGTGTAATGGATTTTTTTATATTTGTATTGTTTGATGTCACTGTTATTTCTTGTTTGTATATGTTTTGGCGATAATCCAGATATCGGATTCATTCCAATAATAGTATTTGAGTTTGAATTTGGACATTTCTCAAAGGGTTACAATAGATCCATCCCTGAATTAATCAATTCATAACCTAATGACATGTAATGATCAAGCCTTGAAATAGTGTTGTTGTCATTTGCAGAATGAGGTCCACAGAGGGTGAATGTTATCCGTCAAGGCAGGCTAGCATCACCAGATTCACCCTCTGGGAACATCATTCTGCTGAGGCTTCAACTGCTATGGGAGACCTAGGATCAGATTGAAGTTCCCCAGTTGAAGTTCATGATGTTGACCCATTAGTCACCTCAAATATTTAGTGACGCTAGCCTGCTGGGGACCTCATTCTGAGAGTGACAGAGTCAGACAGACACACTACACTAGTTCAAGGTTTGCTGAGTGCTGACATCCCATGTTACTGTATAACATGGGAGACATGGCGCCATGACATGAAATGTCCTCATTTAGTTTGGCACAACAGAAGAGTGTCATCTGTATTGATAATTTGTTGACGTAAACATGTACAGTATGGTGGGTACTAAATAGATTAACCATAATACATGTAGGAAGGTCTTTGGACTGAAGGCTCAACTCATAGCCATGCTAGCTCAGCATAATCTTCCAGACATATTGTATGATATTTCACCATATCGCTATAATAAATCTAACAGATCCAGACATCTATATACTGATACTGGTACATTACATGTAACTAGTCTACACTGATAAATGTAAGGTCACTCCCCATGGATTGGGTACTAAATTACGTGAATGGTATAGTCTTCATAGGTTCTGTATAGTTATCTATCCTGGAAACGTTAACCTGCGAGATAACCATCTGTATGTATTTCAAATGCATATTTCCCCTTGATACGTTCATTGATAAGCAGCTATGTGTATTGTATATTGTATTGTATATTCCTCTAGTTTTTGCGTAATTAAACAATGCATATATGTGACCCGCCATATCAAATCCAGTCTTAGTCAGGATTTTATTTACCATGTGCCAATGCATTCTCTTATATATGCGAGTCGACCATAGGTCGCCTCGCATATATAAGAGAATGCATTGGCCTAACAATTTTTTATCATGTTTTTTAAATAAATGTTTCTTACAATTTTTAGGACATAAAATAAAAAACATCCATTACCCTGCAGGGAGCCCCATACATACATGTATATAGAAGCATATAGAAGAGTGTCGTCTGCTCATGTTTGTCTGGGGCTCTGTATGGGTGAAATTATAAAATTGTTAAAGAATACAAGAACAAATTATTAAAATTGTAAAAAATTGTTAGACCAATGCATTCTCTTATATATGCGAGGCGACCTATGGTCGACTCGCATATATAAGAGAATGCATTGGAACAGGGTAAAAAAATCCCGACTTACGACTGGATTTGATATGGCGGGTCACATTTACAATTATCGGTAAACAAAGTGCGCACAGAGAGGAGCAGATGGTTATCTTGTATGTTAACATGTTTTCAGGATACCATAGATACTAGTAACTCAGCAAAACCTATGAAGATTAAACCATTCCCATAAAGTACCATACTGAGGTTTGTAAAAATGGCATTCTACCCAGGTTTGCTGAAATTAGTACCAAAGTACTCAGATTCCCTGAGATTTTGCAAATCTAAAAAGTGTGGGGTAACCATTTCAGCTTAACACTTCCATGACTAGAGCTTCCTGAAGTTTTGCGAAAATGCTGAGAGAGAATGAATTGGCCTAACAATATTTACTTTGAACTGATAAGCCAGTGCATTCTCTAATATATGCGAGGCTCCTTATGGGAGACTCACGGATATCAGCGAATGCACTGGCACAGGATCTTTAATCCTGCTCCAGTGCTGCTCTTGTCATGAATTCCATGAAAGGGTTAACTAACCTCTCAACAAATGGGGAGGAGGAACGTCTGTATTTCCCATAAGGTCCATGACTGCCTTTGTTGCTGGTAGTCACATCACTGGCACTGACGAGTGGCTGTCGATGCACAGACGGATTTGGGGTTTCTTTCTTAGACTGTGCACCAGGTGAGTACCCCACTCTGCTCACTGGCGTATTCCTCTGTGAATTTCCATTACTTGATAGCTGTGATCTGACTCGCTTCAAACTAAAAGAAAACAATTCAGTGAAATGACCATGGTATTACCGGTAGTACATGTATACTGTATCCATAGCAGTAATGAGACGATCACTGTGGTGGAGTTAAAGTACTCTGTGGTTATGATACTGCAGTCTACCTGTATCAGTGGGTCGTCACACTAAAAGTTGAAATTAAATGAGCCCAGCATGAGGATCTCGTTAAGTTACACAGATGTAAGGAGAATCACTGCACTTGATTTCATACCTGCATGTGTAATGCCAATCAATGCGGTCTGACACCAAGCAATGGGTGGAGTTCATAATTTGACAGATGAAACAATGTCGGCAACTCCAAAGTCATGTAAAGTTCACGGTGTGGCGGTGTGCTACATTGTGGGGTTCTCAGCTGGAAGATTACAATTGATAACAAATCATGTCGCATTCACAAAAAGTGCACATAATTTTTTTATTAACGTGTTTACTGTTGTAATCGTGATATTTTTGTTTGAAATTTTGCTTTTAATTGCTTTAAATCCCCAATGCATCGTGGTTTTGAAGAGGTAACCTTAATGCGGTGTTGGTGATTATCGCGGTATGTACATTATACACATGTACTAGTAGGTGGTCAATTACATTAATAGCTGTACAGGTATGATGTATTCATGTCTCAAATACATGAAGCCCTCGAAATTAGGAAAAATGTCCCACAGCAAATTTAATGCTGTGGCATTATACATGTAGATTCCACACCTTGCCACAGCATGTTTCCCTTCTGTTTAGTTTCTATATCCCCTAATTTGCAGAATATTAAATGGATAATCGAGGTGACTAATGGATGCACATCACCAACTTCAATCTGATCCCAGGTCTCCCATAGCAGTTGAGGGCTCAGCAGAATGAAGTCCCCAGTGGGTGAATTTGATGCTAGCCAACTAGAACCCAAGTTCAATCTAGAAATTTTGAAACACTGAGCGTTCAACATCCGGCGCCATTTTCAATCACCAAGTTTTCCAAGGGTTTCTTTAACTAAGTTAACTAAACACAAAACAATATTTCAATTAATAAATTGTTTACGGTTTATTCAACAAACAAAGTTGGTCACTGAGCAACAATTGCGAATGCATCGCCACTGCAGAGTCACACCTTGCCAGAAGAAAAAAAATTCTTTGGTGTGGTTACAATGTCGACGTAAACAAAAATTTAATTCATGTAAACATTGCATGAAGAATACGATCTAACTGCGAACATGAGGTGGTACCATATCATGGTCAGTGGCGGTATAATTGACTGTGGTTGAGTACCACTGTAATACTTGTGATCAATTTTGTTAAGGAGGGTTGATTAATTAGAGCATTAGATTAGATTAGATTTTATTTGACGGAATACATGTACAATGTGCATGTATATCAGCATAGCATGTAGCTGTACACCACTACAATGCCTGACAGCATCATGTTATTACTATTACTAAGGTACCACTTTCTCTGTTGAAACAGGAGAGATGTGTTAAGTAGTATTTTGAAGTAAATTTTTTGGAACAACAAATACAAATTTCAAAGCTTTAACCCATTTATAGCCCGTACGGATAAAACATTTTGAATGAATCGATGCTTGTATTGGCCAGTGAAGGTATTTTTGAATTGGACTACTGTGCCGCCAAAATTGGAAACTCTTTTTACCTGTCCCGTGATGCAGGGTTCGCGCTGCCACTTGCCAAAGGCAAAAATAATTCACATTTGGCAAAAAATATTTTCATTTGGCAAAAGTTTTGGCAAGTCACTTTTTAATTCCTCAAGTAAGTTGAAAAATATTGGTCAATCAGTACCATTCATTTCAGGAAACTCTCACAATATAATTATATTAGTGTTGTTTTATAAGGTCAAGGAAAAGTTAACACCTTTATTAAGATGCAGTTAATCTGATAGCATTAGTATTGATGGGTGAGGCATTACACGCATTTAGTGTGGTGGTGGTGGTAGTGTTTACATACATGTAGCTAATCCTCTTGTAATGTGCCCTTCTGATGAAGCAACCCTTCTACAATTGTATTGTTCGGTGATTGGTTTATTGACATTATTGTTGTATGATAAACCACAAAATACGACTCAATGTTGCGGAAAATGATACTACATGTATCAGGGATAGCATTTGGCAAATAATATTTGCATTTCGCAAATTATTTGGCAAAAGTAAATTTTGGTCCAGCGCGGACCCTGCCGTGATGTATTGCTGATAATGATTTGACAGCACATTGATGTGTCTCTTGAATCATATTACCTTGTATAAGTACCGTACTGTGCAGAGGATGCCCCATGAAGTGGTAATAATAGATATTCACACTTTGTTGATTTCTTTGAGATCACACACCCCCCAAGGCCATATATAGTGATATACTTCAGTCTTGGTATAGCCTTACTGCCCTTAGCTTTATAGGGCCATTACGCCATTAGGCCTATAGGGGTGCCATTCCACCACGGCCAAGATGGTGAACTTAAGTTAAAACTTAAAGACCAAGTTGGTCCAACCACTGGGCCCTAGCAAGTTAGCCTACTAGGAAGTCTGATTTGCTGTTACCCCTGTGGTATATATATAACTTTTATAAAGGTTTATTTTTAAAATATTTTTTCTACAAGCTCCCCGTGACCCGATAAACGGCGATATTCATCAATTGCGAGAAGGCATTGCCATTGGACAATTTCAATTGGGAACGAGACTACCCGCCCCCGAGACAACCCGCCCCTATGCTATTTTGGGGGCGGGTTGTCCCGATAAATGAGGGCGGGTTGTCCCGAAATTTTTAAGAGTGATTATATTCTTTTATGATATATTATTACAGATTTTGATCAACAAAACATGTGTTTATTCATTAATTATGTCAATGCCTGGACTGGGATAAAGAATGACACGATGTTTTGACAACTGAACGGCACATAGGGTAAGTGAAGACTAATTAAAAGGGGTGCTTTCAAAACAAACAATTGATGCAAATGGTTCATTATCACAGTGGAAAGCTGTGAAAGAAGTATATATTTCCAGATACAGATGCTGCTTCCATTGGACGCAGGCCGTGAAGAGACACACATAAACCGTCGGCCTTGAGACGGCATACTTATGGTCAGAAGGGTCCATTGCACAACTTCATCCGTCAGCCCCAAATTAATCATTGTTCGTTTGTTAAACTTATTTTTAATCTTCGTTCATATTCATTCATTCCGTTTTTAAATTTCGTTCATTAAACTTCGTAATAAATAAACATATTATCGTTGATGCATTTTTGTGTTCATAAGATATATTATATTACATGTGTATTTATTGTTGTCCATGTTGTTAAATATCAAATAAAAATCCCCTCAGCCCTCCTAATTAGCCACTGATTACCGCTAATTGATTTTTGGGGGCGGGTTGTCTTAGAGTGAAAGGGGGCGGGTTGTCTCGGGGGCGGGTAGTCACGGACCCTTTCAATTTGGTCACAAATTTTTAGACTAAATGATAGTAAATCTCTAATTTCCCCACAGTGATTGGATATAATGTCCCAAAACCAGGTTTTATTTAAAACCTTATTTTGGGACTTTATGTGGCATGTCCATTAATTTAATCATTAATGCCATTATGAATTTATGTTGAGTAACTGGGACTCAGACTCAGTGGGAGTGGGATTTCTCAAAAAAATGTTTTGACTTTTGTTTAGTTTTTAATTTGTATTTATAATAACGTACGCTGTTTGGCGCTCTGTCCAAACTCCCTCTCCATTATGGACAGACATTTGATCACATTTTCTTGTTAAAGAAGAACTAGACTTTTGAATAATCAACAATTTGTAAAGTTCAGAACTTGAGAAGTTTATTCCGCGTTTGTTGTGATATTTGTCATGACAGACCGGAAGAATGTATGGTTGATTCTATTGTTTGCACCGGGTAGAAAAACTGCACCGGGTTTTTATCCTTGTGCCATGCTTACTCTCCCAGCGTCACAATGGTGTACCGTACATTCCGTCGGTGGACTTAGGAAAAGCAAGAAATGCAACTGAAAGCTGCAAAAGGACTTTAGAAAGTCGATCATGGGCCTTTGAGACTGTTATTCAAAATTATCAAGACAGTGTCACTGAAATGGTTACTGTAACCCCTTTCATTCAGTTGGGTACCCACTACCCAGCTATTTTTTAAATTTCAGTTGGGTACCCAGCTTTGAGCAGAATTGAGCTTATACAATTTACATTTGGGTACACCAGCTTTTTTAGAACAGTCTGCAGGACCTATGTCTACAGTCTCATTTCGAAAACAACTGACGGCTGTAAGACTTCGATATTAATTGGCATATTATGATCTATTATTGGGCAGTGAGATCTGTTTGCACGTTGATCCAAGATAATTATTATTAATTCATATCACGGTCCAATGAGGGTGAATAATTCCCTTGACAAAGGAATAGCGATGAGACTCATTTGACTGGGAATAAAGAGAGTTCCTTTCCAACCGCAGAACGCCGAGGGCCTGATGTGACTGTCTGTTGTAACTTGTAATGTTTTATTTGTTGTCTATACATGTATAACAGTCTTGAAATTTCAACTTCGTGGAGAAATCTGTTATTCCCAGACTATAACGCTCGGGTCAAGAGTGTTATACGGCAACCACTAATTAAATCACGCTCTTTGTAAGATTGCATAAAGTACAAAACTGAACATTATCCAACGGAATGAAAGGGAGTGACATTTCTTTATTATTTCCATGTACCCTAATGTGTATTGTTCAGTTTCTCAGTTTCTCAGTTTCACAGATACTCATGCAGTTTCATTTTTTGTATCTTGATGGAGAAAAAGGTGGGGAAACGATAATTAATCCCACATAATCCCACATAAGTGCTGTCATTGCTATTGGATTTTAACACATAAGCCACTGGCTAGTCGACAACAAATTGTCACTTCATCTAGGCAAAACAGAATCCATCTTATTTGGCTCCAAACGCAAAATTAATAAATGTCCCGAACTTGCAATCTGCTGCAACGGTATCAATATTCAGTCCATTAAGGAGGTGAACTATCTGGGCGCCTGTCTCAATGAAAGACTCACTGGGGAACAAATGGCACAACAGGTACTAAATAAAGTAACTGCTCGTCTCAAATTTTTATACAGAAAGGCTGACTTTCTAACCCCTTTCACAAAGAACTACTTGCTAACTCATTAATTCAATGCCACCTTGATTATGCATCCTCTATTTGGTATAGCTCTTTGAGTACAACTACCAAAATAAACTACAAATATTTTAAAACAAATTAATCCGGTTTGTTCTGAGCTTGGATAGATTTTCAAATATAGGTTATGAAGAGTTTAAATCCATTAAATGGCTTCCGGTTGAATCCAGAGTTTCCCAAAGAAAGCTGACTATCATGAAAAATATAATAGATGGGAAAGCTCCTAACTACCTAAGAGATGGATTCCAATTTTCGAACACTCATTGTAAATATAATCTCGGGTCTGGAATTTTTAGATTATCTGTGCCTCATGTTAGGGTATTTGGTTACAATAGCTTTTTCTACACAGGGATCACGTTGTGGAATAAATATGTAAAATATATTGAACCTAACTGCAATTTGGCTACATGGAATCACCTAATAAAACAGGAATTATTCGATAAAATTTTAGGTACTGAGGAATCTGACTTTATATATATTATTAATGGTGTGAAAATCATACTATTAATAATACTGTACGACCTTATGAGAACTTGTGCTGTGGCCTGGTCAGTCATGTGGTCGGTTACCATTAAGGATCACAGTGGAAATAAGCAAGCTTTGGTTTGCTTTCCTGTGAGCTCCTTGATGGCAATCGATGACATGACTTGTCAGACGAGCTTATTCATATGTATATTTCTCTTCTACTACTCTATCTTTCTCTCTATCTTTCTATGTACGATGACAGTATTTGGCCAGCTGCATATATTGTCACTGCTACCTGTATTTCGGGTTTCCATCTTTCGGTCAATGGACAGGCCACTCCAAAGCCGGCCATACATGGCAGCAGTGTGTATATGCAGGTGGCGAAGAGCTGTTGGTTCTCTTATTAGTATTTCTTAAGCAACATGACAGTCCTGTCGAGGGAGGAGGGTGGGATAGCACGGGTTGATTATTCATGTTTGTATATATATATATAAAGGTACGAGTATCTATTTAGTAGTCATTACTAAGCTAGGTTTATTCACTATCTTGTCCAGTCCCTCTGCTGCTCTGCAGAACTGTCAAGCTGCATTCTTGTTATATTTATATATCTATACTTTTTATATTTATACTATATGAATGTCACACTCTGTGTTACTCTTTTGTATATATGCTTATGCTCAATTGTCTGCAAATTTTGCATCTTTTAGCCATTAACAAAATTATCTATCTATCTAACACGTGGATTGACATTTTGTATGTATTTTATTACTCTATCCACATATCCACTGGTAGCAAACAAAATATGATATTGCCACTGATGACATAACCAGAGATCAAAAGTCACACAACTGCAATGAAAACAAAAATATAATAGTCTGGGAGCTGATAAGGTACTCATGCAGAATAATGGTATTATTTCAATTAGCAGAATAATGGTAGGCCTATTATTTCAATTAGCAGAATAATGGTATTATTTCAATTAGCAGAATATATAACAAACTGGCATATATCTTATTTATGTTTATATATTCTTTTCCTGTTTGAACTCATTTTGGAGTATTATTACCTAATTTGGTATAAACAATTTATCTGAACTGAGTCGATTACCATGCGAATATTGTGACGCCGTGGGAGCTTGTTACAGCATTGGCATTGGTGCGTAAGGAGTAAAGCGGAAAGAATGTGAATTCAATCGAATACACCGAATAATCTGACCAATCATAGATCGCGACACTTCAGCGCGGTCTGTTTTGAAAAATTCAAAAATGGATGAGAAGAAAGATGGTTTCGACAATTCAGCTGATATTTCAACACTTGGTGACCTGATGACTCTAGATAATACAATTGTACGTTCATAAATAGGTCTAGACACAAATGTGATAGTATTGACTATTGTTGGCACAACAGTTGGGAAGCAATAGACACAATGGCGTGAATGGGAATGCAGTGAATCAGTGATTCGAGTGAATCAAACAAAAATACCCCCAAATAATTGAAATGGTGTCAGACCGATTCTCCGAAGACCTATTACTACGAAGGCCCACAACTCCGAAGACCCGATTCTCCGACGGCCCATAACTCCGAAGATCCGATTCTCCGAAAGCCCATAACTCCGAAGGGCCGATTCTCCGAAGACCTATAATATAGCTATATAACTTATTATAAGTTTTATAACTCCGAAGACCTATAAATTATAAAGTCTTAACTCCGAAGGGCTGATTCTCTGAAGGTCCGATTCTCTGAAGATTTTGTTTTATCGGGGTATTATCGTTTACTAAATAGTGTACAGACTACAGTACAGTCCAGTGGCGAAGCCAAGGGGTCCCAAAATTCCTACTGCCCCCATTAAACCTCTACTTGCTATTTCAGACAATTACACAATATGGGCCCCTACCAAAACATGTCCAATGTCATGTAAACGCACCTAAATGGGAATCCTGGCCCGCCACTGACTGTACACCAGATACTATAATGTTACGTTGGCCCATGAGATGCCAGAGTAAAATGTACAGGGGTGAACGGGGAAGAACTTGTCCTTTTTCATATATAAAATGAACTTGATTGCATCAAATCACCCCAATGCAGTCGGATGTGCACAGTTTAATCATATTAATTGTATTAAGACGTACATTGTGGCAAAATAATTGTATTTCTTACATAAATTTAAGCATTGTGTGGAAAATTAAAGCCCCTTCCCCCCTTTTCGTACGGCGGATTCCACCCATTTTGAACCCGTACGCCAGATTCCAGACGTCAATTTGAAGCTGGACGCCGGATTCCAGTGTCAATTTGAAGCTGGACGCCGGATTCCATGGTAAATTTGAAGCTGGATTCCGGATATTAGAATGCCTAGGAGGGATTTCCGGACGTTTACATGATATTTGACATGTTTTTTGGGGGGCGGTCTTTAGAGATGGGCGGTATTGAAATTTCGATCTCGGTAACGTTATCGGTAAATTTTCGTCGATTTACCTCGGTATCGGTACCGTACGGTAATCGGAATTGCTATTAAATTATAAGACCAGAGCGGTTATTCCCGGTAAATTGTTGTAATTCAAGTTTTTAGCTGAACAATATACATGTATATATGACAATGGTCCACGGATTTACTACATTCGTGACAATAGCTAAATTAGGCAACAAAATGACCTACACAATTAAGTAATATTCACACATCTGTTTGATGATTTACACGCATGTCGTCGCACTGATTTGAAAAGAATAAGAGCATGACTACAATATTTGTTCGTGTCAATTTGATTTTCGTAACATTTCCATGAGTGAATTGAATTGTGAGTAGTAATCAGTGATCACAATTCGCAAATTTATGAACGTTCGTGTAGGGCCCTGCGAACCTTATAATTTAGGTCGAACCGAACCTTGAAACCGAATCATCGTCTTGGTTTCGAATCTCGAACCTCGAACCCATGTATTAATATGCTATGTATGCCACGATATGCATGTATATATGACCAGTTAACCACCGCCACAACGAAACCCCTAGTTATACTACCGCTGTTACCTTCTACCCACACTGATTATAGTGATATAAGTGCGTACATGCATGTTATGTAACAACTCCACACAGTAACTGTTCGATGTGTTCGTAACCACAAATAGCTAAATTGTAGCAAGACATCAAAGCATTCAACCGACATTCTAACTCGGCGACAACACGCGATAAAGATCAAAGCGTGCTGACGTCTTTCTGACTCACTGTAGCAATTTAAGAGTCACGTGACAAAGTGCATTGAGTAACATCATGCCAATCGTTTATGCCAAAGAGCAAAGACGGTAGACCAAACCCTCTCTTTGGCCGTCCTGACTCCTGACCAATGTGATTGGTTGAATCCAATCGTCAATGATGAAGCTCTGCCCAAAAATACTTGTCTAATTGTAAACCTGATTCAGCCTATTTACCGAACTCAAAAAGCTACTTCGTTCTGTATTTCGACTTCATCGGAAGTTTGTCCGTGTTTATAACATGCTGTCGTCGTATTAAGTTATTAAGTACCGGTATATAATGATTTTATAATCACATGTCTATTAGTAATTTATACATGAAATAAAACATAGTTTGGTGACAGATTGAGGTAGAAATTACTAGAAAACCAGAAAGCTTGCGTCACCACTTTCCCATTTAGCGGGAACAGAATAAATTGAATATCAAAAGATCTCTTCAAAATTCAACGTAATATAACCCAGTGACCCGCCGCATTATGATCAAATTAATTATGTTCAATGTCAAGTTGTAAACATAAAATCATTGTATCATAAGCATACACGTAGATTTAGCAGAATTTTGGGTAAACAATTAACTGATAGTCATTGATAGACTAGTGATAGTATACGTTACTGTATAACCAAGAATCAATTCAAAGTACCTTTCTGACACATGATTCAGATGAATGTTATCTGCGCGATATCACTAAATTATTTAATAAATCATTCTCACACGGTCGTAATGCGATGGCAATAAAATGCTGTGACAAAAAGTGATTAACCCAACAATACCATGGGGCTAATTTCGAGGTATTGTGTATATGCCGACGTATTATATATGATGTGTGTGCATCGAGGATTGAGCGTTTGCATTCTTCAGTGATTCTCGATCGCCCAGAACTGTTTGATTTAATCATTCTGCCGGAAAAATGAAAAGGTTCGATAAAAATTGAATCCCGTCAAAGGTTTCGAACCGGACCGAATCATCACGGCGGTACCGAACCGAACCTCGAACAGTTCGCAGGGCCCTACGTTCGTGCGATGTCATGAAAATCGGCAAACCATGGCAATTTCCGAACTGCAGATGCCCAAACCCGCGTGTGGTTCATATTCTTCTCCTTGCAGCGTGATATACCATGCATGTACCCCGCTGGACAAAACAAGTGTCCACTTAACCGCGGTGCGGTTTGCGTTGCCACCGCGTCCGAACTGCAACTACACCGCGGCTCCACCGGCTGACTGCAGTTCGGCTGCGGTGTACTTGCCGTTCGGCCGCAGTGTACTTGCCGTTCGGCCGTGGTGTACAATCACGTTAAAGGTTGACCACAAGTGGCCAAACAGGGTGAAAAAAAAAGTGTTTTTCAAATTAATTTTCTTCGTTAATTCATGTTAGGAACATCATACTGGATCGTGAACTAAAGTTTCAGAGCAGTAGCAAGTGTATTTTGATTTTTCAGGTTTGGTCTATGCAGGATTCCCTCAAAATTTAAAATAATGAACAACTAATTTCTAATGTCTGAATTTTAATTATTATGCATCTGTTTCCAGAACGATATCACACGACGTTGAGCATTGAACAATCAGAGAACATATATGTCAAAATTACTAAAAAAAATCTTCAAATTTCGATATTTTTCAAATTTATATGTAAATTATGAACTCTTAATATCCATATTCCCTAATGGTTATTCTCTGATAATAGAAAGATGATTTAGTTGTGTAAAGATTTTACATCTAAAGTTGAAGTGCATGCTTTAAGGATTGTAATGTTGAAAACATCAAAATCGGACAACAATTGACTCAACAAGAGCATTTTTTTAAATCGCCAATTTCCACTGATTTATTCTCGGAGAGGACACCCTTTTTATGTTTACCCATACCATAGTATGGTAAACATAGTGTCGTTGCCCGGATTGACCACTCGTCGTTAGTCCGTCCGTCCGTCCGTCTGTCTGTTTGTCTGTCTGTCTGTAGACACTTTACGCATGGTGCGATAACTGAAATATTTTCTATCTGATCGGAACCAAATTTTGTATATGAATTTCTCAGCACCAAATACAGATCGAGTTCAAATATGGGTTTGATCCGAGTTTTTTTTACGTAGTTATGGCCCTTTTTCAACTTAGAATTTATGCATGCTACCATAACTCAAAAAGAAATTATCTGACCATAACCAAATTTGGTATGTGAGTTGCTCAACCCAAAATACATATCGAGTTCGAATATGGGTTTGATTCGATATTTTTTAATGGAGTTATGGCCCTTTGACATAGAATTCATGAATGCTTCGATAAATCAACAATTTTTCAACTGATAGGAACCAAATTTTGTATGTGAGTTTCTCAACTCAAAATACAGATCGAGTTCGAATATGGGTTTGATCCGGTACTTTTTACTGGAGTTATGGCCCTTTGATTATTTTATTCATCGCTAAAATATATCAAAGATACACAGGTGGCACTGTCTAGATAGTATCTAATAAATCAGGTTCAGGATGCTATGAAGTTGTCTCTCTCTTGTGTCTTCTCACACAGAGATATTATCCAGTTACAATACAATGAAGTGGTCTCTCTCTTGTGTCTTCTCACACAGAGTTAGTATCCAGTTACAATACCATGAAGTTGGTTATCTTGCATTGAGTTAAATAACTGCTAGGAGATGTGTTGGCTGTATCAGATATACTTTATACTCTATAAGTATCTCTGGCCATATCATAGGTGGAATGTTTATACTATTATATTTTATATGCATGGTTATTTAAATTTCATCTTAAAGGCATAATCTGGTTTCATTGTTTAATAGCATTACCATTGGAATTTTGTTGGTTTCATGGGAAGACAACTTTGGTTTTCAAACTTTTAAAAACTTGAGAGCTCTGTATCAGTCTATGGGAACAAAATAATTGTTCGTAACACTTTTAGTACTGTAGGTCTAGTTTGTTTTATCTATATATTAATGGAAAGCTTTTTCGACATTGATTTCAATTGATTACATATGTGAATTGAAAAATTAAAGGGGCACACCAGGTTTGATGTATTTTTCCTGTACTCTGCATGAGATAAAACTTTTTATGTGTACCTATACCATAGTATGGTACACATAGCGTCAATGTCCGGATTGACCACTCATCTGTCCGTCCATCTATATCTGTCTGTCTGTCAGACACTTTAGGTATAATGCGATAACTCTAACATTTTCTATTTGATCGGAACCAAATTTTGTATATAGGTTTCTCATCCCAAAATACAGTTCGAGTTTGAATATGGGTTTGATCCGATTTATTTTAAAGGAGTTATGACCCTTCTTCTTTTTTTTAAATTTGAAATTTGGATTTTTCATATTTTTTTAGATTGAATTTCCTCGCTCAATTTAACATAAACAAATATTTAAAAACTTTTATAATAATAAAAAAATTATTTAATTAAAAAAAAAAAAAATTCATTGACACTGATTTGTTTTAGTTGTATTCCATTAATAAGGTGTGATGTCCTGTATTGAAAATGTGAAGATTTTATTGCAATAGTTGCATGTAATATAATGATATCAATAAATTGACATGTGAACATCCAATATCCAGAGTATGAGAATACCTTTAATAGATGTCATTCCAAGCAAAATCTGTTATTAATTGAGTGATGACATATGTTACATAGCTCTAGGGGGGTGGTTGTATGAAGGTAAAGATGAACAACCTGCTGGCTGGATAATTGTTTATCCTATCTGTCAAATTTATTAATGGGTAAACAATTGGATCTCACAGTGAGAGGTCCTTGTGTGAATAGGGACAGAGTTATGAGATTTAAAATGACCCCTCCCCCACCCCAATTACTTTAACCCCTTCTTAAGACAAATTATTTGACCTTTTGATTTTAAGTTAGGTACTGATATATGTATTACTGTGATCATATCTTTGACCAATTATCAGTTATAGCTAATCGCTATCGCCAAGGTATGGGTTAAACATCTGCCGATCGTGATCGGCCTCTCGTTTAACATTCATTCTCTGTAGACATCAGTCTTGTAACTAGATGATAGAAAGATCACTGATTTCCATTGCCTTGTAATATATTTTATAGAACTTAAATAGACCTGTCAAACTGAGAAAAGTGAAGATAAACATATTGAGACTCTTGGAAACATGGCAAATGATAAGTTGGTGCAAAATCTGTTGTCCCAATAGGCCATAACCAGTTTTTATGTATGGTACACATAGTTTCGGTCCAGCTTGACTACTCATTGTCCGTCCGTCTGTCTATCCATACATAGACATTTTACGCATGATGCAATAACTCAAACATTTTCTATGCAATCGGAACTGAATTTTGAATGAGTTTCTCAGCCCAAATTGCAGTACGAGTTTTAAAATGGGTTTGATCTGATTCTTTAATCATATAGGTATAAGTATGGGCCTCTTTGACTTAGATTCATGCATGCTGCAATGACTAAAACATGTTATATCTGATCGGAACCAAATTTGGCAATTGGTTTGTGATTTCTCAGCCCAGAATACAGACCAAGTTCCAATATGGGTTCCAATTTTTTTTTCCTAGAGTTATTGGCCTTTTTCGACTTAGAATTATTCAGATGTGAGGTTTCCTGATTAATACAGCCTTCACTATATAAGAGACAAGAGACACCTACAGACAACGTGAATCTTTGAAATAGAGTTATTTTTTAACTATCATATGTTAGCCCTATTATAATCTGTAATGCATTGGCATTTTTTTGTCCAAACAGGAAACTATTGTTGCTGTTGTTTTCATAACCTATAATTATTGGAGGGTTGGGGTTCATAAATGAATGGAGTTTCCAATTCAATTCTAAAAGTATAAATTAGAATTGTCCATTGGTAGGGATTTTTTTTCAGAATATGAGCAGATAGCGAACCCACATTTAACCCTTTACCCAACAGAAGGGCCCTGTGCCAATGCATTCTCTTATATATGCGAGTCGACCATAGGTCGCCTCGCATATATAAGAGAATGCATTGGCTTAACACATTAAAAATTATAAAATTGTTAAAGAATGTAAGAAAAAATGGTAAAAAAAAATTTTTTTTAGGCCAATGCATTCTCTTATATATGCGAGGCGACCTATGGTCGACTCGCATATATAAGAGAATGCATTGGCACAGGGCATAACTGTAACTATCACAATGTGGTCAAGGAGCCGATTCCAATGATATCCATATTTGTATGGTTCTATTGAGACAGACCGAAGATATTTTAGGCTGTTGAAGCTTTATTTGGCCGGTTTGTTGGGTAAAGGGTTAATGTAGTACCGTAGTGTATTTAAAATTCAAAATTATTTGCAGTCTCACTGGGTGGATTTCCATAATACATGTACTTCGTATTGAGCATTGCCATAAGACATAGTTTATAATTTGTTCATTTGGTCATGGTTGAGTGGATTTTAGGGGACACCGATGGGGTGAGAAGATTAACATTGAGGGCTATGGGGTTGTCATGGATTTCATGTCAAGAACAGAAATCAATGCTTTTCTATGAAAGAAACAAATCTAGTGAGTGCTATTAGAGCATTTGGAAAAGGGGCTAGCGGTATCTTCAGTTTATCATGTCAGGATCTTCAGGGGGTTCTAGTCAGGAGGCATTAAAGGGTCAGACAACTCTAAATAAGATAAGTACTTCAAAAATCTATTTCTCCAGTCCAAGAAGGCAGATGAACATTGTTAATACTTGGTATGGATTATTGTGATAAACAATAGTTTCCAAGTTGTTCATCTTGTCATGGTTGATTGAAATTTAGGGGCCACAGAGTGAGCACAGAAGATTAACATTGAATATTATTGATTTTAGCGTTCAAGGTTATTACAAAACATTGTGATGTGTGAAATAATTCTATTGGGGGCTACTTACTGTCTTTAATATGAACTATGGTAATCTGTACTGAGTGTAATAAGGGTCATAGGGGCAGAATACTCCTCATATTATGGTGTATAAACATTGTATAGATAATACATTTGTTACATGTATGGTCTCAACTATTTTCATGAGAGCTATACTGACTACCAGGGTATGAACTTTGTTCATATATCTCAAGTTGAAGGTCCTAGGGTATTCCAATATTATTATATGCCTATCAATGTCAATTTGTCAAAGTGAGACTACTAATGAAAATTGGCACAAGGACCAACAAATTCCAATAATTTGAGAATTTGTGTTATTATACATGTACATTTGTCTGTACTAATATTAGTACATTACAAAATATATAACTCTCTATAATTCAACATTATGACTGTAGATTATGATTCAAATCATAGCTTTTTACTATCGCCGAGGGATGGGTTAAACATCTGCCGATTATGATCAGCCTCTTGTTAATAATTGGATATTTGTGAAAATACGATTATTTTAATATACCGGTATGTACTTGTGTATTAAATATCACTTCCATATTATATACAAATATCTTTGTTTACAATGCTAAATTTATCCAGTTAAAAAGTAACAACTTATAGTATACTTAGAGAAGACAACTTTAATTTCAGTTTTGTATGTCTTAGTCTTGTTGTCGTTTTCTCTGAGAAAATTAACATAAATAACACATGGATTATTCCTTTAATATTGCAAGTAAGTACAGATACTCTGTAATCTGTTAAAAAATATGTCCTCTCCGATAATTCAAGACATTTATATTTAACTATTGAGAAACACATGTTTTATGAACAACACTTCCATCAAACCACATGTAATCACTGACATGATTATAAATAATAAAGAAATTCTTCAGAATGACAATTTATTCAGACTATTGCAGTTGAGCAGACATGAATTGCCTCAAAGGAAATGAATGAAATAACACATTAGTAGCTCAAATTGGACACAGTATGTTGCATAGACTGTATATTAATATAGTATATTATAAGTAAACCCCATTTTCATGAACAGAATGGTTATATTTTAATATAAACCAATGTGTTCCAGAAAATCTCTGGGTTCTACATGCTTGAATTCTCGGAGTGGACATTTTTTTTATAATTTAATGAGCTGCTGTATGAAATCAGGATGGTTCAGCCCACCAATTAAAGTTTATACACCCTCAATACTAGTGACAGTTTACCCACAATGCAAAATGATTTTCTCATTTCATTAGTATTAGCAGTTGACAAAGATTCTCGGAGAGGACAGATTTTAACGGAATTTCTGTGCACATATTTTGGAGAATTGAATATAATTTAAATAGGATAATACACAGAAAAAGATTTTTACCATTTATCTTCTGTACCATGAAATGTCCAACTGAACTATATTCCTGATCCATGGCTATTGTGAATTGCGTTAATGAAATGCTTTATTTTAGATTCACATTCTGTAAATCATTCCAACGGAATTTCTCAATAACCTTTAAATTCAAATATCATCAAACTGAATGCACGAAATCACTAAAATTTTTCACCACACGATCAACCAGACATAAGCTAAAGGTTAAATGAGGACATTTTTGGCAAACCCATAACTACAAATAAATATAAGGAGAACAATATCATCACAGCAATGGTTGGCCACTCAAAATATGCCAACATTGGTACCCATCACCCTATAATTTTGTAAATTTTTCAAATGTAGCGGTGAAATTTTGCCTGCAGGTTGGGCTGGGTGTCAGTACTACAGAAATATTATTATGACACTCCTAACACAATGACAAATGCATCATTTTCCCGCCTATCCGAAAAATTCATTTTGTCAACCTTTAACGTGAAAGAGCCCAAATCCTACTATAAATTACTTTATTAAACATATACACTTACTGGTATATTATACATATGTGCCTTTATCTGACCATGATACCTTTAAATTAAAACTTGGGCAACATGTGCTAGCTTGCTGCTATAAATAAGAGGGACTCTATATACATGGATGGTATATTACGCTGCAAGGAGGAGAATATGAACATCCGTGGGTTTGAGCATCTGCCGTAGAAATTGCCATGGTTTGCCGATTTTCATGACATCGCGCGAACGTTCATAAATTTGTGAATTGTGATCACTGATTAATACTCACAATTCTATTCACTCACGGAAATGTTACGAAAATCAAATTGACACGAAAAAATATTGTCAATTTGTCATGCTCTTAATTCTTTTCAAAAGCAGTGCGATGGCATCTGTGTAAATCATCAAAGAGATGTGTGAATATCACTTAATTGTGTAGGTCATTTTGTTGCCTAATTTAGCTGTTGTCACGAATGTAGTAAATCCGTGGACCGTGTGCATATATACATGTATATTGTTCAGTTAAAAACTTGAATTTAATACTGCAAATTACCGGGAATATCTGCTCTGGTCTTATGATTTAATAGCAATACCGATTACCGTACCGTTACCGAGGTAAATCGACGAAAATTTACCGATACCGAGATTGAAATTTCAATACCGCCCATCTCTAAAGTTTCTAAACGCTATTCATAATATTTGTCATGATTTAATTTAGGCATGATCATTTATTATCTTCCACTTTGCAGGCTGATGTCAATGTTTCACTTAGAAGACCAGAGGACCCTGCAAAGTTGAAAGTCAAGAAATTAGGGCTCAAAAGAGTTCCAAAGAAAAAAATAGATTTGAACAGATCTCTCCTCCAGAATTCACTAAATAAATCAAGAACTCTTAGGAGCTTGGCCAACTCAGCCACTCCAAGTAAGACTTCATTAACCCTTAAGTTGCCTTAACCCTTTCATGGCGGGAGCTGTGCAGCCTGTGCTGGTGCAGCATTAAATATCCTGTGCCTGTGCATTATCGTATATATATGCGAGTCTCCCATAGGGAGCCTCGCACATATAAGAGAAACTCGCATATATAACAGAATGCATTGGCACAGGGTTTTTGCAAAATTTCTGGAAATCCAGTCATGGAAGGGTTAAAGACTTACCGGTACATGTATATTATGTGCTTATTTCACTACTTCGAACTGATATTTTACAACTCATGTATGCAGCCACTAAACCCATTTGAAGAATGTATCATTAGACTATTATTGTCAAAAAATTCAACAACAATGGAATGAATGGATGTACCTTCCGTAAAACACAACATCTGAACCGGTATGCAAACATGTTAACAAACAGTCTGCCACAAATTGCCAATAAACAATAAACGACAATGATTGCATCAACAAGAGTCACGATATTTGATTTATATGATAGAATGATGTGCGCTGGCAATTTTGATACAAAATTCATTAACCCTTTGAGTGCCAGGGGCCGATCTCATCGGCCCTAAACCTACAAAATAAGTCTGTTAAAGAATATAAGAATTAATTATTAAAATTGTAAAAAATTATAAAAAAAAAAAAAAAAAAAATTGTTAGGCCAATGCATTCTCTTATATATGCGAGGCGACCTATGGTCGACTCGCATATATAAGAGAATGCATTGGCACAGGGTATATGGGTTGCTACAAAAATCGACCTGGCACTCAAAGGGTTAAAACACCTAATACATATGACGCCGCAATTAGGGGCTAATTATGTGATAAAATGGGTTCTTACATCAGTTATCAGTTACTTAATGTATACAATTGAATGGTCTACTAATATTCATGTGGAGGGATGTTCAGTAAATATTAAATGAAGACAGGCAAATTAACAGATTTATATAAGTGCGGAACGATTCCTATTCATTGGTGGGAATTGTTCAGGTATAATAAGATGAACCAACGGCAATATATAGGTCATTTTTTGAACTTTATATCTGAACATTTCCAAAGGAAGATACGTGTTAATGAGTATTTAGTAAAGAAAATTTTAATCATTTTGTATCTCAATTCAACGGTACATCTGTTCATACCGTATCTTCCATCCCTATGTTTTATTATAGAAATAACTGTTTATGTGTTGAGGTTTAATCTTTGACATTTAATTGAGCATGAACCCCACTTCATAAATATAAAGCAAGCAATATACTGTGTGCACATGTATCCAGCTTCAAAATTTAACCCTTTACCCAACAAACCGGCCAAAAACGCCCAAATAAAGCTTCAACAGCCTAAAATATCTTCGGTCTGTCTCAATAACACCATACAAATATGGATATCATTGGAACCGGTTCATTGACCACATTGTGATGGTTACAGTTATGCCCTGTGCCAATGCATTCTCTTATATATGCGAGTCGACCATAGGTCGCCTCGCATATATAAGAGAATGCATTGGCCTAAAAAAAATATTTTTTAACACTTTTTACCATTTTTTCTTACACTCTTTAACAATTTTATAATTTTTTCTTACATTTTTTAACAATTTTTAACAATTTTTCTACATTCTTTGACAATTTTATCATTTTTAATATGTGTTAAGCCAATGCATTCTCTTATATATGCGAGGCGACCTATGGTCGACTCGCATATATAAGAGAATGCATTGGCACAGGGCCGTTCTGTTGGGTAAAGGGTTAAAGACTGGCTCCAGTGAGATGATGTTAATTTAATGCTTGTTTCTGATTGATTTTGTTTGATATAACATTCTATGATTTCTTTACTTCCACAGGTACAAATTCTTTTGTAAAATGGTCCTTGAAATCAAACAACAGAGCCCTGGCTCTGAGTCTCGATCAGGTGAAGCGAGCACTAGCGTCTGCGAACGAGACAAATCTGAGACTCAGCAAAGAGAACCTGCAATTGAAGCAAATGCTGCAGTCAGGACAGAACCACAATTTCCAGTTCGATGATACGGACATTGAAACAATCATCAATGAAAGACTTGAGGTACAGCTAATATTACCTTTACAATTACATGTACACCTACAGTAATGCCCTAAATAATCAACTCTTTAACCACAGCAGAATTATGGGTAATTTTTCAGGATTTAGTCGGAAATATGGCTTGTTGCCATTCATCGGAAAGCTCTCACTGAGAGCTTTCCAATGAATGGCAACAAGCCATATTTCCGACTAAATCCTGAAAAATTACCCATAATTCTGCTGTGGTTAATGAGTCGATTATTTAGAGCATTACTGTAATATTACTGTCACAATTTCATGTACACCACTGAATAGTGGTTCGCTCTGGGAATGTTTGAACAGATAAATAAGGCCAAAAAAAAAAGATGCTATGTTTCCGTACATCGACCGACCCTAAAAATAACCCGCCGACCCTAATCTTTTTATTGATATTTTTTTTAATGTTTTTACCACTAATGCTCATAAATATTGATGATCATTAGTGTGCAAAACACATGGTTTCTAACATATGCCTGTGAAAAGTGACCATGAAGTGACAGTTGTCTCAAAAGCCCCAGGTGTGTGATGGGTTGTGGATTGATTGCAATTTTAATTTCATGAGAGTGGATCTGCTTTACCTGGATGCCTTGTTTGGGACTTGTGGAACATACTCATGGGTTCCAAATAAACATGCACGCATTTATTATTTTCATGGAAAATTTCCCCCCTGCACAGTGCTTATTTGAGTCTGCAAATTTATTAATTTTGATGCTATGAAAATTGAAATCATCACAAACTCAAGATTTCTATATGATTCTGATACCAAATTGATGAGCTTATAATTTTATGCATGTACATATTCAAATATATGGCATACATGTGAACATTTAAATATTGAATAAAACACTACATGACACATACTATGTTGATTCATATGCTTGACCTACTAGTACATGTACTATAAATTTTTTAACTATAGTTGATGTTTTGCTCAGAGTTTCCACTGTGCTATTATTTGGGTCTGCACTGTTATTAACTTTCAATGGAATTTCCCCCCTGCACTATTATTTGGGCCTGCACTTTTATTTGGAGCCCGAGAGTACCGGTAGGAGCACTATCAACAGACATGGTGTGTGTATCTGTATATATACATGTATAGAGGTTATCACCACATATGTTAGGGGTACAGCTACTGTTTCCAAAAACCAGGCATGCTAGGTTGGGTGTACTGGCTACATGTACCTCCAGACAATGGGATGTAGTCGTCACAATATAAGTACGGTATAATTGTGGTATTATGGGTAAAATTCTTATAAACGTTAGTGACATCAATTTCGTACCAAGTTTATAGCCAAATGTATGAAAATGTGGTATGTGAATAATAAATAACATATGGCATTTTATGTCACTTCGGTCGAAGTAATTCAATATTTCAGCAGCTGGATAAAAAATATCAAAATAAAATAAAAAATAAAAAATTTCCCTACCTACCTACCCTAATTTTTTCACTCCGTTATCGGAAACATACAATCTTTTTTTTTTTGCCTAATTGTGTGTTCAACAAACAACTTTACTAGTACTTATGCTGTTTGTTAAAGGGGTACTGTACACTAAATCCAACCGTTTATGGGACCATCTCCTTTCATACTCAACAGAATATATGTGACAAATGAATGAATTAGAGCCATGGATAAGGCCCCAAGCTAGGAGGCGACTCGGGCGAAGTTCTCGCCTTCCCGCTGGCGACTTCGCCCTCGGACGTCCGCGAGGCGAAAACGAAGACGCCTTCCAAATTTGACCAAACTGAGATTTACCGGTGGTAATTTGACTTGTTTTGTCAAAAAATATATTAAAATATATCTCATAATGTTGTTGTCCTATCTCTCGGAACCATTTGGCAAAACATTTCCTTAAAATATCCCCTTCTGATAACAAATGTTGTTCACATTTAACCCAGACACGATCTATTTGAAGTCACCTATATTCGCCGGGATTATCGGGGGATTTTATATCTAACCATCGAAAATCATTATCGCTAGTATCAGAAATAATTAGACCATTCGAGTTCCATGAGTTTATAAATTAGTACAGGACTGCCGTCCCGCTTTCAGATATAAAACAATTACCGACATTATCAGGTTATGTGCTAAGCGCTGCGCCCACTTGTTAAGTTTATTGTTTTAATCGGATTATATCATTAACGTTTGCATTAATTAAGGGAGGCCATTAATTAATAAAAGCTTTAGAAATAAAACTAAAAGCTTTTGTAACTCCTTTGTTAGTTAATCCTTATTGTTTATTTTAGCCAGGCCTTAAAATTCCCCCCAACTCACGGCGTTTACCGATGTCCCCAAATTATAGAAATGTCCCCAAATTAGGAGGCAAATTTCACCGCAAAATCAAAGAAATTTTGCCGCAAAAAAAAAAAAAATTCTTAAAATATGCTGTCGGAGCAACGCACCATCAACAATGTGTGAAACCGAAAGCAGAAGTAAAATTTTTACTCTTTCTGGACTTCTGACCTATGACCTCTTGACCCGACGAGGTTTTCAGATTGTACTTCTTTGTGTTTCCCCTCGCGACTTGGTGGAGCACAGATATAAAGTTGAATAAAGAATACACGGAACGGATCGTGCAGGTTTCTGAACCGAAAGTAAAATATAGGTCGCAAACTGCACGATTCGGCTGGTACCGTAACCAGCAATTACACATAATTGTTTTGCTGAGCGATGGGCGATCGAAGCGCATAACGTGCCTGCACTGCAGCACGTGGCGTGAGCTCTACACTCGACATAACACTGGTTGTTGCTATCGTACACTTGACACAGTCACGTGTGCGACCGTGTGTCTTTTAACCGCGATAATTCCTTTGATGTCCCGTTTTTAATATTGCGTGTCACAAGTCATTGTATCCACTGTTACTTGCGCTGCGTACACGTACATGATTTTAGTATTTAGAACATAGTAGGTTTTTTTTAAAACCTAGAATAACACACGAAGTGTTTAAACTAAACCCGTAAACATTGACCTTTGTACCGGTATATGGTAATCAAATTCCGAATAGTAATTCAAGAGGAAAAACTCTATCTTAAAGTCCAAAGATCGAGATTGGTTCCATATCATGTCCCTTCATTAACTCTTATATAAATAGTTTAAAAACCGCCCGTTTCGAAATTTCGAAATGAGTGCACGCGGTAGGCCCATAACTACGGGTAAATCTCACAACAAAGAGAGTATAACATACACTTCTAAAAGAAAAAAAGCAAGATGATGATGGTAGTCAAAAAATAATTTCATTTTTTAAAGTGGCACAACATGTTGAAAATGAAAGTCAACTTGGAACCAGCTGCAATGCTGACGTTCTCACTGAACCAGAAGTAGTCCCAGAGGACTTGGACCAAAGGTTCCTTCTACTCCATCTGCTTCTACTACCTCTTCTGACTCAGAAAAAACATCACAGGTTCCTTCCACTTCTGAAACTAAGACTTCTTCTGTTGGCCTGAGACAGCGAGATATTAAAGCTATATTGGAACAATACCCTACATTTGTCTATTCCAAGGATGGGTTTTTATGTCTTATTTGTTCAAAATATTGTACAGCCGCAGACAGAAATCATCCGCAGAATGCTGCTTTCACTTTAACAGGATCAGACCTTGGATGCCACCCTAAAGCGAGACTTGAAGACCACCTAAAGTCAGCTATTCACAAACGTTGCAAAGAAAATGAAACCACTGCTCTTCGGTTAATCCATCAAGGGGGTTTGGCTGGTGTTTTTGACATATCACATATTGACGTTGTCACAAACAATCGTCAGTATTTATCACACCTAATAAAAACACTGGACTATCTTGTACACCATTACATTGCAAAATCCCAAATTGCAGACTTTGTAAAGTTTCTTGTTGACTTACAAGAACCAATCACAACAGATTTCTTCTCCAGAAATAAAGGATATGGGCAGTACATTTCTGGTCCTTCAGTCGTAGAACTATTGACTGCCTATAATAAATTCTGCATTCACAAAACACGTGAATCAATGGAGCGTGGAAAACATTTTACTTTCTATTGTGATGATTCAGAAGCATATAATGATCATGACGAGATGATCAGCTTTCTGTCATGGGTTGACCCAAGCAAGATATTAGGAACGTTTGTACCCCATGTTTTCCTTAACATTAAATCTGTTACTAATCATGATAGTGATGACCATGTCATTGATGCAAATTCTTACTTTGATGCACCCAGTCTTTATGCTGCAATGAAGGAGGTTATTGCCGGTGAGGAGTTTGCAATGGAGAACATACGCTTCATGTGTTTTGACGGTACAATTACAATGTCTGGAAAAACAGGTGGTGTTCAGGCATTGTGGCGCAATGATTTTCCAAAAGCCATCTACATCAATTGCCGTAACCACCGTTTAGCTTTAGTTTTTGTTCATTTGAAAAAAGCATATCCATTAATGAGCAGCTACGATGAACTTCTATATGACATATATGAAGCTATCGACGCAAGTAAGGTTGCTAAAACAGTTTTCAACCAAATTCAATCTATAAATGGAGAGAAAACATTTCAAATGTTGAGGGCATGTTTGACGCGGTGGTTGTCACATTTCAAAGCTTCGAAGAGAGTTTGCGACAGGTATGAAGATTTATTGGTAACATTTGCAAATATGTTTCAAAGGAAAGGCGACACCAAGTATCTCGGCATTAACCAGCGTCTGACTGATCCGGAAAATGTGTGTACTCTTTTATTGATGACGGACATCCTACATCACACAAACATTCTCTCCACTATGTTACAGGCTACGACTGCCAACATCCCACAAGTTGTTGAGTATGTGAATGTGTTGAATGGTTATTTGAAGGGTCTACCAAATATGTCTCAGGGTTATTATTCTAAAGTGGATACCTACATCCAAAAATCTAAATCATACCGCTCTGAGAGCTCAGGTTATGTTCGCAGAACCAGAAGTGGAGTGAGGGTAGTAGAATTTGACAGAGTAAAATATGAGACTGACTTCGTCTTACCATTTTGTCAATCACTGATCAATGAGCTCAATGCTGCATTCTATGATGATCAAAGTACCATTGTCACTAGTTTGTTGGAATTATTCATCAAACCGATAAATCATGCTCATGAACTTGACAACGAACTGATAGAGATGCACCTGAGCAGACTTCTTGAGTTTTATGACTTACAGCCTAAGACTGATGGTGTAAGCGGCACTGACTGTGAGGCTGAGCAAATTATTTTTCTTGGTGAATTAGTAAAGGAATACAATATGTTATACACTCATATCCAACTTATGAAACAAAAATGGGATTGTGAGAAGAAGGAGCAAATAAAAAATTTGCAGAAAAGATTAGACTTTAAGACAGCAGAGTCCCTTAAGAAATATGTGCCAGTATGAAATGAATAAAATAGAGGAAAAGATTGACATGCTAAAAAAAAAACTTACTACACCAGCAGATGTACTCGAAGTACTGTGTGAGGATAATTTGGCTGAAACGGCTTACATGAACATGAGCTTTTTCCTTAATACATGTTGTATTCTACCTATCTCTAATGCCATTTCCGAGAGAGGTTTCAGCCAAATGCAATTGTTACTGGGAAAACATCAGGGATCGACAAAAGATGAGACTCTTGATAAACTGATTAGAATACGCATGTTTCCACTCCCTTTGGACAACACATCCATCAATGAAATTATAAATATATTTGACAAGGACTTCAACAAAAACAGACATATTAAGTTACATTAGTTACAGTGAAATATTAAAGGGTAATGAAGTCATTATGAACACTAAATTTGGGCATTTTAATTTGTATGATTTATCATTATGGGACGATCTCATATTATATCCAACAGAATGTATGCAACATATGGATAAATTTGTGCCATGGATGATTGCAAAATACACTCATACAGGTGCTCTTTGAAAAAATGTATTAAAAACAACAAGATAATTTTAATGAAAATGAGTTATTCTTAAAGCACATGAGTGTATATGGCACTCATTCATTGCTCAATTTATTCATTTGTTGGCTGTATAAATCTTGTTGGGTATAATATGAAATGGTCCCATAAAATAAATGGCAATATTTAGTGTCCAGTACCCCTTTAAAACATCAGTTTTGCCTAGTTTAGTAGTTACAGTAGTTACTAGTTATTAGTTCAAAATAAAGGAAATACTGATTATGTTGCTCAACACATGCAGTGTTTATGATCAACTTGATCTAATTAATTGTGTAATGACTTTTAGATAAGATATACAGTAAGTTTTGGCAACTGTAACTTAATATAATATTTCTGTTTGTTGATGAGCCTATTTGAACTTTCTGGATTTAAATTTTCATTAAATATTTTCACCCTTTTTATGACCTGTTTGTGTGTGTATATATATACCATTACTATATTGCTTCATTTGACCACAACATATCAACTTTCTAACTTTTTTCAGGTTCACATTAAATTAAATTTTAATTGGCAATACCCATGATCAGTATGTTGGTGGACTGCTTGGAGAAATTTCAAGCACCATACATCTATAAAATGGCTTTCTTGATGTCAAATGATCCAATATTCCCAAGTGGTCAATAAATATCAGATTGTAACTTACAAAACTTGAAAATATAAGGGTAATATAACTTGCTGAATGCTTCAGAACCAACCAGATAGACCCCATTTTAGGCTTACTTTTCAAAAAAATTCTCCCGGGGGGGAACCCCCGGACCCCCTATGATCAGATGGGGCTACCCCCCCCCCTCCCGAACCCACCCCCGCGGTTTCCCTAAATGTCCCCAAATTAGGCTAATCTAAAGGCCTGTTTTAGCGGACACCCACATTACAGTAGTGACCAAATTAAACTTACAAAGTGAGACTGAAAGTTACATGCATTATGATTGAGACTACAAACGTATCTTCCAAGTTCTAGTCTAGGAAATAATACTACAAACAATATTGTATTACAATACTGCTTCCTTTAAGTTAAAAATTTAACTACTAGTGTAACTTGCTAATTGTCTTGCTTAAATGATATTTACACAAAACATTTCCAAAAATTTCAAATTTATAATAACAAATAGGCTAATTTCCTTCAGATAAAGTAAAAAAAATTTAGTTTAATTTTATCTTTTTATTGATGTTATAAATAAAGCGATATTTGAAAATGAATAAGTGGTTCTTATGTTTTTCTTAAGTCTCCCCCTCTTCTCCCTATTTTGGGCTGAAGTCTCCCTAAAATCTCCAGAGGGAGAAGTCACTTCTCCATGTTTTCAACCCCTAGCTTGGGCCCTGCCATGGATTTGTGCTCAATTAATGATGCAAACAGCATGTTAATTATAACGAAAATGAATTTATGACTCCAGCCTTTTATTCATTTTCATTATAATTACATGCATCGTTCATAGAGCACATGAATGTATTTTGCACTAATCCATGGCTCAAATTCATTCAAATCTGTTGCATATATTCTGTTGAGTATATAATAGGAGATGGTCCCATAAATGGTCAGATTTAGTGTACAGTACCCCTTCAAACTTATTATCTGAACATTCCCAATAAAGAAATGAATGGAAAATTTATTATTCTGCACTTACCAAAACAACACACCTCTAATACACTAGGCTTGCCACGATTATTCGATTAATCGACTAACCTTTGACAGATGCGGTAGTCGTCCAAGGGGGTGGTTGGCTATGGTTGTGTATGTAAGCAGTAAAAAACTAATATGCACAAATGCCATGCCTGGAGGTAAAAGTTAACAGTGTTGTCTGTTGAGTGTATGTAGCAAAAGTTACCACCGACACCCTGTTCTCTCGTCACTTATGATGCTTCTTAATTTGTCATTGTTGTCACAGCCGACGTTTGGCGGTCATCTTTAAAGAATTCGATGTGCGACATACCGGTATTCTCACAGCCGTGGCGGGCCAGCGGCTTCCTTTGATGTCGTGTTAAGGCATTATCATTGTTTATAAATTATTTTTAACTGTGAATTTATATTCCTATGGATCGGTAATTAGCGATCATTATAGCCAAAATGGACGACGTGCATCGGACTGCATCTATGTTTCATTTTTCAAATTTCATACATGTACTGTAAAAAGGTCACCATTATTCAGTCACAAAGTTTGCGAGACATGAATTGTTCAAAGTTATTAGACAGTTAATCAGTAACAAGTTTGTGTCATCACATATTAATGCTACATACATTACAATCTCTAAAATGGTCCGTTTTCAATAAGTATGCAACAATTCCACAAGCCACAAGGCACCGCGATGCATGTTAACGGGGAACATTGAATGACTGGACAGATATTATACAAATATTTCGTCCGTGGGGATAGCGACAAGGAGGCCATTTATCGGCTGCGAAACTTTGAGTTTAGGTGGCCAATGACGGGCGGGGGCCTCAGAATGACAAGCCTGGTTTGTTCAGACTGGATGCAATTTCGCATTTATCACTTGTTTACCTGGGTGTACCTGCATATATGACCGATTAATCGACTAACCATCGATTATAACGGTCGATTAGTCGATTATGAAAACTCATAGTCGTGCAACCCTATAATACACAATTCTGGACTCTAGTGTCTATATTAGGGATCTGCGAATCGAGGATTTTGCATTGAATCGAATCTCTAAAGCGAATCTCCTTCGTGATATCAACATCGAATCGAATCAGCAAGTGATTGACATTGTTTACCAGTGTTTATTTCGGTGTCTCATGACAAAAAACTGCAAAATTCACTAGATACTATATATAACAATGTTCATTGGAACATCATGACATCGGCAAGTCACTCTCAGTCTCATGGAGGGTTTGGGATATGTTGCATTGAATTTCTATCTAGCTGTGTCATGTTCAATCAACGTATCACAAACCCCATGGAATGCAAGTCACTTGTCTACATTTTTTAATAAAGATATAAATATTTGACACACTTGGACATGGGTACATCGTTCAGCTATATAATAGTTGTAGTCCGATACCAATGGTAGTTATCTGTTAAACTTTTCTCCCCACAATAGATGAAACACCGACATAACATATTAACGGTGTCAGACCGATTTTCCGAAGACCTATTACTACGAAGGCCCACAACTCCGAAGACCCGATTCTCCGACGGCCCATAACTCCGAAGATCCGATTCTCCGACGGCCCATAACTCCGAAGATCCGATTCTCCGACGGCCCATAACTCCGAAGATCCGATTCTCTGAAAGCCCATAACATCGAAGGGCCGATATTCCGAAGACCTATAACTCCGAAGGGCCGATTCTCCGAAGATCTATAACTCCGAAGGCCCGATTCTCCGACGGCCCATAACTCCGAAGGTCTGATTCTCCGAAGATTTTGTTTTATCGGGGTATTATCGTTTACTAAATAGTGTACAGTCCAGTGGCGAAGTGGAAAATTAAGGCTTGTTGCACACTACTGATGGTGTATATATCACCTTATTATAATACATAGTTAACGTTTCCAATATATGAGGGGCCCTTCCCCCCTTTTCGTACGCCGGATTCCACCCATTTTGGACCCGCACGCCGGATTCCAGTGTCAATTTGAAGCTGGACGCCGGATTCCATGGTAAATTTGAAGCTGGATTCCGGATTCAAGGGGGGGGGGGGATATATTATCTACATGTACATGTTCCATACAAAATATAACCATACGCGCATTCCATACTTATCAATACACTCTAAGAATTGTGAAATTCCAAACGGTATTAGACCACCATTTTACCCCCAAAAGTCACTCGTAGAACCATTTGATTCTTCACATGCCGCATGTTACACATGGGCCCCATTGACTTCGCCACTGGACTGTACACTATTTAATAAGCGATAAAACATGATCTTCGGAGAATCGGACCTTCGGAGAATCGGCCCTTCGGAGTTATAGACCTTCGGAGTTATGGGCGTTCGGAGTTATAGGCCTTTGGAGTTATGGGCTTTCGGAGTTATAGGCCTTCGGAGTTATGGGCTTTCGGAGTTATGGGACTTCGGAGTTATGGGCTTTCGGAGAATCGGGGCATCGGAGAATCTGACCTTCGGAGAATCGGACCTTCGGAATTATGGGTCTTCGGAAAAACGCTATGTAACCATATTAACAGTAGTTGTCTTCATGGAGGGGGTCCCAGAAAACAGGCATAAATTACAAGTGTTAAATGTTATCAATGGATCAAAACTTGGCTCAATGCGCTTGATTTCCTGGGAAACAGAAACCGAAAGTAGAAAATTTCCAGGAATTCTGATGGCAGTGTATCACATAACTGGTCGCACATAATGACGTCCATTTAAGAACGTAATAGACCGATTGTTCTAAGGTTTCTGATAATTCCAATCGATATTTTCGCGCATAACGGCGGTTGACATTGAATTTTATTCATACATGTATAATCTGAATTGGATATCTGAAGTTCTAAAAAGGTAATCAATTGAGTTCAGCATCTAGCAATCACGCACTGTGGAGTGTGTAGTCACTGTACACAATTTATATAGTGTCGAAACAGATTACAAATATATGTGGCGATTGATCACCGTCAAAGGTCATAAATTGCATAATAGTGATAATACACATCTATTCTGAACGGCATACATTCAAAATTACCTACGTTGGCTAACTTGGCAACCTTGTGCTTCAATTTTTGTGATTTCAGGTTATTTGGCATGTGTTATCTAGACGGAAAAAAAAAAACGAGACAACACCAAAGTAACACCGATTCGAATATATCCGAATCAGCGGAACGATTCGGTGTCGATCTCGAATCGGGTGGCCGATATCGACATCGAATCGAATCTCGAATATTCTTTGTTCCCTAGTCTATATATATATGCAACCAACATTTCAATGCATCTCTGGACTATACTGTCGGATGCTAAACAACAAACAAAGCGAAATTATAGCAAGCATGTTCAGTCCTCCTCACGAAGAATTCCTCGCGGGAGCAATAAATTACTCCTGCATAACAGGTTACAGGAGCAATTGCTCCCGCAATTACAAATGAGTAAATGTTCATCTTATTGGTAAATTGAATAGTTATTACTGTATTATATATTAAAATTTTAATTTACAATGTACATGTTATTGTTTCTACTTTGTGTTGACTATAATTATTATTCTCTGGGGTCTTATTACAATGAATGCCAAGTCAATTAGGGTGGACCCATGAAATTTTATTAATAAATAACTCAATTAAAATAAACCTATGAAGACAATACTAGTACCAGTTGTTGTACTATTTTCGGCATCAAGTTGCTCGAATTACACAGCACTCAGGTGGCTTTTTGTGTTTAAGTGCCGCTACAGAGTCCATTTGGAAATAAAAGGCAAACTGGCTGCCATTTCGTCCAACTGCTTAAATTAAGGCTAAGTTTTTTTTCCGAACGCGGTCAGAATGCTTGGCGCATGCTTTACAATAAGTTTTTATGATATTGTTTTGCCATCCCTGTACTGATTCTCATAACCAAAAGATATTTTAAATGTCCATAATAGGAATGTTGACAGGAAAACCATGATTATTTATTTTATTTTCAAAATGTGGGTGCGTTCGATATGGTTTTCCGAGGTTCCGGTGAGAATATATTCCGGCCAGAAATTCACACTAAAACGCCGGTTTCCACTATGAAAAAAGACAGGAGCGATACATCACGCCAGGGAAATTGAAAATCCGGGCGCTGCCGGGCGCAAGCACAATAGCGCCCACTTCCTGAGGAGGACTGATGTTGTTCGTTATATGACACATTTCATAACCAGTTGATGTTAATATTATTCATATTTTACTGCAGGCCAAGATGAAGGAACTTGAGAAACCAAGAAAGCTTCTACAGGATGCAGAGAAATGTCTTCGTGATTTGATGGCGAGCTCAACGAATATCTCAAAGCAAACTTCTGTATTGAGTGTCTGTGAGTTTGATTTATCAAGGCCGGGAACCTACGACATAATTTGCTCGAAAATGGTGACAAGATGTCTCAATTCGAATTTAGTATTCATCGTAATTTTCATCTACTGTTCGTATAATGTATAGGATGCGGGAATGAATGCCCTATTTTCAATGTGCCAGTAATTTTTTCACAGAATGTATGGTCGGAAAAACATTATTTTATGGATAATGAAAGTCAAAGCTGTATTCGTCTATATACATGTATCCCCTGAATAGATTGGAAATATCCCATTTCGATATATTGGTTCCTCATTTTCGTTTATTAGTACATGATAAATATTCTGGAGTCCGGACAAGGCAAGCTGCTATAATTAACCTTATCGAGTTGTTGCGTGTAATCTCGGCCGTGACGAGAACGAGATTGACCAAATGTTACAAATGGCAAACTTGTGTAATAAATGTTTGTCTTTACATGTACCGTACATGTATTTTCTCAAACCACTGGATGAGATGAGGGTTGTGGGTATAGTCTGTGTCGAGGATCAAATCGGCGGTCCGTTTATCGGAGTCTGCCAGTATAGCGGAAACCCTGATCAATCGGTTACTGGTTATTTTTGTTATCAGGACAGATAGGCCCATATACATGTGTACATTTGCCTTATTTTTGCTGATTGCAGGTGTGCATGTAAATATATCGCTATAGTATTAGAAACAGTTGTAGTTCACAATCTAAAAAATGAATTATATACCAGAGAATGTTATTTTCTCTCAAAAATACTGTCCACACTCAGTTTCTCCAATGCCTTATGGGAACACACTTCCGATCGACTCTTGATTATACAACGGTGGCTACCCGATTCATTTGGAGATTTAATTTGATATTAAAATTGGCTTCCCGATTCAATATCATATTTCGAATCTTCAGAAAAGCGGCAGTTTGCAGGGCCCTAATCTGGTCAAAGTTTTGGAAAAGTCATGTAATTGTTTTCTCAGATTTGTGTACAAACCCTGTCAGACTGTGGCATGACTTAATTTCAAACTGATGTACGGTATATGATCAGCATATCAGTTAATATAAGTACGGGATGCTTAGTGGTCGGATATGGTGTCATGTGAGCCGAAGTGAGATCAATATTAGGCGAGGCTATAGCCCGAGCCTAATATTGATCTCGCTGAGCATTTATTATAAATGTCAGTGGACAAAATCCAGCATATCCCTTTAATTAATCATCGCTGTAATTTATTGTAATTTGGTAAGGTAAATGTGTCGTCTACCATTAACTTATGTAACGTCACAGTGGCGCGTCATGGGCGTTGAACGTCAACGCATTGAGTCAATGGCTAATTACCAGAAGTAGGACAACTTGTTGAGTTTGATAGTTAATTTATGAGTCTTTAGAATTCCTCAAATATATCGCATGCTGGTTTTGGTACATGGTACTAATTCTTTAAATTCGCAGAAAATGATTTCCGACAGATATCCCCTTTCTTGGTGCCCAAAAATACACCAAAAATATTCCCAAGGCTACAGAGTTTCTTGAAACAAGATGGTGGATAAGCACCTACATGTAATATGGATTTCATGTGGGGTCACTGACCTAATATGGGTTCATATACTGTCACTATTTATCGACGCTGATTGGCTAATCGCAAGAGCTGACATAATAAATGAATATACATGTACAATTGTATCTATTTCAGGCAAGAATATGGGAGCACCTCAGAGAGTACTGATTACTGACTACAACAAATCAGAAACCACTAGTCTATCCAGTGCACAGAAGTCACCTGGAGCCATGCTGATAGAAAGCCATGCTGCCAAAATTGTTGATGCTCCAGTAGTTGATGCTATGGCAGAAATTAGAAACTCACCAACCAATGCTCCTGCCAACACAAGTCCTGTCGCAGTAACAGACAGCCCTTCTAAGAAGAAATCCACATCAAAGTCAGCCAGTGATGCTTCCGTAGCAAAACTTGATGAACCTCAAGACAGATGCAGAAATAGACGTGAAACATTTGTCCTGCCCAAAGCTAATCCACTTACCACAGAGCTAAGAAAATCAAAATCCCCGGTTAGAGACAAAATGATGTCTTCAATAGATGTGTTAGATTCTGACAAAAGGAAAACATTTTTCATTCGGAAGGAGGAGGGTATTCTTGATCAGAATTGTGACATCTTGATTGATGATTCTATAATGGACGTTGACCTAGATTCTAATGATCCATTGAATTGTGGGACTGTTGAAGATGACATGTTGGTCGAACCCGATCTAATAGAGATGAATTCCGTGCAGGAAAACACAATGTATCTCAATCAGGACATGGATTTGACGGAAGTTATAAAATTCGACATTCAGACATATCTTGCAAAACAAGCTTCAACAAAAAAGGCAAGTAATAAGGCGAAGAATTCAAACAGAAACCAGAAAAAACAAAAGGACGAAGTTAAGAGTCTAACAAATAAGGATTCTAAAAAGAAAGTTGACAGTGATACGGAAAAATGTACTGCAAATAATGCTGATGAGAAGGTAAAAAAGCAGAATGCTAAAAGCAAACAAGCTGAAGAGGTTTCTCTAAAGTCAAATAATGATGGTTCCATAGAGTTTGCTCTGCCGAGGCCAGGGAAAATTGTGTTCTCAGCATATCGAAAGGACGAGACAGGTAATCGGATGCGACCACCATCAAAGCTTCCAAAGAAAGTGGAGAAAGAATCTAAATTAAAGAGACTAGCTGCGATGAGTACAGCTCCAATTACATCCATATTTGATTTTCATGAACAAACACCAGATCTTTTGAAGAAAATTCAAAATAAACTGGTAAAAACTCCAGAAAAAAATGATGTGGTAAAATCTCAAAGTGATTCTGTTATCTCAAGAAGTCAGGCTGAGGTTCCTAAGAGAAACGATACCAAACCACGTGCAAAGTCTGATATAATTTCTGTTCCAAAATCTCAACAATTATATGCTAACAAACGCAACAGTCATCCAAAGGTTGCATCAGATATTTCATCACTCACAGACATACAACCTATGCCAGATGAAGCAACCAGACTCTCAGTGGAGTTAAACAACAATAAAGCAATACTATCTCTAACAAGAGTAGATGATGACAAGGTTGAGATAAAACGTAATCAGAGATCCAAGTCAAGGTCACGTAAACGCATCAATTCTGACATGGAGAAAGCAGCGGATAACATAGCTCAGGATAAAGTTGGTGGTTCCTCTATGTCTGATGCATTTCAGTCAGATCGCCGGTCACGGTCAAGAACCCGAAATAAAGTCTTGGAATCAGATGCTGATAATCAGATTGAAACAAATGAGGGAGGTATAGAAAAAATCAAGGCAAGTACTCAGGAGAAGTCGAGGAAGTCACATGACGCACAGAAACCAAAAGATGTTAAAAGAACCGATGATGGTTGTATTATTTATAATTTGCCCATGACGAAAGGTCAAGATGATGATGATGATGAAATGGATGATATGAGAAAGAAGGGAGGAAAACTTGAAAAAAATAACAATTCAACGGATAAAGCTGAGAGTAAGAGCAAAAGGTCAAGGTCATCAAATCGTAGGCGGATCATAGATTCGGATGATGAAACGGAAACTATAGAATGTGAAACAAAGAGAAAAAGTGTTCCAAGAAGATCTAGAGCAAAAAGTATCAAGAGTTGTATTGAATCGGACTCAGACTCAGAATATGACGATTTGAAAAAGATTGTCTCCAGGAAGAGTACGAGATCTGGTCGTAGAAAAACTGTGATCATCGATTCTGATGACGAGGAGGATAATTCAGCTGTCAAAGAGAAGGAGAAAATGGAAGTCGAGGACAATTCAAAGAGTGTTCAGGAAAAAGATGGACATCAACATGAAAGAGGTCGATCTAAATCTAGGTCTCAAGGACCCGTCCCGGGAAGCAAATGTGGTCTTGTAACAGATGACGAATCATTAGTTGGAAATGGATCGGAAGAAGTAATCAAATCGTCTGCCAGTAACTCATCTCAGAAAGACAATAGTATAAAAGCAAGCTCAAATAAAATGGAATCTCCAGACGGAATGAAATCTAGAACACGTTCAAAGTCACGTCCAAGGATTAAAGACTCTGAGGGCGATCAATCAGTTCAACGGCCGGAGGAACATGTGCAAGAAGGTAAGGCCAAAGAAAATTAACTCTTTCATGAAGGGAGCTGCACTAGTGCAGCATTAAATGTCCTGTGCCAGTGCATTCTTTTATATATACGAGTTATATATACGAGTCTCCCATAGGGAGCCTCGGATATATAAGAGAATGCATTGGCACAGGGTTTTCGCATAATTTCAAGAAGCTCCAGTCACACGTGGAAGGGTTAATTGTCTGGTTGAGGTTACAAGGCTTAACATTTTATTTTTATAACCCCCGCAACGAATTTAGGGGGGGTATACTGGAGTCAGCTTGTCCGTCAATTTCCGTGAAACTTGACACAGACATCAACCACCATGGGAATCTGTGCACCTGCGATTATGATTATTTTCGCAACATGTATACTTTTGTCCGAGCTTTTATTCCTACATTTTTTGGTCAATTTTTTAAAAACGTGGCACAGATATTTAGTACCATGGGAACCTGTGCACCTGCGATTATGACGTCTGTCCGACATTTTTTGTGTGGAGTTATTCCCCTTTTTCCACTTAGAATTTTTTTCGCAACATACATAATTTTGTCCAAGCTTTTATTCCTACATTTTTCGGTCAATAGGTTTAAGATTAGGGTTATGGTTGTACACCTGCAATGGGAACTGTTAATTTATTATTTTAACTAAATGTTTACTGACATGTGAAACATCTTAGTATTTTAAAAACGGGGGTATCCGTAGTCCCAACGGGACAGTCACACCTCTAGTTTAGTTTAATTTTTGCAAACTCTGATAGCTTTTCAACTTCAAGTCTTAATTTGATCTCAAAGATTGACTAGATTTATTTTGATTGTCATTATACAAAGGTCAATGAATACAATGCTTTGACTTGGAAATAGCCTATTCTAATACTTTGAATAGTGTTTTTTGTTTTTAATGAAAACTCTCCAAAATATTCTCTTCAAAACCAAGAAAACACTTCAAGTTTATAGGGTGATTGTAGGATGGGTAGGGAAATCCAAACCACAAATAATTTTTTCTTGGGTCTAAGGCTTTAAAAATATGTGTTTGCCAGTTGCCAGTCCTTCGATTTTGAAAAATAGAGGTGCACAGTTAATTGTGCGCCTGATATTCAGGTGCACTATATTTCCTTCATGTACATGTATGCCTATACGAAATAACCTTCACTATAAATTATAATGTGCAAGATCACAAGTCGAACTGTTTTTTGTACCCTACTTTTCAAACTGAGTTCTGTGATCAAATGGCAAGTACGTTATGTGTGTATCAGAATCCGCGTTCTTGATTTATTCCCGTATGACAGGTTATCTAGACTGTCTACTTTCGAACAGGTTCTTGGTGATTTGAACACCCTCGGAGAACATGCCAGCAACAGACCAAGAACATGTTCACAGGGTTGGATTCTGACTTCCCGAATTCTGTTGGTCTGATACTGGCCTGTACGAGTCCCAAACTCAGGTCACATCTTGGTGGTCAACTTTTCACAAACACAGAAGAAAAAAGATTTGTATAATGCTATACTTAATATTTTTCAGAGAGGTCATCTCGTCTGAGGTCGAAGTCAAGGCCAAGAAAAAATGCCATCAGTGACACCTGTAGTGAATCAAGTGTCAAGGACGGAGCATCAAGAGCACGGTCAAAGTCTCGAGCAAGGCAGAAGAATATTGACAATAACGCAGCTGAAAAGATTTCTTCTGAACAATCAAATCCAAGAGTGGATAAGCCTGTTGTTAATTCTGACGCAGATGTCAAGTCACGGGGGCGCTCAAAGTCTCGACCAAGACAGAAAAATACTGACGATAATGCAGCTGAAAAACGTTCTCGTGGTCGTCCAAAATCAAGGGTGAATAAACCTATTATTAGTTCTGAAGCAGATGGTGTCGAGGTCGAGGACATAGCATCAAGAGCACGGTCAAAGTCACGTCCAAGGATTAAAGATTCTGAGGGCGATCAATCTCAAAGAGGACGACCAGTTCAACGGCCGGAGGAACATGTGCAAGAAGGTAAGGCCAAAGAAAATTAACCCTTTCATGAAGGGAGCTGCACTGATGCAGCGTTATATGTACCGGTACTGTGCCAGTGCATTCTCTTATATATACGAGTCTCCCATAGGCCATAGGTAGCCTCACATCACATATATAAGACAATGCACTGGCTTACAAGGTGAAGGTAAATATTGTTAGGCCAATGTATTCTCTTATATATGCAAGGCTCCCTATTAAGAGAATGCATTGGCACAGGGTCTTTGCAAAATTTCAAGAAGCTTCAGTCACATGTGGAAGGGTTAATTGTCTGGTTGAGGTTACAAGGCTTAACATTTTATTTTTTGGTTTAATTTTTGCAAATTATGATAGCTTTTCAACTTCAAGTCTTAATTTGATCTCAAAGATTGACTAGATTTATTTTGATTGTCATTATACATTGGAAATAACCCATTTTGAAAGGCGTTTTTTTTTAATGAAAAATGCTTCAAAATATTCACTTCAAAACCGAGAAAAACACTTCAAGTTAGGGTGATTGTAGGATGGGTAGGGAAATCCAAACCACAAATAATTTTTTTTGGGTCTAAGGCTTTAAAAATATGTGTTTGCCAGTTGCCAGTCCTTCGATTTTTGAAAAATAGAGGTGCACAGTTAATTGTGCACCTGATATTCAGGTGCACTATATTTCCTTCATGTACATGTATGCCTATACGAAATAACCTTCACAATAAATTATAATGTGCAAGATCATAAGGCTAATTGTTTTTTGTACCCTACTTTTCAAACTGTGATCAAATGACAAGTACGTTATGTGTGTATCAGAATCCGCGTTCTTGATTTATTCCCGTATGACAGGTTATCTAGACTGTCTACTTTCGAACAGGTTCTTGGTGATTTGAACACCCTCGGAGAACATGCCAGCAACAGACCAAGAACATGTTCACAGGGTTGGATTCTGACTTCCCGAATTCTGTTGGTCTGATACTGGCCTGTACGAGTCCCAAACTCAGGTCACATCTTGGTGGTCAACTTTTCACAAACACAGAAGAAAAAAGATTTGTATAATGCTATACTTAATATTTTTCAGAGAGGTCATCTCGTCTGAGGTCGAAGTCAAGGCCAAGAAAAAATGCCATCAGTGACACCTGTAGTGAATCAAGTGTCAAGGACGGAGCATCAAGAGCACGGTCAAAGTCTCGAGCAAGGCAGAAGAATATTGACAATAACACAGCTGAAAAGATTTCTTCTGAACAATCAAATCCAAGAGTGGATAAGCCTGTTGTTAATTCTGACGCAGATGTCAAGTCACGGGGGCGCTCAAAGTCTCGACCAAGACAGAAAAATACTGACGATAATGCAGCTGAAAAACGTTCTCGTGGTCGTCCAAAATCAAGGGTGAATAAACCTATTATTAGTTCTGAAGCAGATGGTAAGTCACGCGCACGGTCTAAGTCTCGACCAAGGCAGAAGGATACAGATGATAAGGCAGCTGATATGAATTCTCGTGGACGATCAAAATCAAGGGTGGACATTCCTATAGTTAGTTCTGATGTTGATGATAAAAAGTCAAGAATGAGGTCGAAGTCCAGACCCAGGAAAGGTGATACTATTGGCACAGATCAGACTCGATCAAAATTTGAAAGTGAAAAAGATACACGGACTCAAACTGTTCTTAAAGACGTGAAAAATGTTTTTGATTATGATTATGACGTGACTATGCGACCACCCGAGATTAATCCTCCTAACAACAGCCTGACAAACTTTGATGATCTCCCATCTGCTGTTTTGAAAGAAAAGGGACATAACTTTAAAATAGATTCTGCAGGTTTTCTGGGACGATTCATGAACTCAAAACCAAGCATTAGCCCTGAGCTGCCACCAGATGATGATGATGATGTCCCTATCGTTGAGAAAAACACGCGCCATTCCTGTGTTGATGTGACGCCTTTGGGTGTGGACACTGCTGAGGTGAAGAAGGATTCCGTAACTCATGCTGCTGTTCTCGATGTCACATCTCAAAATGACAACAAGAAACGGAAAGTTGAATCGGAGGACAGTGATCATAAGGTAACATTCAACTATTTAACGTCAAGAATATTTTCCTTTCCACTTTAGTACTTCTAATCTGTACTATTTTTAACCCTTTCATGGCTGGAGATTCCTGAAATTTTGCAGAAACCCTGTGCCAAGGCATTCTCTTATATATGTGAGTCTCCCACAATATATATATTTAAGAATGCATTGGCCTAACAATATTTACCTTGACCTTTTTACGAGTAGCCAGTACATTCTCGTAAGAGAATGCACTAGCACAGGATCTATAATGCTGCACCAGCTCCTGTCATCAAAGGGTTAATGTGGGTCTCAGTTGGGGGAGGGTCCAACTTTCAACTGCATCCCCCCCCCCAACCCTTGAATCAGACTGGAAATTTCAATTTCACCCCAGCTCTCTTAATTAAGATTGTTGGCTTCGGCAATCCACTATGGCATTCCTTTGAAGTGGCCCAGTTTGCTTCAGAATTGCTGATTAGCGAAGCCAATTATGACTGCACACCCACCTTGGGTTGGACTCAAGGTACCGGTAGGAAAATATTTGACTTTTGGCAAAAAAACAGCAAATTTTATTCTAAATACTAGTTGGAAAATTAAACTACCGGTATGAGAAGTTATTTTTCATCTAAAAGTCTCAACAATTGTTGCGTGTATGAAGTTTCCAACCGTTGAAAATTTTGTCCAAAGCTAGTTGTGGGGGTGGAGTCTGAGCCTTGAGTAACACTATTCTTGGTGCTCAAAACGCACTGAAATCAATGTAGCTTGTTTTTTTCCAAACCAAGGAATCCTCTTCAACTACCGTATCAAATCATTTAGATCAAATTGGAATAATGATTTTGTCAGGATATCACATCAATTCACAGTTGAATGCGACATATTTATAATTTAAAGATGGTCTAATCACCTATTCATAAAAATTGCACTAACAACCACACCACTGTTATGACATATTATATATAGACAAAACAATATTCAAATTTCCACTCTTTTCATTAAAGACCCTGTGCCATAGGTTGCCTCGCATATATAAGAGAATGCACTGGCCAAACAATTTTTATCAATTTTGTTTACATTCTTTAACAATTTTTATCATTACAGGTATTTATTACATTCTTTAATAATTTATAATTTTTTTATTTTGTCTTAGGCGACACCAATTTTTAAGTCTGGTTTACGAACACCTCCTACAACTTTTTTTCCATTTCATGAAAAAAAATAAAACTTTTTTCTCCCAAATTTTTTTTACACGCGTACTGATTTTCATGTGCTGTCGCATCCGGTTCTGCCTATGATCATTTACAGATCCATATTTTCATGTATTTCATGACAAGAAATGTCTTGTTTGGTTCAGAATTTCATTAAAAAAAAAAAATTCACAATTTTTGTGAAATTTATGTCAAATTCCACGATTTACTTGATATAAATTAGGGGGGGGGGATATTTTTTATTTTTTATTTTTGCCCCTCCTGCATCTACTTTTTTTCTCCCCACATGTTCGTAAACCAGACTTAAAAATTGGTGTTGCCTTACATTTAAAAAAAATTATAAAAATAAAACAAAACTTTTTTCAGCCAATGCATTCTCTTATATATGCGAGGCAACCTATGCATTGGCACAGAATGGATATTTGAATAGGTTTTAACTGTTTGTAAGTTTACTTGACGTGTCATTCTTTGCTTGAACGCTGCCTGGTGGGGTGAATTGCCGTTTGCCGGACTAGTTGATATGTCAATTTCATGTTATATATTCTGGCGGGATGGGGTGTCATGTAATGTTCTCAGAAACGATTTTATAATGTAATCACAATGCTTGATGTTAAATCCATTCCATAATCCATTCCATAATCCATAATTTCTTATATTTGTTACATCTCACAGATTGTAATAGTTCATGGAATAAATACTGTTTATGAACACTTATTTGGGACATTTTACAGCTTGCGGAAAGCCGGAAACATTCGGAGCATAGCAGGGGGGGGGGGGCCACACTATATCTATCTGAGATAGTCTTAGTCCGTTCTAAAAATAATAACAAAAAATGTCCCTAATTATTGATTTTCGCATTATATAAGAAAATTTATATTAAATCAATATTAATGATGGACTTGTTCGAGTTTGTGAAACTGGTAAGTTAGGTACTCAGGCGCTATGCCAACATGGGGAATTTAGCATTCTACTAACATCGCCGAAAATTTCAAAGAAATCGACCGTACCACTCCGTAGAAAACATCCTCTGAACTACATGTATGGTCAATTGTAAATATTTACATCTTGATATGGGACACAACTATCGGCGATAAACTTACACAAATGATTTTGACATTGAGAGTCATTGCATTTAATTAATATATAAGAACGGAAACTTGTGTGTGTTGTCAATATGGATTAATATTCGTAGAAATAACAACTTTGAGCAAGATTATTCTCCATTTCTATTTTATCACACAACCGGAGTGTTTCACATCACTTTTATTGATAGAAGCTTTTCTTCGACTCATATTTATTATTTTATACCCCGGAAACTATATAAAATGTGTTTAGGAAGAGATAATCCATCTTTAAGAGATCACATCTCTGCCAATCTGTATTAACCCTTTCAGTGCCAGGTCAGATTTTTGTATCAACCCATATACCCTGTGCCAATGCATGCTCTTATATACATGTATGCGAGTCGACCATTGGTCGCCTCGCATATATATTAATAAGAGAATGCATTGGCCTAACAATTTTTCATCATTTGTTATTATTTTTTACAATTTTAATAATTTTTTCTTATATTCTTTAAGAGACTTATTTTGTAGGTTTAGTGCCAGGGAATCTTACGTTTTTCATGGGCATCAAAATTATTACTATTAATACTTGGTGATAGTTTTGAGTTATAACATGCCCCTAAGGTTTTAACCAGTTTGTTTTTAAATTCGCTATAGCATGCTTAAGCATACCCAAAACAAATTCAACCCAAAAACAACAACAAAATCTACAACAACAAAAATAAAAATTTTATTCAACTTTTTTTAGGGCCGATTTTACAGACCGTAAATTAGGGCCGATCGGCCCCTGGCGCTGAAAGGGTTAATCTTGCTCTGCTATTTAGATACCAGGTACATTATAACACAAGATACAGTTGGATTAGAGGTGGTTCATCTGTTTTCATTTATAAAATCAACTTGGGTCTTGGAAACTGTAGTGGGTTAGCTATTAGTATTATATAAATATGCGAAAGCTCTTTTATATTATTTGTGGATCACTGTCAATGCCAACGGGTCCCTGTCTATCATTAAAATTAACCATACCTGCTCAATAGAAATTGACTCGCTGCACAATCATTAGAAACGCATGTATGGAATTATCGGTATGGACACATGTTGTTACTAGACTACTAGTATGAACTAACTCCTGGAAATATGAATTTGATTGCAATGTATTTGAATATGATGATTCAGACTCGGATTTCTGTCATAATTTTCAGGAGGAAAATGCTGTTGAGAAGTTAAAACAGAAAATTCAGTCAATGAAAAAATCAATTGGTCGTATTGCTCTAACCGGAAAGGAGAATGATGATTTTGGAAGGTATGTAAAATGGGTAAAAGCAACTATCTATGCAACTAATTATAAGTGATATATTTATCAATTTTGTGAAAGAAGCTGTTTGCAAGTACACAATATATTTTTGTTGCTTATATAATACTCAGCAACTATTCAGCCTATTAATCTGAATTCTAGGTCCAAAAGCCGTCCAACGATGTGTTTTGATGTTATGACATGATTGACATCACATATTTGTCATGATTTTGGTACAGAAAAAAATACTACCCGCTTGTTACTGGGTTACAAACCTTTTGTGTTTTTACTGAACTCCGCCATGGATTATTGAGTTTCTCCCAACAATGGCTTGGTCGGATTAACGACGTGTGCTGTCCAGTCAAATGCAGTTCAAATCTCGTGCCAATTTATGACCCTTGGGCGAGGTCACTTGTACTGTGCTCGTTTTGTCATACTTAGACAAAAAACTGGTTTGTTGAGTAAGGGTAAGGCACTCTAGTGAAGCGCCTGTAAAATGGCAGCAGGCATAACACTTGGCATTACTCAACAGCTGGGGTAATAATTTGAAGCTCTTAGGATCCACTATGTTAGAGTTAGCGCTATATAGGCACCATTATTATTATTATATGATGATGCTTCAATTATTGCTATTTCTTCTTTACCACAACAGAAAAGTCTCCCATAGGGAGCCTTGCATATACATGTATACGAGAGATGCATTAACTTAACAATATTTACCTTCACCTTAAAAGCCAGTGCATTATCTATATATATATTTTGAAGACCTCTGTATGTCTGTCATTTATACAAATCTACGATTCTTGACCGATCGGGACGAAACTTGGTATGTGTGTGTAGTTTGACCAGGCGGTCGTATTGGCTAGCCCGTGCGACGCCCGTGCAGCGCATGCGCAGGCGAGATCTCGGAAACGGGTGGAGCTATCGACTTGAAATTTGCTATGTGAATGTATCTTGCCCCGGATACGAATTTTATCGGGTCGCTGAGCCTGTGCGACGCCAGCTTCGCGCATGCGCAGACGAGATCTCGGAAACGGGTGGAGCTATCGACTTGAAATTTGCTATGTGAATGTATCTTGCCCCGGATACGAATTTTATCGGGTCGCCGAGCCCGTGCGATGCAAGCTTCGCGCATGCGCAGACGAGATCTCGGAAACGGTTGGAGCTATCGACTTGAAATTTGGTTTTTGAATAGCCCGGACAACGTCGGGCTCATCGGCTAGTCTTATATATGCGAGGCTCCATATGGGAAACTAGCATATTTAACAGAAGACACTGGCAAAGGATCCTTAATGCAGCATCAGTGCAGCTCCCGAAAGGGTTAGAGATCATGTGCCAATGCATTCTCTTATATATGCGAGTCTCCCATCGGTAGCCTTGTATATATAAGAGCATGCACTGGCTTACAAGGTCAAGGTATATATTGATATACCAATGCATTCTATGCTTGTCTCCCGATGGGAAACTCATATATACCAGTATAAGACAATGCATTGGCACATGGTTTTCACAAAATTTTAGGAAGCTCCAGTCATGGAAGTGTTAATTCAAAGTTACATTTGGCAGTAGTTTTAAAAGTGATTAGTGTTCCAAAGTACTTGGCTGCCCAAACTTTCATCTTGTAAAGTAATTGTTTCTGCATATGAAGGGATGTGAAATAGATGTCATAGCTTGATTAAATACACTGAAGGTTGTGTAATCACTTGCCTCGCCTCTATGTCCAAACGATTTTCTCTGGCATATCCGCACACAAATTATACAGACCATGTATCAGACCCATCCCTGTGAAGAAATTATCACTGCCGTGACTGTGATGTATGAATTATCCCCTTCCCAAGTTGAGCTAAAGTGTCATTGACACTTTCATTCCTTATTTGTTTTGCTGCTGTTATTATACCCTCCCGCAACAAAGTTGGGGGGGGGGGGGTATACTGGAATCAGCTTGTCTGTCCATTGTCCGGGACACAAATTAGTCCGGAGTTTTTCTCAGTCATTTTTTAATCATTTTCCGTGAAACTTGGCAGACATCAATACCCCTTGGGAACCTGTGCACCTGCCATTATGACGTCTGTCTGACTTTTTCGTTGGAGTTATCCCCCTTTTTCGACTTAGAAAATGCTCTCAACATTATTGTTGAAACGATTAATCGACTAGTCGAAATCGATGCGATTATTGAATTAGTCGATCCCGAAATATGCTAGTCGACTAGTCGTGGGAAAAAGCACTACCTATCTGCTATCATGACAGCAGTGCCATTGCACGGCCATATTATCACATAATCTGTAACAGTTAACACATATTAACTTCTTAAAGCCTTATTGTATTGTTCCTTTAACGATTCCACTGCCAGTCATGCACGGGCGGTGACCTCCATGGAATGAACTGAACCCAATGTATGCAAGTGTAGGTGCAGTTTCTTTTATGTTGATCATCAAAGACATGAAGTATAGCTGCCAACTTCTCACTGTGGCACGTGTAATACTAGAGTAATGATGCAACACAATGGCTTCAATGATATACGAAACATAATTCGCGACAAGTCAAGCTGGTAAATTCAACTCAGTAACTGAATAGATTCTAGATCATTATAATACCCACATACCCTCCCCCGCAATATGAGGCTCCAATTCAGAAATGCAATAGAACACACCCGACATCTCATTAGCGAGACTTGCCTATTTATTTCCTGGTTACCGGCGACAATTTTGTTTAAATAAAATGTTTTTATTACCTGCATTCCCCAAAACGTGAGATTATATGGAGGTTGCAGGAGAGCCGCGTTTAAGACATCAAATTGGGAGACTAATGGGCAAAACGTGAGATTATATCGTTCACGTGCTTTTCGTTTGAACGTTCTGAAATGAAGAGTTGGATACTCAAAACTGCGATGCCACATGGCTCATTTTATATATGTCATATGGGCATAGAAACAGGAACTCTTAGAAGGGTTCCGACTAGTCGACTAGTAGTCGATTACCTCTGGCGACTAGTCGATTCCTTAAAATCGCTAATCGTTTCAACACTACTCAACATGTATAATATTGTCCAAGCCTTTATTACTACATTTTTAGGTCAATGTTTTTGAAACTTGGCACAGATATTTAGTACAATGGGAACCTGTGCACCTGCGATTATGACGTCTGTCAGACTTTTTTGTGTTGAGTTATTCCCCTTTTTCGACTTAGAACATTTTCGCAACATGCATAATTTTGTCCGAGCATTTATTCCTTCATTTTTCGGCCAATAGGTTTAGGATTAGGGTTAGGGGTTAGGGTTGTGCATGTGCAATGGGAATCTGTTATTTTATTATTTTAACTTAATGGTTACTGACATGTGAAACATCATAGTGTTTTTAAAAACACGAGGGTATCCTTAGTCCCATTGGGACAGTCACACTTCTAGTTATCATTCTCAGTGTCATAATCACTTATTACTTTACTACCGGTACTTCTCTTCCTTCCGCTACACTTTATGTCCTGTTACATTCTTTCCTACTCTGATGAGATGGATTACTATAAGCAGACAACACTCCACTGGGGTGATCGAATGAGGAAATTTTTGGAGAGGAGATGAGTTACTATAAGCAGACAACACTCTGCTGGGGTGATCGAATGAGGAAACGGAGAGGAGATGGGTTACTATAAGCAGACAACACTCTGCTGGGGTGATCGAATGAGGAAACGGAGAGGAGATGGTAGGGTCCTCGAATTGGATATTTTGATCGAATCGAATTCACGAAATCGAATCGAATCGAATATCGAATCGAATCATATCTGTGTGTTGCATTCTCAATTAGGTATGTTTTGTCAACGATTAGATTATTTGTGAAACGTTCTATGAACTACATGCATGAAATTCCATCAGATCTTATGTGGCGATAAACCGTCGTTTGATATACTATTAACTTCAATTTATAATTGTCAAGAAAACAAAGCAGATTAAAACGGGCATGCGGCCATCACAACGATTAACATATTACCACTAAACGTTTTATCAAACTAAAATCACACGAAATTTCTACAGTTTGCATGTACATGTACATGCAAAATTGCAAATCGGCATTCGGAAACACCCGTTGTTATAAACTTGAAGACGCAACAACAGTCGCAGTGTAGCCTCTTCATGTATTGGTTGATGCTTCTTGAACAGATGATTCCATAGATGGGTCATTGTCCCAGATGCTTGCGATTTATACACCATGCATGTTGCATTCATCACACGTGCCTGCAGCTTTATCATGTTTAAAATAAACATGAATGATGGACGACATTTTGTCCATTGTAAAAGAAAACTCTGAAACTGAAAGTCAACTTCAAAAGAGAACAGTGCCAAAATGCACTTTTCGACACCAGGAACATGTGTTGTTTACATTCTCACCCATATTACATAACGCGGAATCGAATAGACGATGGATAATGCTATCAGTAGCCCAGTTTCATAGCTATTTTAATTTACCGCGTCGTCGGTCCATTGGCTATCTGCCAGCTTTTGCTACCATTTTAAAGCTATATAATTCAGACGTATTTAGTCGTCCTATCGTGGCTAATTGTTGGCTATGTACAATAAGAATTATAATGTGCATATATACATAATTTTCTGGAATTAAATGCCACAAACAGCTAAGATCGACATGTGTACTTGTCCTGAAACGGCCTACTTTTCCGTCATAGTACATGTATATTAGAAATTTTGAGTTGCAATTTCGACTCGAATTCGATTTTCGAATCGAATATTCGCAGGAGCCTAGGAGACGGGTTACTATAAGCAGACAATGCTTGAATCCAGATCCTCTCCTTCCCTATTCTCTCCTACCTGCTCCTACATGTTTTCTTCATGTTTTTGTGAAATATATATTAATATATCAAATTTTATTCTATGGGAGGAATAAATACTGTTTTTAAACCAAGCTACAAGTTTACTACTACTAGAAATCTTCCAGTACAATAAAAAGTAGAAATTTTCTCCGGAATCTCAAAATGTTTTTAATTGTGTACTTGCCCTGAGCAATGATATCTCTTGATACACAACATACCTATACAGGTGAAACAGAACCATAGAAGATATTTCAAACCGTTATTCCCTCTAACATAATGTACATGTAGCTTATATTCAGGAAAATGAGCTTTCTTCTTTTTTCCAGTGAAGAACCAGATTTGAAGCGACCGAGGAGGGCAGCAACGACTGTATCATATGTACAACCAACAGTTGGATCGTAAGTATATTAATTTTATTATGTCACATTAACTAGCACATTTTGTATTCATACGCGCCATCAAAATGTATGCATCATGCATATTCTGGCAGTATGATTCTGATTTCTATTCTGATTTCTGGTAAATTAGATGTTTATAGTGCAATATAATATAGAATAAACACTTCATTGGACCTGGTGACATGAAATAATTAAACCGAGGCAGGGACTATATTGTACAACACTCATCTTTGTACAACGTCCCTACCTCTCATGTATTAATTCACGTAACCAGTTCTATCAAGTGATTATTCTCTTATTTATTCCTTTTAATATGCCTGTCTAAAAACAACAGGACTTCGTATTATGTTAACATTTGGTTTCGGACCAATAATTCTAATTAGGATTATTTGATTTGAACTAAATTTGGTGTGTGTGATTGTCAACCAAAGATACAGGCCAAGTTCAAATATGGGTCCGTTCCAATGACTTTTTCGTGAGTTACAGTCCTTTTACGACTTATTTTATTTGATAACATTTTGGTTTTCCACTGATAACTCCAGTTAGGATTATTTGCTCGGAACTAAAGAACTTTGATATGTGTGTTTTTCTGCCAAACTAGAGGTCAAGTTTGAAGATATATGGGTTGGGTTCAATGATTTTTGCTTGAGTTATAACTCTTTGTTGACTTTGAATTTTATAAATTATTTTGAACATACAAATAGGCTTATTTAGCCATGCCCCTGTGGTGCTGTTGTTCTATTAGGCCATTGTTAATATGCAACCACGGAGAAATTGGGAGTTATACTGGTTTACATGTGTTCTATTCAACCAATTTTTACCGTCACAGAATCATTTGACGCTGTCCACCAATTTTGTCCTGAGTTAACCCTTTCTTGACGGGAGCTGCGCTGATGCAGCATTAAAGATCCTGTGCCATTTATATCTACAAATCTCCCATTTGGAGCCTCATATATAAGAGAATGCACTGGCTTGCAAAGTCAAGGTATATATTGTTTGGCCAATGTATTGTTCAGCAGTCTTATTAACACACTTTTGGTACCGGTAGACTAAATATGTTTACACAGCTGCTTTAATTTTCCTCAGTTTAAGATTGAACTGAGGTCTCAGGTCTACTGAGGTGTTGGGTATCATGAGCCATGCCATCACAATGAACTCAGTTTGGAGGGTACAATTTGTAATTAGCTGGAGAAATATTCACCGTAACAATAAAATAGAAATAGAGGATGTAAAAAAATATATTCATATTCAGCCCTCATAATTTGGTACGGCAATCAGCAATGCCGAAGCCATTTGTAAAGCAAACTGGGCCACGATAAAGGATTGCCATAGTGGATTGAACAATAGCATCATCACAATGTAGGCATCAGGAGTTTTATGTACATAATTGTTACTATCACCAGGGTTTCCGCTAGGCCGGCTGCGGGTCCGTCCCACGGACCCATTCCCCCCGTCGGTCGTTGCGTGAAATCACGCTCATACACAAAGAAATGACATTATTAAAAACTTTTTCAGTCTTGTCTGTGTCAACAGGTTATATATCTACACTTATTTTCATTAATATTGACAAAATGAAATCGACACATATTACATAATTTGATCAAAGAACGAGGGGGGGGGGGGGGGGGAAACTGCGGGACACAGCGTACCGGGGGTTGGGGTGTACCTAGGCGTAAAAAAAAATTACATGTAAATTTTTTCCTTATTCATTTAGGGGGGGGGGGGGGGTGTGGGGGGGTTTCGGAAAAAATTTGCATGTAATTTTTTTCCAAATATGTATTTTCAGACTCACAACTCACAATTTTCTCTCATTTTATAGAATATGGATTAACCTTAATATCCAAATCATATATACATGAGTAGTACAATCCACATAAAACAATTTTGGATAACCACTGTCTTGGTTTACATGTGATATTGACCCCATTAACCCTCTTATAATGCCGACTATGTCAGTGTCTACCAGTCGAATGCAGAATTCTACCCTGCGATCGCTTATCTGGCAAATTTTTACTGCAGAACTATCCCATGTATTAAACAATTTCTCCCCATGGTATCAGAAAACAGTTATATGCTGGTATCTGAAACAAAAATGCAGTTTTTGCTGGGTTTTTTTTTGGGGGGGGGGGGGGGGGGGGGGGGGTACCCAAACCGAAGAAAACAGTTTTTTCCACCCTGTGTCTGCATTTTTTCCACCACCCCCCCCCCCCCTGAAAGAACACCCAATTGCTGAGTCAGGGATATTGTTATGCACGGGATTTTCGTGGATAAAACTACTCAATGTTGATCATTTATCTTATTGCTGTATTACCATTTGTTTTTGATTTTGAGGTACCGGTAAGCGAAGTTACTGAGAAATACATGTGATTCTCTACATGTGTTGATTATTATGCATATATTGCCATGCATACTTAACAAAATCCCAAAGTGATTTATTTCACAATACGGAACCTGTCCCAAATCAGTCTTTATAGCGGGAATTCATAGTGCATGAGACCACCATTCAATTGAGCCATATTACATGCATGGAGGATAAACACGAACACATACCCCCCCCATATGGAGATAAAGTCAAAGCAAGGTCAATAATAGTTTCGTTGTCCCACCTGCGTCCCCAGGAACAATAATCAACGACGCACATGTTCACATTTCCCGCCAAAAACTAAATTATATGTTATAACACGTTGGCTAAAACTATGTTCTATAGCTGCGGTCATCAGTTATTGGACTAATACAGACTATTGAACAAGCTACGCGTTCCGGGTGAAAGATTTCGCTACCATTCGTATTTTCGCCGCTATAAATATCTCCTGCAGACAAACCCTGCAGTATGACGTCACCGCACACAAATAGTTTTACGATTGACAGAACATATAATCCTGTCAGTTTCATTTTCACTGACCCTACTTGAAATTCTAAGAAATACTTTATTCAATTCTCCTTGCATAGATGCTTTTTAGTGTTTAGATTCATTATATATACATGTACCTGTTGGAATCTTATTGTAAGTTATAAATTTGTAAACACTGTATTAAACTCGTAGCTCGTTAATTTATATACGGTAGTCTTCAATCAGACGGCAGTCTTACGTACGTAATTAAATGACTAACTATTTGGATACCATCAACAGAATTAATGAACCCACGGAAATGATCGACTTGCATAATACACGTAGCTTTGGATTGCTTTGTGGGACACTCAGGTGCAAGGAAATTGCTTCTTTTCAGTGTCAAATAACAAAATTTTCGCCCGACGGGACGAACCATGGTCGTCCCGGTGAGCTATGTGTTTCCCCAATACGGACTCATTAATTCCCTCCTGGCGGAAACCCTGCTATCACTCAAATTCATCAATATTTAGTGTATGATTCAAGGGAGTCAGATCTTTCAAACTTTTAGTTGATAGTTAGCTAAACCTGAATTGAGGACTAAAACCTTGATCAATCTTGTTTCCAAGGTGTAACAGAACTAGATACCAGGGCCTAAATAAATAGTTTATATAAATAAATAAATAATCTCACAAAAACAATTTCAAATAAATAATATCTGCATCCCTCATCACATTTGAAGAAAAAAAATCAATGAGAAACAACTATTATTTTTATCTCGCCTTACGTTTCCCTGTCTATTTTCAGCAAACTGAGAAGAGGCGATCCATTTACCAGCGGCATTTCATAGTCCTGTTAGATGAAAACTCTTTATAATAGGACTAACACCAGCAGCTCTTCATAGTCCTGTTAGATGAATACTCACTATAATAGGACTTACACCAGCAGCTCTTCATAGTCCTGTTAGATGAATACTCACTATCTATCTTGCACCAGCAGATGTTCATATTTCTGTTGTTTTGTTTCATATGCCTTTTGAAAAAAAAGTTGTATTATGTACTCAGTCTGTCTGTCCATCTGTCTGTTAACATTATTGGTTTCCGACTGATAACTCCAGTTTGGATTATTTGATCTGAACCAAAGTTGGTATGTGTATTTCCTAGCATAAAATACAGGCCACGTTCGAATATGGGTTCTGTTCAATTATTTTCAGATGAGTTATGCCCCTTTTCGACTTAAAATTTGACTGCATTCTGGCATTGAAATTAGGGGTATATCAGATATTCTTTGTAAGCTAAATTTGTTATTGTATTTTGGAGTAGTACTTTCGAAATGGCCAAAGGGCGTATTTTGCCATGCTCTCGCGATGCTCTTGTTTAAAAAAAAAAAGGGGGGGTATACTGTTTTGCACCTGTCCATCTGTGACTATGCATGCATCCGATGTTTGTTCATGTCATAACACTAGTGCTCGAATCTCAATGAAATTTGGTATGGATGTTCACTACTATGAGGACATTCAATAGAGGGTTCCATCGTTTTGTTCGGATTTTCCATTCTAGAGCTATTCATCTTAGTTTATCTTGAAATATTTGCTTGTAATAGTTGTGCTCGGATCTCAATGAAATTTGGTAAGAATGGTCACTACCATGATGACATTCAATACAGGGTTCAATTGTTTTGTTTGGGTTTTCTATTCTAGAGTTATTCATCTTTGTTTATTTGGAAATGTTGCTTTTTGGTCATCAGATGTCTTTTCAGGCCTTGAACTTGAACAGTAATGCTCGGAACTCAATGAAGTTTGGTATGGATGTTCACCACTATGAGGACATTCAATGGCGTGTTCAACCAATAGATAGTCAGATACATGTAGCAAAAAGCTGGGACCCCAAGGGTTAACACACCTCAGTCAAAGGGAAATTGAAACCCCCACAGGTTACTTAATTAGACGCCGATGCAATATCAACTTGATATATTTTACACAGTGCAGATTATTTGATACAACCCGATCTTGTCAATTGCAAACAGCATATCTGCTTGGTAAGTTGGCACACATGTTGGTACATATACATGTATATCCTACTATAAAATTACTTTATAAAACATATATACTTACCGTCATATTATATACTAGCTGAATTAGGTTCCCAGAGGGTGAATTTGGTGATGCTAAACCATCGTGTGGGATAGCGTCACTAAATTCACCCTCTGGGGAGCTCATTCTGCATATGACAGACACACTAGTTGCAGTCTTGCCAACCACAAACTTTTCTGTTTCTATGAATGGTACATTTTAACATTTTCTATACTAAATACTCATCGACGAGTATTTATCCCTCAGGAAATGTTCTGATAATATAAATAAGTTCAACAAACGACCATAGGTTATTATCTGAACATTTCCCACCGATGAATACGATTTCTTATGCACTTTCTATAATCTGTTGTCTGCTTATATTTCTGGAATATCCCTCCAGATGAATAATAGACCCTTCCAATGTATCTTTTTATAACTGAATGGAGAATCCATTTAGTAAAGAGGTTAATATTGCTACTAAAATTATATAAGAGAAACACATGGTGTTGCACATACGTTACTGATTGTTTATTTAACTCAATGTCACATTTAATTGGCGAATACAGAGTAATATAATGTAACATATATACATTTGTTTACAGAAAGGGACCACTATTGTCTGGCTTGCTATCAGACCTGTTACTTCTCCCGGATTCGCCGTGAGTCTCTCGCTTTCACCATGCATCTCACGGTGTCATGGCGACACCTCCTAATCTCACGGTTTGAAACAATCTTCTCAAACAAAACAATAATTAAAAGTTACTTTCGTTTTCGTTGTACTATAACGCGGTAAGCGAGAATATGCAAGACTACATGGGTGCGATTGTTTAGCGTCCTGTGCAGACACTGCTGTTACGCGATAGCTTGGAGTAGCTGCCAATGTGCCGCGGGTAATTAGCCTGGCCATAAATGGTTTGTCACCCACATGTTTTAACAAACAAAGGAGGAATGAGATGAGCAACATCACGTTATATAGCTAATATTAACTATGCCAGATTGTTTTCATATTGGATTACAAATGACCTTCATGCATGACCCCTATATATACGAAGCCCATTGAATATGGTCATTTATATATGTCTCGGTAAATTGGCGACCATACATTATATTTTTTAAATGTTTAATTCTATGGAAAAACTGGCAAAACGCCGACGATACGATTCAAAGTTTAAGGACTCGTGGTCTTGTGAAATGGTATGATAAAATTCAAAAGAAACATAATTATGTTCTAGATTTTAAACTTTACAAATCCGTTCCTGAATTGTACTTTTTAGCATGACAGATGAAATCTCGTGAGATCTAAATGAAACCGAAAGTAGTTTACGGTTGTTGATGCATGGCCTACAATGTTTTCTCTATAACTGAGACAATAAAATGTATAACTGCACAGTAACTGTGTGATAGATGATAAGAAATTTTGTTAATTTTTTTCTTTATTGAAATTACAAAAATGCAAAAGGAATTCAATTATTTAAAATATCCTGGATGGTGACCCCAATCTCACGGAAAATCATGACCAATCTCCCAGAAAATATTTTTTGAGGGTAACAGGTCTGCTTGCCATTTTCATATGGCAGAAGTGGATAGTTGTACTACCATCGTCATTATCATTGTCTTCATTGTGATCATCATCGCCATCATCATCATCACCATCAACATTGTCATTATGTCACTGATCATCGCCATCATTATCATCATCATCATCGTCATCATATTGTCATCACCATCGTCATCATCATCATCACCATCATTATCATCACCATCAATCCCATCATAATCATTATCATCATCGCCATCATAATCATTATCATCATCATTATTATCATCATCATCATTACCACTACCACAGTTATCGTCATACTTCATATCTCATCATCGTTAACATCATGATGTCGTCATCTTATCAAAAGTCATGTTGTTATAAATGTTCCAATAACAAAATTACATTGTTATCTTCTAAAAGAATAGCCACATTTTCTGTCCCTGTGCATAGAAATAAATTTGGAAAAATATTATTTCCCAGTGACAGAAGCTCCGGTTGACTATTTTTTCTGATTCAAAATTATTATTTTATACCTCCGATTCCATATAAAACGTTCAGGGAATGGATACACCATCTTCAAAGATGCATAATCCGATTAAGCACCCATCAATTATATTTATTTGGATTCAGGGGTAAAAAATATTTGATTCCAGTCGAGGAACCCTATCAAAGCTCAAGAGTTATTAGATATAAAAAAATTTAATCTATTATTTTTCACCATCGAGAATTATTAGTGGCTCAGTAAACAGTCGACGAGCCAATTGTCTCAGACCAAATTGCAGATGAAGTTGGATAACTCGAAATCAAGAGGCTCTCTTCTTGATAAGGAGGCCAAATTTTGTCGAACAACATGTTGATAAATAACACGTTTCTGGCAATTTTATACTATAGTTGACAGTGGATAGCATTACTTTTGGGCAATTAATCGATTCTGATAACTGAAGTGGCATTTCTAAAAATGTTGTTGTTGGAATCTGGTTATACGGGGACCATCAAATTGGATTGAGTACCTTTAATGAAGATGAAAAATAAATCATACGATATTTAGAGGTTATTAATTAGATATGACAATTTTATCCAGAACAGCCTGTTATCGAAAACTATGTGAATATCGCTTAAATTTGCCCTTAGCCCTTTCATAACGGGAGCTGCGCTGGTGCAGCATTAAATATCCTGTGCCAGTGCATTCTCTTATATATGCGAGTCTCTCAGAGATCCTCACTTATGTAGGAGAACGCATTAGCTTACAATGTCAAGGTAAATATTGTTAATGTATTCTCTTATATATGCGAGGTTCCCTGTGGGAGACTTGAAAAAATAAGAGAATGCATTGACACAAGGTTTTCAAAAAATTTCAGGAATTCCAGTGTTGGAAGGGTTAAACCGAGTAATATCATTTTACGACATCACCAATCCGAGTAAGATCATTTTACGACATCACCTATCCGAGTAATATCATTTTTGACATCACAAATCTGAGTTATATGGTATTACAACTTGCTGTAAATCTACTTCACTGCTAAATAATGTGTAGATATAATTTTTTGTGATGTCACTCATTTGAAATGGTTGTCAATTACTAAGACTAAGAGGCGATCTAATTAATAAATAGGATATTACTTGGTTGGTTGGATATTAGGCCTGCTATCAGCCTTCGGTCTCAGGCTGATATGAGGTTACTGAGGTGCTAATATCAGGCCTATATTATCAAACCAACCAAGTAATAACCTATTTATTAATCAGATCGCCTCTTAGTAACTGTAAGATTGACAACTCTTTCAAATGATTGACATACCAAAAATTGATATCTGCGCATTATTTAGCAGTGAATTTGAATTATGGCACTTGGTGATGTCGTAAAATGATATTACTCGGATTGGTTATGTCGCAAAATGATATAGTTCGGTTTAAGGGCAAATTGAAGTGATATTCACATAGTTCGATAACAGGCTGTTCTGGGCAAAAATGGCATACCTAATTAATACAAGGGCTTTCATGTTAGGCCAGTGGTTAGGCTCCAGTATTTTTACATTTTGTGTTCCAGAGTTATCCTTTGTCAATCTTGTTGATTTCTTGTCGGTCTAAACAGATATCTCAAAATGTAAAAAAAAATTGTGTACCAGAATTCAATGGAATTTGGTATGGGCTATGGAAGGTCAGTTTAACTTTAGTTGTAAGCATTCTACTTGTTTGTGTATAGAAAACAATATATACATGTACTGTAGAGATAGGCAAGTTCAGGTGAGTTCCCCTCACAAGCCTTGAAATAGTTTGTCTGTCATTTGCAGAATGAGGTCCCCAGAGGGTGAATTTAGTGACGCTATCCAACACAGAGGACTAGCATCACTAAATTTACACTCTGGACCTCATTCTGCTGAGGCCTCAACTTCTATGGGAGACCTAGGATCAGGTTGAAGTTTGTAATGTTCACCCATTAATAGTCACCTCAATTATGCATTTTATCTTCTACTAATTGCTGGATATAGAAACTGAGCAGAAGGGGAAAAAGTAACTAAAAACAATGTTAATTTGAGACTATAGATACTTCCCAGAAGATGAGGCCTAAACTGAATCAGGGTAAATTTAGTGATGCTAGCCCACTGTGCAAGGTAGCGTCACTAAATTCACCCTCTGGGCACCTCATTCTGCAAATGACAGACACTATTTCAAGGCTTGTACCAGCACTACAAGTATAGACTTATTGTGTCCTGACAATAATAATATTAATGACTAATCTGTTAATATTGCTGCTGTGTAAATATTGCTGTAAATTGATGGCCGTATTTGAGCATCCCTCGCTGTAGCCGCTGTGGTTTTTACCGAACTTCAACCCCAGGTCATGGCCGCTGGCAACTGGTCAAGATCGAGCTACAGAAGCTAGGAATATATATCTGTTTTACCCGTCCTCGCGTCGCACGTAAAACGATATATTCCATATTAAAACCCACCAATAAATGTCAAAAAATCACACCGGACAGCATGTTTATCTCCTAATTATATACATGGTAAGAAATTCCCCGATCGGACCTGGATTAAAATATTTAGTGAAAATTGCAATTTTGGTAACTTCATTTTCCCCTAGCCTGTGACGCTCAAATATGGCCGATGTTTGTAATATTTCTTATATGTAAATATTGCTGTAAATTGATATCTGTAACTTTTGCATGTTCTGTCTGTCTTTCCTCCTATTCAATCAACTTTTACTTTCCCTATCCCTCTAGTCTTCTGTTGTATACAATACATTCCCCTTTTTAGTGCTACCATTTTATGTGTGTGTTATAAATACGAGTTGTAAAGTTTGTATTAAAGTCACTTTTAATACTCAAAGGTATATGATTTGTCTTCGCCAGCTGTTAACCCTTCTATGACGAGCTTCCTGTAATATTTCAACAACCATGTGCCAATGCATTCTCTTATATATATGTGAGTCTCCCATATGGAGCCTTGCATATGTAAGAGAATTCATTGGCCAAAAATATTACCTTGATCTTGTAAGCCAGTGCATTCTCTTATATATGCGAGGCTCCCTATGGGCGACTCGCATATATAAGAGAATGCACTGGCACAGGCTCTGTAATGCATTGCTGCACCAGCGCAGCTCCCATTGTGAACCTCATGAAAGGATTAACTGATCATTGAATACCTGTAGGCAAATAGTTCCCATTGGGAAATGTTCAGATACAGTAATGCTCTATATAATCGACTCCTTAACCACATCAGAATTATAGGTAACTTTTCTCTCACTGAGAGCTTTCCGATGAATGGCAACAAACCATATTTCTGACTAAATCCTGAAAAGTTACCCATAATTCTGCTGTTAAGGAGTCGATTATTTAGAGCATTACTGTAGTAGGTAAGTTTAGATTAATTACTTCTAACTTAAACTTTTTGCCCCGTCAGCTACCAACGGTCACATGAAGCATGTGCAAGCCTTGGTATATTGTGTCTGACATTTGCAGAATGAGGTCCCCAGAGGGTGAATTTAGCGGTGCTATCCTGCACAATGTACCTCATTCTGCTTAGGCCTCAACTGCTATGGGAGACACAGCATCAGATTGAAATTGGTGATGTTCACCCATTAGTCACATGGATGTTAATTTAAGACTTGATACTTCCCGGAAGATGAAGCCATGCAGAATTAGGTCCCAAGAGGGTGATTTTAATGATGCTAATACGCACAGCAGGCTAGAATTCTGCAAATGACAGGCACACTATTTCATGGCTTAAATATGTGATTGTCAGACGTCCTTGCATATCGATAAAGATGGATGATACGTATGCGTACATGTAAAGGTCTGGTGATCACATGTATCATCTGACCGTTGGTAGCTGACATCCTTGAAGTTGGTAGTTCTTGATTTTAACATGTTGACTGCCGACTCCCATTCAATTATGTGAAAAAAAGTATGAGATAACTCATAGTTGGTGGTCAATATGTTAACCTCCAGTCTCTTTAAAAAGCCGACGAAAATTTTACAATATTTACGTCTGGAAATCTCATTCATAATCAGTTACTGAATTCATGGGATTCCCTCCATTTCATTGGAGAGTGGCTAAGCACGTGCATGATTTCATTGGTTTATGACATAACGGATCACTTCACAGATCAGCGGTCAATGACGTGTTAACAAGTTTTCCATGCATTGTCAAACTCAACTACTGTTGGAAAACTGAATACAGGCGATATATCCATAAGTCATTTTACTCATCGCAATATAGGAGACATCATCTTCGAGTTTTTATGTCAACGATATTCCTGACATTATTCTTTTGCATCTTGTATTTATAACTATTTCTAAATACTATGATTCTCACAAACATTTACTTTGACAGGAACGCACTCCATATTTGGAAATGGTTCATTATATCATGCTGGGAATGCCGCGTCGTCGTAGAAATGAATTTAGTGGACACTTCTAGAGACGTACATCCATTAGGATTATCATCATCTTTTTAGAGACTGGTTAACCTCCTAATTAAGTTCAACTAAGGTTGATTGTTTAACCCTTTCATGACTGGAGCTGCCTGAAATTTAGCAAAAACACTGTGCCAATGCATTCTCTTCTATATGCGAGTTTCCCATAGGGAGCCTCGCATATATATGAAAACACATTGGCCTAACAATATTTACCTTGACCTTGTAAGCCAGTGCATTCTCTTGTATATGCGAGGCACCCTATGGGAGACTCGCATATGTAAGATAATGTATGGGCACAAGGTCTTGATTGCTGCACCAGTGCAGCTCTCGTAATGAAAGGGTTAACTTATTATCTGAACATTCCCCACAAGTCTTACTATGAATGACTTGCATCAGGCCGCAACAATAAAACGATGAATGGCAACAAGCCATATTCCTCAATAAAATATTTAGTCGCAAATATGGCAACAAGCCATATTTCCGACTAAATCTTGAAAAATTACCCATAATTCTGCTGTGGTTAAGGAGTCGATTATTTAGGACATTACTGTAACATGGTTGAAAAAAAGTAGATGCAGCATTTCAGGAGGGAAAAAATTAAATAATGCATCACCATATCAGAAAAATGTCCATGAGTTTCACAAAACGTTTGAAAATGATTACTTAAATTGTAGAAAAAAAATTGAGGTATTTCTTCCCATAAAACTATAAATAACGGAAAAGAAAATGAAAGCGAATAGACTCTGCCATTAAATATTTTCTTCGCCGCTGTGACTACATGCATCATATTTTAATTAGTATGAACATAGACCAATTGTATTTTTTTTTAACAACATTGAGGAACAAGTTGGAGCGGTTTGCAAACCACACTGTTAAATTGCTGTTACCTAAACATAGATATAATAATGAATATAATATGCCTCTCCAGTGCAGGGGGAGATGGACAAAATTCCGGACACATACGTGTGGGGGGGGGGGGGGGGGGGGGGTGATTCATCAACCACTCAAAAATCCATTTATTTTCCCCACAAGCTGAGATTGTTTTTCCTCATGCCTTTTTTTATCATTAATATCAATTAATTGACCCAGAAATTACAATAAACAATGTGTACTGAGTATATACTAGTACTACATATAGCAGTATATTGTGTTATATAGCAGTGGGTTATCATTTAAAAACCCATATTGAACCTGTCTGCTGGATGTGTAGAATTAATCAAATTAATCACTGTTCTCGATTGTGACCGGAATTTTTTTTGACACTGCCTGCTGCGAATCGTAAACAAATTTGAACAAGTTGATAAAAATGAAACAATAAAAAAATGCATTTAAAGATGCATAATCCAAATAAATGCTTGCAAATTCTATTTCCTTGGTTTCGGGGGTAAAAAATATTTGAATCCAGTCGTGGAACCCACCCATCAAAGCTCAGAGTGATCAGATATAAGTTTTCGAAATCTATTATTTTTCACCATCGATACTCTTTAGTGGCCCAGTATCCGACGGTCTCGGACCAAATTGCGGATGAAGATGGATAACTCTAAAATCAACTGGCTTTTTATGTCAGATATTTGACCAAAAAAACGGCAAAATTTTGTTAAACATATTGATGATAAATAAAAGGTTTTGGGCAATTTTGTACTATAGTTGACTGGTTAGCATTATTATTTGGCAATTAATTGATTCTGATAACTGAAGCGGCATTTCTAAAAATGTTGGAATCTGATTATATGGGGACCATTGTATCAGATGAGTACCTTTAAAAAACTATAAAAAAAAATAACAAACTGTGCAACAATGCATTGCACAGTATCAGTAACGAAAACATGTGTCATGCATTGAAGGATTATGCTATTGTGTAGATATTTGTCACAAATATTTGAAAAAGGGGGTGAAAAAACAAACAAAAATGGGGTGGTGTCACACCACCCCAATTTTGTTTGTTTTTTCACCACTGGTGTGTGCCAAGATAGTTCAAAATGAAAACAAGTGGCTATGTTCTTGTCCAGAACTTTTTTCCACCTCCATCATGTCCAGTGTATACTTTTATAACAAAAGGTTTACTTTATTAAAAAATTGTGCCGTGTAACTATTCAACTTCAAGATATGATAAAATATTCAATGTCTGCTATTTTGAAAAGTGCTTGCTTGAATATAAGACCCTTCCTTGAAAAGTTATGTTCTTTGTAACCCTTTCTTTACCAAATACTCATTGACGAGTAGTTCCTTTTGGAAATGTTCAGATAAGTTCAACAAATGACATTGAACTTATTATCTGAACATTCCCAGCAATTAATAGAAATCCTTCTGCACTTGTTATATGTTCATCTGTCTGTTGTCTGCTTTCATTTTCTGAACACTAATGCATATAAATAATAGACTATACCAGTGTATACTTTCTGAGTTTCATAACTGGATGTGAGAATCCATTTAGTATTAGGGGTAAATAGTACTTTACATCAATCTCACAATTTTAAGTAGTGCTTGAATTTAGTCAAATATAAAATTTTGAACAAGTTTATCTGTCAATAATTGTACAATTTTAATCAGATGTTTCTGTTTTAGTAATATATTCATGGTACATACCCATTGCTTGTTTTGTCTCAAAACTGTGGGGGAAAAAATATTTTTTGTATGTTGTCTGCATGCCATTGTTGGGATTGCAGAAAAAACTCGAAGACTTAATAAAGATGGTCTATTTCTTCCGGGTCACAATTACAACAACAACATAATTTTTATAAATCTTGATTTCAAGACTAAAAGTAGCTATTTTGTAAATAAGATACTGATAAAATTGAAGATTGGGTACGTTATTTGTATATACAGGCATAAGAAAGTGGCTTATTTTGATAGTACGATTGTGATGAAATCTATAGTTGAAATGTAATTTGCCGCTATAGCGAGATAAGAGTCTCCTTCTTGGTAAGCCCTGAACGATATCAAGTGGATTTCTGTTATAAAAATAGCCCCTAAATCTGTCCCGAGTGAGATGTTCTCTTTGATATCTATCTATTACTGTATACCCTGAAATATATATGAAACTCTCTGGAAAGAGATTGACCATCTTTAACATAAGCAAGCCTTGAAATAGTGTGTCTGTCATTTGCAGAATGAGGTCCCCAGAGGGTGAATTTAGTGATGCTACTCCGCATAGCGGGCTAGCATCACCAAATTCACCATCTGGGGACCTCATTCTGCTTACACCTCAGCAGAATGAGGTTCCCAGAGGGTGAATTTGGTGATGCTAGCCTGCTATGCGGGGTAGAATCACTAAATTCACCCTCTGGGGACCTCATTCTGCAAATGATAGACACCCTATTTCAAGGGGGGGGGGGGGGTGATTCATCATCCACTCAAAAATCCATTTATTTTCCCCACAAGCTGAGATTGTTTTTCCTCATGCCTTTTTTTTCCTTCAAAATAAATCATTAATATCAATTAATTGACCCAGAAATTACAATAAACAATGTGTACTAAGTATATACTAGTACTACATATAGCAGTATATTGTGTTATATAGCAGTGGGTTATCATTTAAAAACCCATATTGAACCTGTCTGCTGGATGTGTAGAATTAATCAAATTAATCACTGTTCTCGATTGTGACCGGAATTTTTTTTGACACTGCCTGCTGCGAATCGTAAACAAATTTGAACAAGTTGATAAAAATGAAACAATAAAAAAATGCATTTAAAGATGCATAATCCAAATAAATGCTTGCAAATTCTATTTCCTTGGTTTCGGGGGTAAAAAATATTTGAATCCAGTCGTGGAACCCACCCATCAAAGCTCAAGAGTGATCAGATATAAGTTTTCGAAATCTATTATTTTTCACCATCGATGCTCTTTAGTGGCCCAGTATCCGACGGTCTCGGACCAAATTGCGGATGAAGATGGATAACTCTAAAATCAACTGGCTTTTTATGTCAGATATTTGACCAAAAAAACGGCAAAATTTTGTTAAACATATTGATGATAAATAAAAGGTTTTGGGCAATTTTGTACTATAGTTGACTGGTTAGCATTATTATTTGGCAATTAATTGATTCTGATAACTGAAGCGGCATTTCTAAAAATGTTGGAATCTGATTATATGGGGACCATTGTATCAGATGAGTACCTTTCAAAAACTATAACAAAAAATAACAAACTGTGCAACAATGCATTGCACAGTATCAGTAACGAAAACATGTGTCATGCATTGAAGGATTATGCTATTGTGTAGATATTTGTCACAAATCTTTGAAAAAGGGGGAGAAAAAACAAACAAAAATGGGGTGGTGTCACACCACCCCAATTTTGTTTGTTTGTTTTTTCACCACTGGTGTGTGCCAAGATAGTTCAAAATGAAAACAAGTGGCTATGTTCTTGTCCAGAACTTTTTTCCACCTCCATCATGTCCAGTGTATACTTTTGTAACAAAAGGTTTACTTTATTAAAAAATTGTGCTGTGTAACTATAAGTGATATCACTTACTCGCGGTGAATCCGCCATTTGGTCTCCGGAGGTCAAAGTTAACAAGTAGCATCTATTTTTAGCATATGACTCCAGTCTGGGAATTCCCAAAATAAAATGGCAACAGGTCGTTACCGAATCGCAGGTGCAAGAACTTCATAAAACTAATTAAACACTCACCCTAGATACATACAATACGTAGGTTTCGCACAGTAGATGGATTGGATGTATCACGTATGTTTTTGATTTTTTTTTTTAACGCAAGAACTCGCTATTTATCAGTAACTTATGGGAAGTTCGTTGACAAGAAAGGGAGTCTGAATGTCTGCATCGTCACCAGCTCCTAACTCTATATAGATGACATGGCCACAAAACAATTCTTAAACACGTAGTTGCACTCAGAATAAATGAAATTAAGCCATAAAATGTTGATAAAAAATTCTCGCACTCAGCTGTCGAATGTTTACAAATGGATGCTACTTCTCAACTTTGACCTTTTACCGGCTTTTACCGGTGGGTTGGATAAAAAGCTAGGAATCGGACCATATGGAACCATCGGCCATCTTGAAAATCGCGAACCAGTAATAAGGCTTATTCATATGATAAAATATTCAATGTCTGCTATTTTGAAAAGTGCTTGCTTGAATATAAGACCCTTCCTTGAAAAGTTATGTTCTTTGTAACCCTTTCTTTACCAAATACTCATTGACGAGTAGTTCCTTTTGGAAATGTTCAGATAAGTTCAACAAATGACATTGAACTTATTATCTGAACATTCCCAGCAATTAATAGAAATCCTTCTGCACTTGTTATATGTTCATCTGTCTGTTGTCTGCTTTCATTTTCTGAACACTAATGCATATAAATAATAGACTATACCAGTGTATACTTTCTGAGTTTCATAACTGGATGTGAGAATCCATTTAGTATTAGGGGTAAATAGTACTTTACATCAATCTCACAATTTTAAGTAGTGCTTGAATTTAGTCAAATATAAAATTTTGAACAAGTTTATCTGTCAATAATTGTACAATTTTAATCAGATGTTTCTGTTTTAGTAATATATTCATGGTACATACCCATTGCTTGTTTTGTCTCAAAACTGTGGGGGAAAAAATATTTTTTGTATGTTGTCTGCATGCCATTGTTGGGATTGCAGAAAAAACTCGAAGACTTAATAAAGATGGTCTATTTCTTCCGGGTCACAATTACAACAACAACATAATTTTTATAAATCTTGATTTCAAGACTAAAAGTAGCTATTTTGTAAATAAGATACTGATAAAATTGAAGATTGGGTACGTTATTTGTATATACAGGCATAAGAAAGTGGCTTATTTTGATAGTACGATTGTGATGAAATCTATAGTTGAAATGTAATTTGCCGCTATAGCGAGATAAGAGTCTCCTTCTTGGTAAGCCCTGAACGATATCAAGTGGATTTCTGTTATAAAAATAGCCCCTAAATCTGTCCCGAGTGAGATGTTCTCTTTGATATCTATCTATTACTGTATACCCTGAAATATATATGAAACTCTCTGGAAAGAGATTGACCATCTTTAACATAAGCAAGCCTTGAAATAGTGTGTCTGTCATTTGCAGAATGAGGTCCCCAGAGGGTGAATTTAGTGATGCTACTCCGCATAGCGGGCTAGCATCACCAAATTCACCATCTGGGGACCTCATTCTGCTTACACCTCAGCAGAATGAGGTTCCCAGAGGGTGAATTTGGTGATGCTAGCCTGCTATGCGGGGTAGAATCACTAAATTCACCCTCTGGGGACCTCATTCTGCAAATGATAGACACCCTATTTCAAGGCTTGAACATAAGGCCAATCTAAGTTTGTCAAACTCAATAAGCACAAATGTTCACCTTTGGATAAGAGCATGTTTTTGTAACACTACGAAGTAACCGAGTTCAAATTCATTTAACATGCAACATCATTTACTGCAGAATTAGGGCAAATTATGGAATGGAATAAACAGACAATTTGAGACAAATGATGTAACATGAAGAGTACCTTACTGATATTTAAATTCGCGCAGTACTATTTTTAGCTCAGTTTTGAATTCGCGCACTTTAAATTTGCGCACATATCTGTGCGAATTCAAAACTGACACTAATATTTTCATAAAAGTCTTGGATCTGCTGACACGTATTATTCCACGGTGGCGTTGTAGTCCAGGAGATATTGGTCGACCTCTGCACCCCCCCAGGACCCCCCCCCCCCAGGACTTAACTTCACCCCACTAATTTTCTTCCTTAAGGTCTCCTCTAATTTTTTTCACTTGTTAACAAGAAAAAAAAGTGGCCGCAGAGACTCCAGACAAGATGGCGTCCATCATGGCGGCCATTTTTTTAAATGCACCAGGTCTCTTTGATCGCCATTATAGTAAAGATGATAGTACATGCGGTCTTGTTTTCCGCTCGATTCGTTATGCTAATATACAACCCTTACAAAGTAACCAAAAATCCGACACCAGAATCCAATATGGCGGCCAAGATGGCCGCCGAAATGTGAAAATATGCTATTTTTCTGACATGTTACCACCTTTCGTTTGTCTCTGTGTGAAAATGTTACAATTTTTGCGTCATGTTATACATTTATCATATAGAGGAGTCATTGGCGAACACATGGGGACCATAATATGCATTCATTGCGGGATATTTTTGTCCGATATCACGTTTTCACAAATGCCGGTATCATAGGTCAAAGCCGTATCTCCGTTAATAACGCGATGTTATGTTTCGAATCAATGAATGTTATTGCTATTATAACAACACCCATGCATATATATTTGCAGGAGATACTCGAGCTAGGATTCCTCTTATACCTGAGTTGAGGAATATTTACCCAAATCCAAGATGGCGGCCAAAATGGCCACCAGAAATAAAAAATCGCCGAAAATCGCTGATTTTAACATCAGTGAGCATTATTGTCATGATAACTCCAAACCTGCTTACTATTGTAAGTTGGGAACACTTAGGCGAAGAACTTTCCTTGTACCATATCCAAATAAAAGTCCCCCTAATCCAAAATGGCGCCCACAATGGCGGACAGATTTGGAAAAATCACCGAAATTCCCTCATATTCACATCATTAAGCATTATTGTCGAGACAACTCCATCCATGCGTACAGTTGAGTTGGAAATACTGAGGTGAAGTAATTACCTTACATCTCATGCAAGAAATGGTTTTCCAAATCAAAGATGGCGGCCAAAATTTGAAAACACGCCTACATTCCTTTACTTTCTTAGGATGGGCGTTATTGTTTCGCGATTTCTACTCACCATTACATGTTGATATGTATGAATTATCCATTAGGGTTTGGCAAGTGATACCCACAGTCAATATGGCGGCCAAACTGGCGGGCAGAAATTGAAAAGAAGCCGATATTATCACATACTAGTTTCAACTTTTTGTCATAATATTGATTTGTATAAACGAAACGGTACATAATATAAGCCATATATTAGTTCCAATGTAAGTCGTAGCCTTTTGGAAGGATGAAAACCCACAATCGCAATGTGGCATTTCAAAATCCATTCTCCACTAAGGGCTCATACTGGCCGTAACCGTATATAGGTGCGCCGAATAGTCATATTATGACTTCCAAGAATCAAAACAACAGTACCTGAGCTTATTCTGAATTGCCACATTCAGCATTATCTAGACTCGTTTCCGTCTCTTCGTCAGATTAATCTATCTCACTCACAACAACAGTTCACTACTCTTCTTTGTAGGAGTGTGCCACTAATCGGAATGTTTCAAACAATACATATGCCGGTGTCCAGCTCACGTGTTGGTTTCGAAAGCTTGGAATTCTTAGCGAGCTTCATTCGTGGTATAGCTTATGGTATAATTCAGATGCTACATATGGGGTATATGCGTCATATTGTGCGATACACTATAAAGGTATTCGGTCGATGCGTATATACTAGCTTTCAGAATGACCTATCTATCTGCGTATTGTCAGCTTTGGTGACCTAATGGGGATAACAACGTGTACACCTGGTGATCTTCCCAAACAGCCACTTCTCAATATATGGTTCATCAATTCACATACTCATCTAATGCACTGACGTACCCGGACAACTTCTGTATATGGCTTCGAATGTTGAAAGCCCGACATTTGACGGATGCATTTCTGCTAAGGCGTAGAAGACCATAATGCATAATATACCCAAACTCCTTGAACATGGTCATAATAACAAGCTTGTTGCCGTCCAGCAATCGTCTCACCGAACAGATCCAAGCAGATGATAACAATACACAAGGTGCTCGTGTGTGGGTATGTGTCATGATAGTGGAAATGAAATTGGACCATGACTGCACCGCCCCTTATTTTGTTATGTTTTAGATTCAGACAGGATCTCATGTGTGGCTTTGCTTTCCTTGTATGCTAAGATTGTATGTTCCCATCCGTTTGGAAGCCGTTCTTAAACAACTGGACCAGGAGTATGCCACTGGCTACTGCTGTATAAGCCCCACCAAGACTGGGGTGTAGTCTTAAAGGCGACACCTTTGATAGTTGGTTGATATGTCATACTCACGTTGGGTGGTATGGTTCAAGAAAGTACAAATGCCATCAACAAAAGGGTGAAATGTTCAACGCGAAGAACATCCAGAGGAATGTTACGTTGATGAGCTCTTGCATTCAGTTCAACAAACGTTGGTACACCAAGTGATTTCTTGGTAACATCACCAATGCGACCATTTTCGGGTCCGTGAAGTTAGCACAACATTCAACATTCAACATTCGTTCAACATTCGCGTGAAGTTGGCACAACATTCAACATTCAACATTCGTTCAACATTCGAATTTTCTTGTACATAAGTCTTTTTTAACGTGAATGGATTAAGTGGGTCGTATATATAGCACTCCTATCAAAATTAGAGTATTCGATACTTCGATGCTCATTTTTGAGCAATTTTAACATTCGATTTTCTTGTACGTAAATTGTTTTAACGTGAATGGATTTAGTGGGTGGTATATACAGCACTCCTATCAAAATGAGTATTCGATATTTCGACGCTCATTTTTGAGCAATTTCAATTCCGGGGGAGAGAGGGGGCACATCATATACGCATGATCGGATCGGGCCCATATATGCAGGGATTGTACCCTGATGGTACTTTAATTCTCCATAGGGCCCACGCCTATCGTGTGTGGTTTTCGCTGGCGAATGTTGAACAGAAAGAACATTCAACATTCGTTCAACATTCGCGTGAAGTTGGCACAACATTCAACATTCAACATTCGTTCAACATTCGAATTTCTTGTACATAAGTTTTTTTTAACGTGAATGGATTAAGTGGGTCGTATATATAACACTCCTATCAAAATGAGTATTCGATACTTCGATGCTCATTTTTGAGCAATTTTAACATTCGATTTTTCTTGTACATAAATTGTTTTAATGTGAATGGATTAATGGGTCGTATATATAGCACTCCTATCAAAATGAGTATTGGATATTTCGACGCTCATTTTTGAGCAATTTCAATTCCGGGGGAGAGAGGGGGCACATCATATACGCATGATCGGATCGGGCCCATATATGCAGGGATTGTACCCTGATGGTACTTTAATTCTCCATAGGGCCCACGCCTATCGTGTGTGGTTTTCGCTGGCGAATGTTGAACAGAAAGAACATTCAACATTCGTTCAACATTCGCGTGAAGTTGGCACAACATTCAACATTCAACATTCGTTCAACATTCGAATTTTCTTGTACATAAGTTTTTTTTAACGTGAATGGATTAAGTGGGTCGTATATATAGCACTCCTATCAAAATTAGAGTATTCGATACTTCGATGCTCATTTTTGAGCAATTTTAACATTCGATTTTTCTTGTACGTAAATTGTTTTAACGTGAATGGATTTAGTGGGTCGTATATATAGCACGCCTATCAAAATGAGTATTCGATACTTCGATGCTCATTTTTGAGCAATTTTAACATTCGATTTTTCTTGTACGTAAATTTTTTTTTAAATGCACCAGGTCTCTTTGATCGCCATTATAGTAAAGATGATAGCACATTCGGTCTTGTTTTCCGCTCGATTCGTTATGCTAATATACAACCCTTACAAAGTAGCCAAAAATCCGACACCAGAATCCAATATGGCGGCCAAGATGGCCGCCGAAATGTGAAAATATGCTATTTTTCTGACATGTTACCACCTTTCGTTTGTCTCTGTGTGAAAATGTTACAATTTTTGCGTCATGTTATACATTTATCATATAGAGGAGTCATTGGCGAACACATCGGGACCATAATATGCATTCATTGCGGGATATTTTTGTCCGATATCACGTTTTCACAAATGCCGGTATCATAGGTCAAAGCCGTATCTCCGTTAATAACGCGATGTTATGTTTCGAATCAATGAATGTTATTGCTATTATAACAACACCCATGCATATATATTTGCAGGAGATACTCGAGCTAGGATTCCTCTTATACCTGAGTTGAGGAATATTTACCCAAATCCAAGATGGCGGCCAAAATGGCCACCAGAAATAAAAAATCGCCGAAAATCGCTGATTTTAACATCAGTGAGCATTATTGTCATGACAACTCCACACCTGCTTACTATTGTAAGTTGGGAACACTTAGGCGAAGAACTTTCCTTGTATCATATCCAAATAAAAGTCCTCCTAATCCAAAATGGCGCCCACAATGGCGGACAGATTTTGAAAAATCACCGAAATTCCCTCATATTCACATCATTGGGCATTATTATCGAGACAACTCCATCCATGCGTACAGTTGAGTTGGAAATACCGAGGTGAAGTAATTACCTTACATCTCATGCAAGAAATGGTTTTCCAAATCAAAGATGGCGGCCAAAATGGCGACCGAAATTTGAAAACAAGTCTACATTCCTTTACTTTCTTACGATGGGCGTTATTGTTTAGCGATTTCTATCCACCATTACATGTTGATATGGAATAGTGACATGAAGTATTCATTAGGGTTTGGCAATTGATACTCACAGCCAAGATCGCTGCTAAATTGGCGGCTAGAAATTGAAAAGAAATCGATATTTTCACATATTAATTTCAACTTTTTGTCATAATATCGGTATGTATGGACGAAACTGTACATACACCATCTACTAGTTCAACCTAAAGGTATCAAAACGCATAACATAGCTCGTATCCTTCTGGAAAGATGAAACACCACCATTAATTTCGCGATGTGGCATTTCGAAATCCAGTCTCCACTTAGCGCCGATAATGGCCGTAAGCGTAGGTGCGCCGAATAGTTATATCAGAACAATTACCTGATAACAGATTCTGATTTGCCACGTCACGTCCATAATTATCTGGACCAGCTTCCATTTCTTTGTCTGGTAAATCTAGGTTGCTCACACCGACAAAGTATTCACCACTTCCTGGGAGTAGGGTCCCTCTAATCATAACGTTTCAAACAATTCATTTTCCGGTGTCTAGCTTACAGAAGGTCATCTCTATGTATGTGTCTCATACCCCATGGGATAACGACATGTACACCTGGCGAACCAGTTAGCTAGTCACTTCTCAATAGATGGTTCGTCAACTCACGAACTCAGCGAGCGCATTGGCATATGTGGAAAACTTCGACAGTGTTTCGAAGGTTGCTAGCTGTCTCATTCCCTTGGACAGATGTCTGTCTGCTAAGGAGAAGACCCTAGTGTACAGACTACCCACACTTCTTGACCATTATCCGAAGCAAACTGTGTGACGCCCCGCAGTTGTCTCGCCGAATATCTCCCAGCAGAGAAGAACAATGCTCGCGGTGCTAGTTTGTGGACATGCGCCATGATAGTGGGAATGAAATGGGCCACTGTGTACACCACCCCTACACCTGGTGCATGTTTAAGATATCGAATGTCATGCGTGTCGGTTTTATTTGGTGTGGTAAGGTTGTATTCCACATCCGTTTCGAAGCCTTTCTGATTCAACTACGTACACTTTTGTCTGGATAATAATATGCTAGCCTCCCTCAAAACAGTCGGATGGACTAAACGATAATGTCTTTATAGCATGAATGTATGCGTGTTTTGTTATCCTCTCTCGGGGTTAGTGTCAGTATGTGGGCGGTATTATTCAAGAAAATGTCAGGAACTGTGGTGCATTTATTTCACTATGTATTTAAAGAACAATTTACAGTCTCGATGGCAATGGCGGTGGCCGTTGGGGAACACGACCTTTATGATCATATAGCTTTATATATATATAACTTTAGAATATAGTAGTTAATGTCTCATGCATGAAAATGGTGGGTCCGTGAAGTTAGCACAACATTCAACATTCAACATTCGTTCAACATTCGCGTGAAGTTGGCACAACATTCAACATTCGTTCAACATTCGAATTTTCTTGTACATTTGTTTTTGAACGTGAATGGATTGAGTGGGTCGTATATATAGCACCCTTGTCAAAATTGTATTCGATACTTCGATGCTCATTTTTGAGCAATTTTAAAGTTCGATTTTTCTTGTACATAAATTGTTTTAATGTGAATGGATTTAGTGGGTCGTATACATAGCACTCCTATATATCAAAATGAGTATTGGATACATCGACGCTCATTTTTGAGCAATTTCAAATCACGCTCATTTTTGAGCAATTTCAATTCCGGGGGAAAGAGGGGGCACATCATATACGCATGATCGGATCGGGCCCATATATGCAGGCATTATACCCTGATGGTACTTAAATTCTCCATAGGGCCCACGCCTAGCATGTGTGGTTTTCGCTGGCGAAAGTTGAACAGAAAGAACATGCAACATTCGTTCAATATTCGCGTGAAGTTGGCACAACATTCAACATTCGTTCAACATTCGTTCAACATTCGAATTTTCTTGTACATTTGTTTTTGAACGTGAATGGATTGAGTGGGTCGTATATATAGCACCCTTGTCAAAATTGTATTCGATACTCCGATGCTCATTTTTGAGCAATTTCAAAGTTCGATTTTTCTTGTACATAAATTGTTTTAATGTGAATGGATTTAGTGGGTCGTATACATAGCACTCCTATATATCAAAATGAGTATTGGATACATCGACGCTCATTTTTGAGCAATTTCAAATCACGCTCATTTTTGAGCAATTTCAATTCCGGGGGAAAGAGGGGGCACATCATATACGCATGATCGGATCGGGCCCATATATGCAGGCATTATACCCTGATGGTACTTAAATTCTCCATAGGGCCCACGCCTAGCATGTGTGGTTTTCGCTGGCGAAAGTTGAACAGAAAGAACATGCAACATTCGTTCAACATTCGCGTGAAGTTGGCACAACATTCAACATTCGTTCAACATTCGAATTTTCTTGTACATTTGTTTTTGAACGTGAATGGATTGAGTGGGTCGTATATATAGCACCCTTGTCAAAATTAGAGTATTCGATACTTCGATGCTCATTTTTGAGCAATTTTAACATTCGATTTTTCTTGTACATAAATTGTTTTAATGTGAATGGATTTAGTGGGTCGTATACATAGCACTCCTATCAAAATGAGTATTGGATACCTCGACGCTCATTTTTGAGCAATTTCAAATCACGCTCATTTTTGAGCAATTTCAATTCCGGGGAAAAGAGGAGGCACATCATATACGCATGATCGGATCGGGCCCATATATGCAGGCATTATACCCTGATGGTACTTTAATTCTCCATAGGGCCCACGCCTAGCATGTCTGGTTTTCGCTGACGAATGTTGAACAGAAAGAACATGCAACATTCGTTCAACATTCGCGTGAAGTTGGCACAACATTCAACATTCAACATTCGTTCAACATTCGAATTTTCTTGTACATTTGTTTTTGAACGTGAATGGATTTAGTGGGTCGTATATATAGCACTCCTATCAAAATGAGTATTCGATACTTCGATGCTCATTTTTGAGCAATTTTAACATTCGATTTTTTCTTGTGCATAAATTGTTTTAACGTGAATGGATTTAGTGGGTATATATAGCACTCCTATCAAAATGAGTATTCGATACTTCGATGCTCATTTTTGAGCAATTTTATCTTTCGATTTTTCTTGTACATAAATTGTTTTAACGTGAATGGATTTAGTGGGTCGTATATATAGCACTCCTATCAAAATGAGTATTCGATACTTCGATGCTCATTTTTGAGCAATTTTAACATTCGATTTTTCTTGTACATAAATTGTTTTAACGTGAATGGATTTAGTGGGTCGTATATATAGCACTCCTATCAAAATGAGTATTCGATACTTCGATGCTCATTTTTGAGCAATTTTAACATTCGATTTTTCTTGTACATAAATTGTTTTAACGTGAATGGATTTAGTGGGTCGTATATATAGCACTCCTATCAAAATGAGTATTCGATACTTCGATGCTCATTTTTGAGCAATTTTAACATTCGATTTTTCTGGTACATAAATGATTTTAACGTGAATGGATTTAGTGGGTCGTATATATAGCACTCCTATCAAAATGAGTATTGGATACTTCGACGCTCATTTTTGAGCAATTTCAATTCCGGGGGAGAGAGGGGGCATATCATATACGCATGATCGGTTCGGGCCCATATATGCAGGGATTGTACCCTGATGGTACTTTAATTCTCCATAGGGCCCACGCCTAGCATGTGTGGTTTCGCAGGCGAATGTTAAACAGAAAGAACATTCAACATTCGTTCAACATTCGTGTGAAGTTGGCACAACATTCAACATTCAACATTCGTTCAACATTCGATTTTTCTTGTACATAAATTGTTTTAATGTGAATGGATTTAGTGGGTCGTATACATAGCACTCCTATCAAAATGAGTATTGGATACCTCGACGCTCATTTTTGAGCAATTTCAAATCACGCTCATTTTTGAGCAATTTCAATTCCGGGGAAAAGAGGAGGCACATCATATACGCATGATCGGATCGGGCCCATATATGCAGGCATTATACCCTGATGGTACTTTAATTCTCCATAGGGCCCACGCCTAGCATGTCTGGTTTTCGCTGACGAATGTTGAACAGAAAGAACATGCAACATTCGTTCAACATTCGCGTGAAGTTGGCACAACATTCAACATTCAACATTCGTTCAACATTCGAATTTTCTTGTACATTTGTTTTTGAACGTGAATGGATTTAGTGGGTCGTATATATAGCACTCCTATCAAAATGAGTATTCGATACTTCGATGCTCATTTTTGAGCAATTTTAACATTCGATTTTTTCTTGTGCATAAATTGTTTTAACGTGAATGGATTTAGTGGGTATATATAGCACTCCTATCAAAATGAGTATTCGATACTTCGATGCTCATTTTTGAGCAATTTTATCTTTCGATTTTTCTTGTACATAAATTGTTTTAACGTGAATGGATTTAGTGGGTCGTATATATAGCACTCCTATCAAAATGAGTATTCGATACTTCGATGCTCATTTTTGAGCAATTTTAACATTCGATTTTTCTTGTACATAAATTGTTTTAACGTGAATGGATTTAGTGGGTCGTATATATAGCACTCCTATCAAAATGAGTATTCGATACTTCGATGCTCATTTTTGAGCAATTTTAACATTCGATTTTTCTTGTACATAAATTGTTTTAACGTGAATGGATTTAGTGGGTTGTATATATAGCACTCCTATCAAAATGAGTATTCGATACTTCGATGCTCATTTTTGAGCAATTTTAACATTCGATTTTTCTGGTACATAAATGATTTTAACGTGAATGGATTTAGTGGGTCGTATATATAGCACTCCTATCAAAATGAGTATTGGATACTTCGACGCTCATTTTTGAGCAATTTCAATTCCGGGGGAGAGAGGGGGCATATCATATACGCATGATCGGTTCGGGCCCATATATGCAGGGATTGTACCCTGATGGTACTTTAATTCTCCATAGGGCCCACGCCTAGCATGTGTGGTTTCGCAGGCGAATGTTAAACAGAAAGAACATTCAACATTCGTTCAACATTCGTGTGAAGTTGGCACAACATTCAACATTCAACATTCGTTCAACATTCGATTTTTCTTGTACATAAATTGTTTTAATGTGAATGGATTTAGTGGGTCGTATACATAGCACTCCTATCAAAATGAGTATTGGATACCTCGACGCTCATTTTTGAGCAATTTCAAATCACGCTCATTTTTGAGCAATTTCAATTCCGGGGAAAAGAGGAGGCACATCATATACGCATGATCGGATCGGGCCCATATATGCAGGCATTATACCCTGATGGTACTTTAATTCTCCATAGGGCCCACGCCTAGCATGTCTGGTTTTCGCTGACGAATGTTGAACAGAAAGAACATGCAACATTCGTTCAACATTCGCGTGAAGTTGGCACAACATTCAACATTCAACATTCGTTCAACATTCGAATTTTCTTGTACATTTGTTTTTGAACGTGAATGGATTTAGTGGGTCGTATATATAGCACTCCTATCAAAATGAGTATTCGATACTTCGATGCTCATTTTTGAGCAATTTTAACATTCGATTTTTTCTTGTGCATAAATTGTTTTAACGTGAATGGATTTAGTGGGTATATATAGCACTCCTATCAAAATGAGTATTCGATACTTCGATGCTCATTTTTGAGCAATTTTATCTTTCGATTTTTCTTGTACATAAATTGTTTTAACGTGAATGGATTTAGTGGGTCGTATATATAGCACTCCTATCAAAATGAGTATTCGATACTTCGATGCTCATTTTTGAGCAATTTTAACATTCGATTTTTCTTGTACATAAATTGTTTTAACGTGAATGGATTTAGTGGGTCGTATATATAGCACTCCTATCAAAATGAGTATTCGATACTTCGATGCTCATTTTTGAGCAATTTTAACATTCGATTTTTCTTGTACATAAATTGTTTTAACGTGAATGGATTTAGTGGGTTGTATATATAGCACTCCTATCAAAATGAGTATTCGATACTTCGATGCTCATTTTTGAGCAATTTTAACATTCGATTTTTCTGGTACATAAATGATTTTAACGTGAATGGATTTAATGGGTCGTATATATAGCACTCCTATCAAAATGAGTATTGGATACTTCGACGCTCATTTTTGAGCAATTTCAATTCCGGGGGAGAGAGGGGGCACATCATATACGCATGATCGGTTCGGGCCCATATATGCAGGGATTGTACCCTGATGGTACTTTAATTCTCCATAGGGCCCACGCCTAGCATGTGTGGTTTCGCAGGCGAATGTTAAACAGAAAGAACATTCAACATTCGTTCAACATTCGTGTGAAGTTGGCACAACATTCAACATTCAACATTCGTTCAACATTCGATTTTTCTTGTACATAAATTGTTTTAATGTGAATGGATTTAGTGGGTCGTATACATAGCACTCCTATCAAAATGAGTATTGGATACCTCGACGCTCATTTTTGAGCAATTTCAAATCACGCTCATTTTTGAGCAATTTCAATTCCGGGGAAAAGAGGAGGCACATCATATACGCATGATCGGATCGGGCCCATATATGCAGGCATTATACCCTGATGGTACTTTAATTCTCCATAGGGCCCACGCCTAGCATGTCTGGTTTTCGCTGACGAATGTTGAACAGAAAGAACATGCAACATTCGTTCAACATTCGCGTGAAGTTGGCACAACATTCAACATTCAACATTCGTTCAACATTCGAATGTTCTTGTACATTTGTTTTTGAACGTGAATGGATTTAGTGGGTCGTATATATAGCACTCCTATCAAAATGAGTATTCGATACTTCGATGCTCATTTTTGAGCAATTTTAACATTCGATTTTTTCTTGTGCATAAATTGTTTTAACGTGAATGGATTTAGTGGGTATATATAGCACTCCTATCAAAATGAGTATTCGATACTTCGATGCTCATTTTTGAGCAATTTTATCTTTCGATTTTTCTTGTACATAAATTGTTTTAACGTGAATGGATTTAGTGGGTCGTATATATAGCACTCCTATCAAAATGAGTATTCGATACTTCGATGCTCATTTTTGAGCAATTTTAACATTCGATTTTTCTTGTACATAAATTGTTTTAACGTGAATGGATTTAGTGGGTCGTATATATAGCACTCCTATCAAAATGAGTATTCGATACTTCGATGCTCATTTTTGAGCAATTTTAACATTCGATTTTTCTTGTACATAAATTGTTTTAACGTGAATGGATTTAGTGGGTTGTATATATAGCACTCTTATCAAAATGAGTATTCGATACTTCGATGCTCATTTTTGAGCAATTTTAACATTCGATTTTTCTGGTACATAAATGATTTTAACGTGAATGGATTTAGTGGGTCGTATATATAGCACTCCTATCAAAATGAGTATTGGATACTTCGACGCTCATTTTTGAGCAATTTCAATTCCGGGGGAGAGAGGGGGCACATCATATACGCATGATCGGTTCGGGCCCATATATGCAGGGATTGTACCCTGATGGTACTTTAATTCTCCATAGGGCCCACGCCTAGCATGTGTGGTTTCGCAGGCGAATGTTAAACAGAAAGAACATTCAACATTCGTTCAACATTCGTGTGAAGTTGGCACAACATTCAACATTCAACATTCGTTCAACATTCGATTTTTCTTGTTCTTAAGTTTTTTTACCCCTTCCGCCTACAACCCATTTGTGAAATTTTGAATGTGGTCATGCATGTTACAGTACAAGACACGATGAAAATGATGATGGATATGATCTAGACATTGATTATTTTTTCTCTCTCCGTCTGTCTGCGAGAAGTTCACGTTTTTGATGTTCTCGTTGCTGTAATACTTTTTGGAGCTCTGCACGTTCAGCTTAATTGCACTTCTGCTATCAGATTCTGACTGTTTCTTATGAGCTCCGCAACAAATCAGTCAACAACAAATCAGTTGACTATTTACCAGTAGTATATTTACACAAACATGTTTTCACAACAATTCAAACTCAGTGGACTCATGCTGATACCAATCACAGACCATTCATCACCGCGTGTCTGTTTATACAACGATATGAAGGGATCACACGCGCGTGTTTATACAAACAGTTGATTACCGATAAGGCATGCACACGATAACTGTTTTCTAAAGCCAGAACATCACCGAAATGCTTAGAGTTATACCGTGTGATAAGAAATCATAATTATATATATGTCCAATTTGAATTCATAAATATAATTTAGAACTGGAAAGTAAAAATTCAAGCTTGAGTTTACGGGGTCCGTTAGGCCCGTTCCAAACGTTGGATTTTTGTCGACTCGAATCTAATTGTATTAAATCCGTCGGTGATGCGACTGCGGTCAATTTTGTTTCAGACGGACGCATCTTCGTCGCGTCGAATATAAAGCATCGGTCGATCTATTTAAAGGTGCACTACCGGTTACCGTCACAAAATGGTCATCCGTAGATATAGAGGCCCATATACCGGTATATTATACATATATGATCATATATACCAAGATGCAGTATAAATTATGTATATGTATATGCGCGATGGTAGCGCGAATATATGTGCACGTGTATATGAGGATGTATAATTATAGTACATATATAGTTATTATTATCTCATATATATTTTTGAAGACCTCTGTTTGTTTGTCTGTATGTATGTTTGTCTGTCATTAATACAAATCTACGATTCTCGACCGATCGGGACGAAACTTGGTACGTGTGTGTAGTTTGACCAGGCGGTCGACGTTGTCGTATTGGCGAGCCCGTGCGGCGCCCGCTTCGCGCATGCGCAGACGAGATCTCGGAAACGGGTGGAGCTATCGACTTGAAATTTGCTATGTGAATGTATCTTGCCCCGGATACGAAGTTTATCGGGTCGCCGAGCCCGTGCGACGCCAGCTTCGCGCATGCGCAGACGAGATCTCGGAAACAGGTGGAGCTATCGACTTGAAATTTGGTATGAGAATGTATCTTGCCCCGGATACGAATTTTATCGGGTCGCCGGGCCCGTGCGACGCCAGCTTCGCACATGCGCAGACCAGATCTCGGAAACGGGTAGAGCTATCGACTTGAAATTTCGGGTTGGGTAGAGCTATCGACTTGAAATTTAGTTTTTGAATAGCCGGACAACGTCGGGCTGGGTAGAGCTATCGGCTTGAAATTTGGTTTTTGAATAGCCCGGACAACGTCGGGTTCATCGGCTAGTCTACTATATATTTTGAGAACTACGTATATTTTTGTGTGTATATTTGTCCTCTATAGACTCGAAAACGGCTGGCTCGATTGAGCTCAAACTTCATATCTAAGGGTAAAATACCACGGGAATGGTCGTCGCGGCGTTTTGGAGAAGCTCCGACCACCCGTTATTCACTCCCAGTCACAAAAACCGATCTGCGGGGTTAATCGGGTTGATAGTTAAAGAGCGTTCCTATCCGCAGTGTCGTTGATAAAGAGCGTATGTGCGTAATGTGATTCTTATGTCTGTACACGGGCGTCAGCGTCGGTATACAGACATGAGCGTGTTGTGTGATTCTTACGTACTTAGGGCTTCCTAGGAAAGGGGATCGGGTCAGTTTTTCCGCCCTAGGTGATCTTCACCTTGAAACGGGTACCCAAAATGATATATATGTGATCTTCACCTTGAAACGGGTACCCACAAATTATATATATGTGTGTGTAAAATTGAAAATCAAAAAATTAAATTAAAAAATTAAAAAGGCACAATTAACTCATTGAAAAACAAAACAAAAAATTAAATTAAAAATTAATTAAAAAAGCCAGTAAATTAAAAAGGCACAATTTACTCATTGAAAAACAAAAAATAAAATTAAAAAATTAATCAAAAAATTAAATTAAAAAATTAATTAAAAAATTAATTAAAAAAGCCAGTAATTAAAAAAAATAAAAAAAATTCTTGTTTCTGACGATTGCCGCCAGTGGCGGGCTAATCCGCTAGTCTCCTATATATTTTGACCATGCAGCCCCTTCCAAATTTTCGAACATTGGGCTGAAGTCGTGCATGGGGTGTCAAAATAGCACTTTTCGTTACTAAATCGGCTGCGTAGCCAGAACCATGATAGCCACCCGGGAATCATTGTATTTTCGTGCGGTGCCACCCAGCAGGCATCTATAGAAAAGTCACGCGACCACACAGCCCCTCCCAAATTTTCGAAAATTGGGCTGAAGTCGTGCATGGGGTGTCAAAATAGCACTTTTCGTTACTAAATCGGCTGCGTAGCCAGAGTCATGGTGGCCACCTGGGAATCCTTGTATTTTCGTGCGGTGCCACCCAGCGTGCATCTATAGGAAAGTCACGCGACCACGCAGCCCCTCCCAAATTTGAAATTTGGGCTGAAGTCGTGAATGGAGCTAAACTTGCACTTTTTGTTCCTAAATCGGCTGCGTAGCCAGAACCGTGGTGGCCAACCGGGAATCCTTGTATTTTCGTGCGGTGCCACCCAGCGGGCATCTATAGGAAAGTCACGCGACCATGCATCCCCTTCCAATTTTTCAAAAATTGGGCTGAAGTCGTGCATGGGGTGTCAAAATAGCACTGTTCGTTACTAAATCCGCTGCGTAGCCAGAGTCATGGTGGCCACCCGGGAATCCTTGTATTTTCGTGCGGTGCCACCTGGGGTGTCAAAATAGCACTTCTCGTTACTAAATCGGCTGCGTAGCCAGAGCCATGGTGGCCACATGGGAATCCTTGTATTTTCGTGCAGTGCCACCCAGCGGGCATCTATAGCAAAGTCAAGCGACCATGCAGCCCCTTCCAAATTTTAGACAATTGGGCTGAAGTCGTTCATGGGGTGTCAAAATAGCACTTTTCGTTACTAAATCGGCTGCGTAGCCAGAGTCACGGTGGCCACCCGGGAATCCTTGTATTTTCGTGCGGTGCCACCCAGTGGGCATCTATAGGAAAGTCACGCGACCACGCAGCCCCTCCCAAATTTTCGAAAATTGGGCTAAGTCGTGCATGGAGCTCAACATTGCACTTTTTATTCCCAGTTCCCAGTTCTCAGTTCCCTATTCTCAGATAATATTTCATTTATCATTTTTGTGACCAGAACCATGGCGGGAATCCTTGCATTTTCGTGCGGTGCCACCCAGCGGGCATCTATTGGACAGGGACGCGACTATATAGCCCCTTCCACATTTTCGAAAATTGGGCTGAAGTCGTGCATGGAGTGTCAAAATTGCACTTTTTGTTACTAAATCGGCTGCGTAGCCAGAACCATGGCGGCCACCCGGGAATTGTTGCATTTTCGTGCGGTGCCACCCAGCAGGCATCTATTGGACAGGGAGGCGCCCATATAGCCCCTTCCCATTTTTCGCAAATTGGGCTGAAGTCGTGCATGGAGCTCAAAATAGCACTTTTTGTTACTAAATCGGCTGCGTAGCCAGAACCATGGCGGCCACCCGGCAAACCTTTCATTTTCGTGCAATGCCACCCAGCGGGCATCTATATGACAGGGACGCGGCCATATAGCCCCTTCAAATTTTTCGCAAATTGGGCTGAAGTCGTGCATGGAGCTCAAAATCGCACTTTTTGTTACTAAATCGGCTGCGTAGCCAGAACCATGGCGGCCACCCGGGAATTCTTGCATTTTCGTGAGGTGCCACCCAGCGCGCATCTATAGGACAGGGACGCGGCCATATAGCTCCTTCCAGTTTTTCGAAAATTGGGCTGAAGTCGTGCATGGAGCTCAAAATCGCACTTTTTGTTGCTAAATCGGCTGCGTAGCCAGAACCATGGCGGCCACCCGGGAATCCTTGAATTTTCGTGTGGTCCCAATTATTCAAGATGGATGCCAAAATTGCGGCCAAAACATGGAAATGTTTGGTTTTGTCCTTATTTTTGTTTAAATACTTTACAATTTTCCAGATAATATAAGAGAAGATATCAACAATGTGTTGATTATTCGATGGAATAACCTCTGTGAAAGAGTCATGCACACTAAATGCGAAGTAGTATAGTTTGTTCTGGTACAAATGTGAGGTAGAATATGTGCTATGTAAAATGAGCAAAATTATTCTAAGACAGGGGTTCATTCTGTAAATGCTTAGAAACGAACCATGAATGGTTCTGATGTCTTCAATTATATTTGTGACACTACTACATGGTTGGATCAATTGAATACAAATTTGAATATCGAGATCTTAACAAATAAAAAATCAATTTAGTAGTGGATTTACCACGAAATTAGGAAACACCAAATGACAAAACCCATAATCGTCAAACTCAATTCGGTTCTCAAAATAGGAACATATGTATGGTATTCTGCAACACATCTTCATCATCGGGCCTCGTATTCAAATTACCAATAATTTGACAATACACTTTGTTTTTAATAAACTGTATTTAACAATTCACTTCTCACAACCACATCTGCACAACTTCGTACACGGAAGTTTGCTTCTTGGACATTTGCACCTGGAACAAACCGATTTGCAAACACATTTAATCAACTCTGTGCACTCTCTAGCTGCTTCTGGGTTGTCATCCAAACAGTAACAAAAGAACCGCCAATCAATTTCCATCCAAAGACGTCAGGTGCTGGAAACTTTACATGTGCTATGGGGCTTACTAGTACAGTCCAGATACTAGCCTGATATATATATATGTTGAACTGTGCTGAACATTTCATGTCTTGCTTCATTAACTAAGGTCAGCGTCACAGATTTGTCATAAACAATCACAACGAAATGCTAAATACTCTCAAACAGTGGCGATGAAACATCAAGAACCACACACGGATTCCTCGTATTGGCATCAAGCATTCTGTGAGCTAAGCTTTCCAAGCATCCCAAAATTGCGCTTACCCTTACCAAGGAAAAAGGGAGTTGAGTCGCATCCTGATATCGGGTGGAATATTGGAAGTATAGTTGAATTTTTGTTAGCCCATTGAATTGCACGTATCAACTATGTTGTATGTAACATGGGGTTTAGACTTCTCGAAAGACAAAGAGTTTCAAATGTTTGCATTGAAAAAGCATAGAATACAGATGTCCCAACATGACCACGATAATATATGTGTCAACAGTGTGAACAATAATCGAAGAATTATCGGTTTGTAGCATATGAAATAAAGTGGGCGAAAGCAGGGGCGGTAATAAATGTGACATCCTAAGCTGCATGAAGGTCCCATCCGATTCAAACTATAATATACACTGCAGAGCCAAATCCAAAGGTCGAGTGTAAGGTGTTCGACGGGGGTGCTCTGATACACTTACTGAGACCTGAAGTCGGGCATACCTTCTCAATGTATGTCAGCACAACGTTTATTCCATATGTTATGATGCAGCTCCCAGATAGTAGAAGAATTGACTTGGTTTTGAACAGGTAAATATAGGTTAGTATCAAAACAGGAACATGAGAGAAACGTGGTTGTGGCATTCGATGTAAGGTGGGGGCTTACCACACAAATTCCACCGAATTGGAATGACTTTCTAAGAAACACTACCAACAAGCAAGTATTGTTTGCATTGGTCAATGAATGTCTCTTTAAATTGGAAACCCCACCAAGGAAAACCATCTTCACAACGGAGGATGATAACGCGGTCCTAATTTTGAACCTATTCTCTTTGGATGCACATATGAAGAAGCTGACAGTAGATTAGTCGGACATATATCTCATATGCTACAAACTCATTATTTATCGATTATTGTTCAAGGATATTTACAAGGATATTATCGTGATTCTAGTGTGACATCTGCATTCTAAGCTACTACTCCAATGCAAAGATTTGGAACTGTGTCTTTCGACAAGTCTAAGTCCCATGTTATCCGCAACATAGTTGATATGTACAATTCAATTGGGCTCAGAAAATTCAACTGTGCTTCCAATATTCCATCATTTCCATGTGATATCAGGATGCGACTCAACTTCCTTTTTCTTTGGTAATGGTAAGCGCACATTTTGGGATGCTTGAAAAGCTTACCCAGAGCTAACAGAATGCTTGATGTCAATTACGAGGAATCCTTTTGTGGTACTTGGTGTTCCATTACCACTATTTGAGTGTATTTAGCATTTCGTCATGATTGTTTATGACAAATCTGCGAACCTGACCTCAGTTATATAATGAAGATAGACATGAAATGTTCAGCAAAGGCCGTGCACATGAACAGTTACCACTAAAGAAATTGTGCTACTAGTACACACCAGGCTGGTATATGGACTGTAAGCCCCATAATAGATGCAAAGTTTCCAGCACTAGACTCGCTGGAGGGAAACTGTTTCACAAGAATCGATTCTATCGCCTTTTCGGTTTTGTCTCTATCGAACTAAGGCCCGACTCTTTCGCGATTAAACACAACTGTTTTCAAAGTTTTGACCGCCATTTATACACTAAATATCAAAACAGAACTATGTTCTAAACAAATATCCGTAGATTAGGTCTTTGCTCGTGCTTATTGATGATAATAATGCGAAATCAGCTATTTTTTTGCACACTTTGAGGCATAATGCGTTTTTGTGCATTTCCTATGTAAATTAAGCAGCAATTTAATGATAAGTTTATCGACCTTGATACTTTTAGTTGGCTGGAACATGTCTCATTATGTGATCGAACACCAGGTCATTATAATAACCTATAATGTTCGATCATAAAACCTAACAAGTTCCAGCCCAATTTAAATGTGATGAGGCTGAAAGGCTGAGCATCAAACTGTTGCTTAATTCTCGTGGGAAATACACACAAATGCACGTCTCTAAATGTGCACCACAAGCAGCTATTGCATTGCTATCACCAATAAGCACGCACAGAGTCCTAATCTGTCGGTTGTTATTGGAGAATACTTTCTGTATTGATATTCAGTGTATACACAGCCTATCAAAACTTTGAATATTTTTTAACAAACCGCGAAAGAGTCGGAACTTAATTGATAGAGACGAAACCGGAAGGGTGATAGAATCGATTCTGGTGAAACAGTTTTCCCCCCAGTGTGACTACTTCGGGTGAAAATTTATTGACGATTCTTTTGTTCTTGTATGGTTGACAACCCCAGAAGTGGCTAGAGTGTGCACCGAATTGATTAAATTTGTTTGAAATCGGTTTGTTCCAGGTGCAAATGTTCAAATAGCAAACTTCCATGTACGGAGTTGTGCAGATGTGGTTGTGAGTAGTGAATTGTTCAATTCAGTTTATTAAAACAAAGTATATTTTCAAATTTACTGATCCCATCTTCCCACCACATGGCCCCCTGGAGTATATCTCAGCAACAATATAACACTCAAAAGTATACATATGCATATATATTATTGAATCTGCGCTATTCGCATGCTTGTGTTTCATGTTCTGTTGCTGAAATAATTGAGGACACTATATGATACAAGGAAATAATATTATTTCTTACTCCGAACTCAACTATACTTTCCGGTATACGCTTCAATCATTTTGTGTATAATTGGACATACAACACTGAATTTAAGTATTGGTAAATTGAATACGAGGCCTAATGATGAAGATATGTTGCAGAATACCTTCCATATGTTCTTGTTTTTGAGAACTAAATTGAGTTTGATGAGTATGAGGTCTGTCATTTAGTGTTTCCTAATTTCGTGGTAAATCCTCTACTAAACTATTTTTTTATTTGTAAACATCTCGACATACAAATTTTTATTCAATTGATCCAACCATATAGTAGTGTCGCAAATAGAATTGATGACATCAGGGTCATTCATGGTTGGTTATTAAGCATTTACAGAATGAAACACAGTCTGAGAATAATTTCATTTATTTTATATAGCACATATTCTACCTCATATTTCTACCAGAACGAACAATACTACTTCACCTTTAATGTGCATAACTCTTCCACAGAAGTTATTCCATCGAATAATGAACACATAGTTGATATCTCTCTTATATTATCTCGAAAATTGTAAAGTATTATTTTTTTAAATAAGGAAAAAACCCAATTTCTCATGTTTTGGCCGCCATTTTGGCATCCATCTTGAATAAATGTGGCCATTTTTCAACTAAAAGTCGCGGTTGTCATTCTATGAACACTAATAATTGATAGTGTCGAGGAATTCGTTATGTTTACCATATCAAATCAAGAAGCAAATCTATTAGGTGTGCCACCGTCAAACCGGCGGCCATCTTGGACGCCATCTTGAATTTTCGGCTCTACGTCGGTCGAAAAGTTGGTTCTTGAAAAATTCCTAGACTAGAGATGCTGTCCTACAAGATACTAAAAAATGGCGCTTTTATCCGACTTGTATCGATCCGAGCATTTTTTGTCACTAACTACCTACACTGAGTATGGGGTCTGTCATTTAGTGTTTCCTAATTTCGTGGTAAATCCACTACTAAATTGATTTTTTATTTGTAAACATCTCGACATACAAATTTTTATTCAATTGATCCAACCATATAGTAGTGTCGCAAATAGAATTGATGACATCAGGGTCATTCACGGTTGGTTATTAAGCATTTACAGAATGAAACACAGTCTGAGAATAATTTCATTTATTTTATATAGCACATATTCTACCTCACATTTCTACCAGAACGAACAATACTACTTCACCTTTAATGTGCATAACTCTTCCACAGAAGTTATTCCATCGAATAATGAACACATAGTTGATATCTCTCTTACATATTATCTCGAAAATTGTAAAATATTTTTTAAAACAATAAGGAAAAAAACAATAATTCTCATGTTTTGGCCGCCATTTTGAATAATTGTGGCCATTTTTCAACTAAAAGTCGCGGTTGTCATTCTATGAACACTAATATTAGATAGTGTTGATGAATTCGTTATGGAAGGGGCTGCATGGTCGCGTCCCTTTCCTATAGATGCCCGCTGGGTGGCACCGCACGGAAATACAAGGATTCCCGGGTGGCCACCACGACTCTGGCTACGCAGCCGATTTAGTAACGAAAAGTGTTATTTTGACACCCCATGCACGACTTCAGCCCAATTTTCGAAAATTTGGCAGGGGCTGCATGGTCGCGTGACTTTCCTATAGATGCCCGCTGGCTGGCACCGCACGGAAATACATGGATTCCCGGATGGCCACCATGACTCTGGCTACGCAGCCGATTTAGTAACGAAAAGTGCTATTTTGACACACCATGCACGACTTCAGCCCAATTTTTGAAAATTTGGAAGGGGCTGCATGGTCGCGTGACTTTCCTATAGATGCCCGATGGGTGGCTCCGCACGGAAATACAAGGATTCCCGGGTGGCCAACATGACTCTGGCTACGCAGCCGATTTAGTTACTAAAAGTGCTATTTTGACACCCCATGCACGACTTCAGCCCAATTTTCGAAAATTTGGCAGGGGCTGCATGGTCGCGTGACTTTCCTATAGATGCCCGCTGGGTGGCACCGAACGAAAATACAAGGATTCCCGGGTGGTCACCGTGGCTCTGGCTACGCAGCCGATTTAGTAACAAAAGTGCAATTTTAGGAGAATAGGGAACTGGGAACTGGGAACGGAATTCATGGAGCTAAAAAAGAGCATCGAATACTCTAATTATATTGAAAGGATTGCTATATATACGACCCACTTAATCCATTCACGTTAAAAAAACTTATATACAAACAAAATTCGAATGTTGAACGAATGTTGAATGTTGAATGTTGTTCCAACTTCATACGAATGTTCTTTCTGTTCAACATTCGCCAGCGAAAACCACACATGCTAGGCGTGGGCCTATGGACAAGTAAAGTACCACCAGGGTAAATCCCTGCATATATGGGCCCGATCCGATCATGCGTATATGATGTGCCCCCTCTCCCCCCCGAAATTGAAATTGCTCAAAAATGAGCGTAGATGTATCCAATACTCATTTTGATAGGAGTGCTATGTATACGACCCTCTAAATCCATTCACATTAAAACAATTTATGTACAAGAAAAATCGAATGTTAAAATTGCTCAAAAATGAGCATCGAAGTATCGAATACTCTAATTTTGATGGGGGTGCTATATATACGACCCACTCAATCCATTCACGTTCAAAAACAATTGTACAAGAAAATTCGAATGTTGAACGAATGTTGAATGTTGAATGTTGTGCCAACTTCACGCGAATGTTGAACGAATGTTGAATGTTCTTTCTGTTCAACATTCGCCAGCGAAAACCACACATGCTAGGCGTGGGCCCTATGGAGAATTAAAGTACCATCAGGGTACAATCCCTGCATATATGGGCCCGATCCGATCATGCGTATATGATGTGCCCCCTCTCTCCCCCGGAATTGAAATTGCTCAAAAATGAGCGTCGAAATATCCAATACTCATTTTGATAGGAGTGCTATATATACGACCCACTAAATCCATTCACGTTAAAACAATTTACGTACAAGAAAAATCGAATGTTAAAATTGCTCAAAAATGAGCATCGAAGTATCGAATACTCATTTTGATAGGAGTGCTATATATACGACCCACTAAATCCATTCACGTTAAAACAATTTACGTACAAGAAAAATCGAATGTTAAAATTGCTCAAAAATGAGCATCGAAGTATCGAATACTCTAATTTTGATAGGAGTGCTATATATACGACCCACTTAATCCATTCACGTTAAAAAAAAACTTATGTACAAGAAAATTCGAATGTTGAACGAATGTTGAATGTTGAATGTTGTGCCAACTTCACGCGAATGTTGAACGAATGTTGAATGTTCTTTCTGTTCAACATTCGCCAGCGAAAACCACACACGATAGGCGTGGGCCCTATGGAGAATTAAAGTACCATCAGGGTACAATCCCTGCATATATGGGCCCGATCCGATCATGCGTATATGATGTGCCCCCTCTCTCCCCCGGAATTGAAATTGCTCAAAAATGAGCGTCGAAATATCCAATACTCATTTTGATAGGAGTGCTATATATACGACCCATTAATCCATTCACATTAAAACAATTTATGTACAAGAAAAATCGAATGTTAAAATTGCTCAAAAATGAGCATCGAAGTATCGAATACTCATTTTGATAGGAGTGTTATATATACGACCCACTTAATCCATTCACGTTAAAAAAAACTTATGTACAAGAAATTCGAATGTTGAACGAATGTTGAATGTTGAATGTTGTGCCAATTTCACGCGAATGTTGAACGAATGTTGAATGTTCTTTCTGTTCAACATTCGCCAGCGAAAACCACACATGATAGGCGTGGGCCCTATGGAAAATTAAAGTACCATCAGGGTACAATGCCTGCATATATGGGCCCGATCCGATAATGCGTATATGATGTGCCCCCTCTATCCCCCGCAATTGAAATTGCTCAAAAATGAGCGTCGAAATATCGAATACTCATTTTGATAGGAGTGCTGTATATACGACCCACTAAATCCATTCACGTTAAAACAATTTATGTACAAGAAAAATCGAATGTTAAAATTGCTCAAAAATGAGCATCGAAGTATCGAATACTCTAATTTTGATAGGGGTGCTATATATACGACCCACTCAATCCATTCACGTTCAAAAACAAATGTACAAGAAAATTCGAATGTTGAATGTTGTGCCAACTTCACGCGAATGTTGAACGAATGTTGAATGTTCTTTCTGTTCAACATTCGCCAGCGAAAACCACACATGATAGGCGTGGGCCCTATGGAAAATTAAAGTACCGTCAGGGTACAATGCCTGCATATATGGGCCCGATCCGATCATGCGTATATGATGTGCCCCCTCTCTCCACCGGAATTGAAATTGCTCAAAAATGAGCGTCGAAATATCGAATACTCATTTTGATAGGAGTGCTGTATATACGACCCACTAAATCCATTCACGTTAAAACAATTTACGTACAAGAAAAATCGAATGTTAAAATTGCTCAAAAATGAGCATCGAAGTATCGAATACTCTAATTTTGACAGGAGTGCTATATATACGACCCACGTAATCCATTCACGTTAAAAAAAACTTATGTACAAGAAAATTCGAATGTTGAACGAATGTTGAATGTTGAATGTTGTGCCAACTTCACGCGAATGTTGAACGAATGTTGAATGTTCTTTCTGTTCAACATTCGCCAGCGAAAGCCACACATGATAGGCGTGGGCCCTATGGAAAATTAAAGTACCATCAGGGTACAATGCCTGCATATATGGGCCCGATCCGATCATGCGTATATGATGTGCCCCCTCTCTCCCCCGGAATTGAAATTGCTCAAAAATGAGCGTCGAAATATCGAATACTCATTTTGATAGGAGTGCTGTATATACCACCCACTAAATCCATTCACGTTAAAACAATTTACGTACAAGAAAATCGAATGTTAAAATTGCTCAAAAATGAGCATCGAAGTATCGAATACTCTAATTTTGATAGGAGTGCTATATATACGACCCACTTAATCCATTCACGTTAAAAAAGACTTATGTACAAGAAAATTCGAATGTTGAACGAATGTTGAATGTTGAATGTTGTGCCAACTTCACGCGAATGTTGAACGAATGTTGAATGTTGAATGTTGTGCTAACTTCACGGACCCGAAAATGGTCGCATTGGTGATGTTACCAAGAAATCACTTGGTGTACCAACGTTTGTTGAACTGAATGCAAGAGCTCATCAACGTAACATTCCTCTGGATGTTCTTCGCGTTGAACATTTCACCCTTTTGTTGATGGCATTTGTACTTTCTTGAACCATACCACCCAACGTGAGTATGACATATCAACCAACTATCAAAGGTGTCGCCTTTAAGACTACACCCCAGTCTTGGTGGGGCTTATACAGCAGTAGCCAGTGGCATACTCCTGGTCCAGTTGTTTAAGAACGGCTTCCAAACGGATGGGAACATACAATCTTAGCATACAAGGAAAGCAAAGCCACACATGAGATCCTGTCTGAATCTAAAACATAACAAAATAAGGGGCGGTGCAGTCATGGTCCAATTTCATTTCCACTATCATGACACATACCCACACACGAGCACCTTGTGTATTGTTATCATCTGCTTGGATCTGTTCGGTGAGACGATTGCTGGACGGCAACAAGCTTGTTCTTATGACCATGTTCAAGGAGTTTGGGTATATTATGCATTATGGTCTTCTACGCCTTAGCAGAAATGCATCCGTCAAATGTCGGGCTTTCAACATTCGAAGCCATATACAGAAGTTGTCCGGGTACGTCAGTGCATTAGATGAGTATGTGAATTGATGAACCATATATTGAGAAGTGGCTGTTTGGGAAGATCACCAGGTGTACACGTTGTTATCCCCATTAGGTCACCAAAGCTGACAATACGCAGATAGATAGGTCATTCTGAAAGCTAGTATATACGCATCGACCGAATACCTTTATAGTGTATCGCACAATATGACGCATATACCCCATATGTAGCATCTGAATTATACCATAAGCTATACCACGAATGAAGCTCGCTAAGAATTCCAAGCTTTCGAAACCAACACGTGAGCTGGACACCGGCATATGTATTGTTTGAAACATTCCGATTAGTGGCACACTCCTACAAAGAAGAGTAGTGAACTGTTGTTGTGAGTGAGATAGATTAATCTGACGAAGAGACGGAAACGAGTCTAGATAATGCTGAATGTGGCAATTCAGAATAAGCTCAGGTACTGTTGTTTTGATTCTTGGAAGTCATAATATGACTATTCGGCGCACCTATATACGGTTACGGCCAGTATGAGCCCTTAGTGGAGAATGGATTTTGAAATGCCACATTGCGATTGTGGGTTTTCATCCTTCCAAAAGGCTACGACTTACATTGGAACTAATATATGGCTTATATTATGTACCGTTTCGTTTATACAAATCAATATTATGACAAAAAGTTGAAACTAGTATGTGATAATATCGGCTTCTTTTCAATTTCTGCCCGCCAGTTTGGCCGCCATATTGACTGTGGGTATCACTTGCCAAACCCTAATGGATAATTCATACATATCAACATGTAATGGTGAGTAGAAATCGCGAAACAATAACGCCCATCCTAAGAAAGTAAAGGAATGTAGGCGTGTTTTCATATTTTGGCCGCCATCTTTGATTTGGAAAACCATTTCTTGCATGAGATGTAAGGTAATTACTTCACCTCAGTATTTCCAACTCAACTGTACGCATGGATGGAGTTGTCTCGACAATAATGCTTAATGATGTGAATATGAGGGAATTTCGGTGATTTTTCCAAATCTGTCCGCCATTGTGGGCGCCATTTTGGATTAGGGGGACTTTTATTTGGATATGGTACAAGGAAAGTTCTTCGCCTAAGTGTTCCCAACTTACAATAGTAAGCAGGTTTGGAGTTATCATGACAATAATGCTCACTGATGTTAAAATCAGCGATTTTCGGCGATTTTTTATTTCTGGTGGCCATTTTGGCCGCCATCTTGGATTTGGGTAAATATTCCTCAACTCAGGTATAAGAGGAATCCTAGCTCGAGTATCTCCTGCAAATATATATGCATGGGTGTTGTTATAATAGCAATAACATTCATTGATTCGAAACATAACATCGCGTTATTAACGGAGATACGGCTTTGACCTATGATACCGGCATTTGTGAAAACGTGATATCGGACAAAAATATCCCGCAATGAATGCATATTATGGTCCCCATGTGTTCGCCAATGACTCCTCTATATGATAAATGTATAACATGACGCAAAAATTGTAACATTTTCACACAGAGACAAACGAAAGGTGGTAACATGTCAGAAAAATAGCATATTTTCACATTTCGGCGGCCATCTTGGCCGCCATATTGGATTCTGGTGTCGGATTTTTGGCTACTTTGTAAGGGTTGTATATTAGCATAACGAATCGAGCGGAAAACAAGACCGCATGTACTATCATCTTTACTATAATGGCGATCAAAGAGACCTGGTGCATTTAAAAAAATGGCCGCCATGATGGACGCCATCTTGTCTGGAGTCTCTGCGGCCACTTTTTTTTCTTGTTAACAAGTGAAAAAAATTAGAGGAGACCTTAAGGAAGAAAATTAGTGGGGTGAAGTTAAGTCCTGGGGGGGGGGGGGGGGGGTGCAGAGGTCGACCAATATCTCCTGGACTATTGCCCTTGTTAAGAAGTCGGCAAGATTCATACCCCTATTACCTTGTACACTGTACTTGGGAATCATATGCCCACACTAAAGATATAACTGAAACATTTTAAATCAGACTAAGATCACAAATATGGTAGTTATATAGTATTATTGCAATTGGGGTGAGCTATCAAATTTCGATGAAAAACATGGCCGCCAGCAGCCATCTAGGATTTCATATTTGAATCAATCGACACACCCTACAGCCCGTATTTATGGTCGGATTATTGTTAAATTTTGCAGACACGATTGTGGTCACCTGTAGGTGGGAGCTTTTGAATTTGAATGATTTTCGATGAAAAACATCACACTCGTTTGCATTACTAAATCCTTTTTTTGTTTAAAAACATGGTCGCCAGCAGCTATCTTGGATTTCAAATTTGAATCCATCAGCACGCCCCGCAGCCCGCATTATTGGAGAATATATTTGAAAATGTGCAGGCATGTTTAAAATCACCTCCAGCTGGGAGCTAACAAATTAAAAAAAAAATTCGACGAAAAACATCTAAGTAAACTTCGCGGATCACCGGAGACAGTCAACTACATTAAACTGGAATGGATGTTAATGAAGAGAATTTCATCGTAACAGACGAGATGGACTATTCGCTGGATGTGAAGAAAGCAGAACAAAAGAAAACAGACAGAATGGTGGACACTTTCGAGAAAATTGAAGTTAAAAACAAAGGTAAATGCATAACATTGGAACTCGATACAAACCGTTTTGAATGTTACAAAAAAAGGTATGGACAAATATTGGAATAAAAAACAATCTATTGAGAAATGTGGTGCGATATGGAGATGTGCAAGTGATAAAGATATTGAAATTTAGTCGAGGACATTGTAATGTACCTGCGAAAACCAAAGCCCGACGAGTCACTATTCACCTCATTCGTACACAAAATAAAATTATGCTGCAAGGAACAAAAGAGAATGTGTCTTGGTGGCTAAAAAACATTTTGTTCGGAATTCAATATGGACATTCTTAGGAATCTGGATTCTGCTCTCGATAAACAATGTGAAAACGGTGATACGGGGAATGTTCAACCTGTAATAAATTATACTGAACATGAAGATGTTATTCAAAACCAAAATTCGCAGGTCACAATGAATACTGAAAGCAGCGAAGAAATAAATGTGACATCCGTTGATATTGACAAAAAAACAATGTAAATCTGTCTTGTTTGTTACTCCAAAAAGGAAACATGGTGTGACTGTTAATAAAAAGGCTCGAAAATCAGGTGTGTGAAGTTAGTTGGACGTTGGATATTCAACGGACATTCGCGTGAAGTTAGTTGGACGTTGGATATTCAAAAAAAATATTTCGTTTTATGAATTACGTCCAATTCGTGCTCTCCCACTGAAACTTCGTTCGAAATTCCGCGATTTCCCTCTTTTCCAGACCAGAGCTTAATTTTTTTTTTTTAATTTTAATATCCAACGTCCAACTAACTTCACGCGAATATCCGTTGAATGTCCGTTGAATATCCAACGTGAAATAAAATTTGTGAGTTGGAGAGCACGAATTAGGTCTAGAGAAGTCTTCTGGTGCAATCAGGAAAATGCGATATTATTTTTTTTTTTGGATACGTTGGCCGAAATTTTGAGTCCAGATATGATATTCGATATTTAAAACACATGACGCTGACCATGTCTGTACTTGTAGATTGGCATGTGCAGTTCTCGTATGGGAGTGACTATAATTATAAAATTTCAGCTCAATCGGCTAGCTAATATAGCCTGCGCTCTCTACAACTATATGTCGTATAAGTGAAAATTTTCGGAGTCCAGCTCTGGTCTGGAAAACAGTTTTGAATATCCAACGTCCAACTAACTTCACGCGAATGTCCGTTGAATATCCAACGTCCAACTAACTTCACACACATTTGAAGTGTTTCGTGAAATCAGAAATACACGAGGCCTACAGATGTAATGCTTATACCTCATTGAATTTGTATTGCGCATATTTTGTGTATAAAACCATGTGATATATTGATGTTTATTTTTTGTCAACTATGTTGAAACACTAATCTTGTGTATGATGCATAATGTTTAAACTCTCCGTTTGCGGAGGAAATAAAGGTATATATATTAAAACGGTCTGTTGATGAGCTACATATGATGATGGAAGAAAGTAAGCTGGATGGGATAGAAATGAACGACTATTTTCATCAAACCATTAGTGATATTCGTTGCGAAATGACTGACAACATCAACGCAAAAACTGCAGAATTGGAATTGAAGATAAGTAAACGATATGAAAGCATACAAGCTGAGCTTGACAAGAAGATCTCTAAATTAGAACAGGAATCTAAGAGTTACTAAAACACAATGGCAGGCTCGCGAATCAGGTGTCTTCCCTGAAGAAGTCACTGAAGTATCGAGATTGTGCTTCTGAAAGTAATTCTGTCTCGAACGCAACAACGGAAACACCTTCGATCAATGCAGGAATTAAGCCATTAACCGTTCAGAGTGTGGATGTGGCTGAAAATCGACGACGGAGATTATTGAACACATAATTCCAATTGAAAACAAATATGATGTGCTAGCTGAACACAACGAATCATTGGTGTCAATTCATTGTGAATGTGAAGAAGATTTCTCGGATGACAGTGATGTGATTTAACTAGACTGATGCCTCTGCAATTTCTCAAAATCTTGAGAATCGTAATGAACCGGACCAGCCCCTTCATCTGATACTCGGCGATTCATGTTTGAGGAAACTCAATTCTGATAAAATGAGAGTTGAAAACGAAAGAGTTAAAGGTACTCAACCCGTAAAGAGGGTCCCCATCTCAACAGATTCCAACAACAACAATCCGATCAGAGGGTCCTATATTACTATTTCTTTGGCTTTGGGGGTAAAAAATATTTGATTCGAGTCGAGGAACCCATCAAACAAAGCTCAGAGTTATTAGATATTGATTTTTCAAATTTGTTATGTTCTCGAGATGAGTACCAATAACTGTCGTAATCTGCTCTGGATGTGTACTCCAAATCTATTCAAACAGACAAGGATGAATAACTCTAAAATCAAGTGGTAATTTTTACGCAATTTTGACTGAGTTCTGGGCCAGATAGTATTCCCGATAATGAAAAATAATAGATTTCTAAAATCGATATCTAACAAATCTGAGCTTTGATGGGTGACTTCCTCGACTCGAATCAAATATTTTTGACCCCCGAAGCCATTGAAATAGTAATTGAGAGGAGTTTTATCGGGTTGAGTACCTTTAACATTGTATTTCGTCCTGGTCAGAGGATCGGAGGATTCATTGGGTGGTTGCAGGATGACAATGCAGCTGAATTCAGAAATGTTCACAAAGTAACTGTGCATATTGGCATTAACCCTTTACCCAACAGAAGGGCCCTGTGCCAATGCATTCTCTTATATATGCGAGTCGACCATAGGTCGCCTCGCATATATAAGAGAATGCATTGGCTTAACACATTAAAAATTATAAAATTGTTAAAGAATGTAAGAAAAAATGGTAAAAAGTGTAAAAAAAAAGATTTTTTTTAGGCCAATGCATTCTCTTATATATGCGAGGCGACCTATGGTCGACTCGCATATATAAGAGAATGCATTGGCACAGGGCATAACTGTAACCATCACAATGTGGTCAATGAGCCGGTTCCAATGATATCCATATGTGTATGGTTTTATTGAGACAGACCCAAGATAATTTAGGCTGTTGCAGCTTTATTTGGCCGTTTTTGGCCGGTTTGTTGGGTAAAGGGTTAATAGCTACCGAAATAATATTCACACAAAAAGTCAGAAATTACGGAACTGATTCATTAAATTAAAGATAAACTTTCAGTTGCTGATATACGCTTCTCTTCAATCCTGCCAACTCGGCATTCAAACTATATCAATCGTCTAGTTGAGGAAACAAATGAATGCTACCGAGAAGTGGCTATATGGCCATGGATAAAGTGCATATGTATACATGGAGTGACTATACTGACATTGCTGGGGTGTATTAGTGTATCTTGAGTGACTATGCGACTATGGTGTGACAAATAGGGATACATGGAATGACATGGCCAATGTTGAGGTGAATATGTATGCAAGGATTGACCATGGTCGTGTATGAATGTTTTGAATAGGTACACACGGTGTGACTATATGGCCATAGGTCAGGTAACATTGGTGAAGATAATGTGTATGAAGCGAGTGGCTATATGGCCATTGGTGAGGTGCATATGTATACCCGGAGTGACTTTATGGTCATTGTTGATGTATATATTGATTGTCAATTAGACCACGTGTTTGGAGAATAGGTATACAGGGGATGACCTTATGGACAATGGTGAGCTGAATGGGTATACAAGGAATGACTATATGGTTATCGGTCATGTTTAGGAGTATCCCCGGTGTGCCTGTATCGTGACGCGTGGCTGTAAGGTCACCCGTGGTCATGGGTCAGGTGTACATGGATACAGTGGGTCACCATATTGTTATGTCTGTGGTGTTTATGTATATATGTAATGACTATGTGGTACTAGGTGGCCATCGTTTTCCGTGTTTAACGCCCCCATGTATATAAACACCATCAAGATAGAGAACTCTCTGACATGACCTCTCCATTAATTAACATATCCGTGAGTTATTGTGCCACCCAAGGTACACATGTACAACCCACCCATTACCTCAGTCACTCCATATGTACATAAACACAACACAAATGACAACATAGTCACCCAATTTATACACGTACACCTGATCATACAGCCATACTTGGTTATACCCGTACATACCACAAATGACGATACAGCCACGAGTCACCATGTATGAACACCAGGTATACACATACACCCGGCACATGGCCATATAGTCACTCTATGTATACATATTCACTACATTCACGATCATACGGTCACGCGTTGTATACCTATTCACCTCACCATGGACTATACAGCCACTACATGTATACCTATTCGCCATATCCATTACCATAGAGTCAATCCAGGTATACATATGCACATCACCAATGGTGAGCCATTCCAAATATACCAATACCCGCACATACGACCTCTCATAAGTTCCACACTTGCCATACTCATGATCATGCATCTACTCCCCATACACCATCAATGATAACACATCCACAACATATATAAATATACAACACACCGTTGCCAACAGGGCACTCCCCATATACCCACACATCATCCATGACCATACAATAACTCGCGGTATACCTATTATCCTCATCTACGACCATAGAGTAACTCACTGGCTGTCATCTTGGCTTCCACCCTGTATCCAGTTGATAAATTTTTATCATAATGGGCCAGACTACCCACGTCTCATGGTTCGTCTCAGTTCCGTCTCAAAGTTCTGCCCATTTCCTTTCAATAATATGGCCATAATCACAAAAGAGGTTATCCGCAAAATTCCATACTGCAACTTTAAAATGAATTTGCCATGCCCCATACGGAACTAGGATAAACATAATAGAACATAGTTGTCAGTTAATTAACTAACAGGTATAATAACCAAGTGAGTCACAATTTGCTACCTTTTCGGATAACGCAGAGAATAATTTTCTGGATAAGTGTAAAAAATTTACTTTTTTACAAATTTGGTGCCATTTTGGAAGCTATCTTGAGCAATTTAGTCTATAAACACCATAGTCTGACACATTTAAGATAGGTCAAAACAATAAACACATTTGATACCAAAGGTAGTTGCATTTTATTTGAAAAATTGGTCGAACCCTGAAAAGTTATTTTTTGCCGATATTTATGTCAAGTTTGTGAGAGAAAAATCCAATATATCTGGTGATGTCAGTGGTGACAATAGTAACAATGACACATGGTGTATCAGACATGTTAGTATTCAATGTATAGAATACAGATTAGCCAATTTTATACATCAACCACAACTTGTAAGCAATTGCATGACACCCTGGTGCAATATTTACAATTTTCCATATTTTGGTGGCCATTTTGGCAGCCATTTTGAGCCAAGGTAAGATTTTTGGTTCCAAAGAGTTGGAATATTCATAGGTAATGATATGCCTCACTTGCATTACAATGTTCTTTTCATTTCTAGTTGAAATATGACTAGAATCCCAATTGTGATTTTTTTGTAAAATTTTGTACCGCGTTCTGTAAAATCGAATTTTTGAGGGATTGGAAGGGGTTAGGACCCCAATAATTGCATATTTAATTGCTCCAATGATCAGTTAATTTACAAAACACAAAATAAAGTTGCATTACTCAACCAGTTCCAAACAGCATGAATTGAACTAGAAGATATTTGTGAAAAAATGTCATATTTTCAACTTCCGGCGGCCATATTGGCGGCCATCTTATGAAAATTTAGATATGTTTTTGCCCAAATGAACCGTGGTCACCTCCCAACTATAATTGTATTGAGAAAACTGTGAGAAGATGCGATTTTCACAAGAAAAGATGGCATAAACCACCCAACCCAAAAACTGAGATTTTCAAAAAGGTCAAGGTCAAATTGAAGGTCAAGGTGACCTCCAAAATCTGGAACCAGCCAGTTTAGTGATACTCACCAACCACTTAACAAATTCTGAAAGTTTGGCGCTTCTATCACAAAGTGAACGATTTTTATGTTTTCCTGTAATTATCCCCCCCCCCCCCCCACTACTGGGATTCGTCGACATTAGAACATCAGAAATAAGAAGCAATCTTTATTGGGATAATTGGCACCCGAGCTTTGATGGGGTCAGAGTATTGGCTCGAAATATTAAATATGTCACAAGCTGGAGAAACAGCTCTATCTGACGGCGGTGTGTTTCGTATGGCTACAAGAAGGAATGCGATAGACAGAGGACAGGTAGGAAGACACGTGGTAAAGAACCATTACATAATATGTACATGTTGATATTGCGTAACAATAGTTGAGTGTCGCTACACAAATTACATAGACTTGTGCATAATTGTAAAATCCGTATATGCTGAATTCAATAGGTTTTGAAAACAAGCTAACGGAAAAACGTTTTATCTTTCAAAATCTAATCGCATCTATAAGATGATCGATTATTTCAATTCTAAGCTTATCTAAAATTAAAACAATATTTTTATCTAAAATTGAAACAATATTTTACAAGAAACAGTTTTTGGTGTGTTAAGTTTTCGAAAATGTCTCCGGTGATCCATCGAGATAGAGCAAACATGACGTCTCATATACATTTACAATCTTCCAATGTGAAAAATATATGCTATATATACTTCGTGGAATGCACAAGGCCTGGTAAATAAAGTTGAAGACCAAGAGTTCATTGCACATCTTGATCGATACGATTTCATAACAATAACCGAAACATGGCATAAAGATGTTGCATCAATACATTTACCGGGATACCACTGTGTTGATCTATCTCGTATAGGTAAAACTGTAAGAGTTAAATATCGGAAATTCATCCAAGTAATAAATCACGTGCAAGATTTCGTACTAAGCGTAGAATTTGATGGCAAAATATTTGGCTTGGATACAAACATTATGTTTATATCAGTATATATACCGCCTCAAAATTCAAGTTACTGGAAAACGAATGACAGGAAAGATTTAATTTTTTCCAGATGTTGAACAATATTTAACAAACTTAGAATCTGATAACTAGTTATATTGGGAGGTGATTTCAATGCAAGAACAGGAGGGATGCCCGATTATGTTGCATACGACGGGGACAATTATATTTCTCTTCCCGAAAACTATACATTTGACTCTACGAAGGACAGAGCAACCTTAGATAAAGAATGCAATACGTTTGGAAAAGGTTTACTTTCAATGTGTAAATCGACTGGATTACGGATTATAAATGGTAGGAAGTTTGGAGATTCGCTCGGAAGCTTTACCAGCTACACTTATAATGGCGCGAGCACAGTCGACTATATATTGATACATGAACGATATTTATCCGACATTACTTACTTCTGTATTAAATCTCCAACTGATTTTTCAGGCCATTGTCAACTCTCAATACATTTGAAATTAAAGTTGTTCACTGTAAACAACAACAAAATTGAAATATAATTACAAAGAGTCTAACTTTACAACTAAATGGTGTGCGGAGAGTGCGTGTAAGGCGTGGTGTGCGGAGAGTGCGTGTAAGGCGAAGTCAGCCTTCTCTCAAAATATTATTCAAAATAAAATTAATCAATATGGATCAAACAAATATCCGGCAGATGCTTGTGGCTCGGAAATGGCGACGCGTGATCTTAGTATGATACTCACATCAGTTAATAATGCTTCGACGAAGAGAGTTAATGTTAACAAAAATAAAAAGAGGAAAAAGAGAGCTTGGTTTGATGATAGGTGCAAACAGTTGAAGAAAGAAATGGAAAGTGCTATAGGGGAAATGAAGAAAACGCCATATGACAAATCGTTAATTTTGCGATTTTTTAATGCGAAAAATGCACATAAGAAACAAACAAAATTAAAATCTAGAATCTTTTATCAGGGCATTTCCGAAAAATTAGCTAATCTTGAAACCATTGATCATACAGAATACTGGAGAATAATAAACAGTCTTCGGTCGAAAAAAGATAGATCTGATAATTTAAATCCAGACGAAACTGTTGAATTTTTCAAACAGTTACTATGTCCAAGAGTAAATAGTCCATCGAATGAAGTATTACCACCGCATAACGTAAAATTGCCCCTCAGCGACAAACCCATGGCGTCCTCAGAAATATTAAATGCTTTAAAACAGCAACAAAATAATAAATCCTCAGGATCAGACAACATTTCGAATGAATTATTGAAGACAATTGTCCCACTTATTATTGATGACGTTACAAAGCTTTTCAATCATATTTTAGAATCAGGGCACTATCCCAGATCTTGGAGTGCATCACAAATAAAAACATTGCACAAAAAAGGTGACAGACATGATCCAAATAATTATAGGCCAATTGCTCTTAGTAGCAATTTTGGTAAACTTTTCAATAAGGTCTTATTAAACACGAGAATAAATTCCCACTTGGAAGACAATGGTCTAATAAGTGATAATCAATTTGGATTCAGAAAGCAACGAAGCACGACTGACAGTGTGTTCATTTTACGAACGATAATTAACAAGTACAAAACAATTAAAAACCCTATGTATTCTGTGTATGTGGACTTCGGAAAGCTTTTGACTCAGTAGCTAGGTCCATACTATTTGAAAAACTTAAAAGGATTGGAATACACGGGCGACTTTTGAGGATTTTATCTTCGTTATACGCCTCGAGTTATTATTCAGTCAAAACGTCTGCCGGTATTGGTCCCTCAATTATATCGACTACAGGCGTTAGACAAGGGTTTTCCTTATCACCGACATTATTCAAAGTTTTCATAGATGTTATAAGTTAAATTTTTGACGGATCCTGTGACCCAATCCATGTGAATGGACGCTCACTCAATCATCTCCTTTTTGCAGATGGTTTGGTAATGTTCTCGGAATAACAAAGTGGTTTACAAACATGTATTAAAAAATTAAAAGAATATGCAATAAATAATAATCTTCAAATAAATTCTGAAAAAACGAAATGTATGGTCTTTCGTTCGACAACGTAAAGTTAAAACAGATACGTTATACCATATTGGCGATATACAATTGGAAATGGCAGACGAGTATAAATACTTAGGTGTTACATTAAGTTCTACTGGGAGGATGAAAAAAACACAGGAAAACATAAGTTCAAAAGCAATCAAAGCTATGTTTTTCTTACCAAAGTCAATAAAGCCACGGATAAACTTAACTCTAAGTACAAAATGTAAATTATTCGATAAACTTATTAAACCCATTCTGTTATATTGTTGTGAAGTTTGGTCAACTGATCTAAATTTTCGTTGTACTGATAATAACCCATGTGAACAAGCACACCTGAAATTCTGTAAACGAATATTAGGTATACACCAGAAAGCATCTAACCATGCTTCTAGAGCCGAGCTAGGTCGGTTCCCAATAACCAATGACGCGATTGTTCAGCTTTTTAAATATATGAATATAATTTCTCAAATAAAAGATACAGGTATACATTCTGATTCATTCTCTGAATCACTAAAGTGTACATTACCCAACACTTGGATGCAACATATAACATAAAAGTTAATGACATCGGAAAACTAATTGCAAATGACAAATATATAGCGAATGATTTGAAATCAAGACATATCGAGAAATTTATACGCGACATATGCGATGATGAAAAATCGTCTGGAGCAAATAAGCTTCGTACGTATAGATCTAATAAGTATATAATGGAGCCTTTCCTCGAACATACACGATGCCACGAAGCGCGAGAAATGTTTACAAGACTTCGTATTAGTAATCACAATTTGGAAATAGAAAAAGGTAGACATACACAACCGAAAACTCCAGTTAAAAACAGATTGTGTACAATGTGCGATCAGGCACGTGTTGAAACTGAATATCATTTTGTCATCGAGTGTAGTGCATACTCTGATCTCAGGGCAAGACTATTTCGAGATATTCAAGAAAATAATGGTGAATTTTTAAAAATGACCGATAGTGAACAATTTCAAACGATTATGAGAAATGATGAAGTAAAGATTATAAATACCGTATGCAACATGATCCGGTCGTTCTTTCTCAGAAGGGGGTCTTTGAAAGTTTAGTATTTTATAGTGATAAACATGAGAAGTTATTGGTGGTAGTTGAGTGACGATGCATTGCATCAAACAGTTATGTTGAACACAATTTATTTTCGTTTGTATTTACATGTTTTAAGTTTTAATTCATTTTGTAACTTGCAACTGGTGTATTGCAATAAATATTCTATTCTATTCTATTTTGACAGAATTCGTTGAAAAATATGGCCATTAGCGACCATCTTGGAATTTACTCTTTACATGATTAAATCCTGTAGCGCATACTAGACAACATACTGAACTAGTGTCATTTTCATTTATTTTAGGTCAAGCTTTTTTTTAAACTCGACGTATATAAAGTTTGGTAAGATCGGTCCGAATGCATGGGGGCGTCTACAGATGGCGATAATTTGAACATATATAAACTTAGATTGTTTTATATTCAGTATATATGATACTTGCTGAACAATACATTGTATGTCTTGATCGAGTTCGAAACCGGACGTCCCCCTACTTCGGGTGGAGTTAAAGCCCTTAATTCGTTCAATTACGTGAAATATGCTCGCGATAACTTGAACAAATATCAACTGATTTTGTTGGAGAAATGTCAGAGATTAAAATAGCATAAAGTAACCTGTCGTGATGCCTGTTTGATACATTGATATACCGTTTCCCTGGTTTACATGCACTGCACGTGTTCCCTACTTTTAAGGCTTGTAGACATGCACACACGATACATCACCATGGAACATTAACTTTTGCAACCGTTTGTAGTATGGTATATATACGCATAGCTTGTGACAGCTATATTACACACATAGCTGCACATGCAACCATGTTAAAGTGCATGGACCGTAATTTAGGTTAAGTTGAAACAGTTTTATGATATTGGAAAGCTAACTTGAAGTAAACGACTGGGACTATAGTCACACATCACGTGAAACTTATCACACATCCCCTCAGCGACTGATCCCCTTGTAAACAGTTCCACACTATATATATTGTGCATGGATGTCGAACATAGTGTCCCAAACAAGTGTATCACGTCACTCCGACAAAGGGTGACTTGAAACAGGTTTGTCACACTAAAGCCACGCAGTACCCTGTTCGGTTGCTCCAATATGGGTCTAGTAGCAGGGTAGACCGAATGTGGTGGATTAGATTCCAACGACGTAAAGTCCTCTCGTTGGCTGCAAATGGTTTGGGAAATATCATACATGATGTAGTGCATATTTATGTAACTTGACATTTTCATTTATCTTATTTTGGTATCGAGTTCGAAAACCATTCCGGTCCGCTTTCTTTGGGTAGAGTTACGGTAATTAATTAGTGAATTAAGATCGCGATATATAGCGCGATTATGCCACGATAACTTGGAACACATATCAATTGATTCGGTTGATATTAGATATATCGTCGGGTGTATTCAAAGACCTCGTAAAATCGACTTTCCCGCCCAACTAAAATTATTGATGAGAGATAAAAAAAACAGGTGTGGCCGAACTTGTCGGGGAAAAGCTGGGTGACAATGTGCAGACTCTCGCTCATGACTGTAATATGCACATAATTACTTTTGGGCAATAGTTGAAGAGAAAATAATGATTTTGTTTATTGCGATAGTTCTGATTTAATTTTCGTTGGGCGGTGAATATATACGACTTTTTGCCAGGTACACGAGATAACTGAATTATCGATTTGTACTTTAGTAGGTTTCTCAGGACCGCCTGGTCGTTCGAAATAGATGTAATGGAATTAAACTGCACAATTTTGTCGCGAGAATAATATCTCGTATTCCGCGAGAATTGTATCTCGTAATCACGTCTTTTCTGCATTTACAAAACTGTCCAATGAAAAACACGAGATTTTGTCACATGCCAAAAAAGGCTGATTTTTGAGTGGAATTCAGCCCTTATAAGACTTTCCCCGATGTAATCGAGCTCGCAGATTCCGAATCCGCAAACAAAAGTGTTTTGCGATAAAAACCCGTTTTGCGAGGTCTTTGAATGTACCGGAAGATATGACACTTTATCAACAATGCCTTCATCAAGTTTGAAAACCGGTCAGGTCCGTCTATTTTGTGTAGAGTTACGACCCTTAAAATAAATAACAACTTACTTCAATTCATATTTGATAGCATTTGTCAGACTTCCTCAGCAGTGTTGTGTAGTGTGCGATAGCCAGTTACAATTATGTAGTTTCAATCAAAGTCTATATTTGGCATAGCTATACACTCTAATAAATTGCGTTGGGTAAAATTTTACCTAACACAGTGGTTCATATAGCACCACGCGAACCTTGGGTAAATCTTACCCAACGTTGTGCAGCGTTTTTACTCAACACAGGGTAACAAATTACCTCATATTAATGTCCCTTCTGCGTTGGGCGAATTTTTGTACCCGAATATTTTGGTGAAAAATTGCTTAATTATTGAGTCAAATAATTTCCCCACATATCTTCTGAGCTGATAATAAACGCTCTTCATGTATCATCTATGTTAAAATAACTTATATGCCCCCTTTTAAGTCATCTGAGATCAAAGGCACATATCCAATTATATTCCCCTGGTCAGATTACACATATGTACAATTTTTCCTAAATATCGCCTAAGCCTACAAAAAATCGCACAACGCATAATGTCAATTAATATTGGGTAAATTGTTACGGATACAAGGTGGAAATTTTGTGTTTTTCAGTTTTGGGGACCCACCACCCCGGGAGCGTAAGTTTTTTCCACCCAGGTCTGAGACACCCACCCGGGACCGTAAGTTTTTTCACCCAGGTCTGGCACACCCACCCCCAAAATTGATGAAAATCTTGTAAATTCTACTAAATAATGTGTTGTTGGCAGGGTAAGGGTCTCTCACTGTGTCTGCACCAGAACTGAGAGAACGCTGATAAAGTACACCCACACAAAATAAACAAACAATGCACATGGCTGAAAAATATGCCAACAAAACCAGTGACAAAACCTTTAAAAACCCAAATATTTATGGTTATAAAGGTAAAATACACACTTTAACAGGATGGTTGTGTCCCTTATTAGTAATAGGTTAAAATATGTGTAAAGTAAAAACACCATCAATTTGATTAAATAAACACAGTTCCAGTCCTCTCCATGTGGGAAATCACTGGTGAGCAATGAGGAGCTCCCCTTAAAATCATTCTAGGCGAGTGGCGTGTAGCTCTCCTACAAAATGTCGAGGCGAGTAGTATCCCAGCAGGAGTTGCCGGAGGCATCTCCCGAAGGCCTGAGTGGGAGAGTACGGGATGGGGTCAGGGGGCGTCCCCCGGAAAATTTTGAAAATTAGATGCTCTGAGATTGAATCTGGAGCCTTTTAATGCTCCAATCAGTGAACAACACGTTATTATGTGACTTAAGCCACTGTAGTCATGTATCGACATCGACCATGTACTTCGACCACGTGGTCACTGTATTTATCGTTTATTCAATATCTTGACTGATATCATTAATATAAACAAATGAGGCCAACGGTTTTTCGGCTTTTTGACAGCTGGCCACATTGCTAATAGTACACAAGCAAGTAAGTTGGTATATTTGAAATAAAGTTATCTGATATATTACGCACAATTGAAGCATGTGTATTCTGAGTTATCGACAGTATTTTATTGAACCATGTGGTCTATGTTTGTTGTGCAGAAATTGTATTGCCGATGTGAATCGGAATCTGTTCTATTTTGAATTAATTCCTCGATCTATTTTAGTAATAAAAATAATAATAAAAAGAAAACTTCGTGTTTTGAGTGAATACCGGAATTACCTCATTCGTGGTCACAGTGAGATACTGGAATCATCACTCGTGGCCTAAAGGTCACTCGTTTTAGGCCACTCGTGATGATTCCAGTATCTCACTGTGACCACTCATGAGATACTTCCGGTATTCACTCAAAACACGCAGGTATCCTCTATGTATACTAAGTTTAAAAAGCCATGATAAACTATGAGAAAAGATGAGAATGGATTTTTTTTCATTGCAATTTTTTTCCTCGACCAAAACCGGACCCACCCCATGGTTTCAACTGTTAAAGGGAGAAATTGTGGACACAAAATTAAAATATAGAGCCCCCTCACTTATATAAGGCTATATAGCCTGACTACTATATGAATCTGATTGTTTCAATTCATTTTGAAGCTGTAATTTGTCTTAGAAATGATTTTGGAAAAAAATTGCATGACATCAGAAAAAATTCTGCATTTCGGGCTCGGGGACACACACCCACCCGGTCCTTGTATCCTGTAATTTTTTTCCGACCCCCCCCCCCTGTGTGTTGAGTAAAAACATTGCCGAACATTGGGTAAAATTTACCCCATCGCGTGGTGCAAAATGCACCATTGTGTTGGTAAAATTTTACCCAACGCGATTTAGATTGTACCGAAATTCGACCCCCCGCATATGTAATGCGATTATTGTTTTGTCGTTTAGTCAGTGAGTAAGGTACACGGTGGGGAATAACGTGGTTTCGAGTTGATGAGTATAACGAATTCAAAATGGCCGAGGCGATCTAAAACGCGACAGGAAGCGAGGAAAAAAGGTAATAAATAGAGGATCTCACATGAGTTTCTATTTTATACGGAATTTATCAACCGAGTTCACTAAATTCGATTTGAGCCGAGGTTTACCGAGGCTCAAATAGAATTTCGAGGACGAGGTTGATAAATTACGTATACAATAGGACGAGTGTGAGATACCTAGCTTTTATCACATGATCAAATAAACCCGAAGCAACGCGAAATATTCATCGAAAACAACAATCATAAACTATACAGCGATCGCAAGTTATTTGAAGAACGCCGTGACGTCATCGCACGCGCTGATATTAAACGTGTCTATTACCGATAATTATGAAACTACTTTTATGGCCAAATTATGTAATAAACTAAGATATGACATATTACATAGTATTGTGACAGTTACGAGCAGATGCTATACTATTTTTCAAACAAGCTGATACCTCATTTATGTCCAAATTCACATTTGTTTGCTCTAACATTCTGACCAAAGTTGTCAGTCGAAGGATTTTCCAAGATGTGTGGACTGGTGTATTCCATGCACCTCCGACTGGCAACTTTGGTCAGAATGTTATAGAAAACCACTAAATATTTCCGAACAAATAAGGTATCAACTTGTTTCAAAAATAAACCAGCATATGCTCGTAACAGTCAAACTGCTATGTTATGTGTCAATTCCTCGTATATTATGATTGAGTGCGTTTGCACATTTTGAATGCGTGGTACTCCCCAACCTCGAAATCACGTGATGTACATGCATATAATATGACTTCCAACAGATAGTGCAAGCACAAACTAGCATGAACTGATTTACTTGTTATTAGCATCATTGCTCGTTTTAATTTGTTTCAGTTTTCGTTGTCGCAACGCAAATTAAATGGCGTAGTTTTGTATTCCAATAATTGATTTCTATCAAGGAGTCGACACAATGTGGTGTGTCTTCGTTTCAAATGACTATAATTTTCTTGTTAAATTATTTATAGGTCTTCCCTCAAACTCATTTCCTAACTAATGGCATATTGAGGTTTCACCATTATATGTCAGGCTATATATATACATCTTTTGAAGGGATAGGCACAGTTGAAAATATTAAATTGGTCAAAATTGGCATTGTACGCCTTCCCAATAATTGTAGGTTGGCTATTGCATGCTGTACATGATTTCATCCGAAGCAATCTATTCATATAACTTTATGAACATATAAAAAGAACTAGAGGTGGGACTGCTCTCTGGAAAAGTCGAGGGGGCAATACCCCCTCCCCCTGGGGAGGCAATATCTTCATCTCTAGAGGTGCACTTCATTTAGAAAGGCAACTACCCATAAATAATTTTATATATTTAGAATATTCATGTCATGTCTGTTGATCAATGAAACATTGGGCTCAGATTTATTATATATGCCATTGGTTCATAACATAATTCAAGCTGACCACCATGTATGTTAGCACTGAATAACCATAAACCCACATTAAGAACAAATTAAATCAATGTATAACCATAAGCCGAAATTAAATCAACGAATAACTAGAAGCTCACATTAAGAACAAATTGAACAAATGTCAATAAATATCAACATCGTGTTGATATAGGGTGAGTTAACCATACCATGAAACATATAAACAGACAGCCTAAATGCAGGCCAATTTAAGCCAATGTAATTATTCAATGTAATTAATTTATTTATGATTTTATGTACGATGTAATTTATTAGTATTTTATTCTTACATCACGCTATACGATGGTTATATCCAATAAAGATTTTGAATTTCAATAATACTGTGGCCAATATCCAGTTTATTGCTCCCTGCTTGAGTTGACCAAACTACATATCAACATTAGGCCGAAATATTTGTGACTGCTTCACTCTTAATTGTAATATATGTGGCGTGATGTTATATTCAGATATTATATACACATCTAATTTATATAACCATTGGCGAAATTTATTGTATATATAAAGTGTGTGTAGAAAATTCAGATTTATTTGAAATTTTAGCATTTACAAATATGGACTTCTTAGTCTGAAATAAAGTATTATCTATTATATATTTTGGGAAATCTGTCTGTCTGTGTGTGTGTGTATGTGTTTGCGATGGACTCGAAAACGGCAGAGCCGATTTCGATAAAACTTGGTAGGTGGGGCTACTTTCGGCCGGGGAGTGGCATGGGCCTATTAATTTGCCCGTGCGACGTGACCTTGAAATCGGGTCATTTCAAGGTCAAACGCCCGAGTATCACGGGATTTCGATGAAAATTAGTGTCTGGGGATACTTTCGTACGGGGAGTATCGTAAGCCAATTCGTTTGCCCGTACGACGTGAAGTTGACCTTGAAATCGGGTCAATTCAAGGTCAAATCGCGAATTTTGATGGGATTTCGACGAAATTTGATACGTGGGGTTACTTTTGTCCACTGGGTGTCTTGGACGGGTCGAGTCGTGACCCCGACCTGACATTGACCTTCAAAATGATCAATTCGAGGTCAAATCGGGTAAAACCGGATAGATTTCGACGGGTACTTTTGTCGGGTACTTTTGCCCGGGCAGTGTTTTGGACGGGTCAAATCGTAACCCCACCTGACATTGACCTTCAAAATGGACAATTCAAGGTCAAATCGCGCAATTCGCCGAAAAGCAGAGGGGAAACAGCCCGGACGAAGTCGGGTCCACCTGCTAGTATATATATATCATGCCATTACAAATTTAACTCAACACGAAGCCTCCTCTTATAGAGCTATTTGATGATCGGTGTTATGGTGTAAGGGGATTAATTGACAATCCCATTGTCTGGTATAAATAGGTCAGATATATATTGTGCAGGGAGTTTGCTTGAGAGAGTCTGAGATATATTTGATTGTGTGTGGTGATGCAGGAATTGACTTGGGGAAAATGCAGAGATATATTTGTTACATGCATGGGACTTGTATATTATCATTGAATAATATAGAGATTAATCACCAAAGAATCATGTGTTTGGACTTGTGATACCCTCCCATGGTGTAACAATTGGGGGTTCATCCGGGATTGGACATTATTTCCACCATGAATGCTGTGGAATATAGACATTTGTGGGTTTGAAAAGATACCATTGGATTTACTCTACAAATTGATATTTGCTGGAAGTGCCAGTTTATCCAACAACTATTGGACTTATGCTCTGCTAACATAACGTTCAAAAAGGATTTGCTCTACAAATGAATATTTGCTGGAAGTGCCAGTTTATCCAACCTCTATTGGATTTATGCTCTGCTAACATAACATTCAAAAGTTAACATTCGCTGGGCTTGCCAGTTCATCCAACTACCCTTGGATTTAAATTAACATTCGCTTGGAATTCCAGTTTTCCAACTACCCTTGGATTTAAACTCTACAAAACGTTCAAAATTTAACATTTGCTGGGAACTCCAGTTTTCCACAACCCTTGGATTTATAATACTTAAAGTTAATGTTCAAAAGTTAACATTCACAGGGAATTCACTCCAGTTTTCCACAACCCTTGAACGTATACTCTACAGAAGTTAAAGTTCAACTGTTAACATTCGATGGGAACTCCAGTTCATCCAACTACTCTGGATTTGATTTTTACTTCATTGATATACATATGAACAATAGTAGTAGTTCAAAATGTCATTCAATGTCAATGAATGTTTTCAAACTTTTGAAGCAAATCCTGCATTTGAAGCTTTTGACTCTCTAAAGAAATCTGAGCTGTTGGATGTGGCTCAAATGTATGGCTTACAAGCTGATGCTTCTATGCGGAAGGATGTAATAAGGAAACTTATTTCAACCTACTGCATAGAGGCTGGTCTTCTCTCGGTGGTATCTCAGCGTGGGGATTTAGACGCCACGGGAGATATCACAGAGACGAGCACAGCTGTAAGGCTTAAAGAGTTAGAGATTGAGAGTCAAAGACTTCATTTGGCAGATCAGCAGCGTGCTAGGGAATGCGATTTAGAAAGAGAGAGAGCAACAAGAGCATGAATATAAGATGAGCGAATTAAAGTTGAGGGAGATGGAGTTTGAACGGAGTGCGAGTCACACTGTGAGAGACAGGTATGATAGCACATTTGATGTAACCAAACATATAATACTTGTGCATCCATTTACGGAGAACGATGTGGATAAATATGTTTATCAGTTTGAGAAAGTTGCTAATAGTTTAAAGTGGCCACAATATTTTCTGACCTTACTGCAGCAAAGTGTATTAGTTGGTAAAGCACAGGAAAGTTATTCTGCCCTGTCAGCCGAGGAATGTTCAGACTACAAATTTGTCAAACAAGCCATTTTAAGGTCGTATGAAATGGTTCCGGAGGCTTACAGGCAGCGCTTCAGGAGTCACAGTAAGTCTGAAAATCACACTTATGTTGAGTTCGCTAATGAGAAGGAAAACCTGTTCGACAGATGGTGTCGAGCAAAGCAGGTTCGATCTGATTTTGGTAAGTTGAGACAAATGATAATAATGGAGGAATTCCGGTGGAAAATTCCTGATGAACTAAAGACATATGTGAGTGAGCAGAAAACTGAAGAGGTGAGTAAAGCAGCTGTTCAGAAACAAGAACTTCAAACTCTTTTTCAGGAAAGATGCAGCTGCTATGGAAACTATCTCCAACAGTTATTCCAGGAAGATTCAACCTAAGAATTCGCGACAGAATTCTAAGGAGACCCCACCAAGATTCGACAGATAAGTCACTGAAGGGTCAAATGTCACATGTGGGTACTGCCGAAAACCAGGCCATGTAATTTCCCAATGCTGGAAACTCCAAAGACAGAAGAATAGCCAGAATACTGTTCTTACTTCTGCTGAGAAGAATGACCGAAGAGAAATTTGCACTAAACCACCCCAACCCACTTGGCAAGGATATACTCCATTTCTCACAGAGGGGCGGTTTCATTAAATGAGATGGAATTAAAGGGGCATCCTGTGAAGATACTCCGGGATACAGGAGTATGTCAATCTCTAATTTTGGAGAATATTCTGCCATTTTCAGAGAAGAGTTCAACCGGTAACCAGATTTTGCTGTCTGGAGTTGGATCAGACGTGATTAATGTGGAACTACACAAGATATTCCTGAATTCACCACTGGTTACAGGAGAAGTGATCGTCGGATTGAGGCCATCGTTCCCTGTTGATGGAGTGTCATTAATCTTGGGAAATGATTTAGCTGGAGGAAAAGTGATTGAGGAACCCTGCGTGACTTCAAATCCTAAGGCTAATCCATCCACAGAGAAATTGGAGGACGATTTTCCAGGAATGTTCCCTCCTGTTCCATAACTAGGGCAATGTCAGAGAGGATGAGACAGGAGGACAACATGCTGGATTTATCGGACACATTTTTCAAGGATCTGAATGAAGATGTCAAGTCTAAAGAAGAGGATTCTTCTATTGCCGATGAGTCACAAATCACCATGTCAAGGATGACGCTAACAGATGAACAGAAATATGATCCAGAATTGTCAGAGTTGTTCAAAAGAGCGTTGACTGAGGAAGACACAAAGACAGTTCCAGTGTGTTACCTGATACAATCTGGAATTCTAATGAGGAAATGGCGACCTCCAGATGTGCCATCAACTGATACATGGAGCACAATCTACCAAATAGTTGTCCCACGACGAAATAGGAAAGAGATTATTAGTCTAGCTCATGATCTGCCCTTATCAGCACATCTCTGGGTGAAAAAGACTCGGTATAGAATTATGCAAAGCTTCTGCTGGCCAGGACTTCAAAAGGATGTTACATAATATTGCCGATCCTGTCATGTCTGCCAAATAATTGGAAAGCCAAATCAGAAGATAAAGCCTGCACGATTACAGCCTATTCCGGTATTCAAGTACCATTCAGCTATGTCTTGATCGATTGCGTTGGTCCCTTGCCAAAGACGAAGAATCGACATGAATACTTGTAACCATCATGTGCATGTCTACAAGAGGCAATTCCACTCAAGAATATCCAAGCCAAGACTGTCATCAAAGCTCTAATCAAGTTTTTCACCATGTTTGGACTACCCAAACTTTGCGGATCAAATTTCATGTCCGGGTTGTTCCAGCAGCTGATGTATGAACTTGGAATTCAGCAACATGCATCAAGTCCTTATCATCCTGAGATCCAATGAGCCCTGGAGAGGTTCCACCAAACCATAAAGAAAATGATGAGGACGCATCGTAGAGACAGTGGGAAAGACTGGGATGAAGGCATTCACATATTGCTGTTTGCAATAAGAGAGACAGTGCAAGAATCGCTGGGATTCAGCCCATTTGAACTGGTATTTGGACGTGCTGTTAGGGGTCCACATACATTTTTGAAGAAGTTCCTTGGAGAGAAAGAGGAACAGATGAATATCCTAAATTATGTGACAACCTTCAAAGAGAGATTATATAGTGACAGGGAGATAGCTAGAGAAAACATGGAAAAGTCTCAAGGACGGATAAGACGTGGTATGACAAGAAAGCCAGACACCGAGTTTTCAAGCCAGGAGATAGAGTCCTAGTTCTGCTCCCTGTCAGAAGTAATACCCTTCATTGCTAGCTTGATTGCGCTCATTATGGAGTATGAGCATCTGTTTCATGGTGTACCAGGTAAGACTAACTTAATTTTTTATGATGTAGAGTTGGAACAGCTAACCCGGTAAAACAGGCCCCTTATAGGGTAAGCCCTGTTAAAGCTGCTCAGACCCAGAAAGAGGTACAGTATATGCTGGACAGGGACATAATTGAGCCAAGTCAAAGCAGCTGAAGTTCGCCATGCATATTAGTCAGAAAATCGGATAATAGGTTCAGGTTTGTAACAGATTATCGCAAGGTTATCAAAACCAGATAATTTCCCAATTCCAAGAATAGATGATGTCATTGGCAGAATGGGAAAAGCAAGGTATGTGACAAAATTTGATCTTTTGAAAGGGTACTGGGCGATTCCTCTGACTGACCGGGCAAAAGAAATTTCAGCATTTGTGACCCCTACAGGATTTTATTCTTATAAAGTCACTCCCTTTGGAATGAGAAATTCAGGGGCCACATTTATGAGATTGATAAACCACTTAATTAGTAATTTATCAGATACAGAAGCATATATTGATGATGTTTGTTTACATACTGAAACTAATTGGATGGATCACTTGCAGCAGATTTCACAGGCAAATATGACCATTAACTTAGCAAAGAGTGACTATAGTGGCTATAGTTAATCATCCTGCTCCCTCGTCAAAAACAGAGTTATTACGTTTCTTGGGAATGGTTGGTTATTACAGGAAGTTTTGTGTAAATTTTTCAGATGTTGTTGCACCTTTAACTGATTTGCTTGGCAAATCAAAAATGTTTGTGCGGACAGAAGGCTGTCAGAAATCATTTAAAGTGATCAAAACCATGTTGCTGAGAGCACCAATTCTCGCTACGCCTGATTATTATAAGCAATTCAAGCTCATAATCGATGCGAGCGATATTGGGGCTGGGTCAATCCTCGTTCAAGAGGATGAACACGCTGTTGATCATCCAGTTTTGTTTTTTTTGTATAATAGGTTTATTGCAAATAAAATATGCAAAGAGCCAGACAACAGGTCCGAAGACCTATATAAGTCCGACTCAACAAAATATAAATTACAAAAATTATTCACGTGATCAACAAAACAAAACAAAAAACAAAATTAAGTGCATATGGTGATACTGTACAGTTGATTCAGGAGTCCTTGGGTGGTAAGAAGCTACATATTCAATAATTTTCCAAATTTTAATCGATTTGAGGCTATGTGCATCGGTTTGGGTAATTGGCCAAATAGATATTTTAGACACCAGAAAAATCATACAGGATTACTCTTTATATAATATTATCTAATTGCATCCTTACCAAAAGAAAATGAAAGATTAATAATTCAACTTGTAACTTGTAACTATATCAAAAGTTATGCATTTTTGAATCTGGATGTTGCTTCAACATAAATATGAACTGCTTTTACAATTTCTGAATTTATAGTGGTACCGGTACTCAAGCGATTATTCCCATAAAGTAATAGATGAGTTTTGATATCAACTTCCAATAATCCCAATGCATTAAAGAGTTCGAATCGCTCCAATACATATAGCGGACAGTACATAAAATAATGTTCTGTATCTTCATATATATTCCCACAAATACATTTTGGATCATCAGTCAGGAATCGCTCAAACTTATGTGCTTTTAAATCACTACAGCCAAGGCGCATTCTCGCATGTACTATCTGTGTCTCTCTTTTTCCTTCATAAAAGTAAACTGGAATAATTGAATCGCCCCGTTTCAGAGTGTATTTCAACAACGAAATTGATTTTGATATCTTCAGTTCCTCTTCCAAACAGTTCCATAATATAGGACCTGATTGAAAGAATGAATTCAAGAAACTTTTAATCGGATTTTGAGAGTATACATAGCTCAAATTAGTTGCTGTTCTCATTTCGTAGTCACTAATATCTGATACTCGTCTTGGAATTTGAAGGGAAATATAGTTGGGAGCCATTTTGTGGACTGCCTTATGAATCGTAACCACTTTCCTTCTAGACCTTCTATCAGCTAGTGGTATATACCCCGTTTCCTTGTAAAGTAAAATATGACTTGTCCCCATGATCACACCACTGATGGACCTCAACGCGTCTAGTTGTAAATGTTCAATAAGCCCTGCCTTACCTAAGGAACAGTTATCCCATATGACATCAGCATAGTCGAACAATGGCAAAATATAAGATTTATAAAGGGTGTCTAATGCTTTTCTATTTAGTCTATATTTTTGACTTCTCAGACAGTTTATCATGGGACTAATATTTTCTAATATAGTATCTATATGAAAATCCCATGTTCCTGATTTGTGAAAATTTAGTCCTAAATGTTTATGATTATCAACTTCCTTTATTTTTTGACCATTAAGATATAAAGGGAAATACAAGAGTGGTTCATCACATCTACTAATCGTAAGAGTTTCTGTTTTCGGTGGACTAAATCTAACCTGCCATTTATCAGCCCATTTCCCTATTTTACTTAAGTCTCTATTCAATATATCTGAAGCCAATTTATCATCTTCAACTGGAATGAAAAGTGACGTGTCATCAGCGTACAACCTTATATTTGCTTCTATGTCAACAACTATGTCGTTGATATAGACAAGAAATAGCAGTGGCCCTAATACGCACCCCTGGGGCACTCCAGCTTGTACCAGTTGTGTTTTAGATGTCTGACCATTTATCACAGTCGATTGTGTCCTACCTGCTAAATAGTTTTGGAACCAAGACAAAAGTTTACCCCTAATACCAACATTGAACATTTTAAAGAGTAACCACCCCTTGTGCCATACTCTGTCGAATGCCTTGCTAATATCACAGAACACAAACCTCATCTTTTTCCTATCATTCAGTGCACGTTGAACCTCTGCATCAATGTCTATCAATTGGTAAATAGTGCCATCATCCAGTTTGTTACTTCTCCAAGAAATTCCTCAAACACGAGACAAATTATTCAACTGTGGAGAAAGAAACATTATCATTGATTCTAGCATTATCTCATTTTGAAGTATACTAGTCTTGTCAACCACTTGTTATCCTATCATTGTATATACTGATCATAATCCTTTAACATTCCTCAATAAGATGAGGAGAAAAAATCAAAGGTTATTGAGATGGAGTCTGTCACTCCAAGAGTATAATCTGCAAATTCATCATATAAAAGACAAAAACAATGTTGTAAGTGATGCATTGTCAAGAGCTATTGTGTAGTGATTTATTAACATTTCACAGATTGTTCCATAAACATGTCATTTGCTATGTTAGCTACCAGTAGAATACAATCCAATTTATGTTGTTTATTATCACCTATAACTCACATTCTGTTATTATACTGTATTCATACCATTCACCTGTCACCACCTGATGGTGTATTTTGTCTGCTGTTTGTTCACTTTGAAGGGTGTGAGTGTTATGGTGTAAGGGGGTTAATTGACAATCCCATTGTTGTCTGGTGTAAATAGGTCAGATATATATTGTGCAGGGAGTTTGCACGAGAGAGTCAGAGATAGATTTGATTGTGTGTGGTGATGCAGGAATTGACCTGGGGGAAATGCAGAGATATATTTGTTACATGCATGGGACTTGTATATTAACATTGAATAATATAGAGATTAATCACAAAATAATCATGTGTTTGAACTTGTGATACCCTCCCATGGTGTAACAATTGGGGGCTTGTCCGGGATTGGACATTATTGTTGTGTGAAATTATTAAAGACATATTATGGACTTATTCGAGTGCGATAAACTTATAAGTTAGTTCCCGTGGCTCTATGCCAACATGGGGAATGTATCATTCTACTAAAATCACCGAAATTTTCACTCCATAGAAAACATCGTCTGAACTATGCTCAATTGTAAATATAATACATACATTTTAATTCGGGACGCAACAATCGGCGATAAACTAATGCCAATGATTTCTCCATCTAACGTCATTGCATTTAAATAATATATAAGAATGACTGTGTGTGCTGTCAATTTGGTTTAATATTCGTAAAAATAACTACTTTGAGCAAGATTATTGTACATTTCTATTTGCTCACCCTACCGGAGTGTTTCACATCACTTTAATTATTCTATCAGATCTAAAGGGACAAAACTAAAATGATATTTTCAACATGTCAAATGATATTACATACAATATATATACATATATATATATATATATATATATATATATATATATATATATACAATAAAACATCCTTACTCGGATAAAATAAAACACGCGGATTAGATTAGTTCAAAGGGGCGGGCGGCTTTCGTTGTAGGTTATAATTTAGAAACAACATTACATGATAATTTCCTCAAGAATATACTAATAGTAAGCACAATGGTATGAATGCGAAACTATTCACGAAACACGCTTTGTGTCCGAGAAAATACAGGTCGACTGTTTAGTTTCTCACAAAAAGCGTAGTGGATTGTTTATAAGCAGAGTCACGCTATTGCGCAATTTCCTTATTTAGAATCGCGCGCTTTATACGTCGGTTGTAAAACCCCTAATTTGGTGCGCCTACAACTAACAACTCACAATACGACTCAGTAATATTCCTTATTTGATATGTGTTACCATATATATATATATATATATATATGTCAGGAGAAAATACAAACTAGATTGAAAAATATTCATTTCTTTGCAAGAACATTTATATAATGTACACGTTTGAATGCGATTGTTGATTGCGCCAATAATTTTATATACGCCTTCCACAGCGCAACGGAACAGGACGATACGTTAGTTGCAAGTGTTTGTCTATAAACATCTGCTCCGTAACGTTTTTGATGTTTGTTTACATAACCAAGGGTGCAAACGTGAAAAAAAACATGCACTGTACGCAATATTTATGATTGGTATAAGAACAATATCTGTCTCTTATGTAATATTATCCCTGTCTATGGCGGTTTTAGTGGATGTGACTATTGTAACACCTGTACACACAGAGAAGGCCGCCCGTATCTGTCAAGAAATGGCAAATTCTAAAAGTATAGTTATAAATTAATATAGAGCTAAAAGTCATTCGGAGAGAAATTAGAATCTACAATACTCCTGATACCAGTCAGTAAAATTTTCAATTGAGTCCATAAGCGATTTTTTAAATGATGAGTCGTTAAAAGTTTACGAAATTCCAAACGATCATGAGTCATTGATCTGGGAATTTGTTCCACAAAGTTGGAGCCGGTGACAGAGAAGGCTCTGCCTCCTAACGTAGGATGGTTTGAGATAGAGAAGGCTCTGCCTCCTAACGAAGGATGGTTTGAGATAGAGAAGGCTCTGCCTCCTAACGTAGGATGGTTTGAGATAGAGAAGGCTCTGTCTCCTAACGTAGGATGGTTTGAGATAGAGAAGGCTCTACGTCCTAACGTAGGATGGTTTGAGATAGAGAAGGTTCTGCCTCCTAACGTAGGATGGTTTGAGATAGAGAAGGCTCTGCCTCCTAACGTAGGATGGTTTGAGATAGAGAAGGCTCTGCCTCCTAACGTAGTATGGTTTGAGATAGAGAAGGCTCTGCCTCCTAACGTAGGATGGTTTGATATAGAGAAGGATCTGCCTCCTAACGTAGGATGGTTTGTGATAGAGAAGGCTCTGCCTCCTAACGTAGGATGGTTGATAGAGAAGGCTCTGCCTCCTATGGTAGGATGGTTTGAGTTAGGATGCGCTAGGAATCTCTTCCCGACTTATCTTCGCTGCATCGTGTCGGAAGTCTTTAAAAATATTAGCTCTTTGATGTAGTCTGGCGCCATTCCTTCAAGAGCGCGAAATGTGATCAGTATGATCTTAAATTTGATCCTGTATTGGATAGGCAGCCAGTGGATCCTGTATTGGATAGGCAGCCAGTGGATCCTGTATTGGATAGGCAGCCAGTGGATCCTGTATTGGATAGGCAGCCAGTGGATCCTGTATTGGATAGGCAGCCAGTGGATCCTGTATTGGATAGGCAGCCAGTGGATCCTGTATTGGATAGGCAGCCAGTGGATCCTGTATTGGATAGGCAGCCAGTGGATCCTGTATTGGATAGGCAGCCAGTGGATCCTGTATTGGATAGGCAGCCAGTGGATCCTGTATTGGATAGGCAGCCAGTGGATCCTGTATTGGATAGGCAGCCAGTGGATCCTGTATTGGATAGGCAGCCAGTGGATCATGTATTGGATAGGCAGCCAGTGGATATTGTGAAATTCAATATTTTTCACCGCAAGAGATCCAGAAAAATTCTTTGTTTGAAATATCTTACAATTTCACAATCCAGGATTTATGCAAATGGCACGTTTGGTCCTTAAGCCGGATGGCATACAATTGTAGAAAGCTGGCAACTAACTAAATACGGTGAACTGTTATTACCCACAGACTTAATAGCCGACAGTTGTTCTCTAAGAAATTTGCAATTGAACGTTCAATTATCGACTTCAATCGACATTCATTTCCGATATTAACAACTGCACGCGGATCATTTTGTCCAATTCCCATGTTTAGTTATAACTCAATTTCCATATTGCAGTTCTAAGAAGAGTCAAGTGCCTGCCATTTGGTCGAGTGGCCAGATCTCATTACTTGGTCCTTACATTGCCCCTGGTGGACTGTTACTATATGCGTACGAGTTACGGAGCTACAAAGCCCTGTGGATATATCGAGAAAACGAAATGATGGACTGTTTCGATTCCCTCCGTGCGTTTTAGGGCTTCAAAATGTTTGGGGAGAAATTTTCTCATTACCGGAAGCCATGTAAAGGTCAGACATCCCCTAATGATCAAAAGATCGTTTGTCGACGGGTGACTTCCGAGTCACAGAAATACACCTGTCACAGCCATACGCTCCCCATGTTTGAGATTTAGAATGTTGAGTTTTTGTCCACCACGCATGCATATCTCAGCTATTAATGATCGGATTTCAATTAAATTTAGCATCAACCATAAATGTCAAGAACCGGGAGGATATCCAAAGGAGTGTCAATTTTTCGTTCTTGTTCTGTAAAAGCAATACACCCCCCGATGATCAAACGGCCGCTTGTCGGTGGGTGCGTTCACGCAAAGTCACAAACATGCATGCAGGCACCGTAAAAGTCACACTATCGCTATCTCGGCACAATTTATAGAGTTCGGGGAATTGGGAATTTTTCAGTTCACCAATGAGTTTAGGTGCCACCGAGGTGGTGGTGAACATTTGACCATTTTTGTTTTCATCCTCACAGAAATCTTCACACATATTTTTGTTTCTTTATATTTGTCTTGCTGTTCAACGGCGCCTGAGCCATATGGGCAGCCAAATTCACATAAACTCAAATATTTGAAGATTTCTCTAATTATTTCCAGATATCTTCAAATATTTACAGATATCTGCAACATTTGAAGATATCTTCAAATATTTAGAGATAGCTTCAATTCATTTGAAGATATCTTCAAATCGATTTACAGATATCTTCAAATCGAATTTAAGATATCTTCAAATCAAAACTATATTTGAAGATAAGTGCATTATTATTTGAAGATATCTTTAAATACGCATATATGAGCTACTATTCATCAATGGAATGTTGTATGAATGTTCGCAATCATGAGGGTACACGTGTTCTTCGAAATGTTAGGGAGACATTTTCTCATTACTGGAAGCCCTTCAAATGTCAGACATCTACTGTGATCAAACCGTCGCTTGTCGATGTTTTCTGCGTCACAGAAAGACGCATGCTATTCATATAAACCCACAGGCACAGCCACACAGCAAATATATTTTAGAGTTCATTGGGATTGTTTTTCAGATAATTACTACACGGCTCCTTTATAACCTTAAAGGGGGACTGTACCCTAAATCCGACCATTTGGGGGACCATCTCCTTGAATATTCAAAATAACATATGCAACAAATGAATGAATTTGAGCCATGGATGAGTGCAAAATATAAGCATTTACTTTATGAACGATGCAACAACATGGTAATTATAAGGAAAATGAATTTATGACTGCAGTCAGGGGGGGAAATTTTTTTTTCTGGGCCCGTATGTCGGGGTGGGTGTGTGATCAATTCAATTCTTTATTCTCATGACCTATAATACATAGGTATCGAGATAACATTTGTACACTATTTACATATATCATGGTACATATATAAGCATATTATACACATTATTATAAATAAATATAAATAAACACGTTATAAATAAATATCAATAAACACGTTATAAATAAATAAATATAATAGCACTATCATTGCTATATATGTATAACATTATTCATTAATAGTAATAATATATTTAGAAGTGAACATGTACATTTTGTGCACACATACACACACAGAGTTATTTATCAGTATATCAATACTACATATTCCTTACATACAAGGCGGTACGTCAAGTTATCCTTATAATACCATATGGAGTATTACAATCGCTTCAATATTTTTATATTATAATCATTCAATATTCGATAGTTCGCGGTTAACAATTTTAATAAAATCACATAGTCGTCGTAGGCTTGTTGGATTTTTCTGATTAAGTAGTTCGCTCATAGTGATTGTATTGGGGCGTTTGTCCGATAGCGTTGTTAATAAACGGCGCCTGGCTTTAGATAAGCTTTCGCACTCGAGAAGGTAGTGGAACTCGTCTCCAATTTTACCGGATTTGCAGAGTTGGCATACACGATCGGATTGTTCGGAGTTTCTCCAACGGCCTATTTCAATCGGGAGTCGATGATTGCTTGTTCTAAATTTACACAAGATGAAACGATTTGTTGTGTTGAGTGTTACAAGATAATTTTCGAATGATAAATCGTGCTTGAAAATTCTATATATGCGGCCACGGCTCGAGTTATTTAAATCCGTTTCCCATGATTTTCTAAACTGGGATATTAAACTACATTTCATGTATGAGATAAGTTGGTTGCTATCCGGTATCTGTTCCATGTGCCAGTAGAGTATTTGTCCGTTGTCTTCTAATATATTATAAACTTTATGCAACCAGGGGAATCTGTCGTCGTTTATATCGAACATCGAATGTGCTAGTTTGAAAATTAGCCTTTGATATCTACCGCCGTTACTGTTCATAATCTTACTCCAGAACTTCATCATTCTTGTATATATCTGTATCTGCAATGGTAGTCTTCCACATTCCCCGTACAACATATAATTAGGGGTTGATGGCCTAAGTTTAAGGACGTGTTTCATAAATGTACGGTGGACTTTTTCCAGAACATCATTGTTGCCAAACCCCCATACTTCACATCAATCGGACCAACAAATATTTTTTTCCGCAACTCAAAATGTTTTTTCCTGCAAGTGTTTTGACTGGTTTTTTTTGCAATAATTTGGCTTAAAACATCTTAGAATAAGAGAAATAATGTAATTCTAACTGCTAAACTGACTGCAGACAGTTCTCGTGTTGTATTTTGTTGCAAATTTTGAAATCCAAGATGGCCGCTGGCAGCCATGTTTTTTTTTGGCCGAATGACCCCAATCAATGTTAACATCCATGACAAATAGTATGCACAGAAATTCATATATCAGCTGTTTACAGTGAATTTCCCCCTGCAAATCTCTGTTTTAGTGTTAAAAGGGGTGGGTGTCCAAAAATGGTCGGAAAAAACCGCCGAAAACGGAAAAAAAATTGGACGCGGGGGTGGGCGGGTCACAACAAGGGTCGAAAGTTTAAAATCATGTTCATTATAATTACAATGTTGTTTGCATAATTAATAATTCAAATTCATTCATTTGATGCATATATTCTGTTAAGTATAAAAGGAGATGGTCCCATAAATGGTTGGTTTTAGTGTACAGTACCCCTTTAACTATATATAATTTACAGTCTTCGACGCAACGCAATCGTTGATCCAGTCTGCGCTCAGACGAAAACAACGTTCTATTCGGCTTGAGGGACACATACCGTCGTTGGTCATACATTTCTCACAGCGACACTCTATTCATAGTGGCCGGTGGCATAATTTGTCGAGTTCATGGAAATTAGGAACTTTTCAGTTCATGAATGAGATTAGGTGCAAATTTCACAATTTGTTTCCATATCCTCACAGAAATCTTCACACAGACAGAAATTCGAAAGAATGCATGTCACATATTTGTATTTATATAGCTTGGTATTTGCCTGTACTGTTGATTAAAACTGTTTTGTCCATACTGCAGCTCTTTCCCTTGTTTGCCAGGAAATGTTAATTTTGTGTCCATCCACGCATGTCTGGCCTATAACCCTTGGAACAAACGTCGCACTACCGACGACTCGAATTTTGAATTCGAGTCTACAAAAGTGCGACGTTTGTTTCAAATAAATGCGTGTAGACGCACCACCGACGAAGAATGCGTGTGGTCAACACGAATTTAATTGCTGATGCGTCTGAGATCCGTGTTTGAAACAAACGTCGCATCACCGTCGACTCGAATTTATATCGGAGAAATGCAAACGAGCTGCATAATGATATGCTAATGAGGGAATTCTAATTGAAACTGGAAAACACCAACGAGCATGACGTAATTTGGTGGTATTTGAATTCGAGTCGACGAAAGTGAGACGTTTGTTTCAAATTAAATGCGAGTAGACGCACTGAATAAATATTTATTCCGTTTGGATATACCCGCTACTATGCATGGACATGTGCAAATTTCATATCAACGATGGGTTGAAATTGTTCTTGTAATTTGATTTTTCAACAATGAATTATCGGGGAATTTGTTGTTTTTAGACCAACATTTGCATATTTTCCTACTTTTGGTCCAACATTTTGACTGAAATGGCCATCAGTCGGGAAGCCCACATGTGTCCTGGTCCCACGTGACCCCGTGGCCAGCCAAAAAACTGCTAATTATTTTCTTATGCTTTTGTTCAAAATTATTAACTTAAATGGTCATCAGTTGGAAATTTTCCAACCTTCGTGGGGCTGTCAGGTTGGAAATTTCCAACACTTGGAAAGCTTGAGGCCAGTCTAGATTCTATAGGTTTTTGCGGTTTTTCATGTTCAGATTTAAAAACTTTTCTCCCACCGTGCCCAACTATGATCGGATTTTCAGATTCAGATCTCTAATTTTTCTTCTACTGGCAGAACCATGGTCCGCCCAGCTGCATGGTCGCAAGTATACTGAACCATTCAGAATAGGCTATCATCCAGACATGTGAAGGAACAGCCACGCGGGGTGCAAATTGAATTACGCAAATTTATTAGCCCCCCCCCCCAACGGAGACACTCTAGCTATACGTCCATGCCCGCCATGTTTATTTTACCACGTTGTTTAGATAGGCATACTGACGCAATATAGTGTTATACCGCGTTGACCTCAACTTGCTATTAAATTGTTAAAAAGGTACGTTTTCGTTTAAAAAGTAAACTGGACCTGATTTCTCTCAGACAAGTTCAGAGAAAAATACCACCTAAAGAATCATGTCCGACCTAAAATATGTATCAAATACCTACGAAATAGCGATATAAAATCAATAATTTCCACTCCTCAGAATATTAACATTAATTTCGTCTCTTGGAAGTCAAAAGCCACATTTTCTCACTAAATTTTACGTTTTAGAATTGATATATAACTTCATATTTTAGCCGTTTTGACCAAACCCCTCATGAACGCTTTATGCTTTTATTTTAAGAACTCATTTAGATTCGTCTTGAAACAGACGAATTTAGAATTAAACTCGAGTTTAATTCGAATTGAATTCGAGTCGTCGGTAGTGCGACGTTTGTTCCAAGGGTTACCCACGGAACAAACGTCGCATTACCGACGACTTGAATTCAAGTCGACAAAAGTGCGACGTTTGTTTCAAATAAATACGAGTGGACGCACCATACCGACGAAGAATGCGTGTGGGCAACACGAATCTAACCCTTGGAACAAACGTCGCACTACCGACGACTCGAATTCAACTATTTGAATTCGAGTCGACAAAAGTGCAACGTTTGTTTCAAATAAATGCGAGTAGACGCACTACCGACGAAGAATGCGTTGCGTGTGCTGATGCGTCTGAGATTCGTGTTTGAAACAAACGTCGCATCTTCGACGACTCGAATTTATATCGGAGAAATGCAAACGAGCTGCATAATGATATGCTAATGAGGGAATTCCAATTGAAACTGGAAAACCACAAACGAGAGTGACGTAATTTGGTGGTATTTGAATTCGAGTCGACAAAAGTGCGACGTTTGTTTCAAATTAAATGCGAGTAGACGCACTAAATAAAATTTTATTCCGTATGGATATACCCGCTACTAGGGACATGGCGATCGGGGGGGGGGTGTCTCACCCACACAGTTTTCAACAGTTTGAAAGTTCATACCGGAAACAACATTATTATAGTTGAAAATTTCACACCAACAATAGGTTGAAATTGTTCTTGTAATTTAATTTACCAAAAAATCATTAATTGAGTGGTGAATTTGTTGTTTTTAGACCAAGATTTGCATATTTTCCTACTTTTTTTTTATTTATTTTTTTACAAAAATTGACTAAAATGGCCATCATTTGGGAATGTTCCAACCTCATGGGGTGTTATATATACCTGCATGTATGTTGGAAATTTCCATCACTTGGTACAATTGTGTCCTGGGTCCTTCGTGACCCCCGTGGCCAGTCAAAAACCTCTAATTATAGTTTAAGAAAACATTATTTTCCTATAATGTTGTTCAAAATTGTGAACTTAAATGGTTATCAGTTGGAAATTTTTGCAACCTTAATGTGGGTGTCAGGTTGGAAATTTCCCATCACTTGGAAAGATTGAGGCCAGTCTAGAAGCTATAGGATCTCTAATTTTTTTTATACTGGCAGAACCATGGTTCGCCCAGTGCATCGTAAGTATACTGATCCATTCAGAATACGCTAATATACAGGCATGTGAAGGAACAGCCAAGGCTGTGTGCAAATTGAAATTGAATCACGCAGTTATGAGCCCCCCCTCACAATTATACAGTATAAGTTAATATTTTAGCAGTTTTTACCAAAACCCTCATGAACGCTTTGTGCCCTTTTAAGAAATCAAGTAGATTCGCCTTGAATTAAATACGACGTTTGTTTTAACAAACGAATTTAGAAATAAACACGAGTCTAGTTCGAATTGAGTTCAAGTCGTCGGTAGTGCGACGTATGTTCCAATGGTAAGTAATCAATGTAATTTGGAATTAATGTTCACGACAGCGAGGGCGTTCAAAGGAGTTCCAACGTTTGTTGTTCGCATTTTCTAGAGTTGTTCGTTTTTTTCTTCGACACCTTAGTGGAGAACTTTTCTCACTGGAAGCCTTTCAAAAGGCTGCTTATCGATGCTTTCAGAGTTTCAGAAAGACGCGTTCTACCACTGCCAAAGCTACACTCTCCTCGTAACAGCACAGTTTGCATAATTCATTGGGATTGTTTTTTCAGTTCCAAGACAAACGTTGTAAAAATAATTCAAGGGTTGCTAGGAAAGTCGGTAGAATGAGGGTAAGTCCTAAATCTCTGGTATGCACACAGGCGATGCCATTTCCTGGGTACATATTGTGGAGTAAGTCACAAGCACTCTACAGGTATGTCAACCAAATATAAAGAAGAGAATCGGTGGCATGGCGGCGGAATACTCAATTTGAAATTATGCTCAAATTTTGTTTGGGAAGTGCATGGTCAAATGATAGCAATGGTGAAGTATCTTGCACATGGCCAAAATTGTATAAAGATAAAGATTAAAACACCGCAATGATACTGTCAACACAACTAACAAATGAAAAGTAAATGGACTGTAATCTGATGTGTATAATGATATTCAAGAGTAGCAGGGAACTTAAACCACTACCTGCACGTAAGCAATGTATATTATTGGGTACGTGTAGTTGAGTACATATTATGATGATAACAAATTATAAGTCAACCATATATAAAGGATCATAATAAATGACATAGTAGTTAAACAATAGGTACAGATAAATAGTCTATTGTATAAATAATATCATAAATACAAAAAATTCTGATCCGTGAATGTCGCTAGGCAGAGTGAGAGCGCACAGTGAACTATTTTTGAGAAAGAATTACTACGACCAGGCCGAAATATGTCACAATTGGAAAGTTGGGTATGCCAGAAAATAAAAGTGGACTACGGTGGTCATCAGAAGCGCACATGGGTTATGTAATAGACAAAATAAATCTTTTATTATGAGGCGGTTTCGTCGAGATAAGCGCCTGATCATAGGTACCCATATCTCGTCACGAAGAGGTGATTACGACCAGTCACAGTGAGTCACCTCCCCGTCCACCACAGCCCAAAGAAGGCCAAAAAAACAGCTCAATGCTAAATCTTTTTCAGTTTGTTGAACTTATTATCTGAACATTTGGTTTAATAATATTGTATTCCATTCAAACCACATCATGCTAATAGTCACATCATATATAATACAATAGCATATAATGGTGTGTTCCTTCAGTAGGATGAGGAAGTGGATTCGGCTGTAAGCATGTAAGGCTAAAATTTACCGTCTCCACGAGTGACCACATCTCAATTTGACTCAGTTGTGCTTCTAAGACGCAGGGAAAATATACGTTAATTTATCATGTTATGTGTAAATTTGGATTGAATGAGAACAATGAGTGTAATATATGCACATACTCCATCGATGTCGCTTGTCATAACATTCACGGCTGCTGCTTCATAACTTTAGTTGGAAAAACGTTCTGCCATGTGATGAGGAAAGCCAAATGTAACTCTTTATTCAGGACGATAAACGCATTTGGCTGTACAAATATACAGGTTTCATTAAATAATCAAACATATAGTAGTATTATAAATCTCAAGTGTAAGCTTCAGGAAGAACATTCAAGAGATCTATATTTGATGACTCTAAACGAGATGGCCATAAAAATAAACTCAGAACATATAGATTGTTTAAAAATTATTATATCTTAGTGACTTACTTAACAAAGACAACATCTTTAAAAGACAGAACTAGTTTTACAAAACTCCGTATGAGTGATCACAAATTCGCTATTGAAGAAAGGTAGATAGCATCAGCCTATAGTTAAGGAGGGGAAGAGACTGTGCCTTAAATGCAGGACCGATTCTGATATAGAAAAATTTGTAATTGCTCATTGCAGTGCAGATTCGAGAGTCAAATTTCTAAATGTTCCAGAGAAGCATTCGCTTCGTCGCTTCCGGTATATATGGCAATGGAATAGAAATATCTTAACATTTCCTACGGAACTACTCGTAAATGGTTATTTAGTAAAGAAATGTATAAACATCCAGACAAAATTCACACTGTTGAATGGCAGACGAAAGTTTCGATATCAGTATTCATTCATTCATATATATATATATATATAATTATATTATCTATTATATATTTTGGAAGATCTGTGTGTCTGTGTGTGTGTGTGTGTGTGTGTGTGTGATCGCGATGGACTCGAAAACGACCGAGCCGATTTCGATGAAACTTGGTATGTGGGGGTATTTTCGGCCGGGGGGTGGCATGGGCCTATCAATTTTCAGATCCGAGGTCAACTTTTCACGTGCCGCGGTCAAATCTGTTTTTACGCTGTGTTACGGGACTTTCATTTGAGTTCGGTGCTTACAAATCGATTCGAAACAGCGCGAATAATAAAATGCCAGTCATAATAATGACACTGTGAGAATCTTTCGTGTTTCCTCTTTCCAACGATATATAATGCGTATGTATCCGTTTTAGTTATCTGCCTCGATTATCAAGAAGAAGTGGTACTATCTTCCATCAGGATAAAAACAATGCGTAACTTCTATGACGTCGTTAGAGTTCATAACGTCAGATCACGTTAACGCTTAACCGGCCGATGCATTTGACTGTTTCAGACGTCTTGGCGATATCTCGGGCACCGATGGTAATTTATCTTTACGTTGAAACTTGATAATTAATGAGCGTGTGTATATGAGGCGCGTTTATATACTTGAGTGGAAATCAAATCGGGTTAAAAGGTCAAATCGGGTAAAACCGGATGGATTTCGACGGGTACTTTTGTCGGGTACTTTTGTTCGGGCAGTGTTTTGGACGGGTCAAATCGTGACCCCACTTGACCTTGGCCTTCAAAATAGACAATTCAAGGTCAAACCCCGGACGAAGTCGGGTCACCTTCTAGTCTATTATATATTTTGGAAGATCTGTGTGTCTGTGTGTGTGTGTGTGATCGCGATGGACTCGAAAACGACCGAGCCGATTTCGATGAAACTTGGTATGTGGGGGTATTTTCGGCCGGGGGGTGGCATGGGCCTATCAATTTTCAGATCCGAGGTCAACTTTTCACGTGCCGCGGTCAAATCTGTTTTTACGCTGTGTTACGGGACTTTCATTTGAGTTCGGTGCTTACAAATCGATTCGAAACAGCGCGAATAATAAAATGCCAGTCATAATAATGACACTGTGAGAATCTTTCGTGTTTCCTCTTTCCAACGATATATAATGCGTATGTATCCGTTTTAGTTATCTGCCTCAATTATCAAGAAGAAGTGGTACTATCTTCCATCAGGATAAAAACAATGCGTAACTTCTAAGACGTCGTTAGAGGTCATAACGTTAGATGACGTTAACGCTTAACCGGCCGATGCATTTGACTGTTTCAGACGTCTTGGCGATATCTCGGGCACCGATGGTAATTTATCTTTACGTTGAAACTTGATAATTAATGAGCGTGTGTATATGAGGCGCTTTTATATACTTGAGTGGAAATCAAATCAGGTTAAACTGGCGGATTTTTACGGGCGAAATTTGATGCATAGGGTATCTCGGTATCCGTTGGGCCGATTTCCCGGTATCCGCTGGGCCGATTTCCACCATTTTTGGGGTGTTGGTGTTTGACCCCACCTGACCTTGAATTCGATGAAACTTGGTATGTGGGGGTATTTTCGGCCGTGGGGTGGCATGGGCCTATTAATTTGTCCGTGCGACATGACCTTGACCTTGAAATCGGGTAATTTCAAGGTCAAACGCCCGAATATCACGGGATTTCGATGAAACTTGGTATGTGGGGGTACATAAGGCCGGGGAGTGGCATAAACCTATTAATTTGCCCGTGCGATGTGAACTTGACCTTGAAATCGGGTCATTTCAAGGTCAAACGCCCGAATATCACGGGATTTCTATGAAACTTGGTATGTGGGGGTACTTTCGTATGGGGAGTCTCATAAGCATATTCATTTGCCCGTGCGACGTGACATTGACCTTGAAATCGGGTCAATTCAAGGTCGTGTCGCCAATTTTGATCGGATTTCGACGAAATTTGATACGTGGGGTTACTTTTGTCCACTGAGTGTTTTGGACGGGTCGAGTCGTGACCCCGACCTGACCTTGACCTTCAAAATGATCAATTCAAGGTCAAATCGGGTAAAACCGGATGGATTTCGACGGGCACGTTTGTCGGGTACTTTTGTCCGGGCAGTGTTTTGGACTGGTCAAATCGTTACCCCACTTGACCTTGACCTTCAAAATGGACAATTCAAGGTCAAAGCCCGGACGAAGTCGGGTCAACTTCTAGTATATATATATATATATATATATATATATATATACTTTTAAATGATAACCTATATATTATTCAAATGTTTTGCTAAGTCCACGACATATTGAAATAAAGAAAGTCCATTTATAAAATTCGCGCAATATAGACTGATCTTTGCCCCAGTTTAACTATGTGTGGTCAACCGATACGCAGTAACCTGAGTCGAATAACTAAACAGCGTGACTCTCAAGTCACATGAAAGCATCCAGATTACCGTAATGCCAAATCGACTCCATGGTGTTTTGAGTCTGCGAATGACGTCAGGTCTTGTGAAATGTGATTGCCAGCCAAACGCTTATGAGGAATTCGTCTGTTTAGTGACCAAAAAATTGGGGTATAGTCATGAAAACACACCCATGCATACGGACGGAGGGACGCGACCACATACAAGAGCCGCCCTAACTTGCCAGAATCGCAATATTGTGCCTGCATTAACCCTTTACCCAACAGAAGGGCCCTGTGCCAATGCATTCTCTTATATATGCGAGTCGACCATAGGTCGCCTCGCATATATAAGAGAATGCATTGGCTTAACACATTAAAAATTATAAAATTGTTAAAGAATGTAAGAAAAAATGGTAAAAAGTGTTAAAAAAAGATTTTTTTTAGGCCAATGCATTCTCTTATATATGCGAGGCGACCTATGGTCGACTCGCATATATAAGAGAATGCATTGGCACAGGGCATAACTGTAACTATCACAATGTGGTCAAGGAGCCGGTTCCAATGATATCCATATTTGTATGGTTCTATTGAGTCAGACCGAAGATATTTTAGGCTGTTGAAGCTTTATTTGGCCGGTTTTGGCCGGTTTGTTGGGTAAAGGGTTAACATGACTTGCAAACCGGACTCCATGTCGCCCTCGTATCGCTGCACACGTAAACGCAGCGGAATGACCACGTCATAATTATGTCCAAGTAGATATTCACGATTTCAATTGAAATAACGGAGTATATTGCATGGGACATAGTGGGGTCTATTTGAACATTTAATCTGTATGTTCTCATGGCTGGTCACATGGACGTGGTACAGGGGTTGGGGTGTACGTACGGACGCATCGGACACTGTCGGGTCTATTTGATGGTTTCATGTGTATGCTATCAAGGCTTGTCACACGGATGTGGAGACGGGGGTTGCGTGTATACGTACTTATGTTGTGGGAATCACTATCGGTCCGTTTGAACATTTAATGTGTATGCTCTCAGAATTTGTCACAGGGACGTGGCGAAATGTGGTTGGGGTGTACGGACAGTGCTTGGGGTGTTTCATCCATCCCGCCAACGTTGGTAAAAATTTATAATACTTGCCATGTCCATGCCTTACACAACATCAATAGGTTGCTGAAATTGTTCTGATAGTTTGAAATCCCAACCTGTGTTAGTGTGGAATTTGTTTGTTTTTAGAACAAAAGCCAACCATTGTCCTACATTTGGTCGAATTTCTGGAATGAATTACACAGATTTGGAAGATTTCTAAACTGGGGAGGGGGGATTATGGGAATTTGGAGACCCTGATGCACCAGTAACTGTTGAGGTGGGAATTTATGTCTGGCTGGAGGGACGTGATTCACGTGAGGCAGGGGTGGCTGAACGGTTTGCGATTGTTCGGGGTGTCCAACTAGGGCTGCACGGTAATGACAAAAATGTATCGAATACATTATATTTTAAGATATCGCGGTATGACTAAATACCGAATAAATCATCCAAGGCATAATTTCGAGTATTTTCTCAACGTACATTTATCCTTCATATAGCTACGAACGAAAACTGTACGTTGCTATCGAATCGCCAATTAGGACATAGTTTCGTATTTTGAAAGAATTTACCAACACATATTAATATTTACCGTATACTTCTATTTAATTAACATGGATATCAACTACATAATTATATAGATAACATCATACCAACAAGAATACATTTCACTTTTACATGTTACATGAAGGAATGCCAGTATGTTAATTTTGGCTGGCCTGATGCACGATCGTTTAGCCGCGGCAATGTGCTCTGACTTGCTGAATAGTCTTTTCGATGGTACACTTATGGCGCACACGCACAAATATTTCTTTGAGAAACTTGCGAGAACAGGAAAGTTTTTAATGCTCGTTTTCAACCACATCAATGCGTTTGAGTCTTCGGCAATCGTCGGAATCGATATTTACTCGTCTATCTCACCCTGCATGCCTTCAGTGCGTTTAACCTTAGAATCACTAGAAGCGGAGACTAGCCAGGATTTTCTCTCTCTTCGGCATTGGGACATCAGTATCTGAGTATCGACACTGTTCTTGTCAGATGTTGAGTCAGTCACTTGTCGCACAGCTGAATGTTTGTTGTATGACTCCCACATAGTGCTAACATACTCAAAGTCGCCATTGTATTGTGTTGATTAAGCCGTTCTCCGGTGTGTGGGGCTTATTACCGCCACGAAGTGGGTGGACACTGGTGTACAAATTTGTATAGACTCATGGTCGTATGGAGGAATGTATTCTTGTTTCGTACTAGAGTATAAATCGTACCGATTATTACGATAGTACGACAAAGATTAGCACATGTGTTTACGTCACCGGTGTAATTGTGGGGACACCGATAAAGATACAGGAGGAAATAACTTAACTTAGAACATTAAATGTGATTTTGTTTTGTTTTCGCGGGTTTTCTTGAGATTTAATGTCATTACGTGGGCCCATACCGTTGAATTCTTGGCATATAATATGAATGTTTTGGTATATATGGACCCTCCCGCATTGGGACATGACACAGGTACAGTTGACTTAAGTGATGTTCTGTGTGGGCTCCAATTTGGAGTTCAATATTTTAAGGGCCAAGTTTAGAATTTTATGGGTCCATAGCTTTGAACTCTGGGCATATAATATGAATATTGGGGGGCATGTCTCTATTCCGAAGGTTCACTATCCCGAAGGTCCACTATTCCGAAATTTCTCTGAATGTTCGCTATACCGAAGGTTCACCAATCCGAAGGTTCATCAATCCGAAGGTTCGTTATTCCGAAGGTTCTGTGTTCCGAAGATTTTTGTTATTTTAAGGTTAATTCTATATTCTAAAGTATTGAGAGGGTTCATTATCACGAAGATTCTTTTTATGAAGGAAATAACTTAAAACATTAAATGTGATTTTGTTTTGTTTTCGCGGGTTTTCTTGAGTTTAATGTCATTACGTATGACCTTAATTCTTATTACATATTCACGCCAAGCAGCCCACACAATTGCTATGTTTCCATGCGATTTAATGTGATTACGTGTGACCTAATATCTCAATAATCTGAGGCAAGAGTACGCCTGCTAAAGGCGAATTATAACAGTTGGGGCTATAACGCTCAATGAATACTGGAGGCTATAACAAACTGCGCAGCAGAATATCGCTGAATTGACGAGTATGAGATGAACCTAACTGCAATTGTGACTTTGTTTAAAGGCCCACTTAACTTTCGAGTCATTCATTTTTTATAGTATATACGGTTTTAATAACAATTTATGCCATAAAATTTGAATAAAATACTATAATTCATCACCATTTGAAACGCAGAATATTTCTATCTCCTAGTTTGAAACACCTTTAAAATACAGCGTCGTATATCTAGCAATTAGCAACCAACATGTCCTCCTCGGCTTTTCATAGATTTCAACGTAATTTGATACTTATGTGCATTTATGTCCGGGAAGTGTTTTGGACGGGTCAAATCGTGACCCCGACTTGACCTTGACCTTTAAAACTGTCAATGCAAGGTCAATTTGGGTAAAACGGACAAATTTCGGCGAAATTTGATTCCTAGGGATACTTTTGTCCGGGGAAAGTTTTAAACGGGTCAAATCGTGACCTCGGCCTGACCTTGACCTTCAATGTGGTCAATCAAAGGTCAAATCGGACAAAACGGATGGATTTCGACGAAATTTGATACCTATTGGTACTTTTGTCGGGGGAGTGTTTTGGACGGGTCAAATCATGACTCCGACCTTACCTTGACCTTCAAAATTGTTCATTAAAGGTCAAGTGGGGTAAAACGGACGGATTTCGACGAAATTTGATACCTAGGGGTACTTTTCTCCGGGTGGGGGTGTTTTGGGCTGGTCAAATCATGACCCTGACCTGACCTTGACTTTCGAAATAGTCAATTGAAGGTCAAATCGCGCCTTTCACCGGAAATCAGATGGGAAACAGCCCGGGCGAAGTCGGGACCATCAGCTTGTGTAATAAAGAAGACAGTTTGAAGAAAGTAACGTATGACACGAGAAACGGGAAAACTTGAAATATGGAAGTATGCAAATTTCCCGCATCAAATTTGAAAGCTAGTTTATAGAATAATTGTATTATAATTTATATTTATGGCTAATAATATGATATTGGTGGCGTTACCATTTCTGACTATGGTTTTCTTGTATGCACATGAGGTGCGACGTATGTAATTTCAAACCAGTCACAGTCAGTTAACACCAGCTTGGAACAACTTAGATAACGAATTTACTTCATAGCAATCCAGACACACATTTAAACGACGTTTACATGCCGATTGCATTAAAAAATATGCTGCAACAATTAAATGCAACAATCAAAGATGTCCCGACTGTGTAGTAGCTCCTCAATAGTGACTTCCCCTATACCGCAATCCTCAACCTCACTCAGTACATCCCTACTCGACTTTCAAGGAACAACCCACTGACAAGAAAGAGACAAACCATCGAGTAACCAATAAACAATTTATCTAGACGTATACCCTCCATGTATATAATACAACCATTTTGTGATACATAATTATATAGCCGTGCATTGTACAAGAAATCATGACCGCCTATCATAACATCTTTTCATTTTTAAGGGGGTGGCAGTAAGACAGTCTAGCCTGACTATGCCACCCCTCGAATATACAACATAATATTTGTCAAATGTATTATGCATTAATATGTGTATATTTAAATAAAATATCCTATCCTATCCTATCCTATCCAGCCTTTGAATGCAGACCAAGGGCGCCCTTTGTTTTATTCCCGGGATCCAGGGATGTGGCTAGAGGGGGGGGGGGGTGTGGGGGTGTCTCACCCCCAACTTTGGTCAAAATTTTCAACAGTTGGAAATTTCATTTCACACCAACAATGGGTTGAAAATGTTCCTGTCGTTTGATTTTCAAACAATTTATTGGGGGGAATTAATTGTTTTTGGACCAATATTTTCCTATTTTCCTATTGTTTTTCAAAATTTTGGACTGAAATGGTCATCAGTTGGAAATTTTCCAACCTTAGGGGGGGGGGTGACAGGTTGGAAATTTCCAACACTTGGAAAGCTTGTGTCCTGGTCCTCCCCCGTGGCTAGTCACAACTGCTACAAATTTAAGAAAACAATATTGTCATACATATGGTCAACATTGTCATTGGAATTGTCATCATTTGGAAATTTTCCAACCTAAGTGGGGGGTGTCAGGTTTGAAATTTCCAACTCTAAGAAGACTTGAGGCTAGTCTAGATGTTAGGATTTATGCAATTCTCAGGTTAAAGTATCTGAATTTTCTTATACCGGGCATATAGAACAACATAGTTTATAAATACATAGGATATTAGGCCTGATGACTGATGTGCAAGGGGGTGCAAATGAGATTATGCAAAACTTGTGTTTGGTCTGTGATTCTGATTCAAGGGGGGGGGGGTGTGTGCAAATGGAATTATGCAAAACTTGTGTGTTTGGTCTGTGAATCTGATTCAAGGGGGGGGGGGGTGCAAATGGAATTATGTAAAAAGTTGTGTTGGTGTGATTCCGACTCAACTAACTGTCGCAAGCTGTGAATGAACCCCCATAGCTCTACACGGATTATATCCCATAACATTTTACTTTGCGAGTTTCGTTACAAGTCACATTGATTTCCAATGATAGATACAACAATTTTACTTTTTCAAAATCTTTATTCGATACATTGAAATGGAAACCGACGTTCTCGATATATCGAATAATCGAAAAATCAATTCGGTTTCTATCGGTATTCAAAACGATATCGAATAAACGGTATATTATCGAAATACCGTGCAACCCTATGTCCAACTTGGTAATATCTAACTCTAACTTTGCAAGTTCCATTTTCACCCCTCGCCATTATAGTCTGGTCGATAAAAGGTTTGACCTAGAACAAAATTGGACTAAGTTGGTTTGTATTCCATTTTGAAGAGGAATATATCCTCTACAACATATCCAAAATCATTTTTCGACCTTGTGAAGTACGTTTTTCCACAATATCCCTCATCGGCGACACCAGAACGCATTAATCCTCCATCCGATATATACCAGTTTGTGTAAAAGAGTACAGGGGGCGATTAGAGTGACAAGGACAGAAAACAATGCAATCGCGGCGATGAAATGGCTGTAAAAATGGCCGCAACTACAATCCATGCTACGACGAAAGCAACATATTGGATAACCTCCTATAAGCGAAAATACACATTTGTAATTTACAAGAATGTTGTTATATATCTTTAAAGGTGCACATATAATTAAAACAGATCTATCTGAATGATTTATCGATCACTGCTACGCACGTTAACCCAGTGATTTACGTTTGGGATTTCTTATTAGAATACATCCAACAGTCGGACCAAAAACAGTTATTTCGGGCATGCAACACACGAAGTAATATTTCGTCACACAGTGCGTGGTAGTTTCGTTTTGGAATGATGATTAATTATTGAATGTAACGCAGAAACTGAAGTGCCCACCCTATCTGTGTAAATACTAGTTATATTTCCGGAATTTCCAACACTCTCCGTGACAATAAACCATACACGTATGTCGTAATGCTGATTATACTGTAAAGAAACACTTATCTATTCAACAGAATAGTACCCTATCTCACTAGATCGAAGAGACTGTACATGGTACATTTTATTTAGTACTAATGTTCATGGTGCTCCCAAACCGGTTTCTTAGTAGACAATTCTGTTCAAATTACTTCAATCGGCACTTTACAACAGGAATATGTACCACGCAATGTACACTATTATTTGTCAGTATCTTGTTGTTTGAAATTATGTTACCATTGCCACCCACATATTTGCGCTAAATATCAGGTCATCAGCGTTTACAGTTATTAGTTCTACGTTTACCATTCACTCAATGTTGCTATTTGTGGTTTTGTATGCAGCAGATATGTGTAACATTAGGGAGAATGGGTTAACGCGGCGATGCGGTTGCAGAAAAGGTCGTACGTTTCGCGTATATGTGGCCTTAGTGCATTTATGTGCACATAATTTCCAGGTATAAAGACAGTCTCTGCCACATAGTATGTAGGCAAATTTGGTTATGTTGAGAATTTATTGAAGATAGTCTATTGTAATCCTTTGTATTTTGATAAATTGCGTTCATGGTATACCACCATATATTTGTGTGATAAAAGTGAAATATTTGTGTTTAATCACTTGGCTGGAGGCAACTATGACTATTATTTTAAGACACGGACAATAGGATCTACACATTTTACCTAGTACCATATGAATAGCTCTCATACTGTTATATAGTAGTGAATTTTGACAGATTGTGTGTTGTAGATTCAAAAATAAATGATTATCGGTCACATTCGTGAGAATGTTTTCATTACATATATTTTACTTCTAAAAAGGTCACACAATGAATACATCCCTAATTATATCACATTTAACTGTTTTAATACACATATATTGTACGATTCAAGATAAACAGTACAGATATAACTGTGTTATTCTTCTATTTCTTGGCGCCCAAAAAGTCCACATTTAATCGTTGTATGAGACCTGGCTTTTGGTTGCTCTCTCGCGAGATACATTAGAGAGAAATCTTACATACTATTATTAATAGCTCCCCTTATATTCTGAAATCATTCTTCCCCGTATAATTCGAGGGCATGTTCGTTCTTGTATGACCAGCTATTCAATTTTCCGCAAATTGTAAATTTCATTCGATTTTGTCTATTTTGGCGGCCATATTGGACAGACATTCTACCGACATGGTTACGACTAAGCATTGTTTGTGTAAATTTTATTTTATTACTAATTTGATATTTGTTGGCGCACCTAACACCGAAATTCAGGATTTTTCTATACCAACTAGCATCATGGACGCCATCTTGTATTACAGAAAATGCTCAAAGCGGATTTTAGCGGATTTTGGATATGTTGTAGAGGATATATTTCTCTTCAAAATGGAATAGAAACCAACTTAGTCCAAATTTTTTCTAGGTTGACCCTAAAATTTTAGTTTATCGACCAGACTATTAGGTTGAAATGTTCTAACATATACCTCAAGTTTTAATTGTCGGAAATTGCCATCGCTTAAAACCACATATGGACGCTCTACGGCTTACATCTTTCATCCGATTAATCCCGAATTCCGTATGTGTGATTGGGTTGACCTCTAAAGGCGGGAGGTATCGATTTTTTCCCTGAGTTTTGCCAGCGGCCATCTTGTGTGGCACTCACTAAATCCTACATCTTTTATCCGGCCGTTCCCTATTTTTATATGCATGATCTGGATGAGATGGAATGGGAGGTGTCGATTTTTTCCGGATTTCGTTTTAAAAAACATCGCTTGCAGTAGCCATCTTTGATTTCACATTTAAATCGATCGGCAACTCATGTAACCATCAGTTATGATTGCATAATTCGTAAATAAGACATTTATTATCGTGATCATCTAATGACTGGGACTATCTAATTTGAACTATTTTCGACGAAAACATGGCCACCGACAGCGGTTTTGAATTTTGCTGTTTGCATAGATTAATCCTTTGACGGCCACTATAAGCAGCATCTTTCATTTGTTTGATCCCACATTTTATATGCATGTTTGTGATGACATCAAGATAAGCTCTGATTTTGGATTTTATTATGTATATAATATCTTCTCCAGTAATGGAGGTATGAAATAAATAAATAAATATATATAGCAAACTTGTTTAAATAAGTTGGTAACTCGTTGACTAGTTATAATTACCCGGTTAATCAAACATTACCCAGTCTTTCCTCGACCAATGATACTCACACAGTACAGTGTCTGTAGTAGTGAAATCAACACTATAAAATCCCAATAAACCAAACCAAACAATGGGCAGCACTATCCAACTCCTTCAAAAACATGCAAGAAGCAAGGATTGCGCATCACATATGGCTCTGGTCAAGTTTTTGTCTCATAAGAGTGAATCATTAAAATTGACGAACTAAAGAACCATAACGCAGAACTAAGGACCATAACGCAGAAATAAGGACCATAACTCAGGTAAAAAAACAAGCCTGTAACGTTTCAAAAACAATTCTACAATAATTGTGGACTGCATGGATTTACATTTGAAATACAAGATGGCTGCTGGCGGCCATGTTTAAAAAAAAAAAAAAGAATTTCGGGAAAAAAGGGAGGTTCCCTTCTAGAGGTCACCCCGATGATCCATATGAAGTTTGGTGACGATTGGATCAAAAATGTGACATGTAAGGTGTGCTAATGAATATAGTCATACAAAGAGTAACATCCATCAAGATGGCCGGTAGCAGCAATGTGTTTTTAACATAATTCGGAAAAATGGTAAGCAATGGGATATGCTCTATAGGGTGTGCTAAAGGATATAGTGATGCAAAGAATAAAATCCAAGATGTCTGTCGGCGACCATGTTTTTCATTGAAATCGTTCAAATTTGACAGCTCCCATCTGGATGTGATCATAGACTCATATTCCGAATATTGTTGAAATCGTTCACAGTTTGTTTGAGATATCGTATTAACGGTCACGAACAATAAAAATCGCTAAAACAAATAGACAAACTAAGGCCCATAATTCTCGTATAAAGATTGGACAAACCTGGTTTTTGAACTCGAGCTAGATATTGTTGCGACAGACCCATATACCAAATACCATTTAAATCGGTTGATGTTTGTTTGAGTTATCGCGCTAACGGTCTCGCGCCCGTCGGCCGAACAAAAGCCCGCATACCGGCCTCGCCAATGCATAAGTTGAGCTTTTGACAACATTAAACGTGAAATTGGCGTTAAAAAAAGCCGCAGGCGAACAGGTACGTGCGACCTGAACATCCACTGATATTGCATGCACGGGCACTGAACTCATTGTGACAAAAAGTGATGTAATCAGGAGCATTTGAATTGGGAGCTTGTGTTTCTAACGAGCGTTCGAGTGGCTCTAATAAATTGGTTCAAATTCTTGCTAACGAGGAAACACCGACTGCACTCATTATCACCAGGATGGTTTGCTTCCATCGCAACACGAAATATGCTTCTACATTGGCACATTCATTAGGACTGCAGGTTTTAGAGATCTGTAGACTGGTTCTGTTCTGTGAGCAGCTGGATATACATATACACAGTTCCAAGACAAAAAACTACTCATAACACTGCATTAGCACTAAAATTACCTGAATATTACTCCAGAAATGCTTGCACAATTTCCATAATAATGAACTAAAATGGATGCAAGTTGGGGTCAGCGCGCGACGTCATGTGACGTAATTTCGACCAACCAACGTCCTGCATTCGTGTTCCAAAACGCCAATGCATGTTTGAGTGTAAATATTAGACCATGGCGGATACCATCAAAAGCAAACTTTTTGGGTGACAAAATGTCGAACAAGACTCTGTCCATGATGCACGATAGCTTAGTTTATAGCGAGACCGGACAGTCATGTTTTGGCCACCCTTTTTTCATGGCACGGTCCGAATATAGCTATTGATTGTATTATCGACTCATTTACTTGGTTCAATTTGAGGCCTAACATCATATGTTTGCTTTAACCTTTTCATGGCGGGAGCTGCGCTGGTGTAGCATTAAAGACCCTGTGCCAGTGTATTATCTTACATTTGCGAGTCTTCCATAGGGAATATCGCATATACATAAGAGCATGCACTGGCTTACAATGGCAGGGCAAATATTGTTAGGCCAATGCATTCTCTTATATATGCGAGGCTCCCTATTGGGAGCCTCGCATATATAAGAGAATGCATTGGCACGGGGTATTCTCAAAATTTCAGGCAGGTTCAGACATGGAAGGGTAAATGTGTGGGAGTGCTCTTCACACATGTTGCGCTGATGCATGGGTTCAAGGAACAACATCCATTTCGATGGCATTCCCTTTGTTATACATATAATGATTAACGAGTTATTATGTTGTTCTTCCCTTACAAATTCATTCGTGATATTTAACCCTTTCATGACTGGAACAGTACTGGAGAAGCATTAACGATCATGTGCCAGTGCATTCTTTTATATATGCGAGTCTTTCATATGGAGCCTAGCATATAATAGCTTACAAGGTCAATGTAAATATTGTTTGGCCAATGTATTCTCCCTCTGGGAGACTCGCATATATAAGCGAATATGCATTGGCACAGGGTTTTCGCAAAATTTCAGTAAGCTCCAGTCATGGAAAGGTTAAGGAATGTTCTGATTATCTGATATTGCTTCTATTTTCGTTTGTATGTTTTAGTTTGCAATCTGAGACTTCCGAACTTAGCCAGAGACTGCAGTTTGAATAATTAGAGACGTGAGTAGATAGTCTCCATTAGGGGGCCCAGCTTAGAATTTCCTACTTTTTTTCAACCGATGGTCGTTTCAGTCCCCAAATTTGACCACTCAATACTGGTTACAGATAATCAAATTGTCTGAACAAATTCAACATATTTTGGTTTGAACATTTTCAATTGCCGTTAATTGATTAACATTGAAGTTTCGAACTGTTAAAAATTTGACCATGCAAAACTGGCTTGAGACACCCAATTACCACGTCACTGTGAATAATGTATCCGGATCTGATAGATAAAATGATAATGCCGTTGAATATAGCAGGTACTGGCTACCCTGCATGCTGCAATCTGGGTGGTCCGTTGGAAATAATGGTCCTTGTCATATAATGTAGTTATTTTTATATCAATTTTGGGCCATTGGTTTGTAAAGTCATGTTTCTTGCAATCTATATTTGGTAGAGTCAATGAGCAACTGAATCCGTATCTTTTTGTCACACAATCTCAGGCTGTGATCAATTATCCAACGCATTGAACTGACATGAATGTTGTATCACGACACCGCACACCATTCCCAGCAGAGACCCTCTAACTAACCAGGTACCTGATAGTTCTCATACCTGACCCAGTTTAAAAATATCATATCATGGCGGGACCGTATAATATTTACTATAGATGTTGATTTTTTTCAATACATATCTTATAATAAACAGATTACGTACCATCACAATCTGGATATAATTATAGTAAGTATTTTAATTATCTGTATTAACCCTTTACCCAACAGAACGGCCCTGTGCCAATGCATTCTCTTATATATGCGAGTCGACCATAGGTCGCCTCGCATATATAAGAGAATGCATTGGCTTAACACATATTAAAGAAAAAATGGTAAAAAGTGTTAAAAAAAAGTTTTTTTTAGGCCAATGCATTCTCTTATATATGCGAGGCGACCTATGGTCGACTCGCATATATAAGAGAATGCATTGGCACAGGGCATAACTGTAAATATCACAATGTGCTCAATGAGCCGGTTCCAATGATACCCATATTTCCATGGTTTTATTGAGACAGACCGAAGATAATTTAGGCTGTTAGGGCGTTTCTGGGCGTTCTGTTGGGTAAAGGGTTAAGATGTAAAACACGTACATGCACATGCATCAGGGGGTTTGTTGTGGTGTCTCCCCCACCAAAAACAATTCGAAATTTCATGCATGGTAAAGCCTGGTAAACACCAGATAAACTATAGGTTGAAATTATTCCCATGCATATAGTTTGATGTTGCAACCATCAATTAGTGGTGAATGTGTTGTTTTAAGTACAACAGTCGCATATATCCTTACTTTTGGCAAACAAAACTGGGACTAATATGGCTATGAGTTGGACATTTTCCAGCTTTAATGGGATGTGAGGTTGGGATTTTCCAACATGTGGAAAGATTGAGTTACCAGTTGAAAAATTACAACTCATGGTGGGTGGGGTGAGCGGTTGGTGAAAATTGCAAATGGAATTGCGCGAACTTGGGAATTTAGTCTCGTTCAAGGAGGTGAGGGGGAGCAGTTGGAAATTTAAAGGAAACGCACTGTTTTTGTCACGAATGGCTTATGTACATAAAAAAACATAGCCGTCGATGCGTTCCTGTTTGATAGCATTTCCGCTGACATGCCATCTTAATGTTAAAATCGTGATCATATTGATGTCTCTGCGAAAGTATATAACAAAAAATTTATTCAGAACATATTAATGAAATTTCCCTTGAGCGAACATATCAAAGACAATAAACTTCTCTTATATATATAAATAAATGTCAAGCAAAAAGCCTCATATACCTTGACTGATATCGACTTGTTTTTCATTTCTTTTGTTATGTTTTTGTGAAAAGATGTGATCTCATTACCCAACTCCATATTTTAACCCACTCACGACTTTATAAATCTGGCAATATCGTCATAATAAATTCGGCTTTTAGACAATGCAGAACTCCCGTATGTGTCCCGGTAATAACAACGATCAAAAATCGATATTATCTAGAAAAATAAGTAATTGTCGAAAATGTATTCTGTAAACGATCAGGTTAATAGGTTATCTTAAAATCAAAGTTAATAATTTGATATAAATTTTATTTATGGCTGGAGGTATAAATTAAATTAAACAAGACGTAATCAAAATAATTCACGGATAGTGGAATTGGCAACGCGTGGAACACATGATCGTGTAAAAAAGAATATGTTGATACGAGGAGAGCTTTCCGATGAATGGCAGCAAGCCATATTTCCGACTAAATCCTGAAAAGTTACCCATAATTCTGCTGTGGTTAGGGAGTCAATTAATAAGGGCATTACTGTAAGACTTGATGCCGCTGATTGGCATGCATAACAAGAAAACCATAGTCAGAAATGGTAACGCCACCAAGATCATATTATTAGCCATAAATATAAATCATAATATAAAATATATTGGTTACATGAATGGACCGCCTCAGAATTCCGTTAAGAAAAGTAATTCTTCAAATTATTACAATGAACTACGGCTTATAAATTACTGCAGGTTTCTCAGTCGCCACACCAGAATGCTTCTAAATGCGGATCAAAGCTAAGAGTGCATGGCACAGCCATTGTTCATAGACATTTTACAGATAGCGAGAATGATGCATGCTGGGAACGAAAGTATCCACAGCAAAGCAATGTGATTACGGCCGCATGCGTTTATTATAGGGGATTTATGGTGGGCCTATAAAACTAATTATAACTTTGTTATCTGTCATAGTTTATGCGTGAAATTTTAAACATATATACCATGGACATATACCCCTTTTCAGTTGCTCATCGTATTTTTATAGACGAAATAGTCCGAAATTTCAGAAAATTGCGCTAACTGCTCAATGTTTTAATGTGTTACAAAACGTCTGATAAAAAGAGTTCTATCGGGAATATTCACACCATTTTTTTTCAGAGAACATAGAGTAAACATAGTCCTATCGGGATATCGTAAAGGAGATTAATTAAAACCCTCAGACTGCCGAAACTGACGACATTAAATTCGCTTTTTCGTGTCCCACGGAAATGAAACTTGTCTGTCCATTGATCACGTTATTTATTTGACATAGTATTTTTTTTTCTGTTGTATTTGAACACTTGTTGCACGTGCAGGCTGCACGATTATAATAACTTCAACCGATAAGCGCCGACTGATACCCGCGCAACAGTTTGTCTCAAATAAATTGTTATCAAAACGCAGGTTTATGGCCGCGGACATAAGCCGATTAAGTGTAATATTTGTAATTTATCCATGAATTTGACTGAAAAATTGTGATTCTATCACCATTAGCCACGAAAATCGGACCTCTAAACAGGCAAGTTTGATTTTCGAGGGACATGAACAAGCGAATTTATACTCGGCAGTTTCGGCAGTCTGAGGGTTAATTAATCCCGAATTAAACGGAACTACTTTACGATAGTCCGATAGTACTATGTTTACTCTATGCATGTTCTCTGAAAAAATAGTGTGAATATTGAATATTCCAGATAGAACTCTTTTTATCAGACGTTGTGTAACACCTTAAAACATTGAGCGGTTATAGCGCAAACCGAAATGTGTTGTCTTGCAAGATATCCCACCGCTTTAGTTAAATTTACCTTCCTACAATATCCATAAAGAGGATCATATATTATATACCCACGGTTTTAATTATAGAATATAAAATATATTGGTTGCGCGAATGACCAACTCAGAATTCCGTTAAAATAACAATAACAACCAGCACCTATACCGAACCGTTTTACTGGACTTGGCCTACTGGTCGCGTAGTTCCGACTTTTAAATAAACGGAATTTCCAACTCTATAAATAAAAGCCCCACAAGAATCCTGTCCACCACGCAATATCAAAATATCAGCCGCTAGATACACCACAGGTGGCGTAATAAACTGGACAATTTTTTGCAGAGACATCAATATGATCACGATTTTAACATTAAAATGGCATGTCGACGGAAATGCTATCAAACAGGAATAGCCTCGCCGGCCATCGATGTACAGAAGCCATTCGTGACAAAACCTTGGGTTTCCATTAAATTTCCTACTACTCCCCCCCCCCCCTCCTTGAACGAGACCAAATCACAAGTTCGCGAAATTCCATTTGCAATTTGCACCAACACCTCACCCCCACCCAACTTGAGTTGTAATTTTTCAACTGTTAACTCAATCTTTCCATATTCCAAATTCCAACTGATACCCCCTTAAAGTTTGAAAATGTCCCACTGACAGCCATTTTAGTCCCATTTGTTTTACCAAAAGTAAAGAAATATGCGACTGTTTTGCTAAAAACACATTCACCACTAATTGATGGTTGAAACATCAAACTATATGCATGGAAATAAATTTATAATTATAGCTACTGTTGGGTTTCATAGGGAGATAATTCGTACGTCATAATTAGGTGACATGTTTCTGAATTGAAAACTTATTTATAAGAATTAACCCTTTACCCAACAAACCGGCCACAACCGGCCAAATAAAGCTTCAACAGCCTAAAATATCTTCGGTCTGTCTCAATAGAACCATACACATATGGATATCATTGGAACCGGCTCCTTGACCACATTGTGATAGTTACAGTTAGCCCTGTGCCAATGCATTCTCTTATATATGCGAGTCGACCATAGGTCGCCTCGCATATATAAGAGAATGCATTGGCCTAAAAAAAATCTTTTTTTAACACTTTTTACCATTTTTTCTTACATTCTTTAACAATTTTATAATTTTTAATGTGTTAAGCCAATGCATTCTCTTATATATGCGAGGCGACCTATGGTCGACTCGCATATATAAGAGAATGCATTGGCACAGGGCCCTTCTGTTGGGTAAAGGGTTAAAGTAAACCAAACTATAGCTGAATCCTAATGAAACTGCGAGTGAGTTAGTGAGTTTATATACTGCTCAACTGTGTGTTGATAAAACGACCGCTGCTGTAACAGTAATGTTTATACAACAAAGCGACATCAAAGTGTATCTAAGTTTCCATGTTCTTCAAAGTGATGATGGTTTTTCACAAACCTTTACGATGTTTTACATTTACGGACTGTGAAGGCGTGCGTTCCTTTAAAAATAAGTTTACTTTGTGAAAAAATTGCATCGACTCTCCGTGATTGAATAAGCCACCTCTGTGTCACCTTAAGAGTTTCTTTATATGATCTCGGATCTTATTTTTACTGTCAACTTCCGATATTACATATACCTAACACGATAGAACACGACACGCAATGGCTTGAAATTACAGCTATTGACGTCAGTGAATCAAGACTTCTCAAAATAAAATTGAGGGATAACAAATTATTTTCGTCTCTAGCGTAATATTAGTTATCTTCGGCAACATCGGGGGTACGTGGAGATTTAATACCTGGATGTCGATTTTAAACCCCGAGGCGGAGCCGAGGGGGTTCAAAAAGAGACATCCAGGTATTAAATCTTAATTAGATGTTGCCGAAGATTTTGAACCCCGAGAGACATCCAGGTATTAAATCTCCATGTACCCCACGATGTTGCCGAAGATAACGATTTTGTCCCCACAAAATAACCATGTCTCCTTAATTTAAGTGTGTTTTTCATAGGTTTTCCGATTAATTCACACCAGTAAGAATAATTCAGTAGGTGACCTAAGGATCCGGCGTCAGGTGACGTCAAATTTGGCGTGCGAGAGCAACGTCACGATTGGTGGAAACTGCCAGTTCAAGGGTCATTCATATACCTCCGATGTTTCACGTGCTCATATACCCCCGATGTTTGGCGCACGTTCTCTTATACCCCGCTGTCAAGGGTGACGGGGGACATGGTGATTTAAACGTGGCGTTGTAGCCAATCAGATTGCTAGCTACAACCGGATGTGGGGACAATCTATATTAATCAACGAGAAGACAAATCGTCAACAGCCCAAGATGTCAATTTGTACCAATAGCTGGTGGATCTAATTTGTCAGCATGGTGTAACAGAGAACGTGCTCTCAATGTAGAAAGTTAATATGACAGCCAGGCATCAGTACATGGTTCATTTCAAGATTGTTATTACAATACGTAGGGGAGACCCGGGCAAAGCGGGTCGCCCGGGCAAAGCCGATCACCTTTATTATTTAAATACTAGCAAATTATTCCGATTCTATCCGTATTTTAGAATAAGATAGTTTTATGTTTGGTTAGTTTTTATACATTTCCAAAGAGAACTAGGTATATTAAAATTTTGTAGCCCATTAGAACATTTTCGTCGATATTTTACGATTTTACCAAATTTGTAATTATTGTGCGTTTGCTCATATCTATTGCGCAGGTCGATGGTCACATACCCATCTACCCGAATAAATGTTGTCGGTGTCTTAGGCAATATATATGTGGAATAAGACAATATGTCATTTTACTATATTAGATAGGACGCCGTGTAATACGCCGGACTGTAAAAAGATGTGATCTGGGCAAAGCGGATCGGGCAAAGCGGATCATTCATAACATGACTAACTTCCGGTACACATGCGTAGATTAAGTGAATTTGGACAATTTTAGTCCGATGTATCGACAAAACTCGTGCCTTGTCGGAGCATGACCATAATTGGAAAACTTGAGCGTTTGAAAACACGCGGTATTAATTATTTGGGATAATTATGTATTATTGTAATAAATAAAACTAAAAAGCATATGAATAGTTGAAAATTATTGCATTTTCAGAAGGATTCGTTTGATGATCCGCTTTGCCCGGTGTGGTGATCCGATTTGCCCAACGGCCGGGCAAAGCGGATCAAAATAAAAAATCACCATAGCAACCAAACCAATATATGTTTCTTAATGCATCATCCGTCAAATGTTATGCCATCATGATTAGAAACTGACAGTGCTAATAATTCTGATTGCCGGTTGCATTTCGTACAAGAAACCTTTACGTGATCCGCTTTGCCCGGGTCTCCCCTAATATTATAAGTTACGGGACGCTTGGTGGTCGGATATGGTGTCATGTGAGGCGAAGTGAGATCAATATTGATATCGCTGAGCCTCACATGGCACCATATCCGACAACTAAGCGTCCCGTAACGTATTTATTATGTCAGTTGACGAAATCCTGCATATCCCTTTAATTAATCGTGGCTGTAATTTATTTAATTTGGTAAGTTAAATGTTTCGTATATGGCCATTAACATATGTAACGTCATATTGACGCGCCATGAGCGTTGAACGTCAACGCATTGAGTCAATGGCTAAGCACCAGAAGTAGGACAACTTGTTGAGTTTGATAGTTAATTTATGAGTCTTTGTAATTCCTCAAATATATCGCATGTAGGTTTTGGTATATGGTACTGTGTCTTTAAATTCGCAGAAAATGATTTCCGACAGATATCACATTTCTTGGCGCCAATATACACCAACAAGTTTTCTGAAAAACAAGATGGTGGATAAGCACCTAATATTGGTTTCATATGGGGTCACTGACCTAATATGGGTTCATATACCGTCATTATTTATTCACGCTGATTGGATAATCGCAAGAGCTGATATAATGAAACAATATCGTCAGTGTGCTTCTAAAACTATCCACAGAATAATCTAATTTTATAGAACACACATATAACTATTTCTTGCGCAGAAGACGACCCCAGGTGCCAATAATGTATACGTGATATATCGCTCGAGATATCGCCTGCGAATTGTGTCAAGCGATTTGTCGTTTTTGTTCCTCGTTCCATGCCATTCGACCATTTCTCTTTATCCCAGACCATCCTTAAATCTGACCAGCAGACTACTAAGTCTGATTAATATCTCATTTATAAATAGTGGACAAATCCGCTATTGGACCCTTGGGAGATTGGTTACAAGAACGAAAAGGCACTCCAAAATAACTCAAATAACTAGAAAGGCAATAACCGAGAAAGTGTTGGCGCACACGATCCCTACTGTCGGATTTTCACTCCGGTCATATGCATGCTATGGTCACTGTAGTATATATAGCCAACTGGTGTGGTCAGCCTATCTAGCCAGTTACTATAGCTAATCATGATGGTTTATATTAATATGTATTTCTAAAGACTAATATTTATTAATAATAAATAAAATATATATATTAATAATATATTGAGGTCACGCGCATGTCGTAAATTGGCGTAAAATAGACCTTTCCACAGCTGCCGCCCTCTTTTTGCGATTATTATACAGGCATTCACTTTCTAACCACATGTCTACCAGCCGTTGTCCCTTGTCGATCGATCAGAATTCTTGATTTAATTTCGAATAGAGGTCGCCGCTAACTATTCCGACATTTTGAATGAGGTTTTGGTCATGTGACGGTCGGTCATGTGACAAGCAAAACACGCGCGTTGCCATCGTCACGAGCCGGATGTTCCTGAGTTTGATCGTCCGATTAAATCGGATCCGACAAAATCCGCTCCACTGTTAGGCGCACACGGTCCCGATTGTCCCCGATTTATCCTGCATGCAGCAGGATGAATCGGGGACATTCGGGATCGTGTGCACCGACACTAAGAGGCTTGTTGGTGGAATCGTTCCCGGTACAACGGTGACTTGTCGTTTAAAGGGGAAGGAACCCCTCACCAAATCAGGCCGTTAATATATTTAGTATATATCAACCATGGTGCGATAAAACACATCTCATGTATTACGTTCAAATACAACGATATCACAACGAATACAAAACTCCTGCTAATTACGGCGCGTCAAGATTTATAAGAGCATGATGTCACGGCCTCACTTCACGTTGCTCATCCGGTACAGATATTTATAACGACCCCGCTTGGCGCGCTTGCGCGCCCGAGCTCGGTCGTGTATAGGTAACAGGCGGGCGTGCGTACTTGTGACGTCACACATACATTACAGTATACCGTAAAGGAGAAATTTTTATTCACACAACATTTACGTGAAAAAATCACATGACTTCCGGCAGTGGTTTCACAAAATCGCGGAATCAGATAGGAAACGAATTTTCTACTTCACAACTTCTGATATGTGGCAATGGACAACTGATGTATTTATTTATTTATAAACAGTAAGTTGTTATGAATATGTCCTACATATAGGTTCATATTAGATCAGTTTCATTTGTTAACAAAATGAAGGCAGTTACGGCGTAATGACGTCAAGGCGTCATTTGTCTCTGCGGGCTGCGGGCCAGAATCCAGACATGGCTGAACGTGTCATGTCGTCTTCGCGGACAACTGATGTCACCTCACTATAGATTAGCCATGGATATTGATTGATGTATTGATTGAGCGTTTAATCCGTGCTCATACACACGTAATCTGAGTTAATTATAATATCACATCAAGTTTTACATGTAAATTCATCGAAGTGTTGATTTTTTCTGAAGTCAGCAGCCAATACGATGTTTAAGTTTACTACTTCCCACTTTATATCAATGGTGTTCATTTATAAAGGTTTAACTATATCATAATGATTATGTAAAGCACCCGTATTCAATAAAAAATATTCTTACTATTATGACGGGGTCGTTCTATATGCCTTGCATATTATCACATTAAAAGCTATCACACTGAAATCATTTCGGCGTGATTGTTTGTTATTCTGAGCAAAATCCAAGCAATTGTTACCTATTGAAGTCTACATACATGTATTATAAGCCAAGATTATTTACGTTATAATTTTGAACAATTAATTTACGACCAGTTAATGGTCCCATAACATTTGAATGTGACAATCTTGGCCAAACTCACATGACTTCTATATGTGCAAATATGGCAACCAAACAATCTTTCGCGAATTAAACTATTATTTATTCACAACAGATATCGTGCGCAAGAAAAATTCAATATGCTGTTTTATTTATTTTCATATCCACGGTGGGGAATCCTGTGATTTCGAGTTGATGAGAATCACGCATTCAAAATGGCCGAGGTGATCGCAAACGCGATCTGAATCGAGGAAAAAGGTAATAAAATATGATGATATATTGCGTAGTATTTTGGCAGCTTCGAGCAAATGCTACACTACTTTTCAAACAAACCGATACCTTATTTGTGTCCAAACTCACAGTTGTTTGCTCTAACATTCTGACCAAAGTTGTCGGTCGAAGGATTATCCTAGATGTATGGACAAAGAACCCCGAATTCGATGGCTAAATGTCACTTCATGTACATACACTGTAAATATGTTACATAACTCTATATGTGAACCGCCATATCAAATCCAGTCGTAAGTCGGGATTTTGTTTACCCTGTGCCAATGCATTCTCTTATATATGCGAGTCGATCATAGGTCGCCTCGAATATATAAGAGAATGCATTGGCCTAACCATTATTTTTCAATTTTAAGAATTTTTTCTTGTATTCTTTAACAATTTTATAATTTCACCTATACAGAGCCCCAGACAAACATGAGCAGACGACACTCTTATATATGCTTCTATATATGTGTGGGGCTCCCTGCAGGGTAATGGATGTTTTTTATTTTATGTCCTAACAATTGTAAGAAACATTTATTTAAAAAACAAATGATAAAAAATTGTTAGGCCAATGCATTCTCTTATATATGCGAGGCGACCTATGGTCGACTCGCATATATAAGAGAATGCATTGGCACAGGGTAAACAAATCCCGACTTACGACTGGATTTGATATGGCGGGTCACATATTGTGTGCATAATAGTACGATTGAGTATTCAATAAAGAAGCTAACACTTGTGTATTCTACGAACCTCCGACTGGCAACTTTGGTCAGGATTTAGTGAGAGATTCCGACTAAATCCTGAAAAGTTACCCATAATTCGGCTGTGGTTAAGGAGTCGATTATTTAGGGCATTACTGTATTATTGTAGTCAGACTGCACAGACGTGTTGGTGATGCGCTTCCATGGCATAGCTTTTCGATGGGAAGATTCTTTCGTCGAGGAAGTTTAGGTAACAATCAAGCCTAAAGCTAAATGATGTTCATTTCGGCCAATTTGGCCGTTTACTTCATGGCTGTTTTTCAGTGAATATGCTGAGGTGAACACTGATGAAAATATACATACTAAAATGAGTATGTGGTTCATCTAGTTTTCATAGCCGTCAGTAACAGTACTGTTGCCAAAAATGTTGCATTGCACCTTGATAGTAAAATCGCGATTCGCATCACATCGTGAATGTCTAAATCGTTGCAGCCCTGATGTGCCACAGCAACACATTCTATCTCGTGTGCTATACGATTAGTTTATGTGAGGCCGGTCTTTTCATCCGCCATCTTTTCATTTCGACATCTTTCAGGAATTTATGCTTTTTTACGTTTCCGATTTCTCTTCTGAAGCGATTTTTGGCGTTTTTGTATGAAACATATGAGGCTGAATTATCAGTATTTGGCTTCCCGTCTGATATCCATAGACGACGATTTTGTTTCACGTCGGTGTGTAACTTACTCAGTATAGTGGATTCTAATATGGCTTTCTGAATACACAAGACTGATTTTACACAACACGATGCTGATGCAACTCCGTGTAACTACTATCATTATTGCATACATGTAGGATTACTCCGTGTAACTACTATCATTGTTGTATACATGTAGGATTACTCCGTGTAACTACTATCATTGTTGTATACATGTAGGATTACTCCGTGTAACTACTATCATTGTTGTATACATGTAGGATTACTCCGTGTAACTACTATCATTGTTGTATACATGTAGGATTACTCCGTGTAACTACTACCATTGTTGTATACATGTATGATTACTCTACTCCGTGTAACTACTATCATTGTTGTATACATGTCGAATTACTCCGTGTAACTACTATCATTGTTGTATACATGTAGGATTACTCCGTGTAACTACTATCATTGTTGTATACATGTAGGATTACTCCGTGTAACTACTATCATTGTTGTATACATGTAGGATTACTCCGTGTAACTACTATCATTGTTGTATACATGTAGGATTACTCCGTGTAACTACTATCATTGTTGTATACATGTAGGATTACTCCGTGTAACTACTATCATTGTTGTATACATGTAGGATTACTCCGTGTAACTACTATCATTGTTGTATACATGTAGGATTACTCCGTGTAACTACTATCATTGTTGTATACATGTAGGATTACTCCGTGTAACTACTATCATTGTTGTATACATGTATGATTACTCTACTCCGTGTAACTACTATCATTGTTGTATACATGTAGGATTACTCCGTGTAACTACTATCATTGTTGTATACATGTAGGATTACTCCGTGTAACTACTATCATTGTTGTATACATGTAGGATTACTCCGTGTAACTACTATCATTGTTGTATACATGTAGGATTACTCCGTGTAACTACTATCATTGTTGTATACATGTAGGATTACTCCGTGTAACTACTATCATTGTTGTATACATGTAGGATTACTCCGTGTAACTACTATCATTGTTGTATACATGTAGGATTACTCCGTGTAACTACTATCATTGTTGTATACATGTAGGATTACTCCGTGTAACTACTATCATTGTTGTATACATGTAGGATTACTCCGTGTAACTACTATCATTGTTGTATACATGTAGGATTTGAACATCAGTTATATCATGCTTACTTTCTGTCCTCAGCAATTGAAAGTTCGTCTACATAACCGTCAAACACATAATGATAAAGCTCAGGTTTCGCGCTGCCACTTGCCAAATTCGCCAGTGGCAAAACTAATTCACATTTGGCAAAAAATATTTTCATTTGGCAAAAGTTTCGGCAAGTCACTTTTTAATTCCTCAATAAAGTTGTAAATTATCGGTCAATGAATACCATTAATTTTAGGAAACTATAAAAACGAATTATATTGCTTGTGTTTTATATGGTTTCGGGAAAGTTAACACCTCCAATTAGATGCAGCCAAGCTGGTAACAGTATTATCAATGGGAGCAGGGATTACCAATATTTAGTGTGATGATGGTGTTTACATAGCTAATCCTCCTGTGATGTTCCCTTCTGATAAGCAGAAGTTGTAGTCGGGCGCGAAGCGCCCAAGATGGTCGAAAAGATCGAAAGATCTTCTCCTTCACCCTATCCCCTTCTGATGAAGCAACTCTTTTACCATTTTATTGTTCGGTGATTGGTTTATTTTTGTATGATAAACCACAATAGAGATGAATGCGAGATAATTATTAACTAACTGCTTTCCTATCGACATCAAATGTCCTTCAAACCGCGAGTGTCGACACATAAAACTCAATCAAGGTTGTAGAAAATGATACTATCAGGGATAATATTTGGCCAATTCTAATAGAATTTGGCAAAGAGTATTTCCATTTATTAAAGCTGTACGCTTACGTGGCGCTGGTTATATTTCCTGCGGGGTGAATTGTGGCTCGTCAACTGAACATGGGGTTTCAAGCTTATCGAGGATGTCACAGGACAATGGTTATAGAGAAACGTTCATGGTGTAATCCTGGATGATCGAACACCACTGCGCGCTATGAGTATGTGGTCAATGTGGATTTGCCACATACATGAATGGGTTGAATGAGTAGCCTGGGCCAGTGCACATCTGCGAGGTCGTTGACGCCCACATGCGTGTGCTTGTAATGAATTTGTTCAATAGTTTTGATCGAGCTATATGAGTGTCTGTGGGATATTCCCGCCACGAGCTAGATGGACATTTAAATCACATAGCAATATTATGGGTTCCTGCTGCGCGAGCGTATCTATGGCTAAATGTCACTTTATGTACATACACTGTAAATATGTTACATAACTCTATATGTGAACCGCCATATCAAATCCAGTCGTAAGTCGGGATTTTGTTTACCCTGTGCCAATGCATTCTCTTATATATGCGAGTCGACCATAGGTCACCTCGCATATATAAGAGAATGCATTGGCCTAACAATTTTTTACATTTTAAGAATTTTTTCTTGTATTCTTTAACAATTTTTTAATTTCACCTATACAGAGCCCCAGACAAACATGAGCAGACGACACTCTTATATATGCTTCTATATATGTGTGGGGCTCCCTGCAGGGTAATGGATGTTTTTTATTTTATGTTCTAACAATTGTAAGAAACATTTATTTAAAAAACAAATGATAAAAAATTGTTAGGCCAATGCATTCTCTTATATATGCGAGGCGACCTATGGTCGACTCGCATATATAAGAGAATGCATTGGCACAGGGTAAAAAAATCCCGACTTATGACTGGATTTGATATGGCGGGTCACATATTGTGTGCATAATAGTACGATTGAGTATTCAATAAAGCAGCTAACACTTGTGTATTCTACGAACCTCCGACTGGCAACTTTGGTCAGGATTTAGTGAGAGATTCCGACTAAATCCTGAAAAGTGACCCATAATTCGGCTGTGGTTAAGGAGTCGATTATTTAGGGCATTACTCTATTATTGTAGTCAGACTGCACAGACGTGTTGGTGATGCGCTTCCATGGCATAGCTTTTCGATGGGAAGATTCTTTCGTCGAGGAAGTTTAGGTAACAATCAAGCCTAAAGCTAAATGATGTTCATTTCGGCCAATTTGGCCGTTTACTTCATGGCTGTTTTTCAGTGAATATGCTGAGGTGAACACTGATGAAAATATACATACTAAAATGAGTATGTGGTTCATCTAGTTTTCATAGCCGTCAGTAACAGTACTGTTGCCAAAAATGTTGCATTGCACCTTGATAGTAAAATCGCGATTCGCATCACATCGTGAATGTCTAAATCGTTGCAGCCCTGATGTGCCACAGCAACACATTCTATCTCGTGTGCTATACGATTAGTTTATGTGAGGCCGGTCTTTTCATCCGCCATCTTTTCATTTCGACATCTTTCAGGAATTTATGCTTTTTTACGTTTCCGATTTCTCTTCTGAAGCGATTTTTGGCGTTTTTGTATGAAACATATGAGGCTGAATTATCAGTATTTGGCTTCCCGTCTGATATCCATAGACGACGATTTTGTTTCACGTCGGTGTGTAACTTACTCAGTATAGTGGATTCTAATATGGCTTTCTGAATACACAAGACTGATTTTACACAACACGATGCTGATGCAACTCCGTGTAGCTACTATCATTATTGCATACATGTAGGATTACTCCGTGTAACTACTATCATTGTTGTATACATGTAGGATTACTCCGTGTAACTACTATCATTGTTGTATACATGTAGGATTACTCCGTGTAACTACTATCATTGTTGTATACATGTAGGATTACTCCGTGTAACTACTATCATTGTTGTATACATGTAGGATTACTCCGTGTAACTACTACCATTGTTGTATACATGTATGATTACTCTACTCCGTGTAACTACTATCATTGTTGTATACATGTCGGATTACTCCGTGTAACTACTATCATTGTTGTATACATGTAGGATTACTCCGTGTAACTACTATCATTGTTGTATACATGTAGGATTACTCCGTGTAACTACTATCATTGTTGTATACATGTAGGATTACTCCGTGTAACTACTATCATTGTTGTATACATGTAGGATTACTCCGTGTGACTACTATCATTGTTGTATACATGTAGGATTACTCCGTGTAACTACTATCATTGTTGTATACATGTAGGATTACTCCGTGTAACTACTATCATTGTTGTATACATGTAGGATTACTCCGTGTAACTACTATCATTGTTGTATACATGTAGGATTACTCCGTGTAACTACTATCATTGTTGTATACATGTAGGATTACTCCGTGTAACTACTATCATTGTTGTATACATGTAGGATTACTCCGTGTAACTACTATCATTGTTGTATACATGTAGGATTACTCCGTGTAACTACTATCATTGTTGTATACATGTAGGATTACTCCGTCTAACTACTATCATTGTTGTATACATGTAGGATTACTCCGTGTAACTACTATCATTGTTGTATACATGTAGGATTACTCCGTGTAACTACTATCATTGTTGTATACATGTAGGATTACTCCGTGTAACTACTATCATTGATGTATACATGTAGGATTACTCCGTGTAACTACTATCATTGTTGTATACATGTAGGATTACTCCGTGTAACTACTATCATTGTTGTATACATGTAGGATTACTCCGTGTAACTACTATCATTGTTGTATACATGTAGGATTACTCCGTGTAACTACTATCATTGTTGTATACATGTAGGATTTGAACATCAGTTATATCATGCTTACTTTCTGTCCTCAGCAATTGAAAGTTCGTCTACATAACCGTCAAACACATAATGATAAAGCTCAGGTTTCGCGCTGCCACTTGCCAAATTCGCCAGTGGCAAAACTAATTCACATTTGGCAAAAAATATTTTCATTTGGCAAAAGTTTCGGCAAGTCACTTTTTAATTCCTCAATAAAGTTGTAAATTATCGGTCAATGAATACCATTAATTTTAGGAAACTATAAAAAACGAATTATATTGGTTGTGTTTTATATGGTTTCGGGAAAGTTAACACCTCCAATTAGATGCAGCCAAGCTGGTAACAGTATTATCAATGGGAGCAGGGATTACCAATATTTAGTGTGATGATGGTGTTTACATAGCTAATCCTCTTGTGGTGTTCCCTTCTGATAAGCAGAAGTTGTAGTCGGGCGCGAAGCGCCCAGGATGGTCGAAAATATCGAAAGATCTTCTCCTTCACCCTATCCCCTTCTGATGAAGCAACTCTTTTACCATTTTATTGTTCGGTGATTGGTTTATTTTTGTATGATAAACCACAATAGAGATGAATGCGAGATAATTATTAACTAACTGCTTTCCTATCGACATCAAACGTCCTTCAAACCGCGAGTGTCGACACATAAAACTCAATCAAGGTTGTAGAAAATGATACTATCAGGGATAATATTTGGCCAATTCTAATAGAATTTGGCAAAGAGTATTTCCATTTATTAAAGCTGTACGCTTAAGTGGCGCTGGTTATATTTCCTGCGGGGTGAATTGTGGCTCGTCAACTGAACGTGTGGTTTCAAGCTTATCGAGGATGTCACAGGACAATGGTTATAGAGAAACGTTGATGGTGTAATCCTGGATGATCGAACACCACTGCGCGCTATGAGTATGTGGTCAATGTGGATTTGCCACATAAATGAATGGGTTGAATGAGTAGCCTGGGCCAGTGCACATCTGCGAGGTCGTTGACGCCCACATGCGTGTGCTTGTAATGAATTTGTTCAATAGTTTTGATCGAGCTATATGAGTGTCTGTGGGATATTCCCGCCACGAGCTAGATGGACATTTAAATCACATAGCAATATTATGTGTTCCTGCTGCGCGAGCGTATCTATCAGACCCTCAAGATTTTGAAACACTAAAGCGGGCCGGACACACTGGTCATCCAGTAAATCTATAACCAAATATATTCCATCTTTGGGACGAATAGGGCAACGCCATCCCGTGTGAATGAATTTCCAGATATTATTGTGGTGGTTCTGCCTGGTTAGGAAACTGCATAATGTGAACTATACCCAGGCTATCGAGTAACACTAAGTTGTCCGAAGGAAAGTAGTTTTCCGCCTGCTGAGAAGTGATGCGATGTAGTTTTGTGCTATGATCACTCCGGTAGCGTTCCACGTAATAAAGTCAAGATTGGTCACTTGTGACTTCTATTATCTCTGACTGGGGGGATCTGAAATCCGTGGCAGACGATATATATTTATTGTATGCCACGGATTTCAGTGAGTCGCATGAACCCCATGTTCGTACCGTAACGTATAATTGTTTCACCAGCAACCATACTTTGGAAATTGAGAAAGGCAGACATAAACGACCTAAAGTAGCCGCTGGTGAGAGAATTTGCAAAAAGTGTGGAATGGAGGTACAAACCGAAGAACACTTCATTATGCGATGCACCATTTATAAAAATCTAAGAAAACGTTTATTTGCGGAAATAAGCGACAATATTCAGACCTTTAATAATATGGCTGACCAACAGAAATTCTCAATCATCTTGAGAAATGATGAACCCAAAACATGTAATATCATCTGCAATATGGTCCAACTATTTCTTCATAAACGGTGTGAATCACCAAACATTGAACATTAATATATTTATGTTACTATACTTATAATAACATTGTATTTATGTAACTATTTTGACATCGGCCTCGAGTGGGCGCATCTGTCAATAAATTTATCTTATCTTATCCGGAACAAGAACATGTATTCAACGTGTTATTCCAATGAAGTTAAATCTGGAGAATTCAAAGTCGAATACAAATTTTACAGGAAAATGTAGGAATGTATGCAAGCTCGGGCAAAGTTCTGCATATTGCATATCGCCAAGCAAAACCGGTAAGAGTGGCCAATTCAGCTAAACTGGCAGTCATTAGCATATATACATGTACACGTGTGGTTCTGCGTATGTAGAATATTTTCTTATGACACGAATTAACCCTTTCATGACGGGAGCTGCGCTGGTGCAGCATTGAAGATCCTGTGCCAGTGCATTCTATTATATATGCGAGCACAGTCATTAGCATATATACATGTACACGTGTGGTTCTGCGTATATAATTCAGCGTCAGACGTGTACATCGTGGATTGATTGATTGATTGGGGTTTAATGTCGCTTTCAGCAACTAAGGCCATATCACGACATTACCAGTTTTAGTGGTCAGGCAATCCGCACACTTACGGCTAATCTAACAGTGATTTCAATGGCTGATAAACTCGTCGACCATGTGCGGCAAACCATCGGCCATCGGCGAGTAATTACAAAGTAATTACAAAGTCCACGATGGAAACAAGTGGATTTGAACCATCATCGCCAGCGCTGGAGGGCGAGACGGCTTGGAGTTGTACCCCTAACCGACTGAGCCACCGAGGCCCCCATAAATCGTGGATGACCCGCCGCCGTCCACACACGCCTTAAGAACGAGTGTGGACTCGACGAAGAGAAGAATAAGGAATAAACACCGTGAATACGGAAACGATCACAAAACTTTATTCAGCAATATACATGAAGCGCATAAATTCACAAATACAGACTGGTGAAGTCGAGAACAAATCAATCATAACAACGTCAATGTTAGCGGCGATAATTACTTCCTGTTCAACATAACAACGTCAATGTTAGCGGCGATAAATACTACCTGTTCAACCATAACAACGTCAATGTTAGCGGCGATAATTACGTCATGTTCAACATAACAATGTCAATGTTAGCGATGATAAATTCGTCCTGTTCAGCATAACAACGTCAATGTTAGCGGCGATACATACTACCTGTTAACCATAACGACGTCAATGATAGCGGCGATACATACTACCTGTTCAACCATAACAACGTCAATGTTAGCGTCGATAAATACCACCTGTTCAACCATAACAACGTTAATGTTAGCGGCGATAATTACTACCCGTTCAACATAACAACGTCAATGTTAGCGGTGATAATTACTACCTGTTCAACATAACAACGTCAATGTTAGCGATGATAAATACTTCCTGTTCAACATAACAACGTCAATGTTAGCGGCGATAATTACTACCTGTTCAACATAACAATTTCAATGTTAGCGATGATAAATGCGTCTTGTTCAACATAACAATGTCAATGTTAGCGGTGATAATTACAACCTGTTCAACCACAACAACGTCACTGTTAGCAATTACACCGATCAATCTGTTCTGTTTCTCTAGCATTCACAGCCCACATGGCATCCTCTGTCGCATCTGTGTAAAACACGTCACCATTAGAGAAATTCCACATGGTCACAGTTAAAGCAGTTAAAAACATCACAATCTTGTTCACTTATGAGGAAAACACACCACTACATTGTACTTCCATAAAACTATATAGACAGAACACAACGAGCATCTTAATCGAGAATATTTTATCGAATGAGTTACGGATGGAGCAAGGATTATTATATTTCGTGAGAGCATAGCTCGAGTGAAATGTAATTATGCGCCGTCCGCAACGAGTTTGATACAAGATTCGAGATTTATTATGCAAGTTGTGTTCTGTATTTATGCTACACCGTTGTCACCTTCATTGATACTATAGCTACATTTATTGTGATTTAAGTATGATTAATAACCAGTAATGATCGGGGCATATCACCCTAAGCCGATCTTTAACGTAATTTACGTTATCTTTCTTGTCGACAATGTCAACAATAGTAGTTCTGGCATGTATTCTACTAGTGGTATACACTATTATGTTCTCGATGGCTGCGATTCCGTTGAATACATGTATCTCACGCCAATGGGTGTGGAATAAAAAACTAAATAAGCTTGCCTCATAACTGCTCACCAGCCTTAGATTACTATACGTTTGAAAAAGACGGTTAGCAAAAATTGAACGATAGATATATAGACCTCATCAAATTGAGATGTTATGGAAGTAGTAGAATGTCTTCCTTGTGATTCAACAAGTGTTATGTATGAATGATGGGGCCCAGTGAACCAAATGTGTTCGCAACTGTTAACTGCTAACTGTGATCTTGCGAAACCTCTCCACTATCGCAAAGCTATGCCAATTTGCGTCAACGAGTATAGTATTGAGAGGTATCGTACATACCAAACTGAGTGTCAATTCACACCGGGCGTGAGTTCGACATTTTTACGGCCGTTTTCTGTCGTTCGTATAGCGGTTCAAAGCGCGCAATTTGTATATTCACGACAGTGTCGCTGGCCATGACGCGGTCACAGCAGTGATTTTATACTTCGTCGTTTTCTCGCTTTGTGGCAAACCAGCGGGATAATTGGGTCGCTGTCAAATAGGATGTTTATCCGTTCGCATTTGTCCCACTTGAAGGCGACACATTCATTTGTCGCCGCGATAACAAAGCTGGCGGAGGGCTTTAGCGACAGGTTGATAACTGAAGTGCAACGCCATGCGCATGCCATCAAGTCGAAAGCTTACAAGAATAAAAAGAGAAGAGAAATTGCCGGGCAAGAGATTGGCGGACCAACGGGATCGTCTGGTTAGATTTTGGTCCCAATTCCATTCCAAATAGGCAGACCAAGCTTGTGAAGTCACTTTGCTCACAGTTTGTTCCCCGTTTGTTACGCGCGCGACAAAACGATTCAGTCGGGTTTGGCATGATTTATAAATATCGCGCGCTTTGTACCGCTACAGACGACAGAAAACGGCCGTAAAAATCGCGCGCTCGCGCGCCCGGTGTGAATTGAAATTGAGGATTAATTTGATCGCGCGTGCGAAAATCCGGAACGATTTTCAAGCTTGATAAACCAGACGACCCACGTGCTTCAGAACAACATAAATATTTGTTTAAATGCTGTACAAATCAAGATGTTTTTATGTGCCATTTGAGAGCCAGACCTACCAGTGTTATGGCATAAATTAAGTCCAAGATACTGATCGATCTGACCAGATGTGTAGCAAAACAATGCGGAATTCACAGTCCTCAATGTAATGCCGAAATGTTCCATATATATATCAGAATGGGGGGGGGGGCATCAATGCACTGGTCTAGTGTGACGTTTTCATTGCTTCATACATGTATATGAGTGGACAAATTAACATTCTAGATAAATCCACCTTTGTGGCTTTGCCAACGCTGACATACTTATATAATCATAGAATTGATTGGTGGATGTTAACAATGTAAATGTTGGCGGCGATAATGGTTTGCTTACCATCCGCGACGACGTTAATGATAGCGACGATGAGAACCTCGATATTAACTATGATGACAACAAGCAGCTGGCACACACAAATAATTGGGAGTGCGTGCGTCCGTCAATAGGCGAATTTGTTTTCAACATTGAACGAAATAATCACACACTGACACAGGCGTCTTCAATTTGATGAGAAGCTGTACTGCCGTTTGAAAATTATATATATGTGGCCAAAGTTGGATCATTTTGTTGTAAATTGTTTCAGAGATCTCGGTTATTTCGTTGAAAATACTCTATGTTCCTCCTCCAGTAAGAAACCGCGTCGTTGATTGGCTAGAGAGCCGCGCAACATATCCTATGTTTACGACTCGAGCCGTCAACATAAGGGAAACCAAGACAACGGTTTCATCGTCTCTCGCTGGCCTGCTTAGTTTCATGACGTCATTTACGTTGAACAACGTTATGGCGAGAGCGATAGGAGATTTTGACATTTTCTGCTGAACATTCTTCGGAATAAATGTCAAATTTCTGAGAATGACCAGGACTGTCGGCAGAACATATACGTTATTGTGGTCGATTGACGGTAACATGGTGTGACATTGACGGCTTGGAGCGTATGTTCAACTGCCTGTATATCTTAACACATCAGAATACATAGAACTGCCTGTATATCTTAACACATCAGAATACATAGAACTGCCTGTATATCTTAACACATCAGAATACAGTGAGTTTATAGACTTCGCGACTCGGCTGAACATAAACTCCAAACCGTCAATGTCTCACCATGTTACCTTCAATCCGCCTCCAGTAATACTCGATAGTGTACGACAGCGTAGAATCGCCACATCCTCTTTTGTTATTAACTTGTTTAACCCTTTACCCAACAAACCGGCCAAAACCGGCCAAATAAAGCTTCAACAGCCTAAAATATCTTCGGTCTGTCTCAATAAAACCATACAAATATGGATATCATTGGAACCGGCTCATTGACCACATTGTGATAGTTATAGTTATACCCTGTGCCAATGCATTCTCTTATATATGCGAGTCGACCATAGGTCGCCTCGCATATATAAGAGAATGCATTGGCCTAAAAATAATCTTTTTTTAACACTTTTTTACCATTTTTTGTTACATTCTTTAACAATTTTATAATTTTTAATGTGTTAAGCCAATGCATTCTCTTATATATGCGAGGCGACCTATGGTCGACTCGCATATATAAGAGAATGCATTGGCACAGGGCCGTTCTGTTGGGTAAAGGGTTAAACAAGTTAGTAACAGAAGAGGAAGTAGTGGCTCCACACTGTCTTAGAAAATGGCTATCCGCGATTGGTCAGATGCTAACTTGTTTAACCATTTCAGTGCTAAGTCCGATTTGTGTATCAACCCATATCTCCTTGATCATTTTTCAAATTTAATGATTATAATAATGTGATACATTGATGGAAAGAGCTCTTTCCATCAATGTATCACATTATTATAATCAATAAATTTGAAAAATGATCAAGGAGAAATGGGTTGATACAAAAATCGGACTTGGCACTGAAAGGGTTAAACAAGCAAATTTAGTTATTGCGTTTATAAATATTCTACCTGTTGTTCATTCAATCCTATATGTTTACACGATGACATTGGAATTTATATTGATGGTATTACCGCATAGTTGATGTAATTAATGACGAGGTGATTACTTGGTTAGTTTTATATCGACCGAGACATATCAGCTCTTTGGTCTCAGGCTGATATGAAGCTACCGCGGGCTGATATCTCGTCCGATATCCGACTAACCAAGTAATAACCTCTAAGCACACAAGGTACACGTACGTGTGTCTGAACGTGGCCAGTATCGGAAATCGAACTGTTTTCGTCATGTGACGAGTGATGGTGGCCTGCTGCGCTATATCACATATGCTTGAATCGCTCGGGGCCACGTATACACAATTCCAAACTTAAATGCTAAATTTGTCAATAATCACTTCAATTCCATGTGGGGATGTGACGCTAATACCAAGTTTCTACGCTGTGTCTTGCGTGATATTCCGATAAATGAATTAATACCGAGTAAGTGTTGTCGCACTTTTTGCTACAGGCCGGTTCAGAGACTTGCTTGTACTGGCATCCAACATTAAAGATACGGGCGGCGTTGGTGGTGGGTATGCTGTTAAAATATTCAGCTCCGTCAAAAACCGCCATAAACAGAAAGAATAGTAAAATATAGACAGACCTTGTTATTATACCAATCAGAAATATGGCATAAACAGTATGTCATTGTCAACTGTTTTCCTTTATGTAAACAAAAGCAAAAAACGTTACAGAACCTGGCTTTTGTTTAGAGATCCGGATATGGTAAACATAAAGAGTGTCATATGTTAATGTTTTCTTGATATGGAAATAATAAAGAGCGTTTATATCATTTTTGTGTAATTAACCAATAGAACACCGCTGTGTTATGTAAATAGAAGCAAAACTTGTGTAAGACGAACAGGTTCTTGTTTACGTACACCACCGTACGTCTTGACGACAATATACTATTTACGCGCTGATTATGTTTGGCATATGAACAAAACTATATATGTTTTAATATTCCTTCCGTTGATGTCGATTTGAACATATATCAATATTTCTGCAACGAACGCCGCCCGTGACTTTAACCCTTTACCCAACAAAACGGCCAAAACCGGCCAAATAAAGCTTCAACAGCCTAAAATATCTTCGGTCTGTCTCAATAGAACCATACAAATATGGATATCATTTGAACCGGCTCCTTGACCACATTGTGATAGTTACAGTTATGCCCTGTGCCAATGCATTCTCTTATATATGCGAGTCGACCATAGGTCGCCTCGCATATATAAGAGAATGCATTGGCCATTTTTTCTTACATTCTTTAACAATTTTATAATTTTTAATGTGTTAAGCCAATGCATATATAAGAGAATTCATTGGCACAGGGCCATTCTGTTGGGTACAGGGTTAAATGGACCTAAAGCCATCACAGTCGGGACATACGAAAACGCACGATCGTCTGTAAATTAAACATCATCAATACGTAAAACTAGAACAACTTTGTTCGAATTATCGTTAGCAATAATTCTCCAAAATAACGTGATTTCGCCTGGTTTATTTTTGTGTGAAGAGATTTTCTTAAGAAGTTCTCTATCATGTTTTCAAAAGAAAGTTCTCTATCAAGTTTATCTACAGTAATGCCCTAACTAATCGATCCCTTAACCACAGCAGAATTATGGGTAACTTTTCAGGATTCAGTCTGAAATATGGCTTGTTGCCATTCATCGGAAAGCTCTCATTGCCATAGCCATAGAAAGGATAAAATGGTGCCCAGTTTACTATATATGCCAATCAGTGACTTCAAGTCTTAGTAATTTTTCCAGCTACGAGGAACTGATATGTCTGTAAGAGTGAACAAAATTGTTCACATTAACCCTTTACCCAACAAACCGGCCAAAACCGGCCAAATAAAGCTTCAACAGCCTAAAATATCTTCGGTCTGTCTCAATAGAACCATACAAATATGGATATCATTGGAACCGGCTCCTTGACCACATTGTGATAGTTACAGTTATGCCCTGTGCCAATGCATTCTCTTATATATGCGAGTCGACCATAGGTCGCCTCGCATATATAAGAGAATGCATTGGCCTAAAAAAAAAACTTTTTACCATTTTTTCTTACATTCTTTAACAATTTTATAATTTTTAATGTGTTAAGCCAATGCATTCTCTTATATATGCGAGGCGACCTATGGTCGACTCGCATATATAAGAGAATGCATTGGCACAGGGCCGTTCTGTTGGGTAAAGGGTTAAAGGCACGGATGTTGTAGGTTATAATTTAGAAATAACAGTTACCAAATTATGAATTTCCTCAAGAATATAATAGTAGTACAGTACAATGATAGTATGAATGCGATAATAGCCACAAAACACAATTTGTGTGAACCGAACAGTTGTTTATATACAGCACATAAAGAATAGAGACCTTTCGCAAAATCACTATTACGATTACGGATAGGATATATTGTCCTATAGTAAGGTTGACACCATCACAATATACATACGATGGCTAATTGGTGAGACGGCATATTCCCCACAAAATCAAATTGAAATTAGTTTATTCTCATTCATCATGATATGATACACTATATTCAGTTACAAATATATATTTGATGGAAAAATTAATGTGCGTCTCTTTCAGATTCCATATTCTTATCCGTGTGTAATACAACACACGGATAATGTTAGAGCGTCCCCGTGCAAGCAGGACCAGTGGCACATTCTTGACATATCTGCACATAATTAAACTGCGTGGGGTATATTTCGTCTCACATAAGAACCCCCCGCGCGTAAAGATCGAGTTTTGGCCGTATACTGGCAGGATATGTCCATATCCGTAATCGTATTCGTGATTTTGCGAAAGGTCTCTAGTGTGCGATAAGCAAAGCACTCAACACCGTGGCGAATCTTTTGGTGACCCATTCTTGAGTGGCGAGGATTAGCGAGCGCTATATCGGTATGTTGTAAACAATATGGTGTCAATTTTATCCAAAGTTCATGCACAGTGTGGGTCTCCCATGTGTTGAGTGTTCTGCGTATCGCGCACTCTTTACTCACTGTACTTTATCATAATATGGATTTTGTTTACTAGCAATGCGTAGGATCTTGACAATAATGGTTGTCTCCACGCCATATATTGGTACATAACATTATACATTATATCTGACAAGAGGAATTGTTAACACGACGAAGTCAATATTCACCAAGGGCGTAGACAAAGGTGAACATTGCCATCCATGGGTGAACATTTCGTCGTGCCAACTTCGAAACAATGTGATAACTGTTTTATTATTTGAAGCCCCAAATGTGACTGGCCAACAAATTTTGACGCCTGGAAAATCCATTCTATTTTTTAAAGTGACTCAATGGCCTTCGAAGTGTGTTCATGAGAAATAGCACAATTTTTATAAAAGTATGTAAAACAACTCTCACCAATAAGTACATGTACAATATATCGAATTTATTCTTATTTTCATTACTAATAACTCTCCAATAACGAGATCCCCCATAACGAAACCACTGTCATGTAAACATTACTGTTACAGTGGCATTGCCGATCAAAAACAACGAAGAAAGATACCTATGTTTGATCAACACTGGAAGGTAGACATTGGAAAAAGTAAAAGCATTGAACAATATTCTGAAACTTGTGCTCAGACTAACATATTTGAACACGACTAGCGATGTTACTGTGTTACTGTGATAGTTTGCTTTTCACAACAACGGTTTCAACACGTAACATTTCATTATTGGAAAGCTCTCTATACTTAGTATAAGATTGGTATAATATATATTTCCATGTTTGTCTTGGGTGTGCTGTTTCTACAGATATTTAAATTATTTGCACACTTACCCACTGCGAATACCTTGGTCCTTTTAATCCTTTACCCAACAGAACGGCCAAAAACGCCCAAATAAAGCTTCAACAGCCTAAAATATCTTCGGTCTGTCTCAATAACACCATACAAATATGGATATCATTGGAACCGGTTCATTGACCACATTGTGATGGTTACAGTTATGCCCTGTGCCAATGCATTCTCTTATATATGCGAGTCGACCATAGGTCGCCTCGCATATATAAGAGAATGCATTGGCCTAAAACAATTTTATAATTTTTCTTACATTTTTTAACAATTTTTCTAATATTTTTCTACATTCTTTGACAATTTTATCATTTTTAATATGTTAAGCCAATGCATTCTCTTATATATGCGAGGCGACCTATGGTCGACTCGCATATATAAGAGAATGCATTGGAACAGGGCCGTTCTGTTGGGTAAAGGGTTAAGCACACATAGGTTAGTGTCTTATGTTAGCCTCTTGTGGATATAATGTTAAAGGTACTCAATCCGATTCGATGGTCCCCATATAATCAGATTCCAACAGAATCAGAATCGATTAATTGTCAAAAATAATGCTAACCACCGTCAACTATAGTATCAAATTGACCGAACCGCGTTATTTATCAATATGTTGTTCGACGAAATTTGGCCTTATTATCAACAGAAAGCTTCGTGATTTTAGAGTTATCCATATTCATCCGCAATTTTGTCCGAGACCGTCTGCTCGTCGACTTTTTACTGGGCCAATAATAGATTTCAAAAATCGATATCTAATAACTCTGAGGTTTGATAGGTGGGTACCTCGACTCGAATCAAATATTTTTTACCCCCGAATCCAAATAAATAGTAATTTAGGGGGGCTTAATCGGATTATGGATCTTTTTTCAAATAGAACTGAAATAAATAAATAAATATATAAATAAAGGTAGACTGTACCCCAATTTAAATAAATTCCCGGTAACAACAGCGATCTAATATCGGTAATTTATTTAATTAATTTGAGTCGAAGATGTCTGCTAAAACGTACTGGTTAATTGGCTATCATAAAATTCAAACTGAATTTTTTATATAAATTAGTTTATGGCTGCAGTCATAAATCAAGATACGAATTTCCGAATACGCGACGTAACCATTTCACAATTAATAATCGGAAGTGGATTGGGTAACATTTAGCGCACATCGTGTAAAAATCTATGTTGAGACTCAAGACACCCGCTGACTAAAAATTTGTGGACAAGTATGCGTATAATGTCACATTTTATTTGATACATTTGACTGAAAATTGCACGAGAATATATCGATGACAGCATTCTATTAATTGCATTCCGGTTTTGCTGCCATCCGTAAACTATTTGTATTCCTATTGATTCGTACTCCCGTCGTACCGTACTCAAAACAGTGCCAGTTGACGTATTTTGGTCGATTAACATGTTTTATTCCAGAGCGATGTCAATTTCCATTGGCACTCAAACTTGGCACCTTGTTAAAGTTCTTGTTATTACTTCAGGCTAAAAGCATCCCTCAAAAACAGGAAATTTGAGTACAGTCTCCCTTTAACCCTTTACCCAACAGAAGGGCCCTGTGCCAATGCATTCTCTTATATATGCGAGTCGACCATAGGTCGCCTCGCATATATAAGAGAATGCATTGGCTTAACACATTAAAAATTATAAAATTGTTAAAGAATGTAAGAAAAAATGGTAAAAAGTGTTAAAAAAAGATTTTGTTTAGGCCAATGCATTCTCTTATATATGCGAGGCGACCTATGGTCGACTCGCATATATAAGAGAATGCATTGGCACAGGGCATAACTGTAACTATCACAATGTGGTCAAGGAGCCGGTTCCAATGATATCCATATTTGTATGGTTCTATTGAGACAGACCGAAGATATTTTAGGCTGTTGAAGCTTTATTTGGCCGGTTTTGGCCGGTTTGTTGGGTAAAGGGTTAACATCGTCAAATTATTGCATTTATGTCATAGTCAATAGTAAGGGATATTATTGTGGTCTATTCAAATTCATATCATAATAAATAAACATCCATGTCGCTTCATTGCCGAACTGTTTGTCCATGTCAGTTCAGACAATTCGTCATCAAAGGAAGGGAGAACTATAAATACAGTGGTTTGTCCGCTCAGAAAGAAATACAAAAATATCAATCAAAAGAGAACAAAAATATATACTTCTCAGAAATTAATGAAGTGGCAAATAATTTAAATACTCACTCAAAGTTGACTTCAAATTACTAACAATGGGAGTTATTCTTATCAGACACATGTACCCTGACCATCAGAGTAATTCGAGAAGACCATATACTGCTAATACCGCTAATAATAACTCTAACTCAAGTTTCTCAGAATGAATGATTTATTTATTTTTTATAGTGACGTTATGTTAACAAACATCCGGCCCATATGACATATACGTTACTTTGTAAACAAATACAATATAATTAATGCTTTTGTTTTGGCTATATCGAGAGTTTTTTTTATTGTCTGATTGAATACATATGCCTGAGATATAAACCGAACAGTATGTCAGAAAGGTTATTTTTAATATCGATCCAGAAATGTGTCCATTTGTGGTGTCCATCTCTAGATCTGCATGCTCGTTACTTCGCAAAAGTGACTTTAAACACAATACGGGCAAATTTTGAGTTGTTGTTCTGTTTTGCTATTATGGTATTTAAGTACGAAATAGTGGATGCCACTGTTATCGACACAAGGCTGATTGTTAGATTAAAGTTACACAATCCGATGCGATGGTCCCCATATAATCAGATTCCAACAACAAACAAATGTTTTTTCCATGCCGCTTCGCTTATCAGAATCGATTCATTGCCCAAAAATAATGCTAACAGTCAACAATAGTATAACATTTCCCAAAACCTGTTATGTATCAACATTTTGTTCAACGAAATTTTCCGGTTTGTCAAATATCTGACACCCAAAAGCCACCTGATTTTAGAGTTATCCATCTTCTTCCGCAATTTGGTCCGAGACCGTATTCTCGTCGACTTTTTACCAGGCCTCTAAAAAGTACCGGTGGTGAAAAAATAATAGATGTCAAAAATCGACATCTGATCACTCTGTGCTTTGATGGGTGGGTTCCTCGACTCGAATCAAATAGTTTGTTTCCCCGAAGCCAAAGAAATAATAATTTGCGAGCGTTAATTCGGATTATGCATCTTTAACAGATTTAAGCTTGAAACCTACATGTGTATAAGAGACGGCAGTAGGATCGGATGTTCGGGAACACTCCCAATTACATTCTACATGGCAATATATGATTGAATTTAGACGGGAAAGAATCTAAAAAATATAATAACAAGTTTCATATCGTTTCCGCGATTAATATCCGCATCCATTTTTGACAAGAGCGACGAGAGCAAAGTTTAGCACCCGCAAATTGCGGACCGATGTGAGTGAAATTGCGGCTGAATCGAACATTCTCATCGCATTTTTTGTGATAAAGTTAACCAGGCTCCCTATATTCACACATGTTCGTTTTAAATGACCGTCTGCAATACACACATTTATCAAATTAACTTTTAACCCTTCCACGACGGGAGCTGCACTGGTGCGGCATTAAAAATCATGTGTCTGAGCATTCTCTTTTATATGGAAGTATCCAATAGGGAGTCTCGCATATATAAAAGAATGCACTGGCTTACAAGGTCAAATTTTTATTGTTAGGCTAATTCATTTTCTTTGGCCGAGAAGGACTGATTCGTTTGTTTTTAGTTTACGTTTATCCATTTTGGAATAGTTATCCCATTGGAAATTACATTTCAAAGTAATTGTAATTGTAATCAATTAGATTTCAAAGTAATTGTAATTAATTACATTGTGAAATATATTTAATGGGACATGTAATTAAAAAATGTTGAAGTAATTGTAATTGCAATTAATTACATTGACAAGTAATTGCCCCAAGCCTGTCAGATACCAGGTCGTTTGTTGAACTTATTATCTAAACATTTCCCGCCACAAATAGGGCTCGTTCTGCACTTTCATGATCTATAGTCTGCTTTTTTAAATATTGGTCTTTAAAAACAACACCTCTTCAAATATTACCCGGGGGAGGGGATCTTGCCAAAATAGACCACAATGCCCGGCTAGTGAATATTGCTAATTTCAAATTTTCAAACAGCTCCGTTATTTCAATTATTATTGTTACTTATTTGATTGTAATGACGGAAATTTGTCATGCCATTGGCATGTAATATTAGCCTGTACTTACTTGTTTGGTTGTAGTGAAGCGATTTTGTCATTCCATGCGGAGCGTCATATTGGCATGTTATATTATCCTGTACTTACTTGTTTGGTTGTAGTAAAGCAATGTTGGCATGGTGCGCAGAGCGTCATATTGGCATGTTATATTATCCTGTACTTACTTGCTTGGTTGTAGTGAAGCGATTTTGTCATTCCATGCGGAGCGTCATATTGGCATGTTATATTAGCCTGTACTTGTTTGGTTGTAGCAAAGCAATGTTGGCATGGTGCGCAAAGCGTCATATTGGCATGTAATATTAGCCGGTACTTGTTTGATTGTAGGGAAACAATTTTGGCATGCCATGCAAAGCGTCATATTGGCATGTTATATTAGCCTGTACTTGTTTGGTTGTAGTGAAGCAAATTTGGCATGCCATGCAAAGCGTCATATTGGCATGTTATATTAGCCTGTACTTGTTTGGTTGTAGTGAAGTAATTTTGCCATGCCATGCAGAGCGTCATATTGGCATGTTATATTAGCCTGTACTTGTTTGGTTGTAGTAAAGCAATGTTGGCATGCCATGCAAAGCGTCATATTGGCATGTTATATTAGCCTGTACTTGATTGGTTGTAGTGAAGCAAATTTGGCATGCCATGCAAAGCGTCATATTGGCATGTTATATTAGCCTGTACTTACTTGTTTGGTTGTAGTGAAGCGATTTTGTCATGCCATGCAAAGCGTCATATTGGCATGTTATATTAGCCTGTACTTACTTGTTTGGTTGTAGTAAAGCAATGTTGGCATGGTGCGCAGAGCGTCATATTGGCATGTTATATTAGCCTGTACTTGTTTGGTTGGTTGTAGTGAAGCGATTTTGTCATTCCATGCAGAGCGTCATATTGGCATGTTATATTAGCCTGTACTTGTTTGGTTGTAGTGAAGCGATTTTGTCATTCCATGCAGAGCGTCATATTGGCATGTTATATTAGCCTGTACTTGTTTGGTTGTAGTGAAGCGATTTTGTCATTCCATGCAGAGCGTCATATTGGCATGTTATATTATCCAGTACTTACTTGTTTGGTTGTAGTGAAGCGATTTTGTCATTCCATGCGGAGCGTCATATTGGCATGTTATATTATCCAGTACTTACTTGTTTGGTTGTAGTGAAGCGATTTTGTCATTCCATGCAGAGCGTCATATTGGCATGTTATATTATCCAGTACTTACTTGTTTGGTTGTAGTGAAGCGATTTTGTCATTCCATGCAGAGCGTCATATTGGCATGTTATATTAGCCTGTACTTGTTTGGTTGTAGCAAAGCAATGTTGGCATGGTGCGCAGAGCGTCATATTGGCATGTTATATTAGTCTGTACTTTTTTGATTGTAGGGAAACAATTTTGGCACGCCATGTAGAGCGTCATATTGGCATGTTATATTATCCTGTACTTACTTGTTTGGTTGTAGTAAAGCAATTTTGGCACGCCATGTAGAGCGTCATATTGGCATGTTATATTAGCCTGTACTTGTTTGGTTGTAGCAAAGCAATGTTGGCATGGTGCGCAGAGCGTCATATTGGCATGTTATATTAGTCTGTACTTTTTTGATTGTAGGGAAACAATTTTGGCACGCCATGTAGAGCGTCATATTGGCATGTTATATTAGCCTGTACTTGTTTGGTTGTAGTGAAGCAATGTTGGCATGGTGCGCAGAGCGTCATATTGGCATGTTATATTAGTCTGTACTTTTTTGATTGTAGGGAAACAATTTTGGCACGCCATGTAGAGCGTCATATTGGCATGTTATATTAGCCTGTACTTGTTTGGTTGTAGCAAAGCAATGTTGGCATGGTGCGCAGAGCGTCATATTGGCATGTTATATTAGTCTGTACTTTTTTGATTGTAGGGAAACAATTTTGGCACGCCATGCAAAGCGTCATATTGGCATGTTATATTATCCTGTACTTACTTGTTTGGTTGTAGTAAAGCAATTTTGGCACGCCACGTAGAGCGTCATATTGGCATGCAATATTGGCTTGTACTTACTTGTGTTGTTGTAATGAAGCAATTTTTGCCTGCCAAAGCGTCAGATTTGCATGTAATATTAGCCTGTACTTGTTTGGTTGTAGTGAAGCAGTTTTGGCATGCCATACAGAGCGTCATATTGACATGTAATATTAGCCGGTACTTGTTTGGTTGTAGTGAAGCAGTTTTGGCATGCCACACAGAGCGTCATATTGGCATGTAATATTAGTCCCCATCGAAGGCTTATATTTGTTAATACATTTGTTTTTACTATAAAATAATGCTGATCAATATCGGGTGCCAAATGAATAATAGACCATTCCGATGGTAACTTTTTAACTGACTGGGAGAATCCATTTAGTAGAGACCTTTCGCAAAATCACGAATACGATTACGTATATGGAAATATCCTACCAGTATACGGCCAAAATTCGATCTTTACACACGGTTTTTTTTTATGTGAGACCAAATATACCCCACGCAGTTTAATTATGCGCTGATGTGTCAAGGATGTGCCACCGGTCCTGCTTGGGGACCCTCTAACAGTATCCGTGTGGTGTATTACACACAGATACGAACATGGGATCTGAAAGAGACGTACATTACTTTTTCCATCAAATATATGTATAACTGAATACAATGGGGCATATGCCGTTTCACCAATTAGCCATCGTATGTAAATTGTGATGGTGTCAACCTTACTAGGACAATATATCCTATCCGTAATCGTAATAGTGATTTTTGCGAAAGGTCTCTAATATAGAAAGGATTAACGTCATTTAGCCATGAGTCATGTCATATCACTACGAGTTAAGAAGGCCGCTATGTGTATACTAGACAGGTTTATATTGAGAACTCACAACTTCGCCCGCCAAAAAATATCAGACTATGCTATTCGTCGGGTGTACCGGGAGATCGTGGCCAATAGTAAAATAACTAAAGTCCAGCTGAAGGTGTCACTCTCACCAAAAAGTGCTGAAGGGTACATATGGTTTGTTATCCGCACTAACGCAGTTAACCCTTTACCCAACAAACCGGCCAAAACCGGCCAAATAAAGCTTCAACAGCCTAAAATATCTTCGGTCTGTCTCAATAGAACCATACAAATATGGATATCATTGGAACCGGCTCCTTGACCACATTGTGATAGTTACAGTTATGCCCTGTGCCAATGCATTCTCTTATATATGCGAGTCGACCATAGGTCGCCTCGCATATATAAGAGAATGCATTGGCCTAAAAAAATATTTTTTTAACAATTTTTACCATTTTTTCTTACATTCTTTAACAATTTTATAATTTTTAATGTGTTAAGCCAATGCATTCTCTTATATATGCGAGGCGACCTATGGTCGACTCGCATATATAAGAGAATGCATTGGCACAGGGCCGTTCTGTTGGGTAAAGGGTTAAGTCAATTGCGTTCCTGAAAGTCCATCATCAGTTTTTTTTTCAGTTCATTTTAATTTTCATTGGAACGTAAATATTTTTTTCTCTTGCAGAAAGCATGACAGACACGAAAACTAAACATCATTTACAACGAGATTTCAAAATCGGTGTACCCTTCAGCACAGTTTTTGGTGAGAATGACGTCTTCAGTTATAGTCTATTGATAAACGTAAGACCGAAAGTGAGTGTTACGCATGAATAGCGGCGTTATTTAAAGCTGTCTTTAGCACGGCACGTTTCTTGTCTCATTATGAACCATCCTAAATAAATCACTATGTTATGTTGCATGGAGTTCGTTTGGAAATAGAACATAGTTCGCTGACTACTGGGTAATACATTTCCCACCCGGGACCGGAGAATTGTAGACTGTTATGCATGACGGGCCAAGTTAGTAGAATGTATCAATCGAAACATCTCTATTATCAATTTGCATCTTATATCAGTTATAACCAGTACTGCATTTCTTGCAGACGACGTGGAGCAAAGCTTTATAAATTCGCAAAGACAATAAGATTCTCCACTCTAATCGAAATGAATTCCCACAACTACAATGACTGATGGAAATATGATTGATCTCCTTTGGTATTTTTTCACCCGCTTCTTTGACATTTAAATTTACATAACGCTAAATAACATGGGAAACAATTACCAGAATACTAGATTTTGTTTGCAGTAAACGACTTCCTAGGGGCCGGTTGCGACACCCCTTCAGGGATCTAAATCCGCATTGCTTCATAATTTACTGTGTTATATTGATATTCATCGCCGTCAAAGGAGCGAGGAGTATCAAGGTTGCAATCATCGGATTGCAATACAAAGACAAAGTATCTCCGTCTGACTCCATAAATTGATCTCCCGCGTTCATTCTGGTATAATATTATTTTACCGCGCTATGCTGCACAGTTTGGTTCTGAAGGTCAAACAGAAATAATGTAGTCTACTTGTAAATGGTTGGTTCCCAATATACCACGAACGTGTTGTCTCCCGTTGTTATAGTTCCATTGCGGAAACGGTTCATCGGTCACTTGCACTGCTGTTGTGGAACACCTTGGCCCACAGCAGTTTCATGACCATTGTATCCGTGTGTAGGCTGCTTGTGCGTTCTCGGCATCGCGTACATTCTAGTGTGGCTTATGCAAAATGTCAGTACGCCATGCATGGTTGTTTACAAGTGCGTGACGTGGACCGACCACGATATTCACATGGAAGAATGCGGAGATGTATCTTACATCGCTCTGGTACGCCATAGCGAAATGATGATAATAAATGTAATCTGTATGCCCACTCTGCGTTGGTCTCATACACATGTATGTTCATCATTTAGGTGCTACTATATTATTTCCCATTGTCGAATACAGCGCTACTTCTGACGACGACCAATATGCGCACGCACGCGCGTCAACAGAAGAAGCTTTATCATAAACTGTATACGGACTCCAGTTTGTACATTCGTGTTTGTTTAAAGTTCGCGAAACGTGCCCAAATACATGGCAATTAATCCAGAAAACGTCAGTTGTTCGACAAACAACCACGGGTAGTCACCACAACTGCCACTTCACCATCACAAAAGTGCAATTCAAAAACTCCCTGTGATGATTATCACCACCTGATACCCAGCGCCTTCATTCCACTCGCAATCCTCCACGCCGAAACATAGTCATATCCATGCGCATGTAAATACGCTCCGCAGTCCGGTGACTTATAAGGCGGTCTCCACCCCAGTGTAGTCGGTTGTAGGAGCTGCTTTTCCGTTCTCGGTCGGTAGTGTCATATATTGTGAAATTTCCCGCTCAACATTAACGTCTTGTCCGCAGAATATTTTCTTGAATGTCTCCCGAAACTGGCGGCTCATCCCGCAGTAAATGAAAAAGTTAAGCGGGTAGCTCACCATTATGAAGAAATTAAACATGAGAGTCAGTACGTCGATCGTTTTGCTTGAAACAAGTACGACGTTAAACGTGTTGATAATGATGTGCAGTGTCATGACGACGCCTAACGGAAGCTCAACCAATAGAAACAGTCCTACCACAGCGACAAGCATCAGCGTCGTACAGTTACTGTCTTTTAGTTTACGCGACTCACTCTTCTTGTTCTGTTTGAGTAACATCTGTCGTCGCTTCTGTGCCTTTCTCATAGTGTTCACCAGGAGGGCATTAAGAACGACCAGGGACGTGCACGGGATGATGTGAATAAACACCACTCTGATCCAAAAGTAAATACTAAAGTAAACATCCTCTGTGGCCAATACCCACGGTCGTGGATGTTCAAAACAACTGTTTATTGTTACATTAGCTTCCATGTTTGATTCAACGTGTATAGGGACAACTTCATTCTCAAACAACCGACTCATCTGTATTGCGATGGCCATAATATAGATGAAGACTGTACCTTTAATGACGTTATTAACAGTACACCAAGCCTTTGCTTTAAACGAGTGGCAAATGTAAACGTAACGTTGTGCGGCTAAGAACACCGTCAGCCATATTGAGGCTGTGTGAAATATGAATGGTAAGTGTTCCCATAGAAACTTGTACGTGTAACACCAGCCAATAGAAACGTATTCATCGTACCAACCGAAAGTGAAGAAATGCAGGAAGAACGGCAGCGGAAACAAAACGGTTAAAAGGTCGGACATTGCCATGCCAACCAGGATGCTGTTAGTTGGTGACCTCATGTGCTTCCTCAAGAGAATCACTGCCACCATACCGTTGTTGATGACCGTGAATAAAATGAGAAACGGCGACAAGTATCCGTAAATAGGAATTGCGAAGTTCAAGTCGAACCTTGGCCCGAAAATCAACCCACTCACGTTATCCGTTGAGTTAACCATCGTGTGATTGTAATCTTCAGCCAAGTACCTGCAATATATCCTCTTTGTCCTATAATATCACCATCCAATGAATCTCGATGTTCTATACTGACAAACCTCTTTTGTAATCACTTGGCGTGCGCTGATTTGTAATGCTTTTTTTCTTTTAGTTTTGGAGTCGGTAAACTATAGTCGATGCGCTGCGTATATTCGATTGGCCACATCTTTTCTTGTCTTCATATGCCGAGGCCTACAAATATAAGTAATGTAAAGTAATTCATTTTGAAGTTAATCCTAAAACCATCCCGAAACAACAGGTGGAAACGAGCTACATTTATGGGCAGTATCTATATATTGGAGACTCGCATGCATAAGATAAAGCCACCTAATGCGCATAAGTTTGACCATTAATAAATGGACAATCCGTACCTAAATTTTCATTAATTAATGGTCAATCTTGCAACACGTGGCACGTGAGCTTGGGATTAACCACTAAATCACGACATATATAGATAAACATGCATGACTGAAGGGTAATAACTCTATAAAGAATGTACCTTTACTAAATAACGGCGATTTGCATGAGAAATTGCAACACCACAATAGATCAACTCTGGTGAAATATAAGTCAAATTCTTCTATTGGGTGGGTGGGCTTGTGGTAGGCTTGGGTTACGCTCTTTAAAAACACTTCTTCAAATATTTCCGTTATTTCGTCAAAAACACTTCTTCAAATATCTCCGTTATTTCGTCAAAAACACTTCTTCAAATATCTCCGTTATTTAGTTAATAAAAATTAAATTAAAATTAAATTGATCCCTTAAACATTGATTAGCGTTAATGATTCTTTTTAAATGGACAATCGACCACGCGTGCCACGCGTGGTTGCGATTGACCATATATTAATGGCCTTTTTGGGTTCCGATTGTTCATTTATAAATGGCCAATCCTTAAAGAATTGCCTGGATAAAGCATAAACCCATGGTTATGGAAGGGTTAAAGGCACGGGCGGCGTTCGTTGCAGAAATATTCATATTTATTCAAATCGCCATCAACAGAAGGAATACTAAAATATATATAGTTTTGTTCATATGCCAAACATAATCAGCGCGTAAATAGTATATTGTCGTCAAGATGGTGTACATAAACAAGAGCCTGCTCGTGTTACATAAGTTTTGCTTCTGTTTACTTAACACAGCGCAATTATATTGGTTAAGCACACACAAATGATATAAACGCTCTTTATTATTTCCAAATCAGAAAAACAGTAACAAATAACGCTCTTCGTGTTTACCATATCCGGATCTAAACAAAAGCCAGGTAACGTAACGTTTTTTGCTTTTGTTTACATAACAAAGGAAAAATAACTGACAATAACATACTGTTTATGCCATATCTCTGATTGGTATAAGAACAAGGTCTGTCTATATTTTACTATTCTTTCTGTTTATGGCGGTTTTTGACGGAGGTGAATATTTTACAGCACACACACCGCCAACGTTAACGCCGCCCGTATCTTTAATGAGTTTTTGCATGGTTGGATCTTATTATTTTCTGGCATATAGAAAACGTGTCAATTGCAGTTCTATATTGTTAAATAGGATGTGGCATATTTAAGTTGTCCGCCGTGCTTTGTTGTGTTGATGGTGGGAAATAATTTGTCCCAGAACGAAATGGGACTTTTACAGAGAACTTTTAAAATGAAATTAATTTGCAACATTGTTGCCATTAATCGATTTCGGTAGGGCGTACTATTTTCGCCCTGAAGGCTCATGAAGACGGGGACGCGGGCACACAAGGCTCAATTAGAACACATGCACATGTAATATCGTTGATGAATTAACAGGGAGTCGCGATCAAATCGTCTTTCGCAAGAATAGGACTTGCTCAGATAGGAGCTTTTTTTTCTTGAAACATATTTTATTTGCATATAATAATAAAATGGATTGGGGCACATGTTTTGTCACCGTATGAAGTCCCTTTCCCTATACTGACAATTAAGCATATAACATGTTGACAAAATTACAGCTGAACATATGTACACGCATGGTTTTGTGATTGTATGGTACTTGGCGTAGTGCCTTCCAGAGCTAATAGTTATATGGCTAATTTGGTAGCTAACCATTAATGAAGTTTCTGTGATTATATGTTCGTTTTAACTAATGTCGGAGCAGGGTTTTGTGTAAAGGGATATTTTAATCACATATGTTAGGAAATTGTTAGTCAGCTACTCTGGTAGGCAGTATATACGGTAGATCAATAATAAAAAGCTGGTGGTTAGCGGGGGAGTATAGGCCAATAAGTGGGGAGCCAGTAGATTACTGAACTGCGCAGTTCATATATGCTAAAGCAATTTGCATCCTTCCCTGTGATAGGAGCGTTTACTTGGATGCATGTTTCCGGCTTTTTCAAAGACTGTATGTGAAATCCATCAACATTGCCAATGTCACTCGAGGTAAACATAATGGCTGCTTAAACTTAAATGCCCACAGAGGACATTATAATCCCAGTGCAAGAGCATGAATTATTAGATAACAATACTTTCGCATTATACATAAATACTCTACTCAAAGAGAACGTGTAAGTGGACATCGTGTCTCGCATACAATTGTTGGATATAATTAAATTGGTATTGTATGCCATTCTGGAAACGAGAAACAAACGAGAAGAATCCCCACACGTAAGATTGACAAAAATCTAATATTTTGATGCAATACTCGCGACGCTAGTGTCGCACTCATTGCTCGCAACGCCGTAGAAACGTGTGCCGTGTGCAAAACGATTAAAACGACCCAACGAAGTACTGGAGATTGTTGAAATAGTATGGTCGTTAGGCGGTTAGACCCGGAATAAATTGGTAAAGAAGCCGTTTTGGTCTCAAAACGCGCGGACTGGTTTGCTGAACAACATATACAAAACTTCTCAATTCAACATGGCGTCCAAAATGGCAGTTGGTATCGGGAAATGCGGAAGTTCTACAACACCAAACCTGTTAAAATAATCTGCTATAGTACAGTTTGAGAGATATTCATAGAGTACTGGGCAAAATATGTAGATCCTATTGTTCGCGTCTGGGAATATTGGTCATAGTTGCCTCCAATCAAGCGATGAAACATAAATATTTCGCTTGTATCACAAAAATACATATTGGTATTTTATGAACGCAATTTATCAAAACACAAAGGAGTACCATATAGTATATTCAATAACTTCTAAACTTTACCAAAATTGCCTACATACTCTGTGGCAGAGACTGGGTTTATACGTGAAAATTATATTTACTTATATTTACCAATGCCACATATACGGTACACTTATTACGTTGTCTGCAACCGCATAACCGCGTTTACACATTCTCATTAATGTTACACATATATGCTCCACACAAAACCAGAAATTGCAACATTGGGTGGGTGTTCAACGTTGAATAACGCTAATAACCTGATATTTAGCACACTTTTGTGGGTGATATTGGCAAGATATTTAAAAATAACAACATACTGAACATTCATATTGTGCATTGCGTGGTAGCATATTCCAGTTGTTCAGTACCGGCTGAAGTAATTTTAACAACATTGTCTACTAAGAAACCGGGTTGATAGAAGCATAAACATTAGTCTTAAACTGAATGTACGATGTACCGTCTCTTTGAGGTGGTGAGATGGTGGGCTAATCTAGTGAATAGATGAGTGTTTCTTTACAGTATAATAAGCATTGCGAAATACGTGTATGGTTTATTATCACGGAGAGTGTTGAAACATTCGGGTATTTAACTAGTATGCATACGACAAGGCTATGCGCTTCAGTTTTGCGTTACATTCCATAATGAATCATCATGCCGAATGAAACTACCACACCCTGTGTGGCGAACATTGCTTCGTGTGCTGCATGCCCAATATTATTATGTTTGGTCCGGCTGTTGGGTGTATTCTAAGTAGAAAACCCGAACTTTCAACACCGGATTGACTTGCGTTGTAGTCACCAATAAATCCTTCAGATGGATCTGTTTTATTGATCTGTGTACCTTTAACGATATTTAACACCAGACTTGTATATTATCAATACGTATGTTTACGAATATGGGTTATCCAATATGTTGCTTTGGTAGTGGCATGGCTTGAAGTTGAGGCCATTTTGACAGTCATTTCATGTCCGCGAGTGTATTATTTTCCAACCGTGTTCCTCTATTCGATTTCGTACTCTAATTTCACACCCACTAGCATATCTGCGTAATTCCTATGTCACAATATATCGTATATATATTAACTTATTTCCATAACTGATATCATATAGGCAACCATGTTGGACGCCATGTTGGATAACAAAGTTTCCCCAAAGCGGATTTTAGATATGTTATACTGAGGACTCTCCTGCGTCTATTGACACAAACATCGCTTCTTTACCAATTTATTCCGGGTTAACCCATCATTTCGCGTACTACGACCATACTAAAAACAGAAGTTCAAACAAAACGTCTACCAAAATTCGATATAAAAGAACATATGTATATTTTCTTGAAAAACAATAATCTTTAACCAGCTATCGATTTCATATTAACATAAAACATGCTGAATCAACAAATTACGATTTAGATAAACACATTTCTGAAATGCATGCATAATTTTAAAGTGATGTGAAACATTCCGCTAGGTTGATACAATAAAACTGGAGAATAATCTTGCTCAAAGTAGTTATTTTTTACAAATATTATATCCAAATTGACAACACACATCGTCATTCTTATATATTAGTTGAATGCAGTGACTCTCGGTGCATGGCCAAATCGTTTTCGTTAGCTTATCGCCGATAGTTGCGTCCCGAATCAAGAAGTAAATATATTCAATTGAGCGTAGTTCAGACGATGTTTTCTATGCAGTTGTACGGTCGATTTGCTTGAGATTTTCGCCGATTTGAGTAGAATGCTACATTCCCACAGTTGGCATAGCGCCGGAATATTAAGCTATGTTCCACGCACCCGAGCAAGTCCATAATATGTCTTTACATGCAATCAATATTCTAAGAAATGGAGTAGACAGCACTTATTCCGCGCTATTGAAAATTTCCGCGTTGAGCAATTCTCCAACCTATTAAGCGATGTTCATAACCCGCTACAAACCACAATTCGCTTTTGGACCAATCCTGAGCCTGAAAATGCAGATTATGATAGCATGGATGAGTTAACTCCTCCATCTAGAATTCGCCGTTGGAACCACGAAAAGGGTTTCGGGTTTATAAAAAATATTAATGTACATGAACTTTATATGGTCCGAAGCAAAATTGAATCTTTAAATAACAAGACAATTTTACCCTCAGAACTAGATGATATATGTACGGGCGTAACTAAAATTATGACCGATGCTGCGGGCAAAACATTTGGAACTTTCGTTCCTGGGCAACAACGTAACAATATTGCCCCAGATAAAAATAAACCCTGGTTTGACCAGGATTGTAAACAGGCTAGGAAGCAGTTTAACATATCAAAACGCGAATATAACCGTGATAAATCTGAATCAAATAAAGAATTACTAAAAGATGCTGGAACGATTTATAGAAAAATGATGGATTCAAAAATAAAAAGTCTGAAAGAAAAACATGTCTCAGAGCTTAGATATCTCTGTCAGACAGAAAGCAAAGGTTTCTGGGAAAAACTCCATAGCATGTGCGATAATTCCAAAACATCTGAGTCAGTAAGTCTTGATGAATTTGCAGCACATTTCCAGTCACTAAACAGTATAGAAGAGCTTGATGATCTTAAACGTTTCGTGAGCGATGATTATGATCCGTCGGATAGCTCTTATTTAAATAATCCAATATCGGAGGAGGAGATTAAGACTACCATATTGAGGCTTAAAAATGGAAAGACAAGTGGTTATGACCAGCTAAGTAATGAATATTTCAAATCGACTATAGATATGTTTATGCCAGTTTATGTTTTATTATTTAATTTGATTCTGAACTGCGGTATTTTCCCACAAGGGTGGGCGATAGGTATGATAAAACCTATCTATAAAAAATCTGGGGACCCAAAAAATCCAGATTCATACCGTGGTATAACTCTGCTAAGCTGTTTCTCGAAGATATTCACATCAATACTTAATAGCAGACTAGTAGCCTTTTCCGAAGAATTCGAGGTTATCTTGAAAACACAAACCGGATTTAGAAAAGGACACTCCACGATAGATAACATATTCATATTACAGAGTATAATTGATCTCTATTTATCAAGTGGCAAGAAACTTTATTGTATCTTTATAGACTTTCGAAAAGCATTTGATACTATCTGGAGGGACGCATTGTGGCTAAAAATGATGAACTATGATATTAATGGTAAAGTCCTAAATATTATAAAGGATATGTATGGCAAAATTAAAATTTGTGTCAAAGACAACAACTCTATGTCTGACTTTTTTGTCAGTAAAATTGGCCTATTCCAAGGTGAAATAATGTCACCTTTCTTATTTTCTCTATATGTAAATGATTTACAAAGTTTCTTGTATGATTGTGCAATAGACCCTCTGAAATTTCTAGACGAATCATATATGCAAAATGTTGGATGCTTTATTAAATTGTTATGTCTTTTATATGCCGACGATACAGTTCTATTTTCTGACGACGAAGATAATATGCATAGGGCTCTCCTCGCCTTTGCCGATTATGCAGAGGCTTGGAAACTTCAAGTCAATACAAAAAAGACCAAATTAATGATTTTCACAAAGAAATGGTCAAAAAATCTTCCCACATTCATGTATAGAGGCTGTGTTCTAGAAATAGTTAAAGAATTCACTTATTTAGGGGTTAAATTATTTTATAATGGTCGCTTCTGTCAGAACATAAAGAAAACAGTTAATTCTGCAACGAGAGCCATATACGGCCTGCTTAATAAGGTTCGAAAACTTAACCTACCCATTGATATTATGCTTGATTTATTCAATAAGATGATTTTACCTATTTTACTGTATGGGAGTGAGATATGGTGTTTTGAACGTATTCAAAGTGTAGAGACACTACATCTAAAATTTTGTAAGATGGTTGCGTCCATCAAAATGAGTACCCCCAATTACATAGTTTATGCAGAATTCGCACGACACCCCGTCTCTATAGAAATAACATGCCGAGCTCTGACATATTGGTCAAAGCTCGTATCGAGTAACGGCTCTGAGCTAGCTAAGAATATATATACCTTAATTTATCAGACTCATGAGATGAACTCACAGACAGTAGACAAAAATAACTCCAAATGGTTATGTTTTGTCAAAAATGCTCTTTATGATTTGAAATTGCAATCAAAGTGGATCACCCAGACGGGCCTGACCGCTATTGAACTGAGAAATGCAAAAACTGTTCTCAAACAACGTCATTGGGACGCACTACTCGTTGACATAAACACATCTGCTTCATCGAGGGCCCAATTTTATAGTTCTATTAAAACTGACTACGGTTACCCAAATTACTTGAAGATTTTGCCGTCTAATATATCGATATACCTCTTGAAGCTCAGAACTGCAAATCATAAACTGCCTATAGAGTGCGCAAGATGGAAGAAATCTCAGAATGGTAATGACAATAGGATATGCACCATATGTGGAGAATATTTAGGAGACGAATACCATTTAGTTATTATATGCAGTCATTTGGATGAAATCAGAAAACAATATATCCCTGAGTACTTTTGGAAGAACCATACGAGAGAGAAATTCCATGGTCTCCTATCTCTTCAAAATATAAGCCTCATAAAAAGACTATGCATATTCCTAAGGTGTGCCTTTAAGAAGGTGTCTTATAATATATAATCGAACTCATTTATTGTTATGGGTGAACACATGTAATTATCATACTTGTTAAGTGTATCGCCTATTATTGTGTAATCTAATTTAATTACTGCTGTGTATATGAAATGAACAATGATTAATGTGATATTCAAAGTTGTGTACATAGTGTATATATGTTTTGCTTGTTTCACTGTTATGTGACTTATGCAATAAATCAATCATTAAAATGAACACATCAAAGCAACTATAGTGCTCCCTTTATATGTGAAATGGTTTGACCTCATTTTTGCATCGAAAACGCACATGATTTGATAGCAAATTATACTTAATGGGTGTTCACGATTAGACGGCGATTCAAGTTAAATCGCAATAAAACGTGGCACGCGAGGTTAGGATTGAGGCTAGGATTATTAACGAGATAACGGAGATGTTTGAAGTACTTTTAAAGAGCGTTACCCTAACCTCCCCAGGCCAGGGGCGTAGGAACCGGGGGGGGGGGCAAGGGGGTATTTACCCCCCCCCCCCCAATATTTTCCAAAGGTTAGTAAAAATATTTGGCAAACTAATGAAGTATCGCCGACGATCACGGCAATGCACACCCCCACGATACATACCCACACCATACATACCTCCATGATACATACCCAAACTATACATACCCAAACGATACATACCCATACTATACATACCAACACTATACATACTCACACTATGCATACCCACATTATACATACCCACACTATACATAGCCACACTATACATAGCCACACTATACATACCCACACTATACATACCCACACAATATATACCACCACTATACATACCCACGCTATACATACCCACACTATACATACCCACATTATACATACCCACACTATACATACCCATACTATACATACTCACACAATACATACCACCATTATACATAACCACGCTATACATACCCCACTATACATACCCAGGATACATACCCCCACGATACCTACCCACTATACATACCCACGATGCATACCCACACTATTCATACCCACACGATAAATACCCCACGATACATACCCATGGTGATGTGTGTATCCATGTAGTCTACTTTCTCATGGTTGTTTGTGACATATTTACTTTCTGAATATCTGATCCCAGTTATGGGAGTAATTTCACATCATTAATGACTAGATAATAATACAACATGAATTCCCATATACCTATTTGTTCATTACACTTTCAATCGGCCTACCATTTTATGAAATTAAATTACAATTGATAAATGATAAGAATGTTGATCTAATCTATGATAATGTAGTGGGTGGGAAAACAATGTCAGATGGGTCAGAAGCCACCAGAGAGCCACTTTAAGCTTCCAATGTCAGAAATATTTCCCGGGGGACGACCCCCGGACCCCCCCCACCGACCCCCTATGGTGCTCTCCCGCACCGACGCCTTTGGCGTCGGGTCATCGCTTCGCGATGAATGGTTATAAATTTGCTTGCTACGCCCAAGCCCCAGGTGTTTCATATAAATATCCGCTATTTCGTCAAAATTATATATAGAGTTATCACCCTTCCAATGAACTCAGGATACTACTTTCGAAATTTAATCCTAACCTCGCGTGTCAGCTGTTACCGCGCTTGAATATCAATCGCTATGTAATCGTGAACCCCGACTAAGTTAAGTTAAGTATCTTTCGCTATCTAATCGTGTGCGTATTGATACAGGAACATGAGGAAATACACCTGATGAATGGCTTATATGAATAGTACAGTAACCACCAACAAGAATAAGTTGACCCCAACCCTGTCTGATAATTGTCGATCCATAACGGTTGTGAGTTGTTTTGGTGAAAGTTTTTACTAAAATCCTGAATAATAGAAGAATCCAAAGAGCATAGGTTAATATAAATAAGAACCAAACAAGGTTTCGAAAGAGTTTTTCTACATCTGACCACATAATGACATGTCATTTGTTATCAAGCATATATAAGCACTTCAATCGCAAACAGTTTGGCACAATCGTCGATTTTAAACAAGCCTTTAATACAATATAGTCAGGTTCGAAATGGAATAAAAGTGAAAGGTGCGGCATTTTTCTTTCAGAAGCTTTTGAGAATTGTTTCTAAATGTATTTTTTATACTGATTTCAAAAACCAATGTTGGCAAGTCGACAAATTATTATTTCTGAGCCAAAATGACAATTCAAAATGGCCGCCATCAGAACAAAGTCTAGTCTTTCGTTTACTATTATATGTTGTTCTAAGACGTTTGAATATTATGCATTTCCGTAATTTCGAACGAATTGTGATAAGAGACACTATACACAGAACCTATGTGGTAATTTAAAGAGAACATGTTTGACAGTTAACCCAATTTATGCCGAAAAATTACAAAAAACGTGATTTTATAAATTGTTGCTGTCTTAAATGGCAAAAGGTGGAGTATGCCGGACATATATCCTTCAAATAGTTTAGTCAGTTGTGTCTAAATGTAATTTGTATTCTGATTCTAGAAACAATGTTGGCAACTCGACAAATAATTATTTCTGACCTAAAATGACAATTCAAAATGGCCGCTATCAGAATAAAGTCTATATTTTCGTTTACTGTTATATGTTGTTCTAAGACGTTTGATTATTATGCATTTCCGTACTTTCGAACGAATTGTGACAAGTGACACTATACACAGAACATATGCGGTAATTTAAAGTGAATATGTTTGACATTTAACCAAATTTATACCCAAAAATTACAAAAAACACGAATTTGATAAATTATTGCAGTCTTAAATGTAAGAAAGTGAAGTATTCCGGAAATATATCCTTCAAATGGTTGAGACAGTTGTGTCTATTTGTAATTTGTAATCTGATTCCAAAATAAAATATTGGCAACTCGACCAATAATTATTTCTAACCTAAAATGACAATTCAAAATGGCCAATATAATAATCAGTTAAAATTCGAAAATCATCAGTAATATTATGAACATCAACATCAACACCCAATGCAACACAATTTTGCATCATATAGCCAAAAATTGTCACAAAAAATGCTTATTTATCATTGCAGTCAGTTCCACAATTGCAGAGTGGTGTGCAGAGTAACTCTGATTTTCTGCATGTACACCTTGCTGTTACACAGCCCTTCTGCACCCACATTTGATTATTTCGAGACATGATTCTGGAATGGGTTCTAGTGACATCAAAGTTGGATCTAATCGACCATTTTCTTTGTCCATCCCATTCTGTCCAATTGTCGAAAGATCCGGTAATGTTTGCACATGAATGGTTGCTTGTTTCCAAACTAAAATCTGGTAGTTCGTTCTCAAAAGGTGGTACCGGTAATGAAATGATTCACTGGTTGGTGGAAGCTTTTCGGCAGATTCTGTCAGAGTGAACATCCTGAATCTTGCATTGTTGAGTTTTGCATCGGAAACTCCATACAACAATGTTAGGGCCTTTGGACGTTCCGGTCATCATGAACACATCACAATCTACAGGAACTTTGTGTAGGTAACCAAGCAACCACTAGAACATCGACCTCCCTTCTTACCACAATAACTTGTTTCATATTGCACCCCATGCTGGTATCAAGTGAATGCAGGATAATCTAGTATCAGCCTCTTCGTGATTAGACTCTAACACTTTAAAGTCTGTTCCATCTACCGGACAATCTACTCTTCAATCTTCTGGGAACCCCCTGCAACAACAACAGTAACACCTTCTGTTTTCGCTTTGGTAACAAGTTCTCGAGACAAGAATCCATTAAAATCGGACTTGTTGTCAGACAACAAAATGAAACTTTTGCTTTTTTTTGGGATGGGAACATCACGATTTGTTATTGTCCTTCGGATCAATGGTACATTGCGATTTCTTCTCGATCTGGTGGCAGTCTTGATATATTTATCCCAGTATCTGTCGAACACTACATCAATCCAGACATAGCCTTCGCCCTTATTTAACAAGCACACTGAGAATACATCGGTCAAATCTCCAAATGTATGTATCTTTTCCGGTTTACCTATGGCCACAACAAGGGCCTGGCCGTTAATGGCAATACCTGCACGGGGAGATGGTGTCAGTGTTTGCAAGTTGACTGCCCTGCCGACATGAATGGCAACTACAAGACGATGTAATACACTGCGATCTGTTTAACAACATAAACTCATGCCTGTTCCAATTGCATTATGCGAGACAAATAGAACACTTCGAACTGGAAACAAAGCTTAGTGATGCTCTGATCGAGAAAGTATCATGCCTAACAACAATGACACCATCTCTCCGTGCATGTATTGTCATTGACGGTCAGCCCCTTGTTGCCGCCATAGGTAAAGTCCGATTTGAATGGTTTCTTGTCTCTAGAACTTGTTACCAAAGCGAAAACAGAAGGTGTTACTGTTGTTGTTGCATGGGGGGGGGGGGGGGGCGTCTCCGAAGATTGCAGAGTAGATTGTTCGGTATATAGAACATAATTGAAAGGGTTATAGTATAATCACAAAGAGGCTGACATTAGATTATCCTTCATTCACTTGATGCCAGCATGTGTTGCCATCTGAAACAAGTTATTGTGGTAAGTAGGGACGTCGACGTTCTAGCGTTATTGCTTGGTTACCTAAACAAATTCCCTGCAGATTTTGATGTGTTCATGATTGATGGAACTTCCAAAAGCCCTAAAATTTTACCCATCAGGGATGTTGCCACCCAAATACCGAGCGACGCTCTGAACTATATTCTTGCGTTTCATGCTTTAACGGGGTGTGATTCAACTTCGTTCATATATGGGGTGTCTAAACGATTCGAATGGAAGATTTACTTGGAATGTTGTGAACTCTTAAAGGGTATATAGGTAATATTGCAATATCCAATGAACAATTGAAAGTGCTGAAGATTTTGTATGCAAGTTGTATGGAGTTTCCGATGCAAAACTCAACAATGCAAGATTCAGGATGTTCCCTCGGACCCAATCTCCCGAAAAGCTTCTACCAACTAGTGACTCATTTCATTGCCACCTTTTGGGAAACTACCAGGTTTTAGTTTGGAAACAAGCAACCATTCCTGTACAAACATTACCGGATCCTTCGATAATGGGATGGAAATAAGAAAATGGTCGATTAGATCCAAGCATGATTTCACTAGAACCCATTTCATAATAATGTCTCGAAATAATCAAATGTGGATTCAGTTAGGGGTGTGTAACAGCAAGATGTACATGCAGAGAATCAGAGTCACCCTGCACACCACTCTGCATATGTGGAACTGACGGCAATAATAAACAAGTGCACCGCTGGGCGGAGGTAACGCCCCGACTGTACAATCAGAGATGATTTTACTTATTTTTGTGCAAATGCTTATTAAATGGCACTTTGTAAAGTTATGTTTTTCATGAGTAAACAATCCAAATTCAAGTTATCATCTGGAAACCAAAAAAAAGTAGCAGAAAACCTGAATTTTCTAAGTCCAAAAAGGGGCGTAACTCTGGAAAAAATGGGCGGACGAAACCACGGCTATGGAGAAATCTTGTCCCCCCGGCTGGTCTATTGGCATACCATATATCAACTGAATTGAATTAGCGAAACCAAAGTTATGAGTTGAAACGTTCGTATGCCTCAGAAAACTGAATTTTCTAAGTCAAAAAAGGGGCGTAACTCTGGAAAAATGGGCAGTTATGGGGAAATCTGGTCCCCCCGGCTGGTCTATTAGCATACCAAAGATCAACTGAATTGAGTTAGCGAAACCAAAGTTATGAGTGGAAACGTTCGTACGGACGGAATGACGGACGGACGGACGGAAGGACGGACGGACGGACGGACGGACGGACGGAGGGCTCCACTATATACCCCCAAATCTCCATCGGAGATCGGGGGCATAATAAGACTTTTATGTGACCATTTTTGGCTATATGGTGGCAAATTGTGTCGCATTGGGTGCTGATGAACCAGTTTCATAATATAACTGATGATTTTCGAATTTTTAACTGATTATTATATCGGCCATTTTGAATTGTCATTTTATGTCAGAATTAATTATTTGTCGAGTTGCCAACATTGATTTTTTTGGAATAAGATTACAAATTACATTTGGACACAACTGTCTAAAACACTTGAAGGATATATTTCACTTTCTGCCATTTAAGACAGCAATAATTTATAAAATTCGCGTTTTTTGCGTCATTTTTTGGCATAAAGTGGGTCAAATGTCAAACATGTTCACTATAGATTACCACATATGTTCAGTGTATAGTGTCTATTGTCACAATTCGTTCGACATTAGGGAAATGCATAATATCCAAACGTCTTAGAACAACATATACGAGTAAACACGAAAATCTAGACTTTGTGCTGATGGTGGCCATTTTGAATTGTCATTTTACGTCAGAAATAATTTTTTGTCGAGTTGACAACATTGTTTTTTGGAATCAGGTTACAAATTACATTTAGACACAACTGTCTCAACCATTTGAAGGATATGTTTCCAGCATATTTCACTTTCTGCCATTTAAGACCGTAAGAATTTATAAAATTCGCGTTTTTTGTCATTTTTTCGGCATAAATGGGGCTAAATGTCAAAAATGTTAAATTTAAATTACCACATATGTTCTGTGTATACGTCTTCTTGTTCCAATTCGTTCGAAAGAACGGAAATACTCAACATTCGAACGACTTAGAGTAACACTTAACAACAAACGTAAAGTTAGACTTTGTTTTGATGGCGGCCATTTTGAATTGCCATGTTTGACCAGAAATAATAATTTGTCAACTTGTCAACATTGGTTTTTGAAATCAGCATAAAAATACCTTTAGAAACAATTCTCAAAAGCTTCTGAAAGAAAAATGCCCGCACCTTCGTTTCTAAAGGATTTTTTAGATTTTCGAATTTGACTAATATGGAGAGAAGAAATTTGGAATAAATCGATTTCCACAGGATAATAATGGATAAATGAGGGATGAATGTAAGGGTCTATCGGCCCTTTCGATCATCCAGTGTCCCCCCCCATATAACCAATTAACATGTACGTTAACGGGCAAAGGTTTTTTGTTTATCGAAAAAAAAATGAATAGCGTGTCAAATATGTGGTTACATTCGATGGGTGTCACTCGGACACATGTATACGCGCATTTATGGTTTGTTTAGCGAGGAAATATACTTATTCTCTCCTATTTTCACTCTAATTTATTAGAGATATGCAAACTGTTTTTATGACATACTCCATAAAGTGCACAAGGACTCCGGTCCGTGTAAGATATCAATGACGGTGAGCTAAGTAACTATATTAAATTCCGTGTGCTTCTATATATGCTGATGATACGGTTATGTTAGCTGAATCTATTAAACAAATGAGACGAAATTAAAAAATATTTTTAAGATTATTGTTCATTTTGGAAACTTACTGTTAAAGACATATTATGTACTTGTTCGGGTGCGTGAAACTGATAAGTTAGTATTCAGGTCCTATGCCAACTGGAGGAATGTAGCATTCTACTAACATCCCAGAAAATATCAAGCAAATCGACCGTACCAATCCATATAAAACATCGTCTCAACTTTGCTCAATTGTAAATATTTACTACTTGATTCGGGACGCATCTAACAGCGATAAACTAATGAAAACGATTTCGACAGTCACTGCATTTAATTAATATATAAGCATGATGATGTGTGTTGTTAATTGACATATAATATTTGGAAAACAACTACTTGAACAAGATTATTCTCCATTTCTATTTGATCACCATATTTGAGTGTTTCACATCACTTTAATATAATACATAACGAAAATGATGGACCTTGGTTCAGGACGCCAGTCTAAAAAACTACCAGGTAACCTCACATAAGCAGTAAATGAATATACCTATCTGGGAATACCTTTAACGAATGCGAATAATATTAGCAAAGCTCGAAAACTCATATTTACTAAAGCGATCGGCGCTATGTATATAGATGATCTCCAACGAGTTATGTTGAGATAAAAGATTTTATGAAACGAGTTTGATAAATTTGATACGCGAGTCGTAGACGAGTTGTGAATCAAATTTATGAAACGAGCTTTATATAATCTTATATCACAACATAACGAGTTGAAGATCTTGGATATCACATGAAAATAACTAGAGCCTTATGCCTTTCTAACAAACCGAAATCCTTAAAACAAATTGCAAAATATGTTTATTTACAGCATTGCCGGAGACTCTTAACAACCGTATACGACATTATTGCGCTCTGGGGCTGGCGATAGAAAATATAGTCCCCCGTAATTTGCCTCTTTATTGTTGTGTCTATTTTCGTTAGTGCAACGAAATTGGACAAGAATTTTGCATTGTCTGGTGTTGTTGTAATGCGCGGATTTCGATATAGTATTAATTCGCCTGAATCAATGTGAAGACTCTGCGCGGTAATTTTTTTGGCGCGATGCCAAGTGATATGTAGCACGCGTATATTCGTCACTAGTGACATATAAGGACAAATTTAATGGCTTTTTAATGATAAAATAGGTGTTCAATGTGATATAACTTGATATATAATTGCGGGAAATATGGTATATGGCGAACAGGTTTCGTGCTGCCACTTGCCAAATTTGCCAATGGCAAAAATAATTCACATTTGGCAAAAAATATTTTCATTTGGCAAAAGTTTTGGGAAGTCACTTTTTAATTCCGCAAGAAAGTTGAAAAATATTGGTGAATCAATGCCATTCATTTCAGGAAACTCTCACAATATAATTATATTAGTGGTGTTTTATAAGGTCTAGGACAAATTAGCACCTTTATTAAGAAGCAGTTAATCTGATAGCATTAGTATTGATGAGTGAGGGATTATCCGTATTTAGTGTGGTGGTGGTGTTTACATATCTAATCCTCTTATAATGTGCCCTTCGGATGAAGCAACCCTTCAACAATGTTATTGTTCGGTGATTGGTTTAATGTTGTATGATAAACCACAAAATAAGACTCATTGTTGCAGAAAATAATACTATGAGGGATAGCATTTGGCAAATTCTAAAAGAATTTGGCAAAAAATATTTGATTTGGCAAATTATTTGGCAAAAGTTAATTTTGGTCCAGCGCGGACCCTGATGGTGAAATAGGAATTTATCCACTAAATACATGTAGATGTTTGTATGATCTCATACCTGGTGTATTGTGTTATATATTCCGGAAGTACGAAATACAATGCTATTCCTTATATATTGTTACTGCAGCTATATTTACATGTGTGTACGACGAATCAGTATATTAAATCATGTCAGAAGCACGTAAAAATATGTTATATAATACTTGTTTATACTATATATGTGTTATACAAAACACCATGCAAATTGACACCACGTGGATCAAAGAATCTAGATTAAAATCACAGACTGGGCAATAATATGTAATTGATGGGCGACAAAATATAAACTCGATGAATTTGTTTTCACTTTATCGGCATATCAAGCAAACGTTCCATATAGAAACTTATTTAAATCATATATCCAGAAAAGATACAATATTTATTGTTCGTATTCGGTGTCGAAATCACTGCCTCCCGATTGAAAAGGTTGATGGGGAAAATAACCTAAGGTGACGTTTCTTACCTGTATACCTTATTCAATCACCAAACTACGGCAAACTATTAATACAAGATATGTTTTACAACTTCACAAACTAGGCAAATGTATACGAGCCCTATATAAATACACTGCTTGGTTCATCACTGTTTGGCCCACACCATCCAGCTCATAACCATTGACCGAACAAGAAAACTATAGTCAGAAATGGTAACGCCCTCAATATCATATTATTAGGCATATATGAAATATTTAAATAGAATGCAAAATAATAATCAGGCCAAAATTGTCGATCTTCGTTACATGGTTCAAGTACGCAAATACCGAGTACGTTTTAATCACATTTAGTCCATCACCTCCTATGACAGGACCAGATATGTTTGTCAATATACACTATACGAGGGCGTAATAATCAATCACCATAGGTATTACTGACTTGGAGGATCTATATATGTGTGTTACCAACGCCAGTTCCTTGATTCAAGATTATTGATATATATGACCTCTTATGTCACATAAATGTGTCTTATGAGTGAACAAAATATTTTAATTGATTTGAGCCGTCTGCTTGGCCTTGACCACTGAGACTATCGTATTCCTGCCAACTTTTCATTTCTCTGAAGGCTTGCGGTATTCCCCCGAATTACGTCACTTCGCTCTACGGTAATCGTTTCTATTGGGCTCCTTTATCTTGGTGCTACTAATAGTGAGATCTGATTGGTGCTATACTGACGTGGAATCCCTGGGATGGGAAATGAAAACTCTATGAAAGGTCATCAGAACAACTATTTTATATATATGGCCATGTAGTTTACTCCAGACTGGGGCCTTGACATGGCAGATGCCTTTGACGCAGACACGAACTGTCCAACTGTTAATTAAATTTACCAAAGGCGATTGTTGAGACACGCCCGAGATGTCTGTCGCATTATTTCCCCCTTATTTTCTTTTCCATGCAGTCAGACACATGGGTGTACAGTTACTTTATAGTTATTGTAAACGGTATGTTATATTCATGTATATATACATAACTATCTGTTTTAAAGAAATGCCCTGTTGCTCATCTATCCATGGTGTTGTAGTGGCCAATTATTCTCAGTTTAAAATATAAGTTGCTATATAATATATCAGCTACATGTAGCCGACACAGAGCGAGGTTTTAAGTTGTTTATGCTAAACTATGAGTCTGTTCAAAAAATGAAAGAAATTCTCTGTATCGTGTGATATACCCTTGTCACCTTCCAGTATTGGAGGATCATGAAAAGTCATGTGCTACTGACTGTTTTCTTTTATCTCAGAAGAAACTATATTTGACTGCACACTGTCACCACTATTGCGAATGGGTCTTCAACGCATTTCCATCTCTCTTGACAAATTGTATCTTTCTTGCGGAAACTATCTTGAATGGGAAGACTAAATTGTGTTGCAATACGTTATCCAGTCTGAGTCTGTCTCATATGCCATCCTCTAACGATTCAAGGTCCCTCATTGTGCAAGAATATATGCATCTCTTAAATATAATGATAACTATACTTATAATGTTTTATTCTATATATCTGTTTTGCGAACTCACTGTATGAATGTCTTGATTCCCGTCCCGATACAAATGACAGTTGAGAAGATGTAATTGTTCAAGTGACTTAATTAGGTCACCACATGTCGAGGCTGAAAATAGTTTTATCAATTTTGGTGTCCCTCTCCCCTTTATTGCACCCCTGACTCAAATGGCACCACTTTTGCCATCTTTAAATCACAATTTAAATGCCCTTTTGACATATTCAAATCACACGCAACTTATGACAGCTTTAAGACACAACGTTACGCTCCTGGTGTCATGAAGATGAAAATGTATAAGTTTGTTGATAATCGGTGACTAAATACATTCTTATCAAATTAAGTGCCCCCCCCCCCCCCATCTTTCATCAAACGTCACCAATTTGGCGTCTTTACATCACACGATTATATTTCTCGTATCATGGAGAAGAATGTGTATCAATTTAGTGGAAATAGGCGCTAAAAATGTGATCAATGTTGGTGCCCCTCTCCCCTTCCGTGCACCCCTGACTCAAATGGCGCCAATTTTGCCATATTTAAATCACACGATTAAATTTCTCGTATCATGGAAAAGAATGGGTATCAATTTGGCAGAATTCGGCGCTAAAAAGTTTAATAAACTTTGGTGCCCTCTCCCCTTCCGTGCACCCCTGACTCAAAAGGCGTAACTTTGTCTGTGATTTTGTGTCTTACTTCCTTTGTCATTCTTTCTGCTAAATAAAAAAATATTAAAAAACAAAAAACAAAAAAAAGGCGTAACTTTTGCCATCATTACATCACACGATTAAATTTCTCGTATCATGGAAAAGAATGGGTATCAATTTGGTGGACATCGGCGCTAAAAAGTGTTATCAATTTGGTACCCTCTCCCTTCCGTGCACCCCTGACTCAAATGGCACCACGTTTACCATCTTGAAATCACACGATTAGATTCCTCGTATCAAGGAGCTGAGTGTATATCAATTTTGTGGAAATCAGCGCTAAACATGAATTCCAGCGTGACGGAATCACCAAATTTTACGGAATTTCACTTTTCTGTGGCCTATAAAATCTAAAATTACGACCAGTAGGGTACCGCTTAAAATAAAAAAACATTGTACATACTATACAAAGTTGTTTGATTATATACAACTATATGTGTATTTAAGTATCATCTCACTCTGGGTCAAATTGTGTCCGTGACGGAATCACCAAAAAAGTGCCATCAATAAGAGGGTAGGTCCGTACTATTGAAGAACCCTGCTCATTCAGCCAAGCTGACCTGGAAACAGTTCCCAATTAGTAAAGTAGATACATTATACTTGCAGAAAAAAGCCGCATTGTCACACACTTATGTGTATATTACTAGTTAACTCGGTTTGTTCGCCGTGACGGAATCACACAACGGGCGTGACGGAATCACTGTGCGATTTTTTTAGGTATAGTTTTTTGTGTAACAAATGCGGACATTGTCATAAAAGCATAAAACTTGGCACATTTGTATATTAGGTCCCACGTATTATTTTCAGATATGGGGGCAATCACGAAAATACTTTCCATGGCAACGATTGCTATGCGACTGTTTTTACATTAGAAACGGGTTGTTGGTAGGGGTTAAACCGTCATTTTACTAAAATATATGTGCAAAAAGGGGATACTATGGTAATTGAGGCAGATTGTGATATGGGAAATGTGACAAAAATAACATTTCCACACATGCCCCACTATTAACCTAGAATGACCATTGAGCTGCTTGAAAATGATATTTTGGTTCATTTGACCTTATTTGGCAAAACATGAAAATATGCGTTGACTGCGCATGCGCGCATCATTGATCCCCAGTCACACAATATCTGGTGTTTAAGAGATTGTATAGTGAGGGCAATGACCATTCCAAAATATATTCATTGGATAGTAATAATGAAATACATAAGAAGCAACAACATTCCCCGATGACACGACAATGATGCAAATACCCATTATCGGTATCCATGGCCGCCTTTTTGTGGAATTCATGTAAACAGGTTTATTAATTATTGTGCCACTCCCCCCTTCTGTGCATTCTTGACTCAAATGGAGCCACTTTTGACATCTATAAACCACACCATATCTGTCATGGAGATGATTATGTATAAGTTTGTTGGAAATCGGCGACAATTTTGATCTGATAAACCTGTTTAGCGCCGATTTCCACAAAATTGATACACATTCTTCATTACACCCCTGACTCACCACTTTTGCCATCTTTAAATCACACGTTAAATGCGATTTTTACATATTTAAATCACAAGCCACTTATGGCAACTTTAACCCTTTACCCAACAAACCGACCAAAACCGGCCAAATAAAGCTTCAACAGCCTAAATTATCTTGGGTCTGTCTCAATAAAACCATACAAATATGGATATCATTGGAACCGGTTCATTGACCACATTGTGATGGTTACAGTTATGCCCTGTGCCAATGCATTCTCTTATATATGCGAGTCGACCATAGGTCGCCTCGCATATATAAGAGAATGCATTGGCCTAAAAAAACACTTTTTACCATTTTTTCTTACATTCTTTAACAATTTTATAATTTTTAATGTGTTAAGCCAATGCATTCTCTTATATATGCGAGGCGACCTATGGTCGACTCGCATATATAAGAGAATGCATTGGCACAGGGCCGTTCTGTTGGGTAAAGGGTTAAGACACACCGTTACGCTCCTGATGTCATGAAGATGATAATTTTTAAGTTTGGCGATAACCGCCAAATAACTAGGTTTAATTTGAGGATTTATTTGGATTTATTTTGAAGAGTGTGTGCTACTTACAGGGAAATGGGCAGGTTGGAGCCCACATTATGCATACCAATGAGTATTTCCAGAATTTGTCATATGCCGGTCCGGTTCCGGGGATAAGATGAGGTTGGCATACGCGCGGAATACTTTCACATGGACTTTATATGCCACAAAATACGTATTCAAGTCATAAGATTCAGAAAAATATTCAGAATGCAACAATGAAGAGCGTTCATTCCTGATACAGTATGAATAAAGAGTGTTTACCTCACTTCTGTTTTTTTATGAAGGCCTGCATACCGGTATTTCGGATATTGGTCGGCCTATTTCCCAGATAGTCTATACCTTATTATGTCTAAAATAAGCAATGTCATTTTCGCGTGCGGAACTCTTCTTGATATGTGACCCGCCATATCAAATCCAGTCTTAAGTCGGAATTTTTTTACCCTGTGCCAATGCATTGTCTTATATATGCGAGTCGACCATATTATTTTTTTTAAATAAATGTTTCTTACAATTTTTAGGACATAAAATAAAAAACATCCATTACCCTGCAGGGAGCCCCACACATATATAGAAGCAGATAGAAGAGTGTCGTCTGCTCATGTTTGTCTGGGGCTCTGTATGGGTGAAATTATAAAATTGTTAAAGAATACAAGAAAAAATTATTAAAATTGTAAAAAATTGTTAGGCCAATGCATTCTCTTATATATGCGAGGCGACCTATGGTCGACTCGCATATATAAGAGAATGTATTGGCACAGGGTAAACAAAATCCCGACTTACGACTGGATTTGATATTGCGGGTCACATATAAGCATGACATCAACGTTCAGAGAATTCCACGAAATTCTGGATCGAACACTGCCTATCTATTTAGAAGAACCATTTGAAGAGTTTGTAAATTGGTAACGTGTACATGAGGTCCTGTCGCATCATGTTACATTTGTATTGCTTTCACTCATTGCTTGAGGTTGTTTTTCGTAAAATTTTGACTGAATTTTTGCGAAGACGTTCTAAAAATAAGTATTGATTTGAAAAGTGTGATGACAATTTTGTACAGTTTATATTGGTTTGTCAACTTCAATCGTATTTAAAGTGATGTGAAACGTCCCAATCGGCACATGGTGAAGAATATACATGTTTTAATTAATTTTGTATCAAAATTTCCAACAAACAAAGTCATTCTATTATAAAAAACAAATATCTAGTGACGCTCGTTAACAAAATCACTGTCGTTTGTTTATCGACGATTTGTTTAGGACGAATGGCGGACTGATTGTTTCCGAAAGGGAACATCAATTGTTGTTGAATTTTTCGACAATTATTGTTTTTTCTGCATTCTGCAAATGGGTGTGTTGTAGCTTAGTCGTAAATTATCAATTTGAATTAGTGAAATAAGCATATAATATGTATTTTATGAAAATGAACGGACTCTCCATAGAGGAGGCAATACAGATATATATCAGCTAGTTATGTTTTTTCATACAGTAGGTACGCGTCTCCTGTACATGTTTGCTGATATTACGCTATACATATAAGTTTTCAAGTTTGTCAATTAAACTCACCTACATTCTCTACACATGTATAGCCAGGTGAACTATTAATATGTAATCCCAATCCTATAATGAACAAACTCCACAGGAAAACACGATAATAGTAAATCACATGAATATATATATGAGTCTTTGTTTTACCGTCTCACAGAATTGATTAAGCTGCGCCTTGCGGATGCGGGCTCTCAGATATGAGCGCACACACGTATGCAACACGACGGTGATCTTGGATATTGGATCTAATATTGTATTACAGTCGCGGGTCGGTTCCATTCTGATAGCGACGGCATCCCGCTAAATGTTGGACAATACGCCCACCGAAAGATTCCTTTTGCACCGTTCTATTCATGATCGATACGGGCAGATGGTAGCAATCAACTGTAATCATACTCTAATTACCGGTCCACAATTAACCATAACCGTCATCAGAGACACAATACATGATAATTACAATGATTAAGGTGAGTAGCATTCCCGTACACGAGCAGCTCTCTCGCAAATGCAAGATATGTGGGACCAAAGCTGCAATCTGTGGTTGCGATCGATTTGGGCTCTGGGTAGAACTCGATCGTTCATCTGCTGTGCCGTGTTCCCGATAATATCTAAACAGGCGCACAGTGCGCCTATAGAGTCACTATTATACTCATACGCACTCTGGTCGTCCGACGGGATAATGCGGAGTATGCTCTTCATATGACAGTTTATGATATCGACAGTTTTACCCAGCAAATGTCTATATAACCCCGTCTATCGATTGCTTCCTTAACGTTACTACAGAAGTGTTGATATACAGTGTCCCTATACAATGGATAGATTCCAAAACAATCAGAGGAGTTTAATAGCGGCATGATCCTATAACATGTAAGGTCGAGATCTATTATTCTGTGGAATGGCAAGTCCGTGAGCATTCTATCTATATACCATGCAGTGCCGATAGTTTATTCTTTATAACACAATTAGTTTTATAAAGATCGCCGACAACACGGTTTTATTTAAATTATAACAATGTGGGAGGCTGGGTAGATTAACAATGGTCTTGGTCTACAATGTATTATGTATACAATGTAAATCTACTACTCCACAGTGCACTATTCATTCTAAGATATAGAGGATCTCACATGAGTTTCTATTTTATACGGAATTTATCAACCGAGTTCACTAAATTCGATTTGAGCCGAGGTTTACCGAGGCTCAAATAGAATTTAGAGGACGAGGTTGATAAATTACGTATAAAATAGGACGAGTGTGAGATACCTTTTATCACATGATCAAATAAACCCGAAGCAACGCGAAATATTCATCGAAAACAACAATCATAAACTACAGCGATCGCAGGTTATTTGAAGAACGCCGTGACGTCATCGCACGCGCTGATATTAAACGTGTCTATTACCGATAATTATGAAACTGCTTTTATGGCCAAATTATGTGATAAATATTTATCCACGGATAGTTTCTATAGCATACCAGTGCGGATAGGTAATTGAAATGACACATTTAGTTTTATGGAAACACAGATCATACGGTTTTGTAAATTGTAACAGTATTGCGTGTGGTAGATTCACCGTGCTTCATCCCACAATCTTCACTATTGTGGTAATGTTAATTTCGGACTTCACGAGTCGTGACGACGACGATATCCAATAAATTAGTGTAATATGTATGCAGGCATTGATTCTGACATCATATTACATGTTGAGCAATCTGACCACATGTTGGACAAGGTTATACGATTATGAGATAAGCTAATTGATATCAACCCTCAGGCAGGTCTGGTCGAACGCGTATATACCCCTATATAAGCATTCTGGAAAACACAATCGAGGAGATACGGATTCCTACTTCAAATTGTTGACACTACAGACTGGACTCCGACTGCATGGTGGACTGCTTGTTATGAATTGGAATTCCATAAATTCACATTTGTTTGTATTATTCGGCGAAAATAAATGTATAGCTTTTCCCCCCAGAACGACTCCACATTCTTACAGTACCAAAAACAGCTCAACCAAACTATATATACTATTCATTCAACGACAGAAATATTCATAGTTTCTACAGTTTAGAAACGACATAATGATACCGATATTATGTACAGACCTGCATGATGTTTGCACCCTCGAATTACATTGATTGTATCATGCTCTATAATTATATAACATTTCTGAAGAAGTACTGATAGACAGTGCCTGCATTCAAAATATAGATTTCAAACGACCAGAAGAGTTTAATAGCGCCATGATCCCGTAAAATGTAAGGTCGGGTTCTATTATCCTATGAAATGGTATGTCAGTGAACACACCTTCTATATCAATGCCGCCATTTAGTTTTATGAAGACCGGCGACCACACGGTTTTGTAAATTATAACATTGTGGGAGGCTTGGTAGATTAGCAACTTTTTGTCTCATCATCTCCACAATGAACTATTCATTCTAATACAGATCTGTTCACGAATAATGTCTATAGCACAACATTATACTGTTATGTAATTGATCTAGTTTTATGAAAATATAGATCAGATGGTTTTGAAAGTTGTACCAATATTGCGTGTGGTAGATTCGCTGTTCTTTGTCTCATAATTTAGCTTCGCTATACTAATCATTCAACGATAGAAAGATATACCATTTCTGAAGAAGTGCTGATATACAGTACCTGTACTCAAAGTATAGATCTCAAACAATCAGAAGAGTTTAAGAGCGTCATGATCCCGTAATATGTAAGGTCGGGATCTACTGTTCTATGGAATGGCACGTCGGTGAACATATTTTCAATATCCATGTTGCAATATCAGTGCCGACAGTTCATTCATCATAACACATTTAGTTTCGCGAAGATCACGATCACATGGTGTTGTAAACTGTAACATTGAACATATTTTATTTGTAATATAATACACAGTTGATTAGGGCACGAGTTACACAACTTACTGAGCCCCTCTCCAGTATATATTGTTATAAACATATTAAATATTTAAGAAAGCAGCAGTGTGATGAGTGTGAAATAATGATGAATGGTGAAAGATTGTAACGGGTCGTTATGGAAGGATGATTTGTGGAGGTGGGAGGCACCAACGCAGATTTTGATTATTTAGACGACAAATTTAATTTAAAGGGGTAATGTACACTAAATCGGGCCATTTATGAGACCATCTCCTTTTATACTCTACATAATATATACAACAAATGAATTAATTTGAGCTCTATGAACGATGCAAACAACGTGGTAATTATATCTATACATCATTACATGTATATATAAAATAAATTCATTCATTCCTTTCATGTATTCTGTTGAGTATTAAAGGATATGGACCCATAAATAGCCGGATTTAGTGCACACTACCCCTTTAAGTAAGAGGTAAGTAATGCTTTATTCTCAGCCATTATGCATGGGACACGAGAAAACATACACTATATAGAAATGAGAACATTCCAGCGGTTTGTTCCGAATATTTGAACTTACAGTAATTACATGTACATAAATAAAATACAGTGCAAACAATAATGAGTTACAATCCAATATTACATTATCATGTCCGGAGGAAAAGAAGTAAAAAACAAAGTTTTGACAGATCTATCTAAAGATTCTAAGTGGACAAAAGAAGAAGGAATTCCTTTAGGTATACAACATGGTCAGTATACATGTATATGGATGCTACAATGCTGTTTTGCCAGTGTTTTTAATATGGGTTTTCGAGATGCAAGAAAGTAAATCATTCACTTTTGTTAACCCTTACCCAACAAAACGGCAAAAAACGCCCAAATAAAGCTTCAACAGCATAAAATATCTTCGGTCTGTCTCAATAACACCATACAAATATGGATATCATTGGAACCGGTTCATTGACCACATTGTGATGGTTACAGTTATGCCCTGTGCCAATGCATTCTCTTATATATGCGAGTCGACCATAGGTCGCCTCGCATATATAAGAGAATGCATTGGCCTAAAAACATTCTTTTTTTAACACTTTTTACCATTTTTTCTTACTTTCTTTAACAATTTTATAAGTTTTTCTTACATTTTTTAACAATTTTTATAATATTTTTCTACATTCTTTGACAATTTTATCATTTTTAATATGTTAAGCCAATGCATTCTCTTATATATGGTCGACTCGCATATATAAGAGAATGCATTGGCACAGGGCCGTTCTGTTGGGTAAAGGGTTAATTCAAGTCCTTTTCGATGTTTATCGAATGATACATCTCCACTGATTCAGACTGATAACGGGAACACAATCATGAAACAGTAATTATAGGCATCTTCGCAGTGATTGCTGCATGTGGGACATTGACTTTCCGATATATAGTTTTGGAATTTATCAGACTGAAGATCACTGCAATAATTCGTAATCTGGCGTTAATTGCGTTATATTGCCTACGTCTGTGTAGAAATATCCCGGGGGTCTAGTGATAGGGTAAATTTTTCTAAATGTTTTGAAATCTGAAATCTTTTGGCCTTCTGTTATTACGGCATGTCATTCATTGCTTTTATGGTTGAGGGGGGAAACGACTTCTTGTAATGCTCAGTGTTATTAAACAATTTTCGCTGTTTCTTAATTCATAATCTGATATGTCAGCTACTTTGGGTGGTAATATATTCGTGAGATAAACAGAGGGGACTTCCGATTAACAAGTTTATCTATTTTGTAGTTTGTGTAATTCGCGCCTTTTCCTCGGCGGGGGCCAGCCTACTTCTTTCAATGTGTTTATATCAGAGACTGAGTGTGTGCAAGCTAACGAAAAGGCAATAAAAGAGGAGAACAAAATATATCATATACTATATATATCAGAAATCCCTGATCTGTTATAAGACAACTTTCTGAAATATTTGTCCAGACAGAGTAAAAGGGAAATAGGACGATATTTTATACTATCGGCGGGGTCGATGTTTTAAATATGTGAAAACAGTAGAATCCAACCCCATGTCGCCATGCTGTCTCTAAGTTTAAAACGCCGCTAAAACCGTCGGCTAAATCCGTGGTTTTAATCCCGACACAGCATGTCTACGTGACACATTCGTTAACGTATTCGTGTGAAAATAGGTTCATATTGAACCTACAAATTCACATAGGTTCATGTTGGACTTATTCGAATATAAGTCCATAGTGACCGTACACCCGTCATTGTGTTGACCAACACAGTCACAGTCAAATTGAGTCAATACCCAAAAGCAATAACACATTGTGATCGCGAAATCTTGACAGCGATACAGGAGAAATTATATCCAACGGTAATTCCAGCTGCACTCACTGAGTGAATAGAATCATTATGCCCAATTATATGAAGAATATGGCGGACAACAGTTAATTAACAGACTGGCATATCATTCACACCTGTTTATAGACGATTAACGTAATTAAACACACAATTACCGCTGTACTTCGAACCCAACTCGATTCATGATCCATTTTGGAATTCGCGTAGAAAAACGTACTGTGAAATTTTCGTACCAAAAAACTAAATTGTTAGTGTAATCTTGAAATCCCCATCGCACCGGAGACATGTATATAGTTTGTGTATATATCTTCATATCCTTTTGTAAATATCACTCTGTATTTCTCAATATTCATTTGTAATTATGAGAATAAAGCATCAATCAGGCGCAGCACACATTTAAACATAATTACCATGGTAAATAGTGTTGTATATATCATATGCTCAAATAGTGTCATATTGGACATATTTCGTTTTGAAAAACGTTCATATTTAACCACATTTATGTTCATCTAATGAGCTTATGGTCCAGGAGAACAGGCTGCATTCGTCATCTCTGGTTTAAACCTGGTCCAGCCAGACCCAGGTTTAGCAATATAGTGCCTCTATCTCGTCGAGCTAAATAATCGTACTTGCCTAATGCGGACCAACGCGGTCTATCGACAGCGAACATAGATAATTACGACAACCGGCAGAGTTTTATTGGAAATGTATTAGCGCTAAAACATGCAAAGTGTGTGGGGATAAGTTTTTGTCATTTTGTCAATTGCGATGTTTTGCGGCTTATATAACCTTAACACTTTAACCAAAAGAACGGCCCTCTGTCAATGCATTCTCTTATATATGCGAGTCGACCATAGGTCGCCTCGCATATATAAGAGAATGCATTGGCTTAACATATTAAAAATGATAAAATTGTCAAAGAATGTAGAAAAATATTATAAAAAATGTTTTTTAGGCCAATGCATTCTCTTATATATGCGAGGCGACCTATGGTCGAATCGCATATATAAGAGAATGCATTGGCACATGGCATAACTGTAACCATCACAATGTGGTCAATGAACTGGTTGCAATGATATCCATATGTGTATGGTGTTATTGAGACAGACCGAAGATATTTTAGGCTGTTGAAGCTTTATTTGGGCGTTTTTGGCCGCTTTGTTGGGCAAAGGGTTAAATCGGCAATACAGACATATCATTCAACGGCCCAGCTAAACTCGGTTTAGTGAGACAAGGCCTGAGATGACGAATCCGCCTTCCTGGACCGAGGATTAGAATTGTTATACAATCAGTTCAATGTGTGGAACTGTAAATAATCCCGATTTATGGCGTGTCCATATGGCGAGAGAGGCGACTTAGTGTTATCTTGTCACACTTGCTTTATTCTCACGAGAGAGAGAGAGAGAGAGAGAGAGAGAGAGAGAGAGAGAGAGAGAGAGAGAGAGAGAGAGAGAGAGAGAGAGAGAGAGAGAGAGAGAGAGAGAGAGAGAGAGAGAGAGAGAGAGAGAGAGAGAGAGAGAGAGAGAGAGTGGGGCATTCGTGCCAATAACCGTTATACCGATATGTGGTCCGCCTGGCAACTGGTTAGTTTCGTTGCATGCTCGTCCCATCGAAACAGCCACCCTTGAACGACCACGGTTTGGTTGAACCGTCAATGTAGGTCTAGACAATATTTAAACTGTATACGACGAACTAAGTATATGAACTAAATTAATAGAACATTCAATATCATGCATGTGCACACTTATTGATCAAAAAGTTTTATTTTTATTTACTAGAATTTCAATAAGAAGTAAAATGTGTTTGATATATTATTGGCCTGGAGCCCTGAATACATCTTCGAATTCATGCACTACTTATGTATCCCCCCCTCCGTTGTTCTGTCCATCGGCGCCGAATCGATGCGCTTAACTAACACATCAACAATGATCGACAAGTAAAACCACTTCAGAGCGAATGGGCGTACTTAAGAGCGAATGGGCGTACTTAAGAGCGAATGGGCGTACTTAAGAACTGACCATCGGTTAGGGTCATTGGATTTTTACCGGCCGATCAATTAAACAAAGTGAGTGAATGCATCCAATGAACAGCAGAGTAATTAAACAAAGTGAGTGAATGCATCCAGTGACCGGCAGAGTACTTAAACAAAGTGAGCTAACCCCGAAGGAATATATCTCACGAACTTTGTGTAATTACTCTGCCTGTCTATGACCCCAATCGATATGAAAGTCATTCTTTATAATCACACACTGTACCAGTACATTTTAATAGAACATTAATAATTTGAACAACTTTTCAAAAAAAAATAAAAAAATTATAAGTAACATATTGTTCTAATTCCAACACAGTCTCCCAATAACAACACGCAATGAGCGCGTGCACACGATCAGCGTGAAGTGACGTAGGCGTTTCTGATGTTCATGAACCATTAAAACTTTGGATAATGCATAACAGTATCATGAAAATAAGTTCGTTTTGCAAACTTTTGTGCCATCTTATTATAATTAATAATGCCATATAAGTATGCCTTTCTAAATTATAGTAACCTGGTTATCTTCCCTACTGATGGACATACACCCCATCACATGTTATCCTGTTTATCTCCCCTACTAATGGACATACACCCCATCACCTGGTTATCTCCCCTACTAATGGACATACACCCCATCACATGTTATTCTGGTTATCCCCCCTACTAATGGACATACACCCCATCACCTGGTTATCTCCCCTACTAATGGACATACACCCCATCACATTTTATCCTGGTTATCTCCCCTACTAATGGACATACACCCCATCACCTGGTTATCTCCCCTACTAATGGACATACACCCCATCACATGTTATCCTGGTTATCTCCCCTACTAATGGCCTTGCACCACTACCTGGTCATTCTCTCACCACTCTTTAAGTTGTTTGCAAATGAGTAACAATTCGGGGATTATATAGACCAGACCATTTTAACTTGCGATTACCAAGTTACTCCGTATTTCAGAGGAGCACCAAAGCTGTCCACGAGGAAGTATAGAGTAAAACGGGTCAGAGTTTCTAGCTTTTAATAGTGATTAAATTTATGCAGTTCTATTTTTATTTTGTCCTTTTTCTGGCCAAGTCGGTGTGCAAAATTAACACTTATCAAAGTTCAAACAGTAATAATCCACTTTAAATCGACTTGGTCCATGTATAATGTTCGCAAATAATTTACTACATAAATTGTGCTAACATCTTCAATATTTATGTGATGTTTTAAACAAATCAAGGTCATCTCATATATTGGTTGAGGTTAACGGCCGACAAAACCTCATATTATTTCTTCCGGGTAGAATTTGTTTAAAATGACAATGTTCAAGTAGGCCATTTCCGCGCCACCCTATAATCATGATCACACACATCTCGCGATTTCACTCGCCACTCTTTAAGTTGTGTGCAAATGAGTACCATTACTTATCACTGTGTCCAGTTTTCGACAATATAATAACCGACTAAAATACGTAGAAACTATAAATGCTCACCATTATTTGAAGTTAATGATGTACTTTATGTTGAAGGTCAACTCCTACGCATTCACTTGGTTTATGTCCTCGTCATGTTTATTATGTCTTAGACATATAGGCCTACATTGTACGTCAGTATAGAACATAAGAGCATTAGTAAGTTAACAAACACATATTAGCAAAATGATGTTGAAGATGACGATGATAATGTTGGTGGTTAACCCTTCCATGACTGGAGCTACTTGTGACATTTTGCGAAAACCATGTGCCAATGCCTTCTCCCAAATGGAGCCTCGCATATATAAGAGAATGCATTGACCTAACAATATTTATCCTGATCGCGTAAGCCAGTGCATTCTCTTATATATGCGAGGCTACCTATGGTATTCTCTCATATGTGTATATAAGAGAATACACTGTCATATTATATTAATGCTGCACCAGCACACCTCCCGCCATGAAAGGGTTCATAGACGTTATCTTAGGCAACATATGGTGTAAGGCACATGGAGATTTAATACCTGGATTTTGATTTTGAACCCAAAGGCGTGGCCGAGGGCTCTACAGAGAGACATATTGGTATCATATATCCATGTATGCCCAACGATGTTTCCGAATATAACGATCGCGTCCCAAACAAACAAAAAGTTTGTGACCTCAAATTTTGTATGGTTTTCACATGTCCTCACATTGATTGCTACAAATAAGAAGAATTCAGTAGCCGCCCTATGGATAGGGCGCCGGGTGACCCAACCACGGCGTGCCAGAGCAACGTCACGATTGGTGGAATCTTCCAGTTCAAGGGTTATTCGTATATTCCGGATGTTTCGCATACGTGCTCTCAAACCCGCTGCCAATGGTGATTGGGGACATGACATGATGATTTGATTTTGGCTTCGGGGTACAAAATATTTGATTCGAGTCGAGGAACTCACTCATCAAAGCTCAGAGTTATCAGATATGGATTTTTGAAATCTGTTATTTTTCACCACTTGGAATGTTTGGCGGCCTAGCAAATATTTGACGAGCCGACCGGCATACTCTTGATACCAAATTGCGTTGAACAAAATTATTGTTGATATATAACACGTTTTGGACAATTTTATACTAGAGTTGATAGTGGTTAGCATTGTTTTTTTGGTATTATAATAAATCGATTCTGATAACTAAAGCGTCCTTTGAAGAAATGTTGATGTTGTTGGAATATGGTTATAAGGTGACCATCGAATCGGATTGTGTACCGTTAGAATTCAAATGTGACATATAAACATTATAAACTATTATAACACAAAAAGACATTTATTTAAAATACTTAATGCAAAAAGAATTGGTGTCCATCTGTTATCAAAACTGTATGCAATACTTTGATAGAAAATTCTATATCAAACAAGATAGTGACTTTTGTCCTGAATACGTATTTGATGAATAAAGAAGTATTGCGTGATGATGACATCTATTTTTAGGCTACGTTCATACGCTGGCAAGTTTGCACGGTATGTTTTTGCGGGCATTTCGTCATAGAAAACCACATTGTGCCAGAATATGAACGGAACCGTGCACATAACATGCATCTTTACCAAAGCGAAAGACATGAGAAGTAACATTTATCTAATTCCACTTGTAACAGTGCTATTGGAATTTGCCTTCGAATACCTGCATGTATGATTTATTCTTGCGAGATAATTGCATGATATTTACAGGCAAATTCCGGTAGCATCGTTACTATAGTGGAACTACAGAGTTTTTACATCGCACGTAGTGGCACAGATCTATGCACTTTATGTGCTTGTTTCCGTTCATATTATGGCACCATATCGTTTTCTACGACAAAATGCCTGCAAACCACACCGTGCAAACTTGCCAGTGTATGAACGTACCCTTATTCTTTGTCGTGGCGACAACCATTTGATGACTTTGCGATCGATTCCGTACACAGAAGAAACTTGATTGTTGGTCAATTGGTTCTCTTATATAGGAGATGACTGCCGAACATTGCCACGTACTGCGGGCGCAATGTACTCCGTGACGTATGATATGTATCGCCCTCAGACGTTACGGTCGTAGTTTCTCTCATAAATTTGTCAAGCGTTTTGTTTGTTTTCTTGTTATTAATCACCGCTTCTGTCGCAATAGCTGGACAAGTTATTATTCTGCTTCCAGCATTGGAGAGATAATTTACCAATATTTATACAAGATACACACACGGCTGAGCAGACTTTATATTTTCCTGCAAGAATAGCGTTTTTGTACACGGTAATTGTCAGATGTGATCAGTTTTAATGTTGGAAGAAAGACCACAGAGAGTCTAAATCGCTGGGAAATCACCCCTCAGCACGCACCCTTTACCCAACAAACCGGCCAAAAACGCCCAAATAAAGCTTCAACAGCCTAAAATATCTTCGGTCTGTCTCAATAACACCATACAAATATGGATATCATTGGAACCGGTTCATTGACCACATTGTGATGGTTACAGTTATGCCCTGTGCCAATGCATTCTCTTATATATGCGAGTCGACCATAGGTCGCATCGCATATATAAGTGAATGCATTGGCCTAAAAAAAATATTTTTTAACACTTTATCATTTTTAATATGTGTTAAGCCAATGCATTCTCTTATATATGCGAGGCGACCTATGGTCGACTCGCACATATAAGAGAATGCATTGGCACAGGGCCGTTCTGTTCTGTTGGGTAAAGGGTTAATCGCTGGGAAATCACCCCTCAGCACGCACGAATCACCTGATGAACACACAAATCCTGTCACACTCACTTTACTTTGTTAATAAATTTGCTTTCATACGCAAATGAACAAGCTCAAAATCGAATGCTGGCTAATTGATGCCCAATGCGATATGCACCATGTCGAATGGGCCACAGGGAGCCGATTCTTTCAAGGGAACATTAGCTTAGGCCGAATAACGAGGAATACCGTTTCCATATGCCCATCGCATGACGTATACACAATGTATATGTCGTCAAGACTGCGACTATTTATCCATGACTTATATACACATGCATGTACACATATATATTGCGATATGTGGCGAATCATGTAAAATGAGACAAAGTTACACAAGGATTCATTCTCTTGGATAAATTTTCCCTCGATCTGGGAACAAATCAACCAAAGATGAGTTGTGTAACACTTTCCATACTAAATACGCATTGATGAGTAGTTCTCTCATGAAATGTTGAGATAATAAACTCATCAAGCGACCATGGCCGGTCTGTCGTTTTGTTGAACTTCTTATCTGAACAATTCTCAACAATTAATATAATTCCATCTGTAATAACACACATGTGATCAAGATGACGGTACATACGTATTTACATGGTGATAAGTTATGAGAGATATAGTGTGTAGTGCCTTCCAGAGATGATCAGACATGAGGTTGTTTCTTGGCAGAGAGAATTTTTTTTTAAAGAATGTCACTACATTATGAATTTTGGTATGATTGATAAGTGCCAATATATGATTTATTCTCAGTACTTGTATGTTGGCTGTAAATATAATGGTACACTTGATTTGTTTTCTATTTTTTTTTTGTGCTCTGGAAAGCAATAAAGACAATAAATCAGAATAAATCGTTTGTCCGTCGTATGCTTTTATTACATGAACATCCCTCCATATGAATAATAAACCATTCCAATGTATACTGTTATACGTGCATGGGAAAATCCACTCAGTGTAGAATGGGTTGAATCATCACTGCTGTGTAAACATATAAAGAATATCATATATGTGAATGGCTGCGGACACACGTACCACAGTAGCGATGGCATAGTAGGTGTGACAATTTATTATGGTGGAGTTTGGTGACAATTGGTTGTCATATTTAATATGCCATAGCAAGCCATGTCGCCCTCTGCAAATCCGCACAATGAGTCTATCAAACTCTACCAGCGACGGTCTCTCAAGGATGTATCTACCTGAATTTCTTGTCGATGTTGATCTTTACTCAACACGCAGTGTTATATTTTGAATGCTAACACACAATTCCACTTGATAACTTAATGAATAACCCATCTCAACAGTCATGATTGTTCTTACTAATTAAATTAATATAAGTAGATATTAACATGCATGCATTGAGATGATATACAAAAAAACGTACCACAATAATGATATGTGAGTCAACGAGGAACTGCCACCAGGCCACGGTCAAACACAATTCTGGACGATCTATCGTGCAATTATATATATCGTCGTGAATACAATTTAGCAAAACGTAATGAGTAGAGATCAACCTTGGTGAAAAGCAATGGTTAATTGGTCCAGTAGACTCATTGTGCGGAAAATCAGCGGGCGACATGGATAGCTATGGCACAGAATTATGACGGACCAATTGTCACCAAACTCCACCATAATAAATTGTCACATCTACTATGCCATCGCTACTGTTGATTGATTGATTTATTATTACCTCCATTCTGGAGACATAGTATATACAGAAAATACATATAATATTTGTACATATGTGAACAGTTGATGATAATATACTGTTTATATGCGCAGTTGCACGCTGGTGTTCGGTTAGTGCTATTCGCACCCTAAGCGGCACATATGGATCACATAAACGTACGTTTCCTGATGTTTCTTGCACAGGCAGTTTGTCAGCGGACACGGAGTCCCTTCATCGCGCAACATGAATGCAACATGAAAACAGATGCATCAATTCGTAAGTTCCCAAAACTATTTATCGCATCCAAACGGTCGTAGCTTCTAGTGCTTCCAAGTAGCATAGCAACAACGCTTTTTTGTGGGGGATGGCTTGCAGGGACGCATAGGCATGGATCCCGAATGCGTCGATAACCATTTCCCAGAAGATGTCACGAAGCTGAACAAGAATGGGAGATTGGCATTGGAACAGCGCATGCACGATCTCGTTGTTGTAGACATTTCCGCACTGAGAACAATTTAAGTGATTATCGTATGTTGTTTTGTTAACCCTTTACCCAACAAACCCAAAATAAAGCTTCAACAGCCTAAAATATCTTCGGTCTGTCTCAATAAAACCATACAAATATGGATATCATTGGAACCGGCTCCTTGACCACATTGTGATAGTTACAGTTATACCCTGTGCCAATGCATTTTCTTATATATGCGAGTCGACCATAGGTCGCCTCGCATATATAAGAGAATGCATTGGCCTAAACAAAATCTTTTTTTAACACTTTTTACCATTTTTTCTTACATTCTTTAACAATTTTATAATTTTTAATGTGTTAAGCCAATGTATTATCTTATATAAGAGAATGCATTGGCACAGGGCCCTTCTGTTGGGTAAAGGGTTAAGTAACAACGATAAATGTCTCAGCTCTTTCGAATTTCGGCGGTTGTGAGAAAGTAGAGACCAGGTACTCCACGGTGACAGTGGATCAGAATGACACTCCAGAAAAAGAGACAGGTTGCTGTCGTTGCTGACAGCATCCATCCATTCCTTCCTATACACGATTTCTATATTGCATTTCACAAGGCACTATAATTCCAATGCTGCTTACTCGGGAAAGAACCGGTGTCCATGAAATCCAAGACGAACTGTAGAAGGTCATATTTCACCAGCAATGGTATTGCTTCTGCCACAAAGCCCGATAGTTTTCTTCCAAAGTAAAAGTGTTGGTGCAGCTTCAGCACAAAGATTTCGAGTGGTGTCTGGTGGCAGAGTGGGAGATGAATGATCTTTGCAATGAATAGCAGTTTCCTGGTGTGGAGTTCCTTCTCGATTGGAAGAAGTCCCACACAACTGAGTGCAACGTTGGTGCTGGTTCTAACGGGGAAAGTTTGGCAGTGCTTTACACAAGATCGTAGCCCTTTTTCCAGTGTTTGAAGAGCTGAAGTGTTTCCCAGTGGAAACAACTCACCGCCATATAATGCTCTGGGAAGAACCACAGATTTAATCAGTCTTGACATGGTTGTTGGTGTGCACGATTTAAGTGTCTCTTTGCCAACTAAGGAGAAGTAAGTGCGGCGTAACTTGTCTGACATTTTGTCAGCTCGCTTTGTGGCGGTTGAAGATTTTGTCTGCAGAATCCCGAGATGAGTACATTCCGTGGTCTCCTTTATTATAGTCCCACCAAGGCCCCATGATCTAGGATCGGAATAACGTTGACTAGCAGCCTCATTAAATACCACAACTTGACTTTTCGAAGGGGAGAACACAAAACGCCATTTTCTGCTATAGTCATGACAGATGTGTAGCATTGCACCAAGTCCTCGTTTCGTCAATGACAGGATGGCGATATCATCCGCGGTGGTAGGCGCCGCGCACGGAATTCCATTCACTGATAGGGCTATTCTACTGGATGAGAGTTCTTTTAGCAGCTCGTCTATGTAGACCATATAGAAAAAAGGAGAGCGGACGGCTCCGTGTCAAGTGCCTTGGCGTATATCCAAAGGTTCATTTCAGCCAAACCTTGGCTGTTTATTTCACACCGGTTTCTGGGATAACCTGTGTGTCGACTGAGAACCTGCGTGTCAATTGAGGAGAACACACGGAGGATTTGTGTAAATGTTAGCCCAAACGACATTTCTAAGTAACGACGGCTTTGTTGTTTATTTCGAGGAATAATACCGCATCATATGAATTCAGCCCAAATATATTGACAGGTGTCAAGGGTCTAACTCTATACTGAGCAATAAAAAACTAATATTAATAAATACCGAGTATATTTAATTTAACGCCAATGGGTCGTTTATGTGCGTTTAAGAGTGTATTTATGCCTAAAGCAAAGTGAAATAACGATCTTAAAATGAATTGGCCGGTATATTTTATTAGTTATCAGGGTTACCAGGGTCGTAGTTGCATAAATTACAATATAGTTTATGTTTATGCTAAGATAACTTGATCGGTATTGAGGTTAACACAAATCCCATATATGGAAATTCCAAATATGGAAAGTGACGTGCGCAAAACAGCTGCATCTCGGTTATCTGGGTCAAATATATTTATAGCGAAGAAATGTTGTCAAATTCCACGTCTGAATACGCGTCTTATTCTCACTTATATCAGTTTTATTCTATGTGTTGTTGTGTATTGTATTACTTTGATCAAGGTTGCGCTTTTGTTATTCTCACAAAAGGTAAATTTGATGCGTGTTTGATGCGTGTTTACATTTCAAAATTGCGTCGGCCATGTACTGTATTTTGTACAGTAACACTACAGTGCGACGGAATTCCACATTCCTTAATTACGAGACTAATTTATCGAATGAGGTCAAATTTTCGCATATAACAAGACTCGTATGTTATTCTGCACCATTCTGACGAGTGCCGAATTTCATTTCGCATTATTTTCGTTTTTATCGAAAAATAATCGTTCTCTATGCCTATGGTCGTATGGACTGGAGATTCCCATGTAAATTTTTTTCAACCAAAAAAAATTCATTGTTTTGCCAATTTCAAGCTAGTTTATAGCATGGTCATGGCATAATTTGGCCTAGCGAGTGTCGGTAGACGTTTCTTGAGTGTGCACAACAAATTTTGGTCCCAACGAAGCAGGCTAAAATCCTGAAATTTGTCAATTTTACTTTGCGTGTGAAGAAAATATTCATTTAAACTTCCAAAATTGGTTGAAATATGCTCAACAACATTCAGTTGAATGGTGACATTATTTATAGTCACCGACTAACTTCCACGATGAATCAAATTTGTTTTTATTGGTGACAATTATGTCGCGAGAGATAAAAATGTAAATTTTTTAAAGAAAATGTTAAATTTTAGCTCATTTTAAGACTTTAATTGCTTGTAGATTGGTGTTAATTATCTTCGTCAATGATGTCATGTCACGCTTGTTAATAATTCATTTGTTCGGAAATACTTATTGGGGGTCGAAATGTATAAAATTTAACTACCACCACTTCCAAAAACAACACCGATAAACAATAACGCTCTTTGTTCCATGCAATGGAAATGGCTATTTATTGTCCTGATATCAGTGATATAAATGAATGCCTAAAATTAGTATTATCCTGAAATAAATTTATGCCACTTTGACGAACATGGGAAACACGGTACAATTTATGCCATTTAGGCACACTTCAGAGTGAAATCAGGGCTTATATTTCGGCGAGAATCCAAATCTAGATTCTCGTAAATATTCTCGCAAATTACCCTGGATTCTCGTGAAAAAGTATATATGGATTCTCGCAAAATCAGATGAAATATATGCCCTGGAAATATAGCAAATCGTTTAATGCTTTAGAATTTTTGTTTTCGGAGATTTATATATATGCTTAAAGACATATTATGGACTTGTTATGGACTTTTTCGGGTGCGAGAAATTGATAAGTTAGTGATCAGGCACTTTGCCAACCTGGGGAATGTTATCATTCTACTAACATCACTGAAAATTTCCAAAAAAATCTGCCACACCACTTCATAGAGAACATCGTCTGAACTACTCCAAATTGTAAATATTTACATCTCGATTCGGGGCGCAACTATCGGCTATAATTAAATAAAAATGATTTCGCCATCGAGAGTCATTGCATTTAACTAATATATAAGAATGACGTTGTGTATCATCCATTTGGATTAATATTCGTAACGAATAATTACTTTGAGAAAGATTATTCTTAATTTCTATTTGATCACTCTGCCCGGTGTCTGCCGGAGTGTTTCACATCACTTTAATCAAGGAAGACTGTTCAGAAAAACTGTATTTCAAGAAATCGTTTAATGCTTTAGAATTTTGGTTTTCGGAGATTTATATATATGCTTAAAGACATATTATGGACTTGTTATGGACTTTTTCGGGTGCGAGAAATTGATAAGTTAGTGCTCAGGCACTTTGCCAACCTGGGGAATGTTATCATTCTACTAACATCACTGAAAATTTCCAAAAAAATCTACCACCCCACTTCATAGAGAACATCGTCTGAACTACTCCAAATTGTAAATATTTACATCTCGATTCGGGGCGCAACTATCGGCTATAATTAAACAAAAATGATTTCGCCATCGAGAGTCATTGCATTTAACTAATATATAAGAATGACGTTGTGTATCATCCATTTGGATTAATATTCGTAACAAATAACTACTTTGAGAAAGATTATTCTTAATTTCTATTTGATCACTCTGCCCGTTGTCTGCCGGAGTGTTTCACATCACTTTAATCAAGGAAGACTGTTCAGAAAAACTGCATTTCATCATCACCAAACAACTTTCCTTTTTAGGGCCACCACATCTTTCCAAAGATGTACTTCTTCCATTTTGCTATCAAAGACCGAAAAATGTCGTTAAACTAGAGATCCAAATACCAACTAAGGGCCCCTATATCTTGAAATATTAAAGACCGAGAATGTCGTTAAACTATAAAGACCGAAAAATGTCGTTAAACTAGAGATCCAAATACCCCCTATATCTTGAGATATTATAAAGACCGAAAAATGTCATTAAACTATTAAAGACCGAAAAACGTCGTTAAACTAGAGATCCAAACATCCCCATCCCCTATTTTTTTAGACAATTAAGAACGAAATATGTCGTTATACCATTAATACATAATTTGTGTTTATGAAAGTCTGGCACCCATTAGCAGTTTGTTTTCAGTACATTTTAATATTCATTGGAACGTAAACAATTATTCGCTGACAGAAATCATGTTAATATCGCCTTTCGTTACTGGTTTCCTCGACTCAAATATTTCTCACTGCTCAATACTTATAATTAAAAAAAATGTTCTGTGTTTTGTGTCACTTCTTAATAGCATTATGTATTCTGCTATTGACAAGAAACAAAGTTGCAGTATACCTTAAAGGTACGGAAGGCCTTGGTGGGTATCATGTGAACATATTTCCACCTGTCAAAAACCGCTACAAACGAAAATAATATTCAAATATAGACATACTTTGTTAATATACAAATGAGAAATATCTCATAAACAGTATGTTATTGTCGTAAATTTGACGATTGTTATGTAAACAAAGCATAAAAAGTTACTTTCTTGGTGTTTCTTTATATTATGATGGTAAACATAAAGAGCGTTCTTTGTTGCTCAATTCCTTATTTGGAAATAATAAAGAGCGTTTATACCATTTGTGTGTGATTAGCCAGTAGCATTGTGCTGCCTTCTATAACACAATCAGACTCTTGTTTAGGTAAAATTTAGTAGGTCTTTATGTGAGCATGATGTTTACGCGATAGTGATCGTATATTTGAACCAAAATGTATGCGTTTTAATATTTTTCTGTTTACGGTGTTTGGAACAAATATGAATATTTTCGACAACTAAGCCCCCTCGTCCCTTTAATATAATTAATATAAAATCCCTCATCCAATAATCTCCAAATTGCATATCTAATTTCAATCCTAGTTACACGTCACGCCGCCCCTCATCATTTGCCAATTGTACACCCTTTTTTTGCTGCTGCTGCAACTGTTCAATTTCTTTTAAAATTATTGAAAAAATGGCCCTCCCGCCCGCCGACATTTACCTCTGATTTTTTGTTATCATCGGTCCGCACCAAAATTGAGCACACGTCCCTATATAATATACCTATTTAAACCGAGTATACACGGTGGTGTAATAGATCAACCGTTAATTTAACCGTTTAGGTAGAATATTTCCACGTATACGTTATCACGACAAATCCCTGCTGATCTGTTATTAATGAACCAAACACTTAACATGTCAACACACTCTGGCCCGCCAATGCTACAGTGTATAAACGTAACGGGGCAAATATGCACATTATATTGGCAGCTAACGAGAGCATTCATCATCAGCAATCTGCTCACCCCTTTTAGCCGATACGATAGAAACTAAACGATTTGTTACTTCTAATTACCCGTACTTAATTACACTACTTGCGTGTTAATAAAGTACGACCCCATTACCACTAAAGGTGAAACATGGGATTTAGAACATTAATATTCACTCTTACATAGTTCCACATTCAAGGTGTAATCGTATGTCAGTTGTAACGTTGTGAAACTGCAACCGAACTGAATTATTCTATGCTAAATAGTTCATGGCTGACCTGATGCATGCATCTTAGTTTTCTTGTATATACATCCATTGAACAGTACTTGGCTAGTACACTCCGTGTGAATATTACAAATTAGTTTAAGCAGGTACTCCCAGCTGATGCAGTTTCCACAGAAGTCCGGAATGCCAAACCTTATCGAAGGCTTTTTGGGAGTCTAAAAAACACGTGTATACACGAGAACCATAGTCTTTTGCGAAGCTCATTCCTTCTTGCAAGATGAATGAAGTCATGGAACAGCTTACACCTTTCTGGAAACCATGTTGAAGAACGTGTGGAAAGTCAGATAGGATATTGTTGGAGTGTATTATATTCATGAGTATGCATTCGAAAGGTTTATAGATAACTGGCAGGAGTGTGATGGCGCGGTAACTGTCAGGTTTTTCTTTCGGTTTTGGGTCTCCTTTGAACAGTGGAATTATCACGCTGATTTTTAGTTTCACGGTAATGTACATCAAAGATAATATACCGTTGTACAACTCACACAGGATTTTGAGGAAGGGCTGACTACAGTAAATGATGTGTTCGTTCACCAAACCATCCACTCCGCCTGATTTATTTCGCTTTAGATATCGAACTTCATTGCTTAGTTCCTGCACGAGCACATGAATCGTCATCGTCATGATCATCCGCTGTTAAATCAGTCTTTACTTTCTGTTCAATTTGATGTTCGAACATAGGATCGGCATGCACACATGGAGAGTACAATTGTGAAAAATAGTTTTTCCAACCACGTATTATATCGTTCGGGTCGCGCACAAGTACGTTGTCGAATTCCATTGTCGATGTCACTGAATGAGAACGCACCTTGTCAGTATTCACAAGTTTCCAGGAAGGTCAAAGCCCGGACGAAGTCGGGTCACCTGCTAGTGTAATATACAGAGGATCTACAACGAGTCCCCAGTTTATAGCGGAATTTACAAAACGAGTCCAGTAAATTTACTGGACGAGTTTTGTCAAGTCCGCTATAAACTGAGGACGAGTTGTAGATTATAGCTCGACAAAACATACTTAACTAAACAAATCGAAGCGAAATTAACATCGGCTTCCATAAGGCATGCGATGCGTTGTTTTCCCTCGTAAAGAAATAGTCCCAGATAAATAAAGACTCTTGGTGTATTTAATGACATAACTTTTCAAACTCTTCATTCGTTATAGTTTGATGGAAAAATATTGGAAGCCATAGTATTTTGAGACGGTTGTAAACAGACGACAAACCTGAAGTCAAAGGTCACCTGACACTATTTCCTGTTATTAAACGAACGTTTAATATCACCATTTATAGAATGGGTTTATTGAATGGAATATTGGTGCGATCATGTAATAAATCGTTATCCTAGTTTATTACCTTATCTCTAGTTTCTGGTCGCGTTTGCTATCGCCTCGGCCATATCGAATGCGTGATACTCATCACATCGAAACCAGGTGATTCCCCATCACTGTGTACGTGTCGTTTCTAAACTATAGAAAATGTTCATGCATGTCATATATATCTTTGAATGGATATTTGTGGAGTTGATGGAGACAAGGAACCTACAACCCACAGCGATGTTACAACTAACAAATCTATCGGCACTGGTATATAAATACATATTATCACAACAGTGTGCTGATCCTTGTCGTAGTATCACGTCGAGTTGAGGTGGGCAGATTGCCGGATCAAACGAGCTGCCGCAGGCAGAGAGTTTGATCCGGAAATCTGCCCACCTCAACGAGACGTGATGCGATGTCACGGATCAACTCACTGCTGTGATACAAGGTTTATTATATATATGACGCCCAGTTTTTACAATAATAAGCATTTAATCTGATTTAATTACCGATTGTTTTCACTTCAGCAGTTTAATTTTCTTATTTTCAACGGATCAATAATCCGTCATCGTTAATCGGCTCATCTCGGCAATTTCCGTAGGAGTGTGATCTGATTTGATCCGGGGAAATCTCACTCGAGCTCAGTGTGATCCGATGATTTGGATTAGATCGCCAAACAATAGTGGTATTTAGGGAAGAATATTCATAGTCATGTAATAAAGTATGTTATCGTACTGGTCATTCCATAGCATAATATATAGCATAATATATAGATCACGACGGTATTACACATTTTTGACGGAATCATGGCTCTGTTAATCTCTTCTGATTAATTTGAATCTATCCATTGTATGGCAACATGCACGTGATATATCAGCACATATACAGTAACTTCATATGCTATATAATAAATAAGTAATACAATTTGATTGCATTACACAAGTTTCAGTATGTGTAATGTATGTACCATAGAACATATTCGTGCATGATATCTATATCTTTGATATATGAATGTATATTTTGGAGTTTATGGGACCAAGAACGAACCACAATGCTGCTTACAACTAACGAAACCATCTTATATATCACATTCCCCTAAAACTAAATGTATGATTTCGATGAACTATATCAGTACTGGTATGCTAATGAAACTATTCTATGTTCACGGACTTACCATTTCATGGAATAATAATATCCGACCTTACAATTTACGGGATCATGATGGCGCGTGATATTTTTATATAGTAGTTAAATTAATTATGCAGCCATTTTTTGTATTCAGCGAATCCATCGCGAAATTTTTAATTTCTCAATTTTGCCAGAAAATTCTTTAGTATGACGGAAGCAATCCCTAATAGCATGTTTACAGGGGTTTCTAAGTTGAAACTGAAGTGGACGAGTATAGCATTCATAATGAGAGTTTGTCTAGTATATGTGGGCATCTAATTTGTTCGCCAAAACGCATGAAAAATAAACCCATATATTTGTTCGTCATAACGCGTAAAATAAACGCCCACATGCATACTCTTAAAAGTAAACCTGATATTCGACCACACTGCATACGGGCGTATTGTACACGTCGACATTCGAGAGCAATGTCCACTCCCTGCTCACTCATCCATTAAACACGACGCAAGGTATACATCAATACAGTCTATATCCCGCCGACAAACACGTGTAGGAGATACCATTGGATATACTATTGGAGGCACTGGATATCGAATCATGGTGCCGCGCATACTGTACAACAGGCGATCTACCAATCCATTGATTCAGTTATACAAATAATGGCTACATTAAGTGTCCCGCAATTTTGTATCAATCCATATCTACATGTATAACGGTGCCTACCTGCCTGCAGGAGCAAAAAATAAATGCGATATACCAAATGCGAACTTTTGTCCACCCGGTTTGATAACTCAAACAAACATGAACATATCTCATTAATTTTTATTTTAAATTTGGGTTCCGACCTTGCCATGTTTCAATGGTTACGTAGCGTTTTTCCGAAGACCCATAACTCCGAAGGTCCGATTCTCCGAAGGTCAGATTCTCCGACGCCCCGATTCCCCGAAAGCCCATAACTCCGAAGTCCCGATTCTCCGAAATCCCATAACTCCGAAGACCCATAACTCCGAAAGCCCATAACTCCGAAGGCCTATAACTCCGAACGCCCATAACTCCGAAGGTCTATAACTCCGAAGGGCCGATTCTCCGAAGGTCCGATGCTCCGAAGGTCCGATTCTCCGAAGATCATGTTTTATCGCTTATTAAATAGTGTACAGTCCAGTGGCGGGGTCAATGGGGCCCTAGGGAAGACCGCCCCCCCAAAAACATGTCAAATGTCATGTAAACGTCAGGAAATCCCTCCTAGGCATTCAAATATTCACAGTGTTCCTGCCCAGGGGAGCCCCCGGACCAACGATTGGGGGCTACCCCTCCCATGTATGCGCTCCCCAAATCAGGCCTTCGTGATATGCTTTCGGCATATCATATGCATGATATATCCCCCACATATATATGCTAATTAATGTGCACCCCTAAATGGGAACCCTGGCTCCGCCACTGGTGTGCACCGGGTATATTATAACGAAACGCTGCAAGAATGTCAGAGTAGCCTAACATGCACAGGGGCGACAAGTTCTTCCCCGTTCACCCCTGTACATTTTACTCTGGCATCTCATGGGCCAACGTAACGTTATAGTATCTGGTGTATAGTCAGTGGCGGGCCAGGATTCCCATTTAGGTGGGGGCAGTAGGAAAAGTTTGAATATTTTGATGCCCCATGAACGATTTCCGGGCGTTTACATGACATTGGACATGTTTTGGTAGGGGCCCATATTGTCTGAAATAGCAAGTAGAGGTTTAATGGGGGCAGTGGGAATTTTGGGACCCCTTGGCTTCGCCACTGGACTGTACACTATTTAGTAAACGATAACACCCCGATAAAACTAAATCTTCGGAGAATCGGACCTTCGGAGAATCGGCCCTTCGGAGTTATAGTTCTTCGGAGTTATAGGTCTTCGGAGAATCGGCCCTTCGGAGTTATGGGCTTTCGGAGAATCGGATCTTCGGAGTTATGGGCCGTCGGAGAATCGGGTCTTCGGAGTTGTGGGCCGTCGGAGGATCGGGTCTTCGGAGTTGTGGGCCTTCGTAGTAACAGGTCTTCGGAAAACCGGTCTGACACCGTTTCAATTTGCAACCGTGGGTGTATGCCAACACCATCAATGCAACCTCTTGTTACTTATGCAGACCGTTTTTGTATTCGTGCGACACTCATTAAAATAGTCCGCTTTGTAATTTCTAAATTATGCCAGAAAATGCTTCAGTGTGTTGCAATTCTCAATATAATTTACACAAAGAGCTCTAAATTTAAATTAAAGTGAACGCGGTGATATTCTGGCTCCTATGCTGGCGTCTGGTTGGTTTGTCAACAGGGTTGCCAAATAGACGCACAGTCGCCCACATACTCATAAAAAAATAAATCTGACATTCAACCACAGTATATATGCGGATATTCCATACGTCTCCATCCCTTGTGGTCATCGACATTCCGGCTCTCCATGTCCGCTCAATCGTCCATTAACCTAGACGCAAGGTATACATCAGTGCAGTCTATCCCGCCGGCAAATAAGTATTGGTAATGCTTATCCGAGCAGTCAGGCATTAGTTATCGAATCATGGTGCCGTGTATACGGGACAACAGACGATCCACCATTCCATTGATTCAGTAATACAAACAATGGCCACATTAAGTGTCCCGTAATTTTGCATCAATCCTGGCCTGTCAGACAGTATATTATATTATCGAGCTTCGCTAACGACGAGACAAAGGCAGATTGGACCAGACGCAATAAATGCCTGCAATCGGACCACACATACATTCACACAATGACGCCCAATATAGTCAGAATATTGCGAACATAGTGCTAACTGATGCTAAAAATATTAGTCATGCTAATATGACAAGTATACAGGGATATAATTAGTAACTGTTGGGAGTGTCTATATGATTCAGTGGATGTGCTATTAAAGGGGTACTTTACACTATAGTACATTTATGGAACCATCTCCTTTTCCACACAACATGATACATGTATATGCAACAAATGAGTGAACTTTGATCCATGGATTAGTACAAAATACACTCATGAATGTGCTCTATGAATGATACAACCAACATGGTAATTATAATGAAAACGAAATTATAAATTCATTTTCCTTATCTAATCACCATGTGTTTTTTTTACATCGTTCATAGAGCATACGCGTGTATTATGCACATATCCATGTCTCATATTCATTCATTTAATGTACATATTCTGTTGAGTATAGAAGGAGATGATCCCATAAATGGCCGGATTTAGTGTAGAGTCCCCCTTCAAAATACGTGTGTACATGTAAGCCCAATTATTCGCTTTAAACTCATTTAACATTAGACGTAATGTAGGCACATTTATTACCGAGAAGGACATTAACCCGTTCTATAATAAATGTGTTATTCCAGTCAGTTAAAAGGTGAACTTAGAAGTGGTCTATTGTTGATTTGCATGGATGTAAGGTAATATAATCAGGCGAAAGATAAATAAAAGTGGAGAAGGAAGGAAATGGTTATAGATAATGAGTTCAACACACGTATGTCGAACTTATTATCTGAAAAAATACCTATGGGGTAACTACTCGTCAATGATTCTTTAGTACAGGAAGTGTTAATGTACAGCTCACAGGTGCAGAATATACTGATGATTCGAATGTCAAATCCAAGATAATATTCGGAAACAATGATAAGCTCTCATCACAAACCAATTAACACATATGAATGATTTACTTTCTGGCATCCATAACATAGATACAAAACAAAATGTGAGATTGTTCAAAATAGTACAACATTTTATTACGGAAACTAAACGTTTTGACAAATGATATTAACTTAATTAATAAGTAGGACATAACTATGTTTATTGCTTTTTTCGACCTGGTATTTGCTCGGCCATAACAATGTTTTAAATAAGCACAATCGACGTTGGCACCACACACCACCTTACATCATCCATTCCTAACGATCCGCTAAGATCATCCTTCACCAGTCACCATTCTCTCACATTCCACACAGCTGTAAATAAGTTACTTATTGTGCCACTTTGTCAATTATGTAATTGTGTAACAATGTATACGAGAGGGGCTCATTAAGTTATGTAACTTGTGCCCCAATCCACTTTGTATTATTACAAATAAAATATGTTTAAAGTATCACATACCAGAAAAATCCAGAAAATGAAAACAAATAACACACCCATATAGCGAGTGTCCATTTGCACCAACATAATTTATAGTGAAGCTGTTTTAAGCAGCCTTCTCTCAATGACGATCCCTCGAAAATAGGCAAAATCCGTACATGTAAAAGTAAAATTCACCCGATCAAGCACATGTCAAGTCTACAGTAGCTCACAACAAGTAGTCTTGAGACATGGTCCAACATAATATTGATATATAGTTATTATTTATCCTTCTTCACAGAATAATTTGATTTTGAAATTTGTTGTTTTTGAGTAATTTACAAGTGATAGCAAATACAGAAGACCGGAACAGTGTGATGATACTACTAAGCGTTGGTCACGAATTGTATCGACGCCCCTCGGTATTATGTTATGTGTTGTTTATATTGTGATAATGTTTTTAATAATTCATTGATTATTGGTATTCGAGATACCCTTAACTGCCTCGGTATGAGTATTGTCTGGACCAACCAACAAGTTCTAAGCATAAAAAGCTTTAACCGCACAATGTCTGGCAAACTACGCGACGTATACATACAAGAATGGTGGACCACAATATCTAAATCAAGCAAGTACGCATTTTACCGGATTATAAAGCCAAACTTTGAAACAGAGAATTATCTAACCCTAGATGATAACAAATCAGTTAACTATATTATGGCCTTCCGGACAAGAAACCACAAACTCCCTATAGAACATGGTGCTTGGACAAATACGGATTACTCAGACATAATTTGCACACTATGTAATCTTGAAATCGGCGACGAATATCACATGGTAATGAAATGTAGGGAACTTAATGGACTTAGAATAAAATACCTGAAACCCTACTACTACCAGAGACTCAACACTCACAAACTAGCCGCTCTTTTCAACTCCCGAAATCAAAAGACAGTTAAAAATCTATCAGTTTTTATTAAGAAGATCCTAGAAATATTCAAGTCCGCCTGAGGCTTATTACCACCCGCCTGACATATTGAAACAACCGAATACCGTCCAACATTTCTATATTCTATTATTATGCCATATATAATATATACATGTATACCTGTACTGAAATATATTGTATATTATCTATTATATATTTTGGAAGATCTGTGTGTGTGTGTGTGTGTGTGTGTCTGTCAGTAATCGATGGACTCAAATACGGCTGAGCCAATTTCGATGAAACTTGGTATGTGGGGGTATTTTCGGGTCAGGACTAACATAGGCCTATTAATTTGTCCGTGCGAGGTCAACTTTTCACGTGCCGAGGTCAAATCTGTTTTTACGCCGTTTTGCGCTAATATATTTCAGTTCGGTGCTTACAAATCGATTCGAAACAGCGCGAATAATAACATGCCAGTCATAATAATGACACTATGAGAATCTTTCGTGTTTCCTCTTTCCAACGATATATAATATGTATGTATCCGTTTTAGTTATCTGCCTCAATTATTAAGAAGAAGTGGTACGATCTTCTATCAGGGTAAAAACAATGCGTAACTTCTATGACGTCGTTAGAGGTCATAAAGTTAGATCACGTTAACTCTTAACCTACCGATGCATTTGACTGTTTCAGACGTCTTGGCGATATCTCGGGCACCGATGGTAATTTATCTTTACGTTGAAACTTGATAATTAATGAGCGTGTGTATATGAGGCGCGTTTATATACTTGAGTGGAAATCAAATCGGGTTAAAAGGTCAAATCGGGTAAAACCGGATGGATTTCGACGGGTACTTTTGTTCGGGCAGTGTTTTGGACGGGTCAAATCGTGACCCCACTTGACCTTGGCCTTCAAAATAGACAATTCAAGGTCAAACCCCGGACGAAGTCGGGTCACCTTCTAGTATCCATATATATCTGTAATGTCTTAATTTGACGATCAGAATAAACAATTGAATTGAATTGAATTGCATGAAGAATCAGTAGAAAGTCAAAACCGAATAGCTAAACGATTGGCAGCTCAATCGTGTTATCGAGTATGAAGTGAGAGAGCAACCAGTGATTAAAGAATCAACACATAATGGAAAAGGAAAGAGAACTTTATTCCAGAAACAAAAAAACATCGTGTATCAATCAACCGGTAATACCAAATTCGAATCTTAAAGGTACTCAATCCGATTAAGCACCCCTAAATTACTATTTCCTTGGCTTTGGGGGTAAAAATATTTGAATCGAGTCCAGGAACACGCCATCAAAGCTCATAGTGATCAGATATCGATTTTTGAAGTTTGTTATTTCTATTCTTTGTGGCTCAGAAACATGCCGTCAAATGGATGGTCTCAATCATAACTCTAAAATACAAGTGGTAATACGGCCAAATGCCGCGAATACTCGATGGATAATACGGCCATATCTCGTTGAACATATGCTGATAAATAACACGTTTTGGGAAATTTGATACCATAGTTGACAGTGGTTAGCATTATTTTCTTGCAATTAATCGATTCTGATAACTAAAGCGTATTTTGAAGAAATGTTGTTGTTGTTGTTGTATCTTGATGATATGGGGACCCTCTGATCGGATTGAGTACCTTTTATCTTAGGTCGCCCAAATTTGATGATGCAACAGGGCGATAACAAATTAGACAGTCACTCTATATATACACACTTGCGGAACTCTTTCGAAATACAGATCACGTTATATCCGCTGATGTCGGGATGACATGTTCGATAGACATTCTTTGTCAGCGATTTATGTTAATCCCAGGCATACTACGCCAAGAATATCTGTGTCTAACCGTTTTTCAAGTAAGATTTTTTTCCCAGAGCAATGGTAATCTCCCCAGGTTGTTACGAACGTACATGTAAGTTTTCTGCAATTAATGAGAGTGTCATTATCGTACCAACCCATTACCGTTTAGGTACGCGCGATATTGAGGCAATTACCATGCGATACGCGGGATTCAGGATTCGGGATTAATATATATCCCCATCTTAAAGGCACGGGCGGCGTTCGTTTCAGAAATATTCATATTTGTTCAAATCGCCATCAACAGAAGGAATATTAAAATATATATAGTTTTGTTCATATGCCAAATATAATCAGCGCGTACATAGTATATTGTCGTCAAGACGCACGATGGTGTACGTAAACAAGAGCATGCTCGTGTTACAGAAGTCTTGCTTCTGTTTGCATAACACAGCGCAATTCTATTGGTTAATCACACACAAATGATATAAACGCTCTTTGTTATATCCATAACAGGAAAACAGTAACAAATAACGCTCTTTATGTTTACCATATCCGGATCTAAATAAAAGCCAGGTTTTGTTACGTTTTTTGCTTTTGTTTACATAACAAAGGAAAACATTTGACAATAACATACTGTTTATGCCATATTTCTGATTGATATAAAAACAAAGTCTGTCTATATTTTACTATTATTTCTGTTTATGGCGGTTTCTGACGAAGGTGAATATTTTAACAGCATATATACCCACCGCCAACGCCGCCCGTATCTTTAAATGGTATTCGGGATTAAAATAAAAGGCTGCTACGCGACTTTGATGGCTATTTTTATCCTTTATTTCTTAACCCTATCATGGCGAGAGCTGCACTAGTGCAGTATTATATATTATGTGCCAGAGCATTCTCTTATATATGCGAGTCTTCCATAGGGGGCCTCGCATATATAAGAGAATGCACTGGCTTACAAGATCAAGCTAAATATTGTTTCTCCAATGCATTTTTTTTATATATGCAAGGCTCCATATATGGGAGACTCGCATATATAAGAGAATGCATTGGCACAGGGTTTTCGCAAAATTTCCGGAAGCTCCAGTCATGGACGGGCCCTAGATAGCCCGTGGCATTAACCGCGTCGCACCCGGTTATATCACTGTGCGGGAGAATAGAGTAAGTTGTACATGTAGCTACATGTATCACGACTTGTTCTTTTAAAGGTACGGTTGGCCTTGGCGGTGGGCATCCTGTGAAAATAATTCCACCCGTCAAAAACCGCCACAAGCAGAAAGAACAACAAAATGTAGACAGACTTTGTCCGTAAACAAATAAGACATATCGCATAAACAGTATGTTATTGTCATATTTTTGACCATTGTTATGTAAACAAAAGCATAAAAAGTAACTTTTCTGGTGTTTGTTTATATTATGATGGTAAACATAAAGAGCGTTCTTTGTTGGTGAATTCCTGATATGGAACGAATAAAGAGCGTTTATGCAATTTGTGTGTGATTAGTCAGCAGCATTGTGTTGTCTTCTGTAACACAATCAGGCTCTTGCTTAGGTAAAATATAGTAAATCTTTATGATAACATGCTGTTTACGCGATGGTCATGGTATATATGAACGAAACTTTATGCGTTTTAATGTTTGTCTGTTTACGGTGATTGGGACAAATATGAATATTTTCGACAACTAAGGCCTCACGTGCCTTTAATGTGGTCCAGTTTGGCAGATTATATTTAGATGGTAATGGAGAGTGAACTATATGTCATTCATCGCATATCGGCATCTACGGGTGTATTTCATAATAATATATCGACCCCCACCCCATAATGTCGACTCTAAAAGGGTAATTTAAATTTCATTTTTTTTATTTCTCACTTTCTTGACTTCTGCAATTTCGTATACGGGTATACGATAATTTAGAATCTAGAACGCACAACACTCAATAATATAAGTTATACCACATTTTCGCTTACATGTAATAGAAAACGAAAGTTTTGTCGTATAATAATTATGTGCTCACATCGAAGCAAGCAAGAGGGCGATCACCTGTTAGGTAGGTTACTCTATACACTATGGAATCCTATTAGGGCCACTTCCTAATGGCGCTTTCGGCGCGCGCCGAAAGCGACAAAAAGTGCGCCATTAGTAACGCACCGAAAGCGACAAAAAGTGCACCGAAAGCGACAAATAGTGCACCGAAAGCGACAAATAGTGCGCCGAAAGCGACAAATAGTGCGCCGTAACGGCCCATATTTTGTCGCTTTCGGCGCGTTACTAATGGCGCACTTTTTGTCGCTTTCGGTGCGCGCCATTAGGAAGTGGCCCTAATAGGATTCCATAATACACATGCACACATTGGTGAAACTAAATCTATATACAGAGCACACATCACAAACTAACTGATTGTGTCGTGGTACGACTAATACAAATGAACTGCAATAGGCTACCATTTATACTGTAATATTTACATACTAATTGTTGTCATCACTAAATCCAGCATTCTGATTGGTCGGCGCCCACGTGGCTAGTTGCAATTATTTCTCGGTGAATGCGCAACGGCTTATAACTGCAAGATCATAACACCATCGATACGTCATTTGGGTTTGGAAAGACGAACGCGTAATGTTTTGGGCGCATTTGGATTCGAGCAGGATTTGGCTGGTTTTGTCACGATACACTTTTCGATTTAAATACATTTACAAAAGTGGCTTTTTCGCTAAATGTATATAAATATAAGGATTAACTGTCATGTGGACTGTCTTTATGGAAATGTAACCGTGAGGTAAGTGGTCATAACTTTTATGTAAAACCCTTCGGGTTTTACACAAGTTATAACTACTTACCTCACGGTTACATCTCCATAAAAACAGTCCACATGACAGTTAATCCTTATTTATATATTACTCACTTATAACAACTCATCTAACGTCAACAACCCATGGATTGTAAATGTACATAAACTGTTAAGTGAAATGGGAATGGGGGTATATGGATCAATCACACATTATCTAGTCTCGACAGATTTAAGAAGTCGGTTAAGTGTAGGCTTGAAGGCCTATTCATACAAGAGTGGAGAGGTATATTATCTATTTCAAATAAATATGCCTTTTACAGCATTACAAAACACGACGTCACCAAAGAAAAATTCCTCTCTTTCGTGAAAAACGACAGCGTCCAAATTCTTCTGAAATTTAGTACCCGCGACCATTACTTACCAATCGAATCTGGTGCATGGATTAACTCAGATTATTCCGATATACTATGTACTCTATGTGTTACAAATATAGGGGACGAATACCACGTAATATTGCAATGCCCATGTTTAAAAGACCTGCGAGTCAAATACATAAACAAATATTATTATTGTAGACCAAATACCATCAAATTAAGCGAAATTTTAACTGTAAACGACGTAAAACCTTGAAAAACCTTTATTTATTCATTGGACGGGTCCTGATTTTATTTAAAAACTCCTGAGGCATACTATATAGGTAATATATTAAAATCCGACATTTGCACAACCATGGGCTGTTCTCAATCAACTGTTTTGTTAAAATATGTGTAATTTGTCACCGCGCACAACTTTTGTAATTTGCACAGAAATGATATGCACTGTTAAATGTATTCCACAACGCTGTTAAATGTATTCCACAACGCTGTTAAATGTATTCCACAACGCTGTTAAATGTATTCCACAACGCTCTATTGTGTCATATTTGACGATTTGAGTAAATAAATAATTGACTGAATTGACAGGCTTGCTTTGTCGGCGCATTCGGGGATACTACCATACGACAGAAGCCATCGTGCCCAATTTCTCAAGTAACAGTTTTCTCTTACTGCCGATGTCGTGATATATATAGGTCTCAATATGAAACACGTACTTAGTCAGTGCTTTAGTCACATGTACCTGGAACAAAACGACCCCACTCCCAAAAGGACATAACAGAGAACTCTTTAGATACTTCTTTAGGGAGTGAAGTTATTTTGTTCCAGGCACATGTGTCTTTAGGGGAATACCAGTCCTACTATGTCAGAAGCCACGTCTTTGTCATGACTCACAGGAATGGTAAAGTCAGCACTTTGACGCGAACGTGAGTTTTTCTGCAATAAATGTCTGCTACTGCAGTTCCAGCAATGCATAAGTACCCACACAAAGAGTTATATCAACACCCGTGCTGTTACCATGCATCCATTTTCAGTGCTTATTTCACCCAAACTGATTAATCCCTCATTCATCTGCAGCGATGACTTGCACTTCACGCCATTACGCCGTGTTTCAGTCATTAATAACGTCAAGAATTACAGTGCTGTCACTATGTGAATGCGATAAGAACGCGACTAAGATGAGGTAACATATGGCTTCAAGGGTTTCATCGACCTCACACGATGTGCTCTAATGGTCGACAACATTCGAGTGAAGTCGACGAATTCACGTTGATATAAAGCATGTGCTTTTTGTACATTGACATTACAACATACGCTAATAATGTATTGACCAGATTAAATGAATATGATGGTTTAAACATATTTATTGTAACACAAGTTAGAAGGGATTGGGTGACAAATTATAAAAACTTAAGGTGGCCCCTCTGCTGACAATATTTACACATATGTTTAAACAGGATGAATACATATATAATGTACATGTAATATTAAGAATGCTGATGATCTGGTGATTGTTGGATTGTTGTTACAGGTCCCTGAGATCCTCTCCTATAGCAATCATGCCATTGTTTTTCGTTAAGAGAAACGTTTGCTTTCTGGAATATATTTTTGAACAAGTAAAAGAATAATTGGTTTCGATGCTGCGGAATGTTAGGGGCGCCTCTGAGTAAATTGTTTACAACTATGTGAATATGATATAACGGAAATGACAAACTGAGTATAACTCATATCCACAAAGACTAAAATATTCTGTTAGTAATGTTTGAACAATTCGGGACGAACAGTGCCGTCAAAATCTCGAAATTGAACTTTTAAATGCACGAAACTATCAGCTACAACATCATGCATTTGATTGAAAGAATACATTTATGTGTATTACATATCAATCAACTTCTGAAGTAATTTGACTTATTTCAGGTTCTGCACCGGTCCAAAATCGGTTATAGCACATCGGATAACAATATTATGGGCCCATATATAGCACTAAAGAGGTCATGACTGACTATAGATTTGATTTGCAGCCTATACTTTTACGTACACAATTTTTAATTTCAAACAATGGTGTTATGCTCGGAGAACGGGTCTTGTGTGTTTATAGTTTGTTTAACCCTTTGAGTGCCAGGTCGATTTTTGAATCAACCCATATACCCTGTGCCAATGCATTCTCTTATATATGCGAGTCGACCATAGGTCTCGCATATATAAGAGAATGCATTGGCCTAACATTTATTTACTCTTTTTTTTTTTACAATTTTATTAATTTATTCTTATATTCTTTAACAGACTTATTTTGTAGGTTTAGGGCCGATGAGATTGGCCCCTGGCACTCAAAGGGTTAAGCTTAGTATTCAATGACCATCCTCCATAGAAACCAAATATTCGATTATAAAAAATAAGGTTTTTGTGGGACAAGAAAGAAGTTTAATAATAACTGTTTTGATAAAGAACATCCTTGCCATTGTTGCCACAAAACTGTAGATCATCAAAAGTAGATAAGATAAGATAAGATAAGTTTATTGACAATTACACCCACGGGGTGTGCAGATGTCATAACACAAATAACAGTTAAAAAAATAATATATATATATATATATATATATATATATATATGAAACAACAGCTATACACAATTGTAATCAGAATAAAAATATCATGTTTATTGTTGTAAATCTGTTGTTTTGTGGATAAAGAGACGGACCATGTTAAAGATGATATTGCACGTTTCTGTTTTATCATTTCGCAGTATGAAAATAAATTTCTGTGTATCAGTCATATTAGGAAACATGTGATTTACTTGATCTATTTCGTCAAAGAAACGGTGACGAATGCTTTTGTATATAGGACATCTTAAAATAATCCGCAATTTACTGAAGGTCTGTCGTACTTCGATATTTTTTACTATGTCCAAATATGACTCCAATCGGTAATCACTTATTATTTCTCTATACACCCCCAATGTGTTCTTACCTGATGGTTTTTCATCGTTATATAATGTCTCTTCTGAAACACGACACATGGTCAGCCTTAAAATATGACAAATTGTGTGTTGAATTTTCTTCGAATACTGGTCAGTTTTATCAATAATTTCCGTGATTCAGAGTTGTGATTGCAGGTGATTTTCATTTGTCTGTGAGCGGTAAATTAGCTTGGCCAATTCTGACTAAGTTGGTGCCAATTCGGATTGGGCATTATCAAGTTTCAACTGCCTGAGTGCGTTTTAAAATTTCAACTGCTTCCCGATCATCCATGTTGCCAGGGGCAATGTTCACCGACATATATACGGTGTTGTTGGTGTCTGCATGTCTTGTATCAAAGCGCGTGTTGCTGTATTCCTTCTTCCCTGAATTGCAAACATTGATTGAAAGTGAACGGCGCATTCTCATTACTCTGGTCATAGCAAGGAGGCAACGACATAATCCTAGAATTTACTGCTACAGAGGGTTTAAATCGGAATTATGGACTTCCGTTGACCGATACTGATTGTCGTCACCCCGGTATAATTACACACACGCCAAGTTTTGCATTGCACCCGCGTTGGGTTCAAGAAAGCTAAAGTATTTAAAAGAACATGACTCTCTCAACCTGCATAATATTCTTGCACAATGCTAGAGAAGTGTAAGATTGAAACGATACACAGTTTAAAGCCACATGGCGCTTTGCGCTTCAAAATTCATCTAATAATATTCGCTTTTGAATTTTGCCCGGAATCGAAATATAGGTCGACAAGTACTTGAACTACATTTCTATAGGGATTATATGTCTAAGAAAGACGCTTTGGAGTCATACAATTACAGCTTTGAGGAGTCCCAAACAAACAACAGTCATGTGCAAGGCATGGAACATAAAAGAGCGTTCCGTATCATACTATTCCTGATATGGTAGAAATAAATAGAGAATACCTACGGGTTTTGGTTGAATATCCGGATTATCTCATGAGTGGGTAGAAGGAAATACAGAATTTTCACGAGCGGCTGCAAGCCGCGAGTGGAAATTCTGTATTTCCGTGTACCCACGAATGAGATAATCCGGGTATTTAACCAAAACCCGTAGGTGTTCTTTTTATTATATGCTCTATACGTTATAAACCGCCCCAAAACTGCTAGTTTTGTCCTACAATTTCACTTCATATTGTTAGAAAGCTTCGACATTTGCATTTTGTTCACATTCCATCAATTGACTTGCTCACCACTGAATGACAAATATCGAGCATATCCGCCATAAGAAATAGTCCCCATTATTTTATTCTGAAATGATGCGAGAAAATTAATGTATACATAATTTAATGATAAGAATATATTAAAACAAATGAGTTAACATTATAACAATTAATAACAGTGTATGAACCGTAAAAATCAATAATTAACAAAATAGTCCGGCTGTTATTGATACGCGTCGAAACTTAATGTGATTCGCCGCTATAAACCGGAAGTAATCTCCGAAAAAGTAATACTATTGTGTTATCCATCGAGTCGGTCAGTGTTATCCATCGAGTCGGTCCAGGCGATGGATATAACGCTCTACGCCACGGCAATTTGCCACTATTTAATGGGGAAGCATATAATAAAGAGCGTTATTTCATCTTTGTAGGAACAAATTTAAAACAGCTGGAAAATGGCTGTGACCATGCCAAGTATTTTTGAAAGCATATGGAGCCGCTATATCAGTAGTTCGTGTTCCTCGGTTTCCGTTTACAATCCACACTTTCTGAATATTCTCTTGTCTACAGGAATCTTCGGTTATTTATGGCGCGCTTTTTCAATTTCTAGAGTATGATTGCTAATCCGCAATTTACTGAAGTTCTGTCTTACTTCGATATTTACTATGTCCAAATGTGGCTCTAATTGGTAATCACTTATTATTTCCCTATACACCCTCAATTTGTTCGTACCTGGTGAGTTTTCATCGTCAGATATGTCTCTTCTGAAAAACAGCCTATCACAAATTGTGTGTTGAATTTTCTACGAGCACTGGTCAGTTTTATCAATAATTTCCGTGATTCAGAGTTGTGATTGCAGGTGATTTTCATTTTTCCTTTGTCTATGGGCCGTAAATTAGCTTGGCCAATTCGGACTAAGTTGATGTCAATTCGGATAGGGCATTATCAAGTTTCAACTGCCTGAGTGCGTTTTAAAATTTCAACTGCTTCCCGATCATCCATGTTGCCACGGGCAATGTTCACCGACATACGGTGTTGTTGCATGGTGTCTGTCTTGTATCAAAGCGTGTGCTGCTGTAATTATTCTTCCCTGAATTGCAAGCAATGATTGAAAGTGAACGGCGCATTCTCATTAATCTGGTCATAACAAGGAGGCAACGACATAATCCTAGAATGTCCTGCTACAGAGGGTTTAAATCGGAATTATGGACTTCCGTTAACCGATTCTGATTGTCGTCACTCCGGTATAATTGGGTGTGTCTTTTTACCGGATTCCGGATCCCGGATTTCGACCAGGATTTAGGTGTCTTTTTACCGGATTTTGACCCGGATTCGGGTATGAATTTCATGCTTGTTTTATCACACATTTAACCCATTAAAAGCCGTTTCTGACACGCGGAAACTGGTTAGGAGGTGAGATTAAACCAATATAGGGCTGTCGTGCTCATTCAGACCGTGGTAGTGACGTTTTCTTTCTGACCGAGACGTGGTTGAAGGAATGTGGTGACGAAGTTAAAATAAACGAATTAACACAAGAGGGATTCTCGTTGATATCTTCGCCGCGGATTGGTAAAAAAGGTGGCGGAATTTCCATAATTCACAGGAACAATTTTGTTATCAACTGGAATGCGATATCCCGTTTTCCGTCATTCGAAGCGATTGAGCTGAATATCAGGACATCAGCGCAGCCCGTTGTGTGCGTATGTATATATATAGACCCCCACCTAACAAGAAGAATAAACTGAAAGTTAGTACATTCATTAAAAACTTCAAAAAGCTCATCGAGCAATACCTGACAGTGAACAGCCATCTTATCATACTTGGCGATGTGAACCTACATTATGATTCTGAATCAGATAACAACGTAGCTGAGCTCAAATCTTTTTTGGACAGTGTGAATTTGGTGCAAATTGTTAAAACTCCAACACATCGCAAGCAGCACATTCTTGACTGGGTCATAGTGAGGCAAGACCCCACAAAAGTCGTAAAAGCTGACGTCGCCGACATAACATTCTCTGATCACTTTCTAGTCAATTTCATCATCAACACTGCAAAACCGTCTGCAGGTCCAAAACGCCAAGTACTAACCAGGAACATTAAAGCCATCAACTCTCACGATTTCTCGGCCAGTCTCTCAAATGCCTTTAAATTAAACTATTCCGGAACATGCAATGAACTAGCCTCACGTTTCAACGCTAAACTAAGCTCTCTGATTGACGATTATGCCCCTCTGAAAACGCGCACTATACGTGCGACCGCCTTGCAGCGCCATGGATGACGAATGAAATTGTTGAATCTAAGCGCGCAAGAAGAAAAGCCGAACGCAAGTGGAGATCATCTAAGTTGACTGTCCACCGAGAAATATTCATGGATAGTAGTAAACATGTGTGCAACTTAATTAAAGATGCAAAAATTTGTTTCTATAACACAGTGTAAATCAATGAAAATGTTGTTTAATTTCACCAACTCTATGCTCGGCAAGTCCCAATCAACCGTACTACCAAATAACCACGATACTGCTGACTTACCAAATGTGTTTGCGCAATTCTTTGATGATAAAGTGGTGCGTATAAGATATCGCATAGAAACAAATATTGATGCTGAGTTTGCTGAATTTACCGGGAATAAACTTAACAACTTTTGCCCTGTAACACAAGAGGAAGTAAAATCCCTTATCGCAAAACTGCCACCGAAATCCTGTGCCAGCGACCCTATGCCAACTCAGTTGATCCGGGAACACAGGGAAGTGCTGGCATCAGCAATAACATCTATATTTAATTCATCTTTAAGACATGGCGTTTTTCCTGACATTTTTAAGCATGCAATTGTTAAACCACTCCTGAAGAAGCCAAGATTGGACCGGAACAATTTAAGAAATTACAGACCCGTTTCAAACTTGCAATTCATCTCTAAAATGTTAGAACGTTTCGTGTTGTATCAACTTCGTGACCACTTGGATAACAACAAACCCAATGAGCCATTCCAGTCTGCATACAGAACAAATCATAGCACAGAAACGGCCTTAATATGCATCACAAGTGATCTCCTCAATGCAGCAGATGAAGGCCTGGTAACAATTGTTGCCAGTCTGGATTTGTCCGCCGCGTTCGACACAATTGATCATTCCATCCTTATTAAGCGGCTCTCTTCCACATTTGGTTTAACGGAAACTGTTATCGATTGGTTCCAATCGTATCTAACTGATCGTACACAAAAAGTACAGATTGGCGACACGTTTTCGGAACCTAAATCGCTTCATTTCGGAGTCCCGCAAGGCTCAGTTTTAGGACCTGTTTTATATTCGATGTACTTCAAGCCGCTCGGTGATGTAATTAGATCCAATGGTGTTCGTTACCACATGTATGCTGACGATATTCAAATGTACCTTTCTTTCCCGCCTTGTGACATAATTGAAAACTTGAAACAAATACAGGACTGTATAACTGATGTAAAATCGTGGATGGAAATTAATAAACTTAAATTAAACGAGGAAAAAACGGAGTTGATGTTATGTGGAACCGATTACCGCATTAAACACACTGATGTTCACCATATTGAAATAGGTGATTCAGATATTCAGTTATCATCGTCTGTCAAAATTATAGGTGTTGTTTTGGATAACACACTATCCATGAACTTACAGGTCAACTCAATGTGCAAATCCATGTTTATGGAGCTTCGTCGCATCTCGCAGTTACGGCCATATTTAACACAGACATGCTCACAGACCCTTGTTTCTTCATTTGTATTTTCAAAACTAGACTATTGTAATGCCATTCTCGCCGGCATCACAACTGAACACTTGGATAAATTGTAAAAAGTAATTAATGTTGCTGCAATGATTGTTTCCCGCAAACCAAAATTTTCATATGTAACACCATTGCTACAAGAACTACACTACCTTCCTATTCGTGCACGCATAGACTACAAGTGTGCGTCATTCTGTTATAAAAAATCAGAATCTAGTTCAAGTATTCTCCCTGTATTGCCTCAATATTTTGATAAACTTTTAAGTATGTATGTTCCACCTACGAATCTGAGGTCAAAGGCACAAGCTCTAATGGATATTCCATCAAAAAATTAAAAAACTTATGGCGATAGAGCATTTGATTCGTATGCGCCAAATGTTTGGAACTCACTGAGACACGACACAAGATTTGCAAACTCTCTGACCGAATTCAAAACTTTGTTAAAGAGTGAATTATTCTGTGCTCACTATGGGGAAGTTACCTCAGATGTTGTTTAATTATTTTGATGTATGTGTATATATATAGGTATGTGGTGTGTATATATGTATGTATATCACGTGTGATAGAGGGCAGGGTACTAGTAGGAATGTAAGCGCTCTGGGCCATATGGGATAAAGCGCTATATAAAAACTATTTATTATTATTATTCAACCCGATTAATCGTATTTAAAGGTACATATCGTGCCCGGATCAGTATACTTCTTATTTTTTCATATAGACACGGCGGTTGGATTGATTTTACGTGATCATGATGGCATTTAAGGGAACACACCATGTCCGGATCCGAATTAATTATCTCGTAATTATTGATCATATTTAAAGGTAGATATCATGTCCGGATCCGGTTTTTCTCTCTCTCTTTTTTTTCCATATAAATTATCGTCTTTTTGATATATTAAATGTCACGTGGAACAAAGTTATAAGTTGATTTTGAGACGTTATACTAGGCTGTTGGATTGATTTCACGGAATGATTATCGCATTTAAAGGTACACACCATGTGCGGAACCGAATTAATTTCCACGTATTTACTGATAATATTTAAAGGTACAGATTATGCCCGGATCCGGATTTTTCTTCTTATAAAGTAATTCTTATTTAATACCATAAATGTAAACTGAGTCGCGTGGAACTAGGTTATAGATGTTGATGTTTAGATCAGATCATTCCCGGATTCGGATACGAATAGTTCTTTTCTATTTCATATAAATAGTCAAGTATTTAATACATTAAATGGCAGCTGAGCCACGCGGAACTCAGTTTATTTGGAAACGGTGAACATGGCGCTTGGATTGATTTCACGCGAGAATGAGCCCATTTACAGACAAACTTTATGCCCGGATCTGGATCCGGATTTTATGTGTCTTTTTCTAATTTCGACCCGAACCCTGATCTCAATTTTATGTTTATTATAACCCATGTTTAACACATTAAAAGACATTTCAGACCCGCGAAAACATGGCACAGGTTGCGTTTAACAGTAATATCATTGGGATTGAAATAAATTGACTTGCTTTTGTGAAGATTTTTTGTTCTCCAGCCCACAAAAAAACCTGGTGCAGTTTAAATGGTTTATTGTTTTAGTTCGATTATAAACGATTATATTTGTGATACTAGTAGTATTACTATTGTAAATTCGATATTTAAGCCGGTTTAAGTGAGATAGATGTACGACTTGTATTAAGCGTTTTGTGTCACGTCTGTACCTTTAAACTAGATAATCACTGTATAAACTGTAGCTGGCTGCAACGGGATATATATATGCTAGCACTGTTTTTATAACGATTCGGGCGGCCAGACTATATAATCACTGTATAAACAGTAGCGGGCTGCAACGGGATAAATATGCTATCCGTGTTTTTATAACGATTCGGGCGTCGTTGACATAAAACGCTTAATACAAGTCGTACATCTATCTCACTTAAACCGGCTTAAATATCGAATTTACAATAGTAATACTATTAGTATCACAAATATAATCGTTTGTAATCGAACTAAAACAATAAACCATTTAAACTGCACCAGGTTTTTTTGTCGGCTGGAGAACAAATTTTTTTCTCAAAAGCAAGTCAATTTATTTCAATCCCAATGATATTACTGTTAAACGCAATCTGTGCCATGTTTTCGCGGGTCTGAAATGTCTTTTAATGTGTTAAACATGGGTTATAATAAACATAAAATTGAGATCAGGGTTCGGGTCGAAATTAGAAAAAGACGCATAAAATCCGGATCCAGATCCGGGCATAAAGTTTGTCTGTAAATTGGCTCATTCTCGCGTGAAATCAATCCAAGCGCCATGTTCACCGTTTCCAAATAAACTGAGTTCCGCGTGGCTCAGCTGCCATTTAATGTATTAAATACTTGACTATTTATGTGAAATAGAAAAGAACTATTCGTATCCGAATCCGGGAATGATCTGATCTAAACATCAACATCTATAACCTAGTTCCACGCGACTCAGTTTACATTTATTGTATTAAATAAGCATTACTTTATAAGAAGAAAATCCGAATCCGGGCATAATCTGTACCTTTAAATATTATCAGTAAATACGTGGAAATTAATTCGGTTCCGCACATGGTGTGTACCTTTAAATGCGATAATCATTCCGTTAAATCAATCCAACAGCCTAGTATAACGTCTCAAAATCAACTTATAACTTTATTCCACGTGACATTTAATATATCAAAAAGACGATAATTTATATGGAAAAAAGAGAGAAAAAAACCGGATCCGGACATGATATCTACCTTTAAATATGATCAATAATTACGAGATAATTAATTCGGACCCGGACATGGTGTGTTCCCTTAAATGAAATCATGATCATGTAAAATCAACCCAACCGCCGTGTCTATATGAAAAAATAAGAAGTATGCTGATCCGGGCACGATATGTACCTTTAAATACGATTAATCGGGTTGAATGAGCACGACAGCCCTATATTGGTTTAATCTCACCTCCTAACCAGTTTCCGCGTGTCAGAAACGGCTTTTAATGGGTTAAATGTGTGATAAAACAAGCATGAAATTCATACCCGAATCCGGGTCGAAATCCGGTAAAAAGACACCTTAATCCGGGTCGAAATCCGGAATCCGGTAAAAAGACACACCCGGTATAATTGCACACGCGTGCAAGAAAGCTAATGTATTTAAACGAACATGACTCTCTCAACCTGCATAATATTCTTGCACAATGCTAGAGAAGTGTACGATTGAAGAGATAAACATTCTAAAGCCACATGGCGGTTTGCGCTTCAAAGTTCATCTAATAATATTCGCTTTTGAATTTTTTCCGGTATCGAAATATGTCGATAACTACGTGAACTAACTTTCTTAGAGAACTATATGTCAAAGAAAGACGCACTGAAGTCATACCATTGTAACTTTGAACATGGCGTTCTGGTCCCAAACAAACAACAGGTATGTGCACGACATGGAACATAACAGAGCATTCCGTGTTAGACTATTCCTGATATGGTAGAAATAAAGAGCGTTATTACATTTTTGTACGAAATTTAAAACAGCTGGAAAATGGCTGTATTTTTTCAATTCAAAGCTTATGGAGCCGGTATATCAATAGAGTTCTTTTAAACTTATCTGATACCTCCTTTCAGATCACGTAGACACATTTTGAAGTTCAATTGATCCATGCCCGTTTAAAGCTTGTTTGCTTTAATTTTGGGAACTTTCGGTCGTACGTGTGAACTTTCGGTCGTACGTGTGAACTTTCGGTCGTACGTGTGAACTTTCGGTAACATTTTCGAGCTAATGATAGTTCACGTCGATCCGATAACCCTTTCATGGAGCTTCCTGAAATTTTGCGAAAACCCTGTGCCAATGCATTCTCTTATATATGCGAGTTGCCCATTGGGCACCTCGCATATATACGATAATGCATTGGCCTAACAATATTAACTAGACCGTTTAAGCCAGTGCATTATCTTGCATATGCGAGCCTCCCTGTGGGAGACTCGCATATATAAGAGATTGCACTGGCACATGATCTTCAATGCTGCACCAGAACAGCTCCTGCCGTGAAAGGGGTAACATCTCTTCCAGTGGCTTGACGTATACGATTCGTGTACAGTAATGCCCTATATAATCGACTCCTTAAGCACAGCAGAATTATGGGTAATTTTTTCAGGATTTAGTCGGAAATATGGCTTGTTGCCATTAATCGGAAAGCTCTCACTGTGAGAGCTTTTCGATGAATGGCAACAAACCATATTTCGGACTAAATCCTGAAAAAATACCCATAATTCTGCTGTGGTTAAGGAGTCGAGTATTTAGGGCATTACTGTCTATATGCTCATGTCCTATATAGTGTTTATAGTGTGATAGAAAACCCGATCTCAGCTGAGGCCATGTCTAATGCTGTAGGGTTTGTTTGTGAATTTGAGTGCTGCTTTATGATTTATGGTGTCTCTCATACCTCCCGGCAACACGTTCACTTTCAAGTCGGTGACTGAATAGTTTAAACATATGCATTTACCAAAAATGATATGGTGACGGGATTGGAGTACAAGTGATAGCCACAGAGATGTACATGTATAAATACCTACTATCCCGAATACATCAACACTAAATACAACATTACAATAACAGCATGGTAACAGTACATACAAAATTAGTTGGAAATTTACACCACATATATGTTGAAATTGATCTCATGGTTTCACTTTCAACCATACTGTAATTGGTGCCGAACATGTTCTTTTTCACGGAAGCGTAGAGGCGCCAGATGAATTATATTGGTATCTTGCTGCAGCAAGATAACTAACCTGCTGCAGCAAGATAGTTAACTTGATGCAGCAAGATATCAATATAATTCATCTGGCGCCTCTACGCTTCCGTACTTTTTCGACCAACGGCAGCATATTTTAATACTTTTGGTTAAAATTTTGGTTTGAAATAGCCATCATTGGAAATTTTCCAAACAACAGGTTGGAAATTTCCAATAGTTAGAAAGTTTAGGGTACCAGTTGGAAAGTTCCAACCCAAGGGGAGTTGGGTCTGATTCTGATTCAATTGGGGGGGGGGGGGTCAGTTGGGCATTCAAGATGGACCCTCATAGTGTCAAATAGTGCCACATAGTGCCAAATATTAAACGGTATTTCCAGCTCAAAATGTACGTGTACCTCCTATCCCGAGATATACACGAGTCTCCTATCCCGAGATGTACATGTACCTCCTACCCCGAGATGTACATCTACCTCCTATCCCGAGATGTAAATGTACCTCCTATCCCGAGATGTAAATGTACCTCCTATCCCGAGATGTACATGTACCTCCTATCCCGAGATGTACATATACCTCCTATCCCAAGATGTACGTGTACCTCCTATCCCGAGATATACACGAGTCTCCTATCCCGAGATGTACATGTACCTCCTACCCCGAGATGTACATCTACCTCCTATCCCGAGATGTAAATGTACCTCCTATCCCGAGATGTAAATGTACCTCCTATCCCGAGATGTACATGTACCTCCTATCCCGAGATGTACATATACCTCCTATCCCAAGATGTACATGTACCTCCTATCCCGAGATGTACCTGTACCTCCTATCCAGAGATGTACATGTACCTCCTATCCAGAGATGTACATGTACCTCCTATCCAGAGATGTACATGTACCTCCTATCCAGAGATGTACATGTACCTCCTATCCTGAGATGTGCATGTACCTCCTATACCGAGATGTAAATGTACCTCCTATCCCGAGATGTACATGTACCTCCTATCCCGAGATGTACATGTACCTCCTATCCCGAGATGTACATGTACCTCCTATCCAGAGATGTACATGTACCTCCTATCCCGAGATGTACATGTACCTCCTATCCCGATATATACATGTACCTCCTATCCCGAGATGTACATGTACCTCCTATCCCGAGATGTACATGTACCTCCTACCCCGAGATGTACATGTACCTCCTACCCCGAGATGTACATGTACCTCCTATCCCGAGATGAACATGTACCTCCTATACCGAGATGTGCATGTACCTCCTATACCGAGATGTAAATGTACCTCCTATACCGAGATGTACATGTACCTCATATCCCGAGATGTACATGTACCTCATATCCCGAGATATACATCTACGTCCTATCCCGAGATGTACATGTACCTCCTATCCCGAGATGTACATGTACCTCCTATCCCGAGATGTACATGTACCTCCTATCCCGAGATATACATGTACGTCCTATCCCGAGATGTACATGTACCTCCTATCCCGAGATGTAAATGTACCTCCTATCCCGAGATATACATGTACGTCCTATCCCGAGATGTACATGTACCTCCTATCCCGAGATGTACATGTACCTCCTATCCCGATATGTACATGTACCTCCTATCCCGAGATGTACATGTACCTCCTATCCCGAGATATACATGTACCTCCTATCCCGAGATGTACATATACCTCCTATCCCGAGATGTACATGTACCTCCTATCCCGAGATATACATGTACGTCCTATCCCGAGATGTACATGTACCTCCTATCCCGAGATGTACGTGTACCTCATATCCCGAGATGTACATGTACCTCCTATCCCGAGATGTATATGTACCTCCTACCCCGAGATGTAAATGTACCTCCTATCCCGAGATGTACATGTACCTCCTATCCCGAGATGTATATGTACCTCCTACCCCGAGATGTAAATGTACCTCCTATCCCGAGATGTACATGTACCTCCTATCCCGATATATACGTGTACCTCATATCCCGAGATGTACATGTACCTCCTATCCCGAGATGTATATGTACCTCCTACCCCGAGATGTAAATGTACCTCCTATCCCGAGATGTACGTGTACCTCATATCCCGAGATGCATATGTACCTCCTACCCCGAGATGTAAATGCACCTCCTATCCCGAGATGTACATGTACCTCCTATCCCGAGATGTGCATGTACCTCCTATCCCGAGATGTACATGTACCTCCTATCCCGATATATACATGTACCTCCTATCCCGAGATGTACACGTACCTCCTATCCCGAGATGTACATGTACCTCCTATCCCGATATATACATGTACCTCCTATATCGAGATGTACATGTACCTCCTATCCCGAGATGTACATGTACCTCCTATCCCGAAATGTACATGTACCTCCTATCCCGAGATGTACATGTACCTCCTATCCAGAGATGTACATGCATATCCCATCCCGAGATGTACATATACCTCCTATCCCGAGATGTACATGTACCTCCTATCCCGAGATATACATGTACCTCCTATACCGAGATGTGCATGTACCTCCTATCCCGAGATGGACATGTACCTCCTATCTCGAGATGTACATGTACCTCCTATCCCGAATACACCAACACTAAATACAACATTATAATAACAGCATAGTAACAGTACATAGTTAGTTGGAAATTGTGCACCACATACTCCATTTTGAGGTTGTTTGTTTTAATTTAAAAGTATTTATAATAAATATTCTTCATTTCCTGCATAATTACACAGTATGAACATAATGGTGCCAATTCGCCATTCATATGTTTCTGATTCGGCACCACTGTGTTTATATTGTGTAATTGCATCAGGAAATTAATATTATTCCTAAAGTATACATCTCGATCCATATCTACAGTCCAATGTGCGTGACGGGAGCCAAGTTAGGTTCGACTTAAAGCCACTCGCCATCTCCAGTAGTCATATTAAATAGGCCTTGCCCGAATTGACAGAATAACAGATATATCAGAAAATAACTAGATGGTAGCCATGAGCACATTAATAGGTTTTGATGGTTGCTTTATTGCAAAAGACACACATTGATGTGTAACGTGCATAACACATACACAATATGTCCACAATAAATACGGGACCCCTCCCTACAGGGGTTTGCTTGTGTGTTTTTCGTTCTTCCTATTGTGTTCTTCTTATAAATAGCGTGTACACAAATATATATAAATATATGAATATAATTATACATATATCTATTATATATGTATGTATGTATATATGTGAGTGTTATAGACTCGAAAACTGGTCGACCGATCCGACTCAAATTTGGCATGTAGGCCTACTTTGATTCCGGGAACAAAATGTGCGGGTCCACTTTCACGTGCGACTGTGTCCTTGACCTTGACTTCGCTCATATACGCTTATATAGGCATGTTTCTGGACATCGACCGATCCGACTCAAAATTTGGTATGTGGGCCTATACTTTGATCCCGGGAACAATACGGGCGGGTCCAATTTCACGTGTGACCGTGTCATATAGGCATGTTTCTGAAACGATCGAACAATTGTTGGTCCAGGCGGAGGCGATCTCAAATAAATCCCTAAATAGCCTGGACGAAGTCGGGCGATGCGCTGGTATGTTATATTCTTCAGTATGGTTTCAAAATATACAGACTTCTTTTTAGCGAGAGATATTTTGTATTGACAATATATAGCCCATGAAACTTTTCACGCGAAGGATTTTCACTGTAATCGTATGGGATATATAGCGCTCAAGTACATGTAGACATTTAAATGTGTCGCAGACGAGTACAAAGTGACACCCGTCTCCGATCATGTCAGATTTATATGCATCGCACATCTTACTATCTGTGTTATGTCATCGCGCTATTTAAATTGATAATCTATGGTTTGATGTTCTGATCTTCGCCAATTAAATGATGGTAGCCAGATACCGACTTCCAAAAAGAGGGAGTTTTAACCCTTTCATGACGGGAGTTGCGCTGGCGCAGCATCAATTGCCACCTAGACGCTACGATTAAATTGTAAGTGGGAAAAATCCAGGAAATTCTCCAAAGATTGTCCGCATATAAATGGACAATCGGTACCTAAAATGGTCGTTAATAAATGGACAATCCCACCACGCGTGGCACGCGAGCTTTGGATTGTCCACTAAATGAAGACATGTTTTGCTAATCCTGCATGTTAGCTTCATATTTAATATGAAGGGCAATAACTCTATAAATAATATTAATTTGCTAAATAACGGTGATTTGTATGAGAAGAAGTGTTTTTGACGAAATAACGGAGATATTTGAAGAGTTGTTGACGAAATAACGGAAATTTTTCGAAGAAGTGTTTTTAAAGAGCGTACCCCAAACCACACAAGGGAAGAATTTAACTTATATTTCACAAAAGTTGATCTGTTGTGGTGTTGCAAATTTCTCACACAAATCTCCGTCATTTCGTAAATGTACATTCTTTATAGAGTTATTACCCTTCAGATTTAATATGAAGTTAACATGCACGATTATCTATATATGTCGTGATTTAGTGGACAATCCAAAGCTCGCGTGCCACGCGTGGTCGGATTGTCCATTTATTAACGACCATTTTAGGTACCGATTGTCCATATATAAGTGGACAATCTTATGCGCATCAGGTGGAAAAATGGCAGGTGGAGAAAAGTGGCTTGCCCGCAGATGCTCCGGTGCTGCGATGTCTGCAGCTGCGATTTTATCCACGTTGTCGATCACATAATAGCATGTAAATTGTGAGACGAGTGCGACCATGGTCATGTGACATCTCGCGCGTTGCCAAGGTCACGCCACGATTTTCCTGGTAAAAATCAAGCATTGCTTGGTCGCTACGATATGGCTGCGATATTGTCGTGAGCATGCGCAGTGGGTGCTCCACCTGCGATTTTCCCCACTTACGATTTTAAATCTAAAGACCCTGCGCCAATGCATTCTCTTATATATGCGAGTCGACCATAGGGAATATTTCTTTTTATCATATTTTTTACATTCTTTAACAATTTTTATCATTTTGGATAATTTTTTCTTACATTCTTTAACAATTTTTATCATTATTTCTTACATTCTGTAACAATTCTAAAAAATAATATAAATTTGGTAGGACAATGCATTCTCTTATATATGCGAGGCGACCTATAGTCGACTCGCATATATAAGAGAATGCGTTGGCACATGGTTTTCGCAAACACTCCAGAAGCCCCCGTCGTGAAAGGGTTAGCACGCTTTGAATTTTTGTCAGGCGTGTCGCCCTTCTCCCTCCCCTGAAGAAACGTGGTACGATTACTTGAAAGAGTACAAAGTAAACGACAGGGAGAGTGAAACTAATAAGAGCGAGAGAAAGAACGAGAAAGAAAGAGATGAAGATATGGGTATGTGATATTTATTGTCATAATACAGGTGATCATAACATGTAGAACTATGAAACACTACAATCAACATTGCATTCAAGGAATCCACGTCACGTCAGGATTCCAATGGCGTATAGTACGATAGGTCATGGGTCTCGATGGTTATCCTTCAGCAATTGCAAGTGATAATATACTATCGGCTAGTAACAGACGCGCGGTTCTGAGTTTACTATACACCCGACCAACATCCCTTATTTATATATGGATCATGTATATATAAGTTGGAGCGCAAACGGCCATATGCCCCTGCGAAATAATATATTTTCTCCAATTATGTTCTATGAACAGGGACAAAAACAAATTTGTCCATTTTAGAACTTTACAACAGTTTTTATTAGAAATCTACCTTTTAAAGCTCTTTTAAGTGAAATATGTACAACAACAAATGTTAGAAATGGTGTTGTTTGACATACTTCGTGGGAGAGATAGCATATATTAAGAGCAGCACTTTCGTTTTTAATTGAATGGATCTATCATGCCAAAATTACCAAGCAACTAAAGGTGTACGTGACCACTTCTTCAGCCAAAGAGTTATTGTCGAAAGTACAGCTTTACCTGAACATGTTATAGCGGCAGTTTCTGTGATGGCGTTCAAAGAACAATTTGACAACATAATCTGGGACCATGCAGAGATACAACTACGACTAATAACTCGTATCGTGCATTGCTTACAAACACTACAACTCTTAATTACAATAATTCAATACCGCATAACGGTATATATTAACGGGTAGAAGTAATGGCGACTTAATCCCCTTATTCGATGATGATGATGATGACTTTCGGTCAAGGTTAATTGTTATTACGTCGCACAAGAGCCACAGATGTAAGGTAAAATCGATTGTGAATCAAATGAGTCGACATTATTAGCGCATGAGTGCCAGAGCATGAAACGTGTATAGCGTTTTAGCTCTAACAATAGTCGTTGGCCATTTTGGTTGCAAATCACCATCGGTTAAAAAGCTTCTTCACATCAGCGAAGATAATTATTAATTATTGTCGCATAGTCTCACTCCCGTCATCACAATTCAATTCATATATTAAAGACCATCGTTGATCAAATGGGACCCGATATCAATACATTGAAAAATATGAATTCAAACATAATGGGCAAATGTAGATCTATAACATTAAACATGAACATTAAATTGCTTCTTCATAACAATATTTAGTCCAATTCGTGTTCCACCATGATTGATCATTCTCACGGATCGAGACATGGTATTTCTTCACATACATGTACGATTGTATACATGTAAACGAACATGGTACCGATTTAGTATGACACAATGTTTTGTGAAATATGATATTGGGTTATGCCTCTTGTATGAAATTCGCAAAACAATGATATCTATATTTAACTATTATAGTTGAATTCATGATGTGCCTGACCTGATATAAGAACGACTAAATGGACTAAATGCCTTCGCAATGGGTTTATTGGAACGTCTCGAACGTCGGTAAAATTCTTATCATAGAAAAAAATATATATCAACTACAATGTCGACCAAAGAGCAATTAGTCCAATACAGTACCAGTCAAAAGAAGTGGTATATTAAGCGCGCTATTTTCGCGCCCAATATCGCAATAATATCGCAAGTAGAAATGCTTATAAGCGCGCCGCTTGCGATATTATTACAATATTTTGCGCTTAATATCGCAATATTTCGCGCTTAATATTGCGATATCGCACGCTTAAAATTGTGACATTTAAAGCAAATTATTTCTTCTTCTATATTGTTTATTGCATAAATAGGGACAATGTTTTAGATTTGTATATAATTATAGTTGTAAATGCTATATGTACACTATATGTACACTTTATGCACAGTATTTATCTAATATAAAGATAACACTATCGGGTCTGTGTGTAATTTTGCACGCTTAATATCGCAATATTTTGCGCTCAATATCGCAATAATAAGCGCGACAGATTTTTGGTATTGCGCTATAATCGCGCCTCAATATACCACTTCTTCTGACTGGTACTATGCAATACCAAAGTCAAATCAAAACCTAACGGCAAACCCTGGAAAGGTTAAATCATTATTAAATATTCTGAAAACACATTGTACTTAAATATTTGAATTACCCCCGGCACCAGCGATGCTTGTTGACAAATCGCTGCAACGATGATGTTTACATACCAAAGGTTTAAACATGCGAACTATCTGCAGAATCATTCGTGGTCAATATGAGAACGAAGTCGTCCTTGATTTCCATGTTCTGCTTGGCGATGATCGATTTACAGACTTTTATAATTTATCGCATCTTCATTCAATACATTGCGTCTCTTTAAACAGCGCGAATGCAAACATATATAATTAATTAGTTGTCATTGGTGTATCTCAGTCGGCATAGCGCATAGCTAATTGTGCTAACATGATTTAGTGACGTATATAGAGGAGAGTGATAGAGACAGGGGAGAAGTACAGCCAATCACGTGCTTCATTCATATGTCGCCTCGCATATATAAGAGAATGCATTGGACTAACAATTGTTTATCATTTATTATAAATTTTTCTTACATTCTTTAACAATTTTTAACATTTTTTTTATAACTTTTCTTACATTTTTTTATTTATTTTTTTATCATTTTTGATCATTTTTTCTTACATTTATCAATATTTTATCATTTTTACCCACATTTTGTGGACTCCCGCGACAGTCGTGCATGTATATATACAGCGCTATAAATTTGCCCATGGTTATTCAAAATATCAGATAAAATATGTATAATTTCAAACCTCAAGTTCGGAAAAGGCTGATAGAATCCGAGCACTATTTCGAGCAATGGTGTGATCCGGTTTCCCGGTTAATTTTTTATAAAGAAACCCATGTGAAACTTCTTCACTCACGAGTTCAAAAATGTTCAATCTATCAATGTTAATTAGCAGCGAAGTTTATCAGCGGGGCCTTCTAATTTGCACTATTAAGAGTAGATGTCGTGAAAATGTTACATTCCAATTTTAACACTTTGGCAGGATAGAGAAATCCCGCCCTAAATATAGAATGCCGAACTTTTCATTAAACTGGTACCCATGCAGCCCGTGACAGCAAGAAATGAAGCTGACTGGTAGAGATTGGCGTCCAGATGCGTTCAGATTGGGTATCCGGTGACTCGGCCTGTAATGTGCATAGCGGATTATGCAAACAAGTGATTTAGAGATGCGTTAAGATGATGAGGAGAGAAGTAAGGTCCCCATCTTGCGTCATTCATCTCATTTAGCTGTCTGTGAGCTAACTAGACACATTATAAAGCATTGAAGTTACATTATATTTCGCACATATTAAAAAAGATTGAGATGCGCAACATTACATCGTAACATCATACCGACAGCGGTAGTATCAAGGCCCCCAAAAGAAAACAACAAAGTACTCGTGACGTGAGAGCCATCGGAAATATCAAACAAAAACCCTCGTGAAGTTCTCGTGACGCGAAGAACATCGGTAATAGCAATAAAATAGCCGCTGGATTACACCGAAGAACACATGACGTGAGGGGCATCGCCAATGTCAAACATAAAGCGCCAGGAAGACAACTAAGAAAACGAAGCGCACATGTCACGAGGGACATCGGTAATAACACACTTAAAGCCCCAACAAGACGATGAAGTACTCATGAGCCGAAATATATCGACATTGTCAAACTTAAAGCCCCCGAAAGGCAATGAAGCGCACGTGATATGAAGGACATCTGCAATGTCAAGCTTAAATACCCTCCCCATGAAAACAATGAAGCGGACGTAACGTGGCGGACATCGGCAATGTCAAACTTAAAGTCCCCAAAAAGACAACGAAGTGCATGCGACGTGAGGGCCATCTGTAATGTCTAACTTAAAGCCCCGAAAGACAATGCTGCGCACGTGACATGGCGGACATCTGCAATGTCAAACTTAAAGCCCCGAAAGACAATGATGCGCACGTGACATGACGGACATCTGCAATGTCAAACTTAAAAGTCCCCTCCCCGGAAAAGAATAAAGCGCACGTGACGTGGGGGTCATCTGCAATGTCAAACTTAAAGAGCACGTGACGTGAGTGAGTGAGCTTTAAATGGCAATTAATAAAAAATAAAATCCATGAACTTACCAACAATTATATTCGCACCAGGATTAATCATATGAACCAGTCCAAGGTATGAATGGCCCTTGAAACGAGAGGCCGATCACGATCGGCAGATGTTTAACCCATCCCTTGGCGATAGTAAATTGTTAAGATCAGAATCATAATCTTTTAATGTTGAATTATAGAGTATACTGTTATGATCTAAAGTAGTATATGACAAACGTACATAATAACCAGTAATAACACAAATTATTGGAATGTATGAGTCAATATAGAAGGGTTAATATAACATCTAAACTCTAGAGCCTGTCACCACTATCATAGTGTAAACAGTTCTATTCATGTTGTTGCAAATTGCCATGTGAGATATCAAATTAATATAATTATTTATTTAATGGAAAAGGTTAAAAGACATGGAATGGGTAAAAGGGGTTAAATCACCTATCTCTGCCCTGTTTGATCCAATGTAGTCCCATCATCCAAGGACTTACCGGTAGAGAGCTCCATTGGTCTAGTTATATAAATTCACATAGCTAAGTTGTGGTTAAAAAGATAGCTAAATCAATTTATCCAATAATTCACTAACTGTGTCTCTTATACAGAGCTAACATATGAGGGCTATAAATAACTCTCAAAGCAATAAACTATATTGTCTTTTATCTTGCTCACAGAGAAGCAGGTATTCATTAATTGTAAGTTACTTGGGTTATAATCTGGATAATTCTTAGTTTAAAAAGGGCCATATCTCTGGTATAACAAATTGGATCTAACCCATATTCAAACTCGTTCTGTATTTTGAGTTGAGAAACTCACATACCAAATTTGGTTCCTATCAGATGAAAAATGGTTGATTTATCGAAGTACATGTATGTGTGAATCATATGTCAAAGGACCATAACTCCATTAAAAATAATCCGATCAAACCCATATTCGAACTCAATCTGTATGTTGGTCTGAGAATCTCATACACCAAATTTGGTTCCAATCAGATAAAAAATGTTTGAGTTATGGCAGAATTAATGAATTCTAAGTCGAAAAATGGCCATAACTCCGTAAAGAAAACTCGGATCAAACCCATATTCGAACTCGATCTGTATTTTGGGCCGAGAAACTCACATACCAAATTTGGTTCCGATCAGAAATGTTTGAGTTATGGCAGAATGCGTGAATTCTAAGTCGAAAAAGGGCCATAACTCTGTAAAACCCCATATACAAAATTTGGTTTTGATCAGGTAAATAATGTTTGAGTTATCGCATTACACGTAAAGTGTCTACGGACGGACAGACGGACGGACAGACGGACGGACGGACGGACGAACGACGAGTGGTCAATCCGGACAACGACACTATGTTTACCATACATGGTATGGGTAAACATAATAAAACGCATCATTCGGACGAAAGTTCACCACCACCGACAAATCAGGCGAGGCAAAAACACCGAATTAAATACAGATCTCTTAAACGCCTCATTCAAACGAAAATACGTCAAGCATACTGGCAAAACATTGAACATATTGTATGCTCAAAGATAATTTGTTAAACAGCGTAAAAGTGAAAATACAGGTGGCTCCCCACTGAAAGTTGAGGGCGAAATTAAACTCCACTTAAAAGACCAAACCAATGGCCTCAACCAGCAATTCCATTCTGCTTTCACAACACCTAAACCTCTGACCTTGCACACTACCGCCTACAAAAACATCTTATGTTGCACCACAGAATGATGAAATGAAGATCATCGGCGTGTTCCAAACTACTGAGACAGCTTAAGCCAAACAAAGCAATGGGCATCGACATGATATCTCCCTACTTTCTCAAGAAAACACATGCAGGAATCTCACCCATAATCACAAACCTCTTTTATCGGGTGAGGTGCCCCTCGACTGGCGTACTGCTCAAGTTGCCCAAATCTCCAAAAAGGATCCAAAGCAAAACCTGAAAACCTGTCCATCACGGCTTTGTCATGGGGCCCCGCCTCTTCCTTATCTACGTCAATGATATTCCCACATCCTTGAAATGTCACACACGACTCTTCGCAGACGACATTATAGTCTACTGTACTATCGCACCCCTCTGACTGAAACCATCTCCAACAAGATCTAACGTAGCTTGAAACAATGGAAAAGGAATGGGCCATGTCATTCAAGACCAACACATTTGAAGTACCTCGGTCTTACCATCACAAACAAGCTTGAATGGAAACATCACATTAATAACATAGTGCATAAAGCAAACGCCACACTGAGGTTCCTAAAACGTAATATCAGAACAGACAACAGAGTAATAAAGTAGCTGGCATACAAAACCTATGTTCGACACAGCTCGAATAATGTTGTCCCATAAGGCACCCGTGGCAAATAGGCCTTACTACAAATATTGAAATGGTACAACACCGAGCTGTCAGATACATCTTTAATATCTACAACCACACAAGCGGCCCCACAAACATGCTTAGCATTCTCAAATGGTTGGATGTACATACACCATTTTATATACAAACTTGACATCGGCAACGAACGCGGAGAGGTTGAAACTATTGACGCTACAGTCAGAAATATGTCAGACTAAGATTAACGGCGAGTCAAATAAGACAAACTACAAACCATCCAACAGAATGATTGCATGAAAATTGCAAATCCAACAATCCCACATGACGTGGAAAAACTATATACACATGGAATACATGTTAACAGAATGATTGCATGAAATTTGCAAATCCAACAACACCACATGACGTGGCCCAAACTATATACACATGGAATACATGTTAACAGACATATAAAATGTCAACTTATCTAATTAAATCGCCTGTCCCCCGACGAGTAGTCGGCGAATAAAAATAGACACGAAACACTAGCTTAAAGTGACTTTCCAAATTCATAGCATATAGTGTCGGGCACCTTGGAACATGCGCTACCGCCAGTCATTGGCTTTCGGTTGGATGTACATACACCATTTTATATACAAAGAAGAGATTTCTCCTCTCTTATTCTCTTCCACATAATCCGATATAACCATGTAAACATCACTGATTCTGCTCCTCTTACATCAAAACACGAGACCACAATCTTCTCCGCCACTTTTACCGACTAAAATACCTCTGCACTTCCTTCTGTCCTCGAACAATTTGTCTTTGGAATAGTATCCCAACCGATAATGCCTATAAACAGGATGCATCATTGATTAAGGATGCCCTCCACAATCATTTCTTTGAACCCGATAAAGGATAGCAGGGCTCCTCCACAAAACCACCACCAGGCCGATCACCATAGCGCCAAACGAATGGAACCTAATTTTAATGCTCTTATTTTAATAATAAAAATATATAAATAATTAATGCGGGGGGGGGGGGGGGTGTCGGACCTACAGCGATCAGCCACGGATATGCTCAATTCAATTTTAATAGTAACTCTGGTCATCATAGTAGACATCACAGAGACAATACATATGACACAATTACGTATCATCAATACATCATGTACATGTATACATACACAGAACATAATTAGGATAAATAATACATCGATGTCGCGTTTAATGGATGTGTACTTGTTTACTCATCATATAGTCAGATAATATATTTACTAATATACCGTATGGTATATGGCGTGTATCAACGAATTTATATTTACTAAAGGCTCGCGGGTGTTTGTGGAGCGGACAACTCATCACTCGAGACAAAAAACTTATGAAGCAATTTTATATCGCGGAAATGGCCACGAATAAGCCTAGGCTTACTCCCAGATCCCTTTATCTCTTATGTCTGTTTGTGTATGTTATATTTGTATTTATGTGCCTACATGAGAAATAAAATATTGTTTATACCAATATCAAACTTAAAAACCAGCGGATGACAACGAAGCGTACGCGACGCGATGGACATCGGCAATGTCGAATTTAAAGCCCCACAAAAGACAACGAAGCGCATGTGACGCGAGGGACATCGGCAATATCAAACTTAAAGCCACCGGAAGGCTACGAAGCACTCGTGACGAAAGGGATTTATCGAATGACAACATAGGTATTACCAGATGAACAGTCAATCCGATTCATAATAACTACAATGTGTCTACGTGTCGGTTAATTGGTTTATTCGCGGTCTTTTCCCGGCATGATGACACTAGCGCTGGCATGCAACCCATCTACAACGACTCTGTCACTCGCGATAATCAACTTTACATGGATGGCTAACACGGTGTGATTAAATTACGGCTACAAATGTAATATCCCAGAGTCAAAGCGAATGTTCCGCGGTAAAGAGCCATGTCGGCGAGAGATTGATTTAATCTTCCCCCGCCAGACCGGCATTATTTCCCATAGTTGTCGCTATTTTCACACAGAGCAGGCACCTGACCCAAGAATGACCAACACGGACAACAAATGCGTCATCATTACGAACGATGGTCGTCATATTCGTCAAGGTGGCGATGATTTGTTACGTCAGTGTTGTGTGGTGTACCTTGCTCATACGTGTTTGCAGAAGACCAAACGAAAGCAAATGATTACCTTGATAAGCATCTAGCATAGTTGTTTGATTCAGTTTGATTCAGTGAATTTCAATCAGTCATAAGTATTCCTAATAATTTAAAAACGAAAAGCACATTAAATTTAACAGTGAAAAAGATGCGTTAAATTTTCATGAACACACGGCAGTTGTAGCACACTCTCTCTCCCTCTCGTTCTCCTTCTCACTCACTCTGTATCTCGCTCCCTGTCTCTCCGACCTCAGCAAATTTATCAATTTTCTACGATTATTAAAATCATCATTATCATGTTATACATATCCTGTCATTCATATCCTGTACTCTTCAACTTGCCCTCTTGCCCTCTTCTCTTCTTATATACTCAATGTCTTTTTCTTTTCTGAGGAGATAACTCAACATAATAAAAAGCGATGACTCACTTGTTGTTAAATCCTCTTCACCCTCGTCTATTCTAAATCATGTCATAAATAAACATTTGTAAAAAAAATATTATATATGTTCTTTGAGGGTAGAATTAAATATTGTTTAAACCAAACGAAAGCACACCTATAGCTAGATCAAGTCTTTGGTGAACCCATGAGCGGAGCAATATAATAGGGCCGGAAATAGTAACCTCCTCACCCATGCAACATACATGTATCAGACGCATAAAGGCATATCGACACGTATATGTACGTATACAGAATGACTTTATAGTCAATTAATATATTAGGTAATCTATGGATATGGGCCACGGGAGAAGTATATGAACATAGCATATGATTTTGATTTTAATTTTAATATTAATACATAGTTATATAGTTTTGTAACATTATTGTATACTGACGACCAGACTACTATAGACTTGTTCATCTGTATATAACAATATTGATTATTAATTTTATCTGTATTGTCTTGTCTTCATATTATTGATGATGTTAACAAATCGTTTGATAGCAGTGATGTAAGACTGTGTTATATGAAATAGCAATCTATGCTTTTGCAGTTGGACACCGGTCGTGGGCGTAAAAATAATTAGCTGAAAGATCAGTTGGCATGATATGCCCAAACACATCATAGACCAACAATATGTTATGAATGAACGTGACATGTCATTAATTACTTCCCATATTCCCATGATTTGAGTTTCCCTAGCAGACCGATGTTAGTTAACATGAGTTGTCGATATTCTCACCCTCGACAGAAGCCTGACCCAACAGACACCAATACGGAAACCATATCGTAATGATTACGTCATTACGATCATATTAACCGTCATATTCGCCATTGTGGCGATGATTGGTTCTGCTGGGCCGGGTGGTGTGTTGATCATACAATGTTTACATAAGACCATAAAGATGTACACCTATTGGTACACTGGTGTAAATGTTTTCCATAGGCCTCAGTGCTAACATTTTAGCGTATACTGTTGGTAATATTAATTTTGGGTCAAAATTTTCTTTAAATCTGAAAAATTGACATTTGGGGAAACTTTTTACGCATAAAAAAATCACGTCCGTCTGGCATGGAATTCGCCTTTAAATCTTGTGTCAGAACCGCACTAAAAATACTGTCATATATTAGACCACACCAACAAATTCAAACTTCACTACAAAGGGTTAATTCCTATGCGAATGGCTATTTTACCTATGGGAAAGTATAGGGAAGAGGTGTGATGATTTTTTTTATGCAAAAAGCACACAAGGCTATTGACCAATCAGGGCCCAGTGTCTATTTTATTCTCTCCTATATATGTCACTATAGATGTCACTCCGAACCCCATTTACACCAGTGTAACCTATTGCTTAACGTGGCTTTGGCTTGGTGGAATCCGGCTGACACAAAATATTCTGTATCTGCAACTGCCGACATATCCATGAAGTATTGCCCTTGTGTATTGACTGTCTGAAAAGGTTCATCATCAATAATCCGAATCATAGTTCAGCTTTTTTCGCTAAAACTAAGCAATTATTTCATGTGTCTTTTGGGAACAGTCAAAATTGTTGTCCCGAAGTATCAGGAATGACCATCGAAATGTTGCCCAAGGCCGAAGGCCGAGGGCAACAGTTCGATAGTCATTCCTGATATATTTACTTGTATATAATCAGGTAAACGTCACGGAAATTGCAAACCATGTAACAGTTCGTACGGGCCAGTCAACAGTTCGCTCGGAGCCAGTCAACAGTTCGCTCGGATCGGGCAACAGTTCAATCGTGACGCCACGAAGGCTGACCGTGATTGCCAACCGGGCAACAGTTCATTCAGGGCGGGCAACAGTTCGTTGTGGCATTACGAACGCGAATTTGGGGTTAACCAGTTAATTCTAAATCCCAGTGATTTACGAAGTAAAACTCTACTATTGGGTAACAATTGTAGTTGTTGACCGTGATTGATTTAAAGAGGTTCTGTACACTAACGCCGGCCAGTTATGGGACCATCTCCTTTTATACTCAACAGAATATATGCAACAAATGAATGAATTGGAGACATGGATAATTGGAAAATACACTCGTGTGGTCTCTGAATGAGGCCAACAACATGGTAATTATAATGAAAATGATTTTATGACTGGAGTCATACATTCATTTTCATTATAATTACCATGTTTGCATTGTTGATAGAAAATGCGAGTGTATTTTGCACTAATCCATGGCTCAAATTCATTCATTTGTAATCAGCACGGGGTACAATACTGGTTATAAATGAGCTGGTGCCTTGATTGATTCAGTGTGCTTTGGTGCCACGACGTAGGTACATTGTAAGAATTAATTATAGTGCCACCGCAACGTTGCGATTTAAATCGCAGGTGGGTGGAACCCACTGCACATGCGCATGCTCACGATTTGACCGCAGGCAAATCGTAGCGATCAAGCAATGTTTTATTTCTACCAGGAACATCGTGTCGTGTTCTTGGCAACGCGCTCAAACAACAAATTCAAACACAATGGCTGCGGACACACGTGCCACAGTAGCGATGGCATAGTAGGTGTGACAATTTACTATGGTGGAGTTTGGTGACAATTGGCCGTCATAATTAATGTGCCATAGCTGGCCATGTCGCCCGCTGAGATTCCACACAGTGATTCGACTGGACCAATTAACCCATTGCGTTTCACCAACGTTGATCTCTACTCATTGTGTTTTTTTTTACATTGTATTCTCTACGATATCTCATATATATTTTGAAGACCTCTGTCTGTCTGTATGTCCTTTATAGAATCGAAAACGGGTTGACCAATCGAGACCAAACTTCCTATCTAAAGGTAAAATCCCACGGGAAATGGCTATAACAAAATTGCTTAATTTGGCGACATGTAAACCAGCATCAAAGCTCCATGCAAACGCGTATATCGAACATGTTATGTGGCGTTTGGTAGTTGGATATCGTCCGTGGTAGTACAAATAACAGCATGTAGCTGCAATAAGCGAGTCAACACGAATGTCGTGAAAATCACTATTCAGGATTGCTGCATATAGACCTGACCCTTTGTTCTCTTCCTCAAATTAAAAAAAAATCCGAATGGGCAGTTTATGTAAGAATAAGACAAGTACATCAATCCTTGTTTCATATGAGTGCTGAAAGATGCCATCGACGTGATGATAGGAGTGATTTATTGATTGATTTATTTATATACTTAGTCGAACCTTCATGAGGTACGTATGGTATCTTGAGCTCTCATATATTAGCATTTTCGTCATATGGTAAGTTAGGCTTGCCAAAATGTTATTTGAAAACGGAAACACTTCATACTTAGACTAAGTTACCGGACATACAGGTGGCATGTGTTTGTTACATTGTTACGATTCACACGAGCTGACCGATTTTCACACTTATTCCTCATATATGTGTGGCTTTCAGTCTGCATGGGGTCTCGTTCTGGTTGCCGTCATATTATAAAAGCTGTTGTTGGCTGATATGATTGCACATAGGTTCCCGTCTACCTATACAGATACAAGGATAGGGCATTTGCGGCACACGAAAATTAACAGAACAACGTTTCGCATTATCATAATGATACGTTACTTCAAACCAGGTTTATACCATGTGGTTTAAACACGAGATGACGGGTCTGACAGAACGTTCGGGTCCCGTAACAAGTTCATGTGTCTGGTCTATTAGCCCTGTCATAACCTAGTCCAAGTTTCCATCGGCTCAAATCAGCCATAGGCCTCCATACTAACGTTTAACAGCATACTGGTTTGGATATATATACCATAAGTGTGGAAGTCATATATAATATGAAAGAATGGTCATCTGTGCAAACTTTCTAAAAACAAAATCCATATCCTCGAGCATGACTTTTACCTTTAAATATCGTGTTTTTGAAACTAGGTTCAGGATCGCAGTAACAAATCAGGGTCCAGTCAGGGGGGGGGGGCGGAAAAACATTCCAGGCACGTATGATCATTTTAATTTTTTCCGGCACGGGGGACCCACCCACCCAATTTCTTCCGTTTCCGGCCTTTTTTTCCAGGCAATTTTGGACACCCACCTTTTTCTTCCGTTTCAGGAAGTTTTTTCCGGTCAGTTTTGGACACACACCCCCCTTAAATGTGAGCATCCAAATAGCTGATTATCCTGCATTATCATAATTTATTGCGCGATATTTGAATAGAACAGTGCATAATGAGATAACTATACTATTTGAATTTATCATATAAGTGTCATTAATCAAGAAATGTGTCAACATAATCACATTTCTAGGGATATATAGGAAGAGTGCCAAGGTTTTTTATTAACATTCATTTTCATAATATATAGTCACATGATCTAGTCACATAATCACAATTGAGTATTCTACAGAATACATGGTACCGTACCGGTACAAAAAAATTCAGATTATTTGATATTTTGATATTTGCTATGTGATATACAGTAATGCCCTAATTAATCGACTCCATAACCACAGCAGAATAATGGGTAATTTAATTTTAATTTCCGACTAAATCCTGAAAAATTACCCATTATTCTGCTGTGGTCATGGAGTCGTTTAATTAGGGCATTACTGTATTGCTGGAATCAAATTGTTTATCAAAACATGTGAAAATACAACTGTTCATCCCAGTTCATCCCAGTTTGAAGAATAATGCTAATACCAAACATAACCATGATATACATTCGTGACTCTTCTTGGGGCATCTCAGAAACCAGAACTGAGGAAACATGTTATTGCGTGTAATGGCATGCTGGTAGCCACTGCCTGCAGTAATAGGCTTCGTAATAATTGGGAATGATATAGATGAATAGCCCAATTTCACTTCTTTTTTGCTCACGATATCAGTGACGATAAAATCTTCGTTACTGTGATTAACATTACAAGCTGATCCACATTAACATGGAAAACAATGTGAAATTGTTCAAGCTGGCCCGGCTGGCCTTCAATTTATTTGTTAAGATTTTATGTTTTACGTTGTCAAAAGTCTATTTTATTCCATTATTTATTATATCTTTATTTCCATGTCACATATGGTCAAGTGTGCTTCATTGTATTGCTTATTTTCAGCTGAGTCCTGATTAAATTTTATTTATCCAAAAGCGCAGTGTATAGTTCTATCAAGTTGAATTTGGGTTATTGTTGGCCATTGTGCAACTGATCCAACTTCTGATAACCTCTATATGTAGTATAGCATTAGTATTAACTATGTATGACCTGTTTCTGTTCAAAACACATCAAAATAAGACTCAATTGCAGGAATGGAAAACAAATTTGGCATATGGAAAAAACTGATTTTTGGACCCAAGAGACACCCACCCACCCCATCATACGTGCCTGGATTTCTTTTCCGACCCCCCCCCCCTGGTCCAGTGTGTATTTAGTTCTCTCTTGCATCTTGGGCAAAAATCTATTGGAGAGCGCTACCCACCGAATTACTTCACTATAACTAGCAGCTATGACAACAGTTATTAACTAGATAACATTTTTGCCTCGAGCGACCTATTATCGACATCGGCTGATATCACTCCAAACTCAGCTGATAACCCACTAAACTCGGCTGATATCAGTTGTGACGTCAACGAGAGAAGCGTAGTGTTTACATCCAACATAACAGCCATTCGGCTAAAGTTTTTTTCATTTGGCTAATAAAATTTTCATTTGGCTAAAGTTTTTTTCGGTCCAGCGTGAACACTGCATTCGGGGATGCAGTCACAGTGCTAGGCCGATATAACGACAATTTCATAATGGACTTGAATTAATGGCGTTTCATGGTGTGTTTCATGTTATTTCGAACTGGTATTTACTCCGTAATATAAATGGAAATCATGAATTTATACTCGTGCGTGGTCATACACATATCTACAGCTATTCAGCATCGTATTTAAGATATAAATTTAGTTATTTCTTTTATATTATACCTGTTGTCCATTCAATTTTATGTTTACACCGATGAACTGAAATTGGAATGGATAGCGATGGTATTACCATAATACTGTTGATCTAATTAATAACGAGGTTATTACTTGGTCAGTTGGATATCGGCCGAGACATATCAGCCCTCGGTAACTTTATAGCAGCCTTCGACATTCGGCCTCATGCTGATATGAAGTTACATCGGGCTGATATCTCAGCCGATATCCAACTAACCAAGTAATAGCCTCTAAATATCACATCATACGGTTCAAATCGAAGGAAACTTGGACTAGACATGACCGAGAGTCCTACAAAATGATAAACGGTTACTGGAGTTAACCCTTTACCCAACAGAAGGGCCATGTGCCAATGCATTCTCTTATATATGCGAGTCGACCATAGGTCGCCTCGCATATATAAGAGAATGCATTGGCTTAACACATTAAAAATTATAAAATTGTTAAAGAATGTAAGAAAAAATGGTAAAAAGTGTTAAAAAAATATTTCTTTTAGGCCAATGGATTCTCTTATATATGCGAGGCGACCTATGGTCGACTCGCATATATAAGAGAATACATTGGCACAGGGCATAACTGTAACTATCACAATGTGGTCAAGGAGCCGGTTCCAATGATATCCATATTTGTATGGTTCTATTGAGACAGACCGAAGATATTTTAGGCTGTTGAAGCTTTATTTGGCCGGTTTTGGCCGGCTTGTTGGGTAAAGGGTTAACTCGCCTTGCGGGTCACCCGTACGGACTGACGTTGATGGGAGATTGATAAGTCCAGTACGGTTGTGATGACAATTCGATATTTGTAACCATTAAGGTTTTCCCGGTGGGCGCCAAACTTATTGGAGCGATGTCTAAATACGGTAACTGGGTCGATGGAAGTATATACGGAGAATCCGATAATGGAATGAGATAACTTTATCTGAATGACGATTGTGTTGATATTTCGAAAGAGACATTGAGGACATTTCCGGTCAAGCGATGCAAAATTGCCCGAAAAATGAAATGGCATCTATTACCCAATTGGCACATCAATTAGCAAATGCGACACACACATCAAGATGTTACGGCAAATATGCCTGCTGCATGGTGGTGTTTAGTGGAAAACAATCTGGTCAGAGTTTGTAAAAATTACATAGTGTGTCGCCATGCCGTCGCTAATGACTTGTCGGAAGTGTGGTTTGGTTGTGTCCCACCCCAAACTTTGGTTAATAAGTAGAGAATAGAGAATCTTTTATCGAATGAGTTGTGGATGGCGAAATGATATGGTTCGCGATAGCGTGGCTCGATCGAAATGTTTCTATGCGCCGTCCGCAACGAGTTCGATAAAAGAAATTTTAATGTATGTTGTGTTCTGTATTTATTCTCCACCGTGAGATAAATTCAATCCATGACTGTCACCTTCTTTGATGTATAGCCACATTTGTTGTGATTATACAAGTCTAATGATTAACCAGTAATGATCGGAGCATCACCCAAGCGGATCATTGACGTATATAATGTACGTCAACTTTCTTGACAACGTTAACAAAAATAGTTCCGACTTGTACTCCACTAGAGGTATCCAATAATATGTATTCAATGGCTGGATTCCGTTGAATACAAGGGTATCACGTCAATGGAAGTGCAATATATCACTTCATACTTTCGGACACAATTTCGGAATGAGATGACAATCAATTGGAAAATGTCCAACCATAATTATGCGGTGTCAGGTTAGAGATTCCAACAGTTGTAAACTCTGAGTACCAATTGGGAAGTGGTGCAAACATAATTCACAGGACCCGAGGACCGTTTTAGGGGATCATAATGGAAATTAAAAGTTGGACACCCAAACGGAAACAGTCTATGTACGGCCTCGTTTGGGTGCTTTAGTTGCAAGCCTTGAAATAGGGTGTCTGTCATTGGCAGAATGAGGTCCCCAGAGGGTGAATTTAGTGATGCTACCCCGCATAGCGCGCTAGCATAACCAAATTCACCCTCTGTGGACCTCATTCTGCTTACACCTCAGCAGAATGAGGTCCCCAGAGGGTGAATTTGGTGATGCTAGCCCGCTATGCGGGGTAGCATCACTAAATTCACACTGTGGGGACCTCGTTCTGCAAATGACAGACACCCTATTTCAAGGATTGCTTAGTTGGCATGTCCTTACTCAATTTACGAGGCGCAAAACATAACAAATAATCCCAATTAAATACACCAGGCGGCGATTCTTCACGAAATCGTTTGTTTATGTCAAGACCACAAAACGTGTCTCAACCATTAAATAAGTTTTATCAGCAAATCTGTCATCCAAGACAAAATATCTGGCAACAATTTCCTGATGTTCTGTACCCAGAAACTCATCGACAATTGACTCTCTGTTTAATACGTAGTACAGGCCTCGGGGCAGATGTTTGAAAATGTGCTTTTAATGAACAGGGAGCATACCAGTGCGGTTTTTGTGCCCCGAGCCACTCGCTATAGCCATGCACACTTCCTGAATGTGTGGTGAACTCACCAGTGTTGTTTTGCACTATAGCCGCCGTGTCGCGCCGCAGCTCGGAATGTGCTGAGTGCACACCAATATCGCTTACTATATCCCCCACCCCGGCTGTCGTCACTGTTCCAGTCTGTACTGAGAGCACACCCGTGCTGTTCCATGTCTGCTGTCTCCCAAGTCTCTATTATGGATCAATTGTCAAAGATGCCGCAAAAGTGACAGATATCGTTTCCGTTGGGGTGTTCCATTAGTCAGAGAATTACTAACATCTATGATGTTTTCGTTTTTACGATTTCTCCCATCAACGTATTCGCTCCCATAATGGCAGCGAATCATCCTCCACGAGTTCTTCATTAACGCAGCGCTACCATACTAGTCACACACTAGAGACTAGCCAGATTCATTCCGCGCTCCGCGTGTATAATGTTTCGCTGTTTCTTGGTATACAGTGGGCGCATGGGCGTTTTATTTATAGAATGGGAATTTTTGGACGGATTAAAAGTCGAACTGCGACCCGGAGACCGTGTCCGGTAAAAGGTGTGGTTGTGAATTTCAATTTCAATTTCAATTGTTATTCGGTTGCCAAGAAGTGCAAGGCGATTAATTCTATGAGTTGGTCATTCATGAAAGCAATATATTTTATATTCTATAATTACAATCATGGGTATATAATATATGATCTTGAGCGCGTTACCATTTCTGACTATGGTTTTCTTGTTACGTTACTCGTCCCTATACCTTGGACTAACACATAGCTCGGTTTGAGGTTGCCTTTCTATCGATACTCTCATTTCGTTGGGATAAATTGATCTCGACACTACTCCTATATACATGTATACGATCGATAACTATTACTCACAAAAGGCAAATTCTGATAAATGATTACCGACATCATGTTGTTCAAAAGCCAGTGACAACTCAATGCACACTCAGTGCGTATGCACTCCAGTCTTTGTAAACATACACTCAGATTCATACTGATACTGATGTGTGTATGTAGTTTACTCCAGATTGATGCACATGCTACATGTATGGTCATCGGAGTTATATTTCTCCATATATATATATATACGCGAATGTCTGTATGTCTGTGTCACGATTTGTCGAGGTTGTGAAATCTGAACGCCAAAAAAAAAAAAATCCTTAGAAGTAATTATGGAGATGAATATACATAATTGTAACTCTGGTGAATAAAACCAACGTTAAAAACGCCGTCCAGATTATTGTAGACTAAGATTTTGGTTATCATATATCATAGCCGGTATAGCACCATGAACAGAGGAGCACCTGGGCATTTCTTTAAAAATCTGTATCTTCATGGAGATATGATAACCAGGTGTCATCAGAATTGTAGTCTAACCCACGAGATTGATGTATACATCTCTATGTAAAACCAAATTGTCGTCTTCTATTTTTCCGAACTAATGTGTTTATCATGTTCATGGTTTTATCCCAATAAAATAAAAACAAACAATCACGTCGACTGTACTATTTAACGAGAGGCCGATCACGGTCGGCAGATGTTTAACCCATAACTTGGCGATAGCGATTAGCTATAACTGATAATTGGTCAAAGATATGATCACAGTAATACATATATCAGTACCTAACTTAAAACCAAAAGCTCAAATAATTTGTCTTAAGAAGGGGTTAAATTATTTGGGGTGGGGGAGCAGTCGTTTTATATCTCATAACTCTATCCCTATTCACACAAGGACCTCTCATTGTGAGATCCAATGGTTTAGCCATTAATCAATTTGACAGATAAGATAAACAATTATCCAGCCAGCATGTTGTTTATCTTTACTTTCATACAACCACCCCCTAGAGCTCTGTAACATATTTCATCACTCAATTAATAACAGATTTCGCTTGGAATGACATCTATTAAAGGTACCCTCATATACTCTGGATATTGGATGTTCACATGGCAATGTATTGATATCATTATATTACATGCAACTATTGCAAAAAATTCTTCATATTTTCAAAACAGGACACCACACCTAATTAATGGTATACAACTAAAACAAATTAGTGTCAATGACAAATTTTGTTTTTAATTAAATAATTTTTGTATTACTATAAAAGTTTTTAAATATTTTTTGAGTGTTAAATTGAGCGAGGAGTTCAATCTAAAAAAAATTGAAAAAATTAAAATTTCGAATTTTCTTCCAAAAAAAGGGTCATAACTCCTTTAAAATAAATCGGATCAAACCCATATTCGAACTTGATCTGTATTTTGTGCTAACAATCTCACATACCAAATTTGGTGTCAATCAAAAAATGTTTGAGTTAAGGCAGCATGTGTGAATTCTAAGTAAAAAATGGCCATATTTTGGGCTGAGAAACCTATATACAAAATTTGGTTCCGATCAAATAGAACATGTTTGAGTTATCGCATTATGCCTAAAGTGTCTACAGAGGACATACAGACAGACATACGGACAGACGGACGGATGGACAGACGGATGGATGAACGACGAGTGGTCAATCCGGACGTTGACATTATGTGTACCATGCTATGGTATGGGTCCACATAAAAAGTTTTATCTCATGCAGAGTACAAGAAAAATATATCAAACCTGGTGTGCCCCTTTAATATTTCAATTCACATTTGTAATCAATTGAAATCAATGTCGAAAAAGCTTTCCATTAATATGTAAATAAAACAAACTAGACCTACAGTTCTAAAAGTGTTATGAACAATTATTTTGTCCTCATAGACTGATACAGAGCTCTCAAGTTAAAACAAAATTGAAAACCAAAGTTGTCTTCCCATGCAACCAAAAAAATTCCAACAAATAAACTAAACACAAGTATAAACATTCCATCTATGATATCTCATCATATGGCCAACACAACTCCCTGCAGTTAATTAACTCAATGCAAGAGAGAGTCATTGTAACTGGATACTATCTCTGTTGCTCTGTGTCAGAAGAGAACTTCGTGGCATTGTAACCTGATTTATTAGATTCTATCTGGACAGTGCAAACTGTGTATCTTTGATATATTTTAGAGATGAATAAAATAATCAAAGGGCCATAACTCCATTAAAAAATATCGGATCAAACCCATATTCGAACTCGATCTGTATTTTGGGCTGAGAAACTCGCATACCAAAAATTGTTTGAGTTATGACAGCATGCATGAATTCCAAGTGGAAAAAGGGCAATAACTCCGTAAAGTGTCTACGGACAGACAGACAGACAGACATACGGGCGGACGAACGGATGGACGGACGCACGACGAGTGGTCAATCCGGACAACGACACTATGTTTACCATACTATGGTATGGGTAAACATAAAAATGATAACGTCCGAAATTTGTAACTTGTAAATAAATAAATACTTCTTTATTGTTGTGACGAATTAATCGCGGTAAACAAAATGACAGTGAGTCACTACTTATAATACATGTATAATACATGTATAAGGATGACGTTTTGTGATGCCATTTGGATACACAAGTTATGATAATACGTGTAATACTTTGAGCAAGAGTGTTCTTTATTCCCACCAAGTGTCCACAACAGAGGGTTTCATATCATACTAACCATGGCACTTAACCGAGGTCGGATTTATGTTTCTTCAAACTTGTGTGAGCTATGGTATAATCACAATGTGCGATATGATGCATGAGCGCTTTATACGAGAAATATGATACTCACGTTTATTAGCTTGAAACAAATTCGTGCTTGTTAGTTCTTGCCAACAGCAACTCAGATTGTCTTCTGAAAATATAATTTTTTCACATTCTAAATCCAGTATAGTTAATATTTCGGATCCATGACATATTCTGAACTTATGAAGACCATTGATGCGTCAACATATACATTGGGGAACACTATTGTGCTACCCACGTTGAAGAATGAAAGCTTCGCATTTTTGTCAGATGTGACATGGTTTATTTCCACAATGCAAAACAGAACAAAAACATATACAGTACAATTAAACAGAAGTTTAAATTTATTTTGTGGGAGTAAATTGCCCACTTGTATTTGCTATGTCCTGTCACCCACTGCGAGATGAATATATCTTTTTTCACCGGCATGAGCTAGGTCACTTCATTGATTATTCAACTCATAAGTTCCGTCTGTACCAACAATGAAGAAAAATAATGCCAACTTAACATTTCGCTATTGTCCACAAATTTTTCACGTGCAAAGTAAAAAGTTCTTTTATTTAAACGTGTATGATAAATGAATGAATAGTATCTTTGTATAACTTCGCAATGAAACTTGTGTTAGCGTTTGTAAGGGCGAGTGTTCGTATATTCTAAATTGGTCTACGTGCCATGTGCTCAAGACAAACTGCCATGAAGATGGTTAGCTTGGACGCATTCACTATAAATGATTCACACATAGAAACGGTTCGATTTGGCAACAAAATGGTCAACCTGTCCTCAGATGATTTTCAGCCTACCAGGAAAAAAATAAAAAGATTTGTAATCATCACCATCATTGCTATGACACATCTGCATGCAAGGCATCTCGAAAATCCACAAAAGCAGCCATAAGTTGTACGCTGAAAACAATAATAAATAGAGGATCTCTGATGAGTCGCAATTCTATATGAATTTTATTAACCGAGTGCACTAAACTTTATTCGAGTCGGGCTTTTGGGAATCGAATTTAGTGGACGAGATCAATCTGATCAATTTGATAAACGAAACGACTGGGGTTAAACAAAATAGATATTTATTTCCGTATCACAACCAAAGAGGAAGTAAACACACCTTCAAGAAAAATTATAGTTCCATTTTAGATTTGTCTTTTCACGTTGAAAATTTTTTCACCCCCCCCCTCTTATCACCCATGTTTTTCTCACAGTCAACATTAAATAACTCAAACACAAATCGAATATCATAATTATATTATAACTAACATAATCATAAAGTTCCGACATTGACATTGCCATCATTGCGTCAAACTCTTACGTCACTGCCAGTGACGATAATACACATGTGTCTTAATAAAATCGGACACATGCATGGATCTTTAAAGTGATGTGATACATTCCGGTAGGGTGAACAAATAGAAATGAGAATAATATCGCTCAAAATAGTTATTTTTAAATATTATATCCAAATTGACAACACACGCCGCCATTTTTTATATATTAATTAAATGCAGTGACTCTCGATGGCGAAATCGTTTTTGTTAGTTTATCTCCGATAGTTGCGTCCAGAATCGAGAAGTAAATATTTACAATTGAGCATAGTTCGATCGATGGTTTCTATTGAGTGGTAATGTTGATTTGCTTGAGATATTTGACGATGTTAGTACATGTAGAATGCTGCATTCCTCCAGTTGGTATAGTGCTTGGATACGTAACTTATCAGTTTCACGCGCCCGAACATATCCACAACATGTCTTTTATATCTACGAGAACGACTGTACTCAGTCGAGTTTGTGGTGCGTTGATTACTGTATGAATTGATTCTTAATATGTGACCCGCCATATCAAATCCAGTCGTAAGTCGGGATTTTTTTACCCTGTGCCAATGCATTCTCTTATATATGCGAGTCGACCATATGTCGCCTCGCATATATAAGAGAATGCAGTGGCCTAACAATTTTTTATCATTTTTATTTAAATAAATGTCTCTTACAATTTTTAGGATATAAAATCAAAAAAACATCCATTACCCTGCAGGGAGCCCCACACATATTATAGAAGCATATAGAAGAGTGTCGTCTGCTCATGTTTGTCTGTGGCTCTGTATGGGTGAAATTATAAAATTGTTAAAGAATACAAGAAAAAATTATTAAAATTGTAAAACATTGTTAGGCCAATGCATTCTCTTATATATGCGAGGCGACCTATGGTCGACTCGCATATATAAGAGAATGCATTGGCACAGGGTAAAAAAAATCCTGACTTACGACTGGATTTGATATGGCGGGTCACATATATGCATATATGAATATGGCACAAAGACTTGATCCTGGCATATCGACCTTAAATCCGGACACCGGCTAGACGATGAGAATTTCTGTCGGAAGTCATTCATGATCCCTCGAAAGAGTTATAACCATTGCTTCCGAGAATGTATCGCATAATAAAATATGATTCAGGGAAGTAATCGTGACAAAAGCGGAACGGCTCGTCGCGTGCTATTTGAATCTATATTCATGTCTGAAGACCATTGCATCGATATCCGACATAAGCGAAAGGTACGCGTCTCGAAGAACAAAGGTACCTTATAAGACTACCATCATAATACTAAAGCACGATCCCAATATAATTGGTCGATATGTCTGAGCTTTAGTTTAGTTTTATACATTATTTACACTCAACAGTATAAGACATTATCTATTATATATTTTGGAAGATATGTGTGTGTGTGAGGGTATGTGTGTGAGGGTGTGCGTGTGCGAGGGAGGGAGGGTGTGTGTGTGTGTGTGTGTGATCGCGATGAACTCGAAAGCGGCCGACCCGATTTCGATGAAACTTGGTATGTGGGGATACTTTCGGCCGGGAACTGGCATAGGCATATTAATTTACCCGTGCGACGCGACATTGACCTCAAAACTCATATATCCGGATCCGGCGTGATTGTCACCCGATGCAGGGAGGATAACTCTATATTCATACGTCGACTGACGTAAGCAATTTGCCGGCAATTTCGAATCGTGTATTTATCCCAAAATTATAACATTTACAATATATATTGTTAATTTGCAGGCTATTAAGAATCGTGTATATATCCCAAAATATATCATTTACAATTTCTGATATATAAATTTTGTTACAGCTGATATTCTTAGGTCTATTGTCGATAGATTTATTTTTTGTATATTCACACCACGCTTTATTGGCATAGGCTCAAGTCGTTTACAGTTACCCCGAGGGTAAAAGTTCGATAAATTATTATCCATTTAGCTGAAATGGCTTCCGTGTACGAATCTACCGGTGGCCACCAGCGTCAATGCCAACAACATCGACATTGTTGAATGTTGACGGCGAGAAAATAATTAGTTAAAATTTACCACACAATGCTAATTTATCTTTATGTTGAAGCTTGATAATTAATGAGCGTGTGTATATGAGGCGCGTTTATATACTTGAGTGGAAATCAAATCGGGTAAAACTGGCCGATTTTTACGCTCGAAATTTTATACATAGGGTATCTCGGTATCCGCTGGGCCGATTTCCCGGTATCCGCTGGGCCGATTTCCATCATTTTTGAGGTGTTGGTGTTGGAAAACTGCCAGACGGATTTTGACGAAATTTGATACTTAGTGGTAATTTTTTCCAGGGAGTGTTTTGGACGGGTCAAATCGTGACCCCGACCTGACCTTGACCTTCAAAATGATCAATTCGAGGTCAAATCGGGTAAAACCGGATGTATTTCGACGGGTACTTTTGTCGGGTACTTTTGTCCGGGTAGTGTTTTGGACGGGTCAAATCGTGACCCCACCTGACCTTGACCTTCAAAATGGACAATTCAAGGTCAAATCGCGCCGAAAAGCAGAGGGGAAACAGCCCGGACGAAGTCGGGTCCACCTGCTAGTATTATATATAGTGGCACATCATATTCATGCCTGCTTGATAATGCCGTCCTTGTGCAGATCTTGATTCAGATTTAAAGACATATTATGTACATGTTCGGGTGCATGGAACTGAAAAGTTAGTATTCATGCGCTATGCAACTGGGAAAATGTAACATTCTACTAACAGAGCTGAACATTTGAAGCAAATCAACCGTACCATCGTCTGAAAACATCGTCTGAACTGCGCTCAATTGTAAATATTTACTACTTGATTTTGGACGCTTCTATCGGTGATAAACTAACGAAAACGATTTCCCCATCGAGCGTCACTGCATTTAATTAATATATAAGAATGACGGTCAATTTGGATATAATATCTGTAAAAATTAATACTTTGAGCAAGATTATTTGGTCATTTACCGGAGTGTTTCACATCACTTTAAGATCAAAAGTTACAATAATCTGGGCGACGTTTAGTATCTGGAAATTATGACTTTGTTTGCTGTATCATTGTCTAGATAAGGATTTAGAAACCAGAACGCATTCGCAGTGATGATCTATTCGTCGCTTCGACGTTTATAAACATTTAGAGCAAGCGAATATGAATGGTGATGGTGTTGGCTGAAACACAAACGTGTCTATCATACGGATTTTTAACAAACTGAGACCACCAAGCCTCGTTCAGTATTTAAAGGGAATGGTCAATTGTGTTTGCATCCCGGGGTTACCCCCCCCACCCCTTCCCCCAAAACATCCTCGTTGGCGAGATGTTTGCAATAGCAGTGGCACTCGTTGAAACTTGGACTGTCAGTATACCAATACAGTTGTCGCACTTGTGGCTTTTGCAATGGGTTACCAAGTTCATCGCACCTGACTATGTGATCCATAAATAACTTGGCAACAGTACTATGAAAGCATCCTGCAAGAACATTACTCCTCTAAGGTGCATTCATCATCACGAAAATAACCAACATTAACTTGATAGGGCACCAGCACTTGGTTGATGTTTGTGTGTCCTTACTCTGTCACTTTTACGTACATATGTACTGTACTTGACCCTCATTATTTGATAGTGTCTTGGGTTCGAAGACACATTAACTACATAGTGGGATCTGTCTGTATGTCCAGATTTTCTCCCATGCAGACCAATGCTTTACTCTCTCATCTAAGTAAATACATTACACACATTATGTATTACATAAAGGATATTGAGATATATAACTAGAAGTATATACACAATATACATATATCAATATATATAATAGATATGTACATATGGTTCCGGGTCGATGAAATTGGATGAATATATTAGCAGTGTTTTTTAATTCTGACATGGCTACTCTTATTATCGTCCGGAGTAAACATGCCGTACTCTCATGTGAAACCTTGTTGGATGGAGTAAACAAATCGATCGCAACGCGGAACTAAAAGTTGTTTCTTCACACCCGTGTGCTTATTTTTAGCTACAAATGTAGGTTTCATATATCGTAAATTTTAGTATTTATGCTGAACAACTATGTTTGCCAGACTCAACTTAACATCTCAATTAAGTCGAGCTGATCTGGATTCAATATCATCTAGCTACAAAGCCTTACAAAGCTGAACACTCAGTTTGTTATTTTAACTTTGATTATTGGGGGTATGGGTTTACAACTTGTCACCGTCGATTGTCATTTCGCTCACCCGTTGTCACTACGTTCAAGTTATGTTACATTAAATATCCTGAACACAAGAAGTTATATATTGTCGATGGACATGGCATTTGACCTTGAATTTATTTGAAAGAAATAAACGGAATTGCTAAATTTTTGGGATATTGCAGTTCAAGTTAGAGAAAAGTCCTTACAATGGCAGCTTCCGATGTCATTGTTTAGTATCAGTGAGATTCCAACAAAATCGTATAGTTATCTCAACTTATTTTTTGTGTTTTCTAACAGTTCAATCTAGATGAATCAACACAAGCCTATACACACATTGCATACGTGTTCTGTGGGAAACACCATTTCGCGCCGCAAGTTAAAAAAACAAATCAATTTTCTTAGATTCCATCCTGTTCCAACACGTTGAAATCAGTAAATGATAAATAGCTCATCAATCTGTCCCGTCGCACTATTTCGTCGTAATATAACGATCTTTTTTTTTGGACTACAGTAAACGTCCGTGCCAATGCAGAAAATCACAGAATGAGTTTTTACCAAAAGATAATAAATTGTTAAAAAAATATAAGGAGTCGTGGCATTTTTATGCTAGTATATGAGCATGGTGGTAGAGATCAGACCGGAGTAGTGACGGGGAATAACTCTACCTCGCACATTGATTTATAGCTTGTCACGGGCTTGATAATTTATCGGTCTGTCAAATCTGGTTCTCCGCGCTTGCATTCTGCTAGGAAAAAAACATATCCGGGCCAAACAGAGACGAAGTAGCACATCAAAGAAGTAAGTTTGTATAAGTTGTGCTAATGGGAATCAGCTAAGTACTTTCGTGTCCATGTGATATCGGTATAAAGTATACAGCTCTTATCGATTGGACCTCTATGTGTGACCCTTCATAAATATTAGCACCGCTGAATAGAGGGGAGATCAAACCGTCCCATCAAATCTACTCGGAAACACAGCGCCGACTCGAAGCCGGTAATCGGACGCAACATATCGTTTGTGTGCCGAGTTCAAAGTCACAGGATCGAGATGCATCAACTTCGCTCTTTAATCTATTGTCACAGTTTGTGTGGTTCAATCGTTCGCATCCGATCCACTGTCGTGCTTTCCCCTATATATACGACATCAACCATCGTCAAACTAATCCCGCTGTTTCTATGATGTCACTGGGTCCTGGTGATTTAGCTATGGATGAGTTTAAAGGTACTCAACCCGTAAAGAGGGTCCCCATCTCAACAGATTCCAACAACAACAATCCGATCAGAGGGTCCTATATTACTATTTCTTTGGCTTTGGGGGTAAAAAATATTTGATTCGAGTCGAGGAACCCATCAAACAAAGCTCAGAGTTATTAGATATTGATTTTTCAAATTTGTTATGTTCTCGAGATGAGTACCAATAACTGCCGTAATCTGCTCTGGATGTGTACCTCAAATCTATTCAAACAGACAAGGATGAATAACTCTAAAATCAAGTGGTAATTTTAACGCAATTTTTACTGAGTTCTGGGCCAGATAGTATTCCCGATAATGAAAAATAATAGATTTATAAAATCGATATCTAACAAATCTGAGCTTTGATGGGTGACTTCCTCGACTCGAATCAAATATTTTTGACCCCCGAAGCCATTGAAATAGTAATTGAGAGGAGTTTTATCGGGTTGAGTACCTTTAACAAATATGTCATTGGTGGCGCGTACGCTGTTGCAAAAATGATCGAGTTGTCAATCAATGTTTGCGTCGGTTTGCAATAAGTTCCACACCATGATTATAAGCCCACTTAATTTTCGATCCCCGCTGATCCCCGGATCACATTATAAAACACATGCCATAATATATACCATTTGAAAGAGGAAGCTCCAAAACATTGTATTATCAACTTATCCGGTTTAATAAACTGTGAACATGTTGTTTTTGTGCTTAAGTTTCGTCGGTATTGTTGCGCAAAGTGTATTATTTTCAATGGAGGAGGAATAACTCTATATTTTATAGATATCGTTATTCCCCTTCCATTGAAATTACATTTTAGTTTGAATTCTGTTGCATTCTGGGAGTCATAACGGGGAAAATCTTTTTATGATTTCAGCTCTTTCCTATTTCTTTATGGGCATCTTATGAGACACAGACGTTTCAAATGGTGATGAATTATAGTATTGTAATAATATTTTATGGCATTAAAATCATATATCAAGGCATTATAAAAAAATAATCGGTGACTCGAAAATTAAGTGGGCCTTTAACACTTTACCCAACAAACCGGCCAAAAACGCCCAAATAAAGCTTCAACGGCCTAAAATATCTTCGGTCTGTCTCAATAACACCATACAAATATGGATATCATTGGAACCGGTTCATTGACCACATTGTGATGGTTACAGTTATGCCCTGTGCCAATGCATTCTCTTATATATGCGAGTCGACCATAGGTCGCCTCGCATATATAAGAGAATGCATTGGCCTAAACAAATTCTTTTTTAACACTTTTTACCATTTTTTCTTACATTCTTTAACAATTTTTTCTTACATTTTTAAACAATTTTTATAATATTTTACTACATTCTTTGACAATTTTATCATTTTTAATATGTGTTAAGCCAATGCATTCTCTTATATATGCGAGGCGACCTAAAGTCGACTCGCATATATAAGAGAATGCATTGGCACAGGGCCGTTCTGTTGGGTAAAGGGTTAACCCATTCCAAACTGAATACATCTGAAAATGTCCCACCATTGGATATAAATCATACTCCTCTTATATTTTGTTTTCTGTCTGTCGACTGCTGTTATTACACGAACACCACTCCAAATAAATAATAGACCACTCCAACCTATACTTTTTAAACTGAATTGGAGAATTCATTCGGTATTGGAATGGTTAAACTAATTTATGTACCTAACTATTCCCTGCGGCACCGTGAATAATTAGACTCGGACAAGAACATCAAAAATGACAATTTAAGAAAAATAACGTACATGGACATGTATAATAGCACCGGCTCGAAGCCGGTAAACGGCAACTCTTTTTCGGACAACTTTCTGAGGCTCGTCCCAAACAAATATCGCCACCAAATGTTGCGCCCATGTGGCCACATCTTCCAAAAATATATTCTGACCTAGCACTCTTTGAGACTTAGACTAGTCCAAGTTATTTTCGGCCCAAAAAGTTCGGTTCAGTTGGCCATTGGACTACGTAAACCTCCAGATTTAAACCTCCGTTTGACATATAGTTTAACCCTTTACCCAACAGTCGGGATTTTTTTACCCTGTGCCAATGCATTCTCTTATATATGCGAGTCGACCATAGGTCGCCTCGCATATATAAGAGAATGCATTGGCTTAACACATTAAAAATTATAAAATTGTTAAAGAATGTAAGAAAAAATGGTAAAAAGTGTTAAAAAAAGATTTTTTTTAGGCCAATGCATTCTCTTATATATGCGAGGCGACCTATGGTCGACTCGCATATATAAGAGAATGCATTGGCACAGGGCATAACTGTAACCATCACAATGTGGTCAATGAGCCGGTTCCAATGATATCCATATTTGTATGGTTTTATTGAGACAGACCCAAGATAATTTAGGCTGTTGCAGCTTTATTTGGCCGGTTTTGGCCGGTTTGTTGGGTAAAGGGTTAAACCAGTCCAGCCAGACCATGGTTTAGCATTAGTGCCTATATCAATTGATGTTGCTTACCTAATGTGGTCCGCGCGTTCTACCAACAGCGAAGCTAGACAATTCAGATAACGAGAATAGTTTGATTCGAAATTTATAAGCGAGACGTGCTCACATCTGTAATGCGCATGGGGATAAATTTGTTTTTTCAATTGCGATATTGTTTTTTGCGTTTTATAACCTTAAACCTGCAACTAAACCATAGCATTCGAATGTCCAGCTACATGTACTACATAACAACGTGGTTTAGGGAGACTTGATCTGCTATGACAACTCCGCCTTTTCTGCACCGAAATTAACAATTGTTACAAAATCAATTCAATTGGTGGAGCTGAATATAATCTCGATAGACGGCGTGTCTATGGGTGAGAGTGGCTAATTGTTATTATCATGTCACAATTGATTCTTTCGCACACGAGGGTTGTTATGCACGTGCGCGTGTATGCGTGCCAATAAACATTATACTGGCCTGCATGGTTGTGGTCCACCTGGTAACTGGATAGTTTAATTGCATGCAATGTCGCCGAATCAGCTATCAACGAGCTACCAAAAAAAAAAACCGCATCATTAAATGTATATCTGGTTTGATTGGACCTCAATGTAAGTTTTAACCCGGTTTAAAATCGGAGGTTTACACTGGAGATGAAGAATGACCGGCCCTTCAATTTAAATATCAAAGTTTAACCGGGTGTAAACCAATATAAACAGTCTAGCTGAACCGTGGTCAAAGGGGGGCGTTCGTGGTCGTTTGGTAACCGGTTGATTGATAACTGTTTTCAGTGATATGAGAACATGCACTCAAGGTACCCCGTAACAATGGGGACAAAACACGACATAATGTAATGCCCTATATAATCAACTCCTTGACCACAGCAGAATTATGGGTATCTTTTCCGGATTTAGTCGGAAATATGGCTTGTCGCCAGTCATCGGAAAGATCTCAGTGAGAGCTTTCCGATGAATGGCAACAAGCCATATTTCCGACTAAATCCGGAAAAGTTAACCATAATTCTGCTGTTGTTAAGGAGTCGATTATTTAGGGCATTACTGTATATTGACTTGGGTGTGAGAATAAAGCACGACATAATGGTTATGAACATGCCCTCTATTAACCCTTTCATGATTGGAGCTTCCTGAATTTTTGAGAAAACCAACCCTGTGGCAATGCATTCTCTTATATATGCGAGGCGACATATGGGATACTCGCATATATAAGAGAATGAATTGGCCTAACAAATTTAATATTTTTATTTTTATAATTGTTAAAAAATATAAGAAACAATGAAAAAAATGATAAAAAATTGTCAAAGAATGTAAGAAATAATGATAAAAGATGGTTAAAGAATGTAAGAAAACATAATAAAAAATGATAAAATTGTTAAAGAATGTAAGGAAAATTAAAAAAAAGAAGATAAAAATTGTTAAACAATATATGAAAAATTTATAAAAAAAAATAGAAAAAAAAGTTGTTAGGCCAATGCATTCTCTTATATATGCGAGGCGAACTATGGTCGACTCGCATATATAAGAGAATGCATTGTCACATGGTCTTTAATGTTGAGCCAGCGCATGAAAGGGATATCGGGAATTGCACAGCACAAACTTAAATGTGGGAAGACAAAACTATTACAGTCACTCGCACGATAGACACACCCTCAATCGATATAACTTGCAGAACCGACCATTGAACTGAATCTACTACAATTGAAATCCACGGTTCAGAATGGACGGAGTCATCTCATGTCATATAGTACATCCCGTTGTCGGGCCTAGATAACCACCCGGGCCAAAATGTCTGCCACTGATGATGGAGTGGACTATCACATTGACTCGTGCGACAACACGTTGAACTTTGAGTTCTATATCGTCAGTGCTCGCGACCACGAATATAAATGATCTTTTTATAAAGAAAATCAATCCCAACGCGATATCCAGTTAACTAAGGCAGGTTCTCAACAGAAACTGGAATTGGATTTCATCATTGCAAGATTCATCCATGGTATAAAACACGGATTTAATTCCGGGTCTACAGAAGAGTTATCTCAATAGCACAGGTGTGCACGTCATCAGCTTTATAGCTCAATTGCAACTTTCCTTGATGAGTTTGAAAATATTACGCGTGATTAAACAAGAAAAATCCCAGAAGACGAAGCCGTCATTTAACTTAATCAATGATTCTATTAGTTATTGGGGTGAGAAAAACACCTGTGGTGATCGGAGTGCACATATTGGAAACATGCAGGGGCACTTCTGATGGAAGAAGAGCTGGCTGGCGATCTTGTCCCACACCATGCCGGGTGGCCAAGGGAAGGTACTACTGATAGTATATCAGTTGCCATGTGCACTACAGGACGACATCGGTGAGAGCGGGCCTGCTCAATTAGGGCAACACAACGTTCAAATCTCCATCTCACCTTTTCGTAGACGCCATCGTCTTCTGCTCATTAGGAGCAGCATTGCGACGACATAGAGAGGGCGTCTCGGTATCTTGTCTCTTCGTGGTCAATTTGATTGATTGATTAGGGTTTAATGTCGCTTTCAGCAACTAAGGTTATATCACGATATTGCCAGTTTTCGTGGTGGAGGAAACCGCACACTTACGTCTAATATAACAGTGATTGCAATGGCTGATCAACTTGTAGACCATGTGCGGCAAACCACCGGCCATCGGTGTGTATAACTGACAACTCCACCAGATAGCGATTTCGAGTCCACAATGAAAACATTTGGATTTGAACCATCATCGCCAGCGCTGGATGGCAAGCCTTGAATTTATATAGAACACAGATAGACAGACAGCCAGACAGACAGACAGACAGACAGACAGACAGACAGACAGACAGACAGACAGACAGACAGACATTCGCAAATATAGATAGAAGATAGTTAACTGTTCTGAGTAAAGCGTACGGGTTTTCTCCTCGGGTGAAATGCGTATAGGATTACTTTTACGAGGCGCCATCCAAGTGAACATAATTCTCGCATCTCACGAGATGAGAACCCATATCATGCTACTCAGAACAGTTGACTGTTGTGTTTATTATATTTTATATACCAGTGTGTTACGACTCATGCATGCAGATCACAATAAAACACACGGTTATACCTAATATGTTATTAAGCCCTATATGCGTATACTGTCAGGCTGATCTGGCCGTATCAATGGAGACTTGACTTGAAACATATTTTATTTGCAAAATATACAAAAGGGATTGGGGCACAAGTTTTTGCAACTTATGAAGCCCCTCTCCTAATACAATATTGTAACACACATGTGATCAAGATGACGGTACAAACTTATTTACATGGTGAGAAGTTATGGGAGATATAGTGTGTAGCGCCTTCCAAATCAATGGAGCTATGGGGATATATCACAGAACAACGGTTTAACACGATGTGCGTTATTTTATGAAATATGATTAAGAAATAAATACACGGTGTAGAGGTGTGTATGGTCAAGTTGTACCACAAAAAATGATTGTAGGACGACGCGTAGCGGAGTCCTACAATCAGTTTTTTGTGGTACAACTTGACCATACACACCGATACACCGTGTATTTATTTCTTTTGTAATACGACTGAAAGTTTATGGTCACAATTCGACTGAATAGTCAACGAAATACTGCGATTTTTCGGTCTCAGGTGAGAAAACATTTCGTGGTGTAATTCGTATTGGGCGTACTCGATTTCTTTGCATGGAGTACTCTAGTAATGTCTTGTCTTGTTATGAAATTCCCCCGTTGACTTTTCGAGGCACCTCTTCTAGAAATAATCGTTGTGATTGGCTAAAAAACGATGTGTTTTCAGCGGCGCCCGTGCGTTTCATTTAAATTGTACAGGAAATACGATTGCGGTCATTTCTGTTTTGAACGTTGTTGGGACAACATGAATATGATCATCGACTATGGACCATTTTCCTTACACAAAGCGATCAAAATGATCTAGTTTACTAAACTAATCTTATTCGCCTTCTGTACTGGTGAACAAACGCTTTCATTTTCAACTTGATTCCGAAATATCGAATATGATCGAGAATGACGAGATTCGAATCGACGAATGCACAGCCCGGCCCCATTGATTTATTTTGTCATTTAATATACTTGTTAAGTAACTTTCTTTGGTCCTAACATATATCAATATACCATAACATCATTTGGACCATATTCATTGGCAACCAAACTGGTTTCAAGCGACAAATCGCTAGAAAATTCGCAAGATTGTCAAGATGCAAAATTCAAAGGGTTGCGGGTGTACTCCGTTGATGCCCCGTTTGCGCGGAGTTAGAAAAGACGGGAAAAGTCGCGTGCGGCGATCTGAATAAACCGATTTTTTTCGTGGTACAATTGGAAATAGTAGAATTGTACCACAAAACTGGAACGAGATAGCCATGGTAACTCGGGCCACTGGCCAATCAGGACATGGCTTTTAAGCATAGTTAGGCAGGGTCGTATTACAATTTAAAATGTACTAGCTATAATGCGTACCGGTTAGACTTTTTTTTAGAAGGATGTATGTTTTCGTGTATCATCGCGGATGTCTCATTGTTGCGGTATGTAACGTTTATGGCCGCGTGAATTGCTTTTGATATTTAGGTATGAACAATGGCTGTGCCACTCTTGAAGATTTTTATTGCGGGAACACAATGCATAATATTACAGCTAACATTGCTCATGAATTATTTCTCAGTTGGAATATAGACTAAAGGTCGTATTGCGAAGTATCGGGTGTGTATTTAATTCGAGATTAATAGAGGCTTTCTAGTGTGGTGAATGAGAAACCTGCAGTGATAATATTTATATTTATAAAATATGATATTGAGGCCGTTACCATTTCTGACTATATGGTTTTCTTTTTATATAAGAGCTACAATATCACCAACCATTGCTGTTAAAATAATGTGCAAGGATATCGAATGACGTCATGGCGTAGTGCTGAGAGTATGATAACAACTTGAGAGTAGGATTACACGTTCGGTCTTTTGGGAGCGGGGATATGATTTATATTTTGACGTAACAGTTGATGAAAATATCATAAATAGAGGATCTCACATGAGTTTCTATTTTATACGGAATTTATCAACCAAGTTCACTAAATTCGATTTGAGCCGAGGTTTACCGAGGCTCAAATAGAATTTAGAGGACGAGGTTGATAAATTACGTATAAAATAGGACGAGAGTGAGATACCTTTTATCACATGATCAAATAAACCCGAAGCAACGCGAAATATTCATCGAAAACAACAATCATAAACTACAGCGATCGCAAGTGATTTGAAGAACGCCGTGACGTCATCGCACGCGCTGATATTAAACGTGTCTATTACCGATAATTATGAAACTGCTTTTATGGCCAAATTATGTGATAAATAGTGTTACTGAATTCCACCATTCAAATAATAAATATCAACATATCTGAGAACCACGGTGCTTAAATATTACCGTATCATTACATCTCTAATGTGATTTGTCAACTACTACGGGATATGAATCAGATTTCTTCGAAATTTAAGTCATGAAATATTTCCGCGAAACCCCAAGGATATTATCCGTATCCTGCAGCTGGCTCGATCAGATATTTGTTTTTATCTGTAGAACAATCTTTCTCCACGCGGAAGTAATCATTGTATTCGTATAAGCGGTTTGCAGTTTTCTATACATAACGTTGAAGCCAATAAAGAAATAAACACCTGCAGCATCGGTAAAAGCTAATTAGCAATGCCCTAATTAATCGACTCCATAACCACAGCAGAATTATCGGTAATTTTTCAGGATTTAGTCGGAAATATGGCTGGTTGAGCTTTCCGATGAATGGCAACAAGCCATATTTCCGACTAAATCCTGAAAAATTACCCATAATTCTGCTGTGGTTATGGAGTCGATTAATTAGAGCATTGCTGTAGCACCACATTGCGGTCTTTTGTTAAGGAGGCGGGGTGTTGAGGACTTCCTCAATATATTTCTTAGTTATTATCTTTTCCTTAATTATAAATGTACTTCACTGAAGGTGAAGCTCCCAGCGCGAACTTGCATGCCTTTCTGTGACTTTTCTGAGTCCATATCGCAATAAACATTGAATTAATTACCAAGGAGAAATTCCACAAAGTCTCTCACAAAGTAATTTAAATCGTGAAATTCGAGTTAGGACCTTCACCAACAGTGAAGTACATTATTATGGAACAAATAATAACTAAGAAATATATTCCCCGCGTTATATTTTCAACTTCATAAGGTTCCCTGCCAAAATAAAAAAAAAGTTCCAAGGTTTTGTACTGGTGGATAATGATATCTACGGGCGTTATCCAGAGTAGAGATTCATGTCATGATCTATGCATAGAGGAGTTAATAGCCTACATGTATTTGTTCTTGGTAGCATGTACTACCAGACTGTATTGGAACATAAGTATATCCATAAGGAGGTGTCAACTTTTTCATTAACAAAATGTATTGGTTTATTGTTTTCCAGTCTCTTAGATAGTGTGTCCCAGCCAGTTTCAAGTTGCAGTACTGTCTTCATGCAGCCCCGGGTAGCTCCGGTAACTACGCGGGCCACTTCGATTTGAATTGCTTCCAGTGCATCTGCCTCTTCGTCAGTGTAGTTAGTTGTCCCAAACTGAGAAGCGTATTTCAAGACAGGACATACATGTACATCTCGCACCTTCACCCATGCAGGACTGTATTATCTGGTAGCCCGCTCGGAAAGATTACGGAAGGTGACGAGTGCTTTTATAATAAAGCTGTTGTGGTCGACAATTTACGAACACGAAGGAGTTGAGCAAAATGCATGTATACTATGTACTAATCAATCACTCTATTGGTGTCAGTGGAGCCACGATATAAAACACAAATCAATTTGGCAGAAAATAAATAATGTCTGTCACTGGTCTGAAATATGTGTCTTACTTAGATGTTTACCAATATGTCTCAAACCAGGAAAATACTTTAAATAATGCTTTTATGTCCTATCTCCCCAGCCATTTAAAGCTGCCCTATACCTCTTAATGTGGTGTGAATGTAAAACTGAGACAAATGTGCGATATGGAAATTCTTTAATAAGAACTATACCGACCATAATAAATACCACATTATATGTTAAACAATTACCGGCTGGTGGAGTTAGCCTAAACTAGCCACCGCTGCCGTCTGTGTACCACGCCACACAAGATACAGCACAGGTCCGAAATGGCAAAGCCAAACAAAAACCATACCCATCAGTCACTGGCAGGGAGAATGTCCCTCGGGGACATGGACTAATGGGTGGGAGGGTGGGAAAAACCAAGACATGACCGACTGAACCAGCAAACGCTATTGCGCGGTCAGTGGAGAGTTCACTTGACCTATAAACACTGCGATGCAACTGACTGCCGTCTGATAAATGTACGGCTTAAGGTCGAACGTCCATAAACATATTTTCCTTCGTAAAAATTATTTTATTGTATTTATGGGACTTGTTGAAATAAATGCTTTTGTCACTCTGAGTTGTAAAAGAGCATGGAGAATACAGAAACATTTGGCTCTATTTCTACTCAGACAAACACTATACTGGCTCATCAACATTATCCTTTTGTTGATTAAGACGCTGCGTATTCGCCTGATGTTGAAGGCACTATATATGCCGTTGCCAAACTTTGATCTAATAGACAATATAAACAAAATATTTCACATGGCTGAGAACAATGCGGAGTGTATCAGCATCACCACTAGTACGCACCAGCCAGACAATTGAGTAAAAATAGTATTATCACATCCACCAGTATGCACATGCTGAAATTCCACCAACATGTACATATACACGGAACACATGTCTGTATAGTATAAGTTGTCTCTATAGTTATTTGCTAACAAATATAACATTGGCTGCTGTTACAGTAGATTGTTTAGAAACGTTGTATTAAACATACGGAATCTTGTCACTGGGGGGTTATTGATAATGAGAACTATCGTACTATTTTGTTCATGTTCTCACTGGTAATAATGGTTTAATAAACGCAACGCGAACAGCTTCCATAGCTTCGTAATTAAAAATCTAATCATGCTCAATGAAACTTTAGTCAATGAAAAATACTCAACACATACTACTATCGGATACTTGACTCCTTTCAAGTATATGCATAATCGGTAGTGAGAACATTATACAGTTGTCGCCCGTTGTCGAGGGAGACATTGAGATTTGTCACCCGCTCGAGAACAGAATGTCTCCCGAGGAGCGAAGCTCCGAGGGAGACATTCCGTTCTCGAGCGGGTGACAAATCTCAATGTCTCCCGAGAAGAAGGGCAACAACTGTTTTGTTATCCGATTATACCACAGAATAAAATCCTTGCCATCCACACGCACGATGTTGCACTGATTCACGAGTGCTTTCTTCCCCGATTATGTATATTGTCAGTAAAACTTATCGTCCCATAGCATTTCTGTTCCATAAACGATAGTCAAGCTGTTAAGCGTTTGATAATCCGCATTTATTTACGATCAATTTGGTGGTTAAATCGTCAATATCGGTCCATACAATGTAAACCAATAAGCCATATAGGTATATTCTCGTCTTCTGCAATGTGGCATATTCAATGTCGTCTTGTGCGCGCAATTTACTCGCGATGTTCATTTCATAACGGTCTTCCCCAAAAGCTATTGAGAAGTTGTCAATTTCATTAATGTACATTAATGTACATTAATGTGACAGGATATGGGCCAATCAGAAGGGTGGAAAATAGGGAGGAGGATAACAACAGTCATTGTACATGCTGATTGCGACAATTGTTCCGACAACACATTGGTTTATACAGAAGTTAACAACTTGTTTTCATTTGAATAAATTTCTGACTACGTTGCAGATATTGGATTATCAAATTAAGTTTATATTTAGGGCAAGTTAAATGCAGTTCGATTCAACGTGATTACTAAACATATGTATTGAACATTATAGCAATAAAAGAACGGTTTCTGTAAGAACAGTGAGGTGGACAAAGGGCCGATGCTCAAAGTAATGATAAAGTCGTGCGTATAGAGTAGCAAGTCTTTTACGAAGGTAATTTTTTGTTACCAACAAAATAAACTACCTGGTTTAAAGTGATATGAAACACTCCGGCAAGGTGATCAAATAGATATGGAGAATAATCTTGCTCAAAGTAGTTATTTATTACGAATATTATTCCAAATTGACGACACACACCGTCATTCTTATATATTAATTAAATGCAATTTCTAGATGGCGAAATCGTTTGCGTTTGTTTATTACCGATTGTTGCGTCCCGAATTGAGGTGTAAATGTTTACAATTAAGCGTAGTTCAGACGATGTTTTCTATGGAGTGGTATGGTCAATTCATTTGAAATCAGTTATCTTAGTAGAATTATATATTCCCCAGGTTGGCATAGCGTCTGGGTACTAACTTATACGTTTATCTCACTCGAACAAGTCCACAATATGTCTTTAAACCAGATGGTTTATTTGGTATAGCGGCTGAATGTACAAGGTACCTTCGTTGGCGTCTTCGACACACACTGTCTTATGGTTAACCATGACTATGATTATTCATTCATAACTTATTCATATATATATACAATTATATATACAATTATCTATAGAGCGTAATATTATAACATGCAATGAGCTATCGGGGACAGCATAACCAAGGGGGTTGTCTATCTGCCGTCCCGTTGAAAAGTAATATAACTAAACATTTAATAACAAATTGATTTTATCTAGGTTTTGTTTTGTTAACTCTAAACATTGGTATATACACGTTTGTTTCTATAAATAATAGTAGAATTCGTTCGTCGTTCACCGTTCATCGCTCAGTTTGTGATGAGATATATAAAGTACAAACATGTGGAATGTGAATATGTGGATGGATGAGGCCAGCGGATCTATCAGAATTGCCATTTAGCAATAGACACCGGCGCCTCGCGACTACATCGCGAACACTCACCCGATACAATTCGCGTGTTTCTTACACATAGCGGTACAAAGTCGTAAAAGAATTGTTCTGAGGAATGAGTTTTGAAGATATTATCCTTTCGTCAGTGGTAAGTTTGCTCGACGACCTTCCACAGTTGTTCATGGTTGAAATTATCCAAATAACATAACATAACATAACATTTTTATTGACATAATACACCCACGCGGGGCAGTTGTCATAATACAGATAATTTAAACACAAGTCAAGACAATTTCATATAAAATATATATATAACATGTATTTGTAACTCAACACTATATTCTCATTTATTTGCGGAAAACTGCCGAACCATGTTACTACACACATGTGTTTATGTAACCGGCGATCAACAATAGTCTAATACCCTTGATTTGATAATCATATACAGCCATAACAGCGGTGATATGTATCCGAACGACGACCACAGATAACTTCGCATGGAGCCTCGCACGGTATAAACCACGTGATTAGATATCCTGTGCCGGGGTGATGCCTATCTGATCGACGACCACATATAGCGTCACATTGAGCCTCGCACGGTGTGAACTATACATAGACTATATATAAACCCATATGCTGAATACGAGCCCTGATATTACACATTATTATAGCGTTGCGTTGAGCCTCGCACGGTATACACTATACATGGACTATATATAAACCCATATGATGAATACGAGCCATGATATTACACAGATAGCGTTGCGTTGAGCCTCGCACGGTATAAACTATATATGGACTATATATAAACCCATTTGATGAATACGAGCCATGATATTACATAGATAGCGTCGTATTGAGCCTCGCATGGTATACACTATACATGTACTATATACAAACCCATTTGAGGAATACGAGCCATGATATTACACATATAGCGTTGCGTTGAGCCTCGCACGGTATAAACTATATATGTAGACTATATATAAACCCATATGATGAATACGAGCCTTGATATTACACATATAGCGTTGCATTGAGCCGCTCACGGTATACACTAATCATGTACTACAATGTATATACAAACCCATTTGATGAATACGAGCCATGATATTACACATATAGCGTTGCGTTGAGCCTCGCAGGGTATAAACTATATATGTAGACTATATATAAACCCATATGATGAATACGAGCCATGATATTACACATATAGCGTTGCGTTGAGCCTAGCACGGTGTGAACTATATATACATGGACTATATATAAACCCATATGATGAATACGAGCCCTGATATTACACATATAGCGTTGCGTTGAGCCTCGCACGGTGTGAACTATATATGTAGACTATATATAAACCCATTTGATGAATACGAGCCATGATATTACACATATAGCGTTGCGTTGAGCCTCGCACGGTGTGAACTATATATGTAGACTATATATAAACCCATATGATGAATACGAGCCCTGATATTACACATATAGCGTCACATTGAGCCTCGCAGGGTATAAACTATATACATAGACTATATATAAACCCATATGATGAATACGAGCCCTGATATTACACATATAGCGTTGCGTTGAGCCTCGCACGGTGTGAACTATATATACATGGACTATATATAAACCCATATGATGAATACGAGCCCTGATATTACACATATAGCGTTGCGTTGAGCCTCGCACGGTGTGAACTATATATACATGGACTATATATAAACCCATTTGATGAATACGAGCCCTGATATTACATATATAGCGTTGCGTTGAGCCTCGCACGGTATTCACTATACATGTACTATATATGAACCCATATGATGAATACGAGCCCTGATATTACATATATAGCGTTGCATTGAGCCGCTCACGGTATTCACTATACATGTACTATATACAAACCCATTTGATGAATACGAGCCCTGATATTACATATATAGCGTTGCGTTGAGCCTCGCACGATATAAACTATATATGTAGACTATATATAAACCGATTTGATGAATACGAGCCCTGATATTACATATATAGCGTTGCGTTGAGCCTCGCACGGTGTGAACTATATATGTAGACTATATATAAACCCATATGATGAATACGAGCCATGATATTACATATATAGCGTTGCATTGAGCCGCTCGCGGTATTCACTATATATGTACTATATATAAACCCATATGATGAATACGAGCCATTATATTACACATATATAGCGTTGCATTGAGCCGCTCACGGTATACACTATACATGTACTATATATAAACCCATATGATGAATACGAGCCATTATATTACACATATATAGCGTTGCATTGAGCCGCTCACGGTATTCACTATACATGTACTATATACAAACCCATTTGATGAATACGAGCCCTGATATTACATATATAGCGTTGCGTTGAGCCTCGCACGATATAAACTATATATGTAGACTATATATCAACCGATTTGATGAATACGAGCCCTGATATTACATATATAGCGTTGCGTTGAGCCTCGCACGGTGTGAACTATATATGTAGACTATATATAAACCCATATGATGAATACGAGCCATGATATTACATATATAGCGTTGCGTTGAGCCTCGCACGGTGTGAACTATATATGTAGACTATATATAAACCCATATGATGAATACGGCCATTATATTACACATATATAGCGTTGCATTGAGCCGCTCACGGTATACACTATACATGTACTATATATAAACCCATATGATGAATACGAGCCCTGATATTACATATATAGCGTTGCGTTGAGCCTCGCACGGTGTGAACTATATATGTAGACTATATATAAACCCATATGATGAATACGGCCATTATATTACACATATATAGCGTTGCATTGAGCCGCTCACGGTATTCACTATGCATGTACTATATATAAACACATATGATGAATACGAGCCCTGATATTACATATATAGCGTTGTATTGAGCCGCTCACGGTATACACTATACATGTACTATATATAAACCCATATGATGAATACGGCCATTATATTACACATATATAGCGTTGCATTGAGCCGCTCACGGTATACACTATACATGTACTATATATAAACCCATATGATGAATACGAGCCATTATATTACACATATATAGCGTTGCATTGAGCCGCTCACGGTATTCACTATACATGTATTATTTATAAACCCATATGATGAATACGGCCATTATATTACACATATATAGCGCTGCATTGAGCCGCTCACGGTATACACTATACATGTACTATATATAAACCCATATGATGAATACGAGCCATTATATTACATATATAGCGTTGCATTGAGCCGCTCACGGTATACACTATACATGTACTATATATAAACCCATATGATGAATACGGCCATTATATTACACATATATAGCGTTGCATTGAGCCGCTCACGGTATACACTATACATGTACTATATATAAACCCATATGATGAATACGAGCCATTATATTACACATATATAGCGTTGCATTGAGCCGCTCACGGTATACACTATACATGTACTATATATAAACCCATATGATGAATACGGCCATTATATTACACATATATAGCGTTGCATTGAGCCGCTCACGGTATACACTATACATGTACTATATATAAACCCATATGATGAATACGAGCCATTATATTACACATATATAGCGTTGCATTGAGCCGCTCACGGTATACACTATACATGTACTATATATAAACACATATGATGAATACGAGCCCTGATATTACATATATAGCGTTGCATTGAGCCGCTCACGGTATTCACTATACATGTACTATATATAAACCCATATGATGAATACGAGCCCTGATATTACACATATATAGCGTTGCATTGAGCCGCTCACGGTATACACTATACATGTACTATATATAAACCCATATGATGAATACGAGTCCTGATATTACATATATAGCGTTGCATTGAGCCGCTCACGGTATACACTATACATGTACTATATATAAACCCATATGATGAATACGGCCATTATATTACACATATATAGCGTTGCATTGAGCCGCTCACGGTATTCACTATACATGTACTATTTATAAACCCATATGATGAATACGAGCCATTATATTACACATATATAGCGTTGCATTGAGCCGCTCACGGTATTCACTATACATGTACTATATATAAACCCATATGATGAATACGAGCCCTGATATTACATATATAGCGTTGCATTGAGCCGCTCACGGTATACACTATACATGTACTATATATAAACCCATATGATGAATACGAGCCCTGATATTACACATATATAGCGTTGCATTGAGCCGCTCACGGTATACACTATACATGTACTATATATAAACCCATATGATGAACACGAGCCATGATATTACATATATAGCGTTGCATTGAGCCGCTCACGGTATACACTATACATGTACTATATATAAACCCATATGATGAATACGGCCATTATATTACACATATATAGCGTTGCATTGAGCCGCTCACGGTATTCACTATACATGTACTATTTATAAACCCATATGATGAATACGAGCCATTATATTACACATATATAGCGTTGCATTGAGCCGCTCACGGTATTCACTATACATGTACTATTTATAAACCCATATGATGAATACGGCCATTATATTACACATATATAGCGTTGCATTGAGCCGCTCACGGTATACACTATACATGTACTATATATAAACCCATATGATGAATACGGCCATTATATTACACATATATAGCGTTGCATTGAGCCGCTCACGGTATTCACTATACATGTACTATATATAAACCCATATGATGAATACGGCCATTATATTACACATATATAGCGTTGCATTGAGCCGCTCACGGTATTCACTATACATGTACTATATATAAACCCATATGATGAATACGGCCATTATATTACACATATATAGCGTTGCATTGAGCCGCTCACGGTATACACTATACATGTACTATATATAAACCCATATGATGAATACGGCCATTATATTACACATATATAGCGTTGCATTGAGCCGCTCACGGTATACACTATACATGTACTATATATAAACCCATATGATGAATACGAGCCCTGATATTACACATATATAGCGTCGCATTGAGCCGCTCACGGTATACACTATACATGTACTATATATAAACCCATGTGATGAATACGGCCATTATATTACACATATATAGCGTTGCATTGAGCCGCTCACGGTATACACTATACATGTACTATATATAAACCCATATGATGAATACGAGCCATGATATTACATATATAGCGTTGCATTGAGCCGCTCACGGTATACACTATACATGTACTATATATAAACCCATATGATGAATACGAGCCCTGATATTACATATATAGCGTTGCGTTGAGCCTCGCACGGTGTGAACTATATATGTAGACTATATATAAACCCATATGATGAATACGGCCATTATATTACACATATATAGCGTTGCATTGAGCCGCTCACGGTATACACTATACATGTACTATATATAAACCCATATGATGAATACGGCCATTATATTACACATATATAGCGTTGCATTGAGCCGCTCACGGTATACACTATACATGTACTATATATAAACACATATGATGAATACGAGCCCTGATATTACATATATAGCGTTGCATTGAGCCGCTCACGGTATACACTATACATGTACTATATATAAACCCATATGATGAATACGAGCCCTGATATTACACATATATAGCGTTGCATTGAGCCGCTCACGGTATACACTATACATGTACTATATATAAACCCATATGATGAATACGAGCCATGATATTACATATATAGCGTTGCATTGAGCCGCTCACGGTATACACTATACATGTACTATATATAAACCCATATGATGAATACGGCCATTATATTACACATATATAGCGTTGCATTGAGCCGCTCACGGTATTCACTATACATGTACTATTTATAAACCCATATGATGAATACGAGCCATTATATTACACATATATAGCGTTGCATTGAGCCGCTCACGGTATTCACTATACATGTACTATTTATAAACCCATATGATGAATACGGCCATTATATTACACATATATAGCGTTGCATTGAGCCGCTCACGGTATACACTATACATGTACTATATATAAACCCATATGATGAATACGGCCATTATATTACACATATATAGCGTTGCATTGAGCCGCTCACGGTATTCACTATACATGTACTATATATAAACCCATATGATGAATACGGCCATTATATTACACATATATAGCGTTGTATTGAGCCGCTCACGGTATTCACTATACATGTACTATATATAAACCCATATGATGAATACGGCCATTATATTACACATATATAGCGTTGCATTGAGCCGCTCACGGTATACACTATACATGTACTATATATAAACCCATATGATGAATACGAGCCCTGATATTACACATATATAGCGTTGCATTGAGCCGCTCACGGTATACACTATACATGTACTATATATAAACCCATATGATGAATACGGCCATTATATTACACATATATAGCGTTGCATTGAGCCGCTCACGGTATACACTATACATGTACTATATATAAACCCATATGATGAATACGAGCCATGATATTACATATATAGCGTTGCATTGAGCCGCTCACGGTATACACTATACATGTACTATATATAAACCCATATGATGAATACGAGCCCTGATATTACATATATAGCGTTGCGTTGAGCCTCGCACGGTGTGAACTATATATGTAGACTATATATAAACCCATATGATGAATACGGCCATTATATTACACATATATAGCGTTGCATTGAGCCGCTCACGGTATACACTATACATGTACTATATATAAACCCATATGATGAATACGGCCATTATATTACACATATATAGCGTTGCATTGAGCCGCTCACGGTATACACTATACATGTACTATATATAAACCCATATGATGAATACGAACACATGGTGTCTCATGGCAGATACTTGATTGTTGTGAGTGCAACATGTACATGTCATGTGTTAATGTATATAAGTATTATTCGGATTCTTCATATGTTTAACCAAAATGGGCGACCATGTCATGTGGTAATACACGCTATCATTGATGAGGTCGATACAACAGTTCTTAATCCATTTAATTGCCAGACTTCGTTTGACATAATCATATCCAACATATGCATGTATATTATATAGTGATAATTCGTACAAAGAGTCGATCAATGGTTTTGAAATGGTCACTGCTTTATAGAATTGTTTATTACCGACCCCTGGTTTCCCATATATAAGATAAAGGTAGTGTCGTGTTGATTGGCAGAACTTACATAATGTGCTATTCCGATAGTATAAATATACTACATGTAGCTACGTTACAGCATAAGACGTAGCGCTCGGGAATTCTCATATCAATTTGGCAGCTAGGATTACATGTTATAGGGCATGGTCTTTTATAGCCAGAACCTATAGAACTTGCTGTCGCAACTGATAAATGTTACAGCATATAATACGTAGTGCCCAGAGTCTTCATATATCATATATCTGATAGTTACGATCATATGATAGGGCATGGTATATTTATCATAGCTTATGTCGCTACAGTAGTTCCCAAATAGATGCCATTACTATGGCTCGTCAGACATAACCAGATCCGACATAGGCATTTTCTTCTATGCCGGTTACACGCCTTACAGTTATAAGGATTACGTGATGCAATGCGACCGAATAAAAGACAACCAGATCTGATATATTATCAGCAAATCTGAGGGAATTTTCTTGAACTGTAAACATCAGACACTTCTCGAAACCCCAAAGGCTTCAACGAGACGATGTCTGACTATGGTAATATCTCGACGGCAATAATACCAAATGCGATTTCTTTGAACTGGGAACTACCGTACTTGAAATAATTGTCTGTTACCGACCCCTGGTTTTCCATATATAACAGAAACATTCGGCACACGTTAGTCGAAATCGGACATTTCAACTTCGAATTAGGCGACAAATTCGAACTATTTTGCTAAACAGTATGTAGACATATATATTTGTGAGTCCTTGATTTGAAAGAGTTGTCGATATTATCACTAACAGGCGATCTAATTAATAAATATGATATTATTTGGTTGGTATTGATATTATTGTCCTGATATCAGCCCTCGGTAACCTATACTATCAAACAAACCAAGTAATATCATCTAATTACCATGGCTCGTCTGACATAACCAGATATGATATATGCATGTTGTATATGGTAGTTCTACGGAGTACAGTAATGGAAACACTTGGTGCAATGGTACCTGATAATTTGCGGTAAATTTCTTCAAATTTAAAACCTCAGACTCCTCGTAAAATCCCAAAGCCGTCAATGGGACAGTGTCTCGCCATGAGATTATCTCGATATCCCCAATATCCGATGCTGATTCTGAAATGCGGATTAATCTGCGAAGACTGTCGTATGATTCAGCGATTTAGCGAACTTTCCGCCTTGATCACAGGAGTTGATCTCTCGAAACGCAGTTAATATTTTTGCTCGTGGCTAATGGGTATTTAGTAAGGTGCCGGAATGGAACGGAGGTGCACTAAATTGAAATAATTTAAAGGGTACTCCCGGGCGAAGGTTCAATTTGTGTAGGACTCAATTGACGTGGAATTAATTGACGTCGGATTGCAATCGGATGCCTGGTGGCTTCCGGGATTGCCCACTCTACAGTTGATGAATTTGTCCAACATCTTAATTTGATACAGATCCTCCAGCTGGCCCCTGGAGCAAAAATCGACAACTTTTACAGTGCCTTCCCCGGGGAATCAGGGGGTATTATCAGGAACATCCGTTGCTCGCCCAGTAATACTGGGTTGTATCCAAAACACCACGCATGTCTGTATAGGATAGGTCCAATATATGTTTAATTACAATGTAGAGTAGACCCTCTCCTGTATAACCTGTATAATCAATCATGCAATTTTCCGACGAGGATCAATAGGTACGTCCAAAATTAGTTTTCGCTCGCAGGTCTATATGTGACCCGCCATATCAAATCCAGTCGGATATGTGCCAATGTATTCCCTTATATATGCGAGTCGACCATAGGTCGCCTCGCATATATAAGAGAATGCATTGGCCTAACAATTTTTTACAATTTTAATAATTTGTTCTTGTATTCTTTAACAATTTTATAATTTCACCCATACAGAGCCCCAGATATGGATAAAGTAGCGATGATGTTTTAAAAACGAGTGTCATCGCAACTTAGACCAGTCGCATCATTTATTTATACATGTCCAACAACATTTCTACATGTACGTGAACTTGTACATTTTGTTTGTTTGTTTCTATAGTTAGGGTTTAACGTCGTTTTAGGCCTTATGCCATATATACGACCGAGAAAAACCGAATCAAGAATAAGCGAAGCAACTTATACAGAGATAACATATATATATATACAAAATATACACAAATAAAAACACCAAATTCAAAGTGAGGGTGCTCGTTTGGGAACATAACCATTCCTAAACTGACCATTGTGCAACTACATATAAAATACATGGTTATAAAACAGTTAGAAACCATTCGTAATAGCATCAAACAACATATTCACATAGACCGCTACTGTTGTTATCCAAAACCACGATACAAATGCACAGATTTCAATGAAATGTTACATGCAACATGCTTTCACTAAAATTTCATAATTTTTGTTCAACGTCACTGGGAAGAGGTTTCAGACCGAGGTATTCTTCATTTGTTTTTTACGAGCACAAAAAACGATCGAGATATTTCCAATAACTCAGTCTTCAGTTGTACCTTGGTTATGTAATCAAGTTTATCTTCCTCCGAATCCTCAGAGATGTGAACTTTGTCACGGTACATGTTTTTATATTCTACAACACAATATCTACAGCCACGTATCCATAGAGCGAGGCGGTTATTATCTATTAACACTTTCAGTGCCAAGTCCGATTTTTGTATCAACCCATATTTCCTTGATCATTTTTCAACTGTATTGATTATAATAATGTGATACATTGATGGAAAGAGCTCTAAGAGCTCTTTCCATCAATGTATCACATTATTATAATGAATAAAACTATTACCTGAGTTTCTGTCACACTATCTATATAACCTGTCTGAATGCTGGCATCTACATACTTCTTTCTTAGAAACAACTGCTGAGTATGTGGCCTGTTCAATTAACAACCGAGGACCAACTATTCTTAGTATATATATGCTCAGCCTGACAGCTTTGATTATTTGTGCAATATATGTTAACTGCAACATTGCACCACATTGAACTTCCATTGAACATTAAATCAGGTGAGAGACACTTACTGGCCATGCCTTGATTTGTTTGACAGATTTCAATTGTCCAGCAATACTCTGGTGTCTTATCGATGACAAATACAAAAGGTCTTTTAACAGTAGGGTCGAAGCTAAGAAACAAGTATTGAGGGAATAGCTCAGCATCATTAGACTTAGCGAGTCATCAATCTTACGATCAGGACGTTGTTTTTTTGGTTTGTGTTGCCATATGAAAAGGCAGCATCAGCGGCATCGATGATCGAACTACCTTCGAATTATGTTCTGACCAAAGACTGGTACATAGGTGAAAAGACTGGTACATAGGTGAAAAGACTGGTATATAGGTGAAAAGACTGGTATATAGGTGAAAAGACTGGTATATAGGTGAAAAGACTGGTATATAGGTGAAAAGACTGGTATATAGGTGAAAAGACTGGTATATAGGTGAAAAGACTGGTAGATAGGCGAAGCCGTGACCCGTTTAGTCACAATATATAGCAACCTCCCATGAACAGTTCTAAATTTAAACATTTAAGACGAAGATCTTGGTTTGTGTTGCCATATGACAAGCAGCAGCAGCAGCCCTTCGAATTATGTTCTGAACAAAGACTGGTACAAAGGTGAAGCCGTGACCCGTTTAGTCACAACATATAGCAACCTCCCATGAACAGTGCTAAATTTAAACATTTAAGACGAAGATCTTGGTTTGTGTTGCCATATGAAAAGCAGCAGCAGCCCTTCGAATTATGTTCTGAACAAAGACTGGTACAAATGTGAAGCCGTGACCCGTTTAGTCACAACATATAGCAACCTCCCATGAACAGTGCTAAATTTAAACATTTAAGACGAAGATCTTGGTTTGTGTTGCCATATGAAAAGCAGCAGCAGCCCTTCGAATTATGTTTTGAACAAAGACTGGTACAAAGGTGAAGCGGTGACCCGTTTAGTCACAACATATAGCAACCTCCCGTGAACAGTGCTAAATTTAAACATTTAAGACGAATATCTTGGTTAGTTTTGTCATGTGAAAAGGCAGCATCGGTGGCATGGAACTACCCTTCGAATTATGTTCTGACCAAAGACTGGTACATAGGTGAAGCGATTAACCGTTTAGTCACAACATAAATCAGCCTCCCGTAAACAGTGCTAAATTAAAACATTTAAGACGAAGAGCTTGATTTGTGTTGCCATATGAAAAGGCAGCACCGGCGGCATCGAACTACCCTTCGAATTATTTTTCTGACCAAAGACTGGTACATAGATGAAGCGTTTAGTCAATACAAATAGCAGCCTTCCATGGACAGTGCTAAATGTTAACATTTAAGACGAAGATCAAAGGGACGAGATACAACTGACAGCATACATGAACACGATAAAAACAAATTTGCAAACATCAAAAGAACAATACAACAGTTAACACACATTTCATCTGAATCATTGGAGAGGTGTGACTAGACGATTGGCCTTGAAGAGATGTAGGACAAAAGAGGACCATGAGCTAAGTCGTATCTGCAGGTCGATGATTCACGTGATACTGCCGCCATAATTCCACCAATACTCCAACACTACAACGCACGGGATGCACCCCACTACAACAGGGTGCCACATTAGTAGATTCTTACCCCCCACAATGGGGCGGCAGCCATATTCTACCCGGGTCCACACGAGGGACGTGAACTCGTGACACGTGGACGTCGATCGAGTCGGGACGTTTCATTCAGCAGTTAAATTTATGGTTCAAAATGCAAACGTTATTTCTGCATGGTCTAAAGGTCTTCGCTTGTAAGCACAATAATATAAGTTACATGGCGATTCGTTGCCGGTCACGGTGTCATGTGATGCGAAGTGATACTAATCTCGCTGAGCCGCATATGACACCATATCCGCCAATTAAGAGTACTGTAACGCGTTTACCGTCATGTTTTCCGTGTAACAACTTGAATTGCTGTTAAAGAAAGAGACATATCGAGGTCGGATACACCTTATTGAAACGAACAGAGTAATAGAGCGATGAAGATGAGAAGTCAATATGCCAACATAAACGTTGTATATATATATTGATTATGGCAATTGTATTTATACTATGTAACTGGGGTGTCAATGCGACTCGTCCCTTAGTAAAGATGATGACGACGACGGCGATGACTAATAAATAAATTGATTGAGGGTAGACACCGCTTGTGGAATGTTTCAAATGTGCAATTTATATAATTAAAAACAAACTGCTTTTTGATATTCGAGAATTTTGCAAACTCATGATTAGAAGTTGCGACAATATTTTAGCCATTTGTCGCTATTTATGCCTGGCCAAAAAATCATTTCGCAGAAGAACGACGACGAGTAGGAATATTGTTAACCGTTCTATCGGCTTATTTCTGAATAGAAAACATTTAATATGACGCTATGTGAATATTATAGGTCGATTAGGAACCTATTTGCGCGAGGATATGTTAAATCATGAGTTTGCGAAACATCTCTAACATGAATAGGTAAGGCATATGAGGAATGACTTCTAATTTACGTGGTGATGAGAAGTGGGTGATTAGTTGGATCAATGTCACATGGTAGTTACTGAGTTTCGATTATTCATACAATTTTGGATAGAGTTTCAAACAATAACGTGTTGCCATACGTAAATCAATGCTGAGTGGTTATATCTATATGCATATGTATGAAGACCGCATCTTCGATTCTTGATAAAGTAAGTGATAAGGAAATCCTAAATGACTTAAACATTGCACGCGTGTCTGGAGAACAAATTCTAAAAACTCCCATGGGCACAACGCTACTTGTGATATAAACAAGTCTGCTCGGTCCACAACACCTTGGGATATCGGTTGGGTTGATGGTGCCCGGAATTCACGTAAACCCATGAATGTGATTAATCATCTGACATGTCCGTGATTGATCTTTCTTCAAAATGATATGCCATCTACCGTGATAGAAAGAGGTATAGTGGTGATACGATCGTTTAAAGATACGGGCGGCGTTTGCGGTGGGTATGTTAAGGATACGGTCGGCGTTGGTGGTCGGTATGCAAACAAAGGGGCATAAGTCTTGACCAGTTGAAGAAGCTAAAGTACATATATTTGCTTACATCTAACATTTCTGTCGAAAATAAAACATGCTTGAGGGGACGATTGGGTCGTTGTGACACTATATTTGAATGGTTTGGGGCACACCGTATATGTGGTTTTGAACACCTGTTTGTCTGGGGACTACCGGTGTGATTTGGAACATTAGTTGAATGAGTTGGAACACTAATCAGTTGAATTGAGACACTCATTTGATGGTTCTGGTACACTCATTTTGGTCGGTTGTGAGACCAGTTGCGTATGGTTTGGGGCACTGCCTACCTCAGTTTACCTGTGTGTTTGTGGAAGTCTCGTCGGGTGAATTGGGACACCCTATTGGTGGTTTGGTATGGGACAATATATGGAACGTATAGATTGGGATAATCACAGGTTATTTTTGTATACTAGATGTGTGTTTTCTAACTCTGTATATGGTTTGGTGCATTCGTTAGGTACGTTGGGGATACTTATTTGATCTATTATGAAAGTAGTTGGTGTCTTGGGAAACTCGTATGGTGGCATATATCACTACGTATTGGCTATACAAGCATTCGACATGTGAAGATTTAGCTAAACAATTATCTACAATAAAAAAAAACACTTCCATTGTTGAATTCCGACCACCATTTTCGCCGTTATTTTCAAAACTTTTGAGACACGTAATTTTCAAATCCTCGAGATATGACTTACCATTATCGGATTAGGATTGGACATGATGTATATATGGCGGCGCAAATATCCATTTACGCCTATACATGAAAACAACCTGGTAACGTTAGCGTAAACTGCTTATTTTACTACTTCCGCTTGACATTTTGTACGCCATTTTATATTTTTACAGGCAAATTATGCATGAAATGGCAGGCATTAATTGCCATGGGTGGCAACAATAATAGTGCTTTGTAGGTGTCTGTCACATTAATAACTGCAGACGACATTGAAGTGAGTGGGTGGTAGTACACTCCGGGAAATTGCGGCCATTTGGGCCGCAATTTCGACTGGTACATACCCGGCCACATGTTATTGTCAAAAATTGATCGAGTTTAATCCTGGGGAATGGATGCTGGTCGACCTGGTTCCCGGACTAAAATTCCAATTTTCACAACTTTCTGACATGTTTTCTCCACTTTTACCCAAAAGTAACAAATTGCCCTCCACGAAACGCATGGATATTTTGGATATGTTATTATTTATATTACCATTTAACAGTCATGCAGGAAACTCGACATAGCGTTTGTTGTCGGCAGATTTATTTTGTTAGAAAAATTCCAATTTTCACCATTTTGTTTACATATTCCTCTCCTTTGACCCAAAACTGACGACTTTCCCATCCTTGCTATCATGAAGATTTTGGTTATGTTATTATATTCAAAAACACCAAATACATTGCATTGCAATTTGCTCACGGTTGGGTGTTTCTTTCCATTATATTGACTGGACTATAATATGGAACAGCAAAATTGACACAAAAAGCCATAAATAAGACCCTATTTCAAAGAACTGTAGAAAAGCAGACTTTGGATATGTTGTTCCCCTGATTCTGCCCGACGAAACGACAACAAAATCAGCTTATTAACAGTTTGTTCTAGGTTCACAACAGAATCGAGTCTCAACGACCAGACTATTGGGATACCCAGCGGAATTTAAACTAAATTTATCACATTGACACTGCAAATAAAACGCGGACCAATGCGCTAAAATGCTAATTCGGAGACACTAACAGAAGACAACCAATTGTTTAACCACGATTTTTTTCTAGAGTGGGATTTATAGAGTACATTGGCATGCTATGCGAAAATGAGAGTAAATAATTAATATGTTATTATCGCTTTCAGACGATATGGGGCCCATTCAGTGATTTTTAGGAACCGTCTCATCACTCTTGGACACCAGGGGGCGCCGTTTTATATCCAAATCCGTAAGATTATCCTCATCAATAAAACATAGCACATCGCCTTCGATAGGATTATTCACAACACAATAATCATTGCAATGTTAATGGTATAGCAAGATTCTCATTAGGGAGTTCTGCCGAAATGGCGCGTGCCAGTTCCAAACGGCAGCGAGCGAAAAATCGCTCATTTAGCGTAATTTCTAAAACCAATCCGCAGGATATATATCAAGATAATAATAGGATTCGATTGTTATAGGTCTACCGTACAAGGTTACAATGACACACGTTATATATTGTGTACATTCCGATATACATTTAATATATATTGGTATTCTTTGACTGGGACTATGTCGCCGTCGGCTTTATGGGAATTATTGTTCGCCTTCCGTTGCCACAACTATACATTTGGCGTATAAAACTAATCATGGCATATCTATGCCAAGAACAGACCAATTTAACTCTTCGATAACTGAATGCATAAGGAATAGTATTTACTGCATCCCCATTGGTTCATTTGTGTGGATGGTCAGTTAATATTGTATTTATATTAAACAAGCAGGGGATATCAACACACAATTCAAGCGTGTGTCGTTCATCTTATGTCATCTGCTCATGCGCTCTGATCATCAGTACGAATGAAGAATTGATCATTGTATTGAATAACTTCTATAAATGACTCATCTGTCGCAGTAGTAATGACCTGATCGACTAAAGTTACACATTTCGCGCATTATGAATTATAAATTGATTTTAATTGATTTTGTATTGGCAATGAAATTTAAAAATATAACTATAACAAATTTATTACATAATAACCACAAATAATTGTTCATCGGATGAAAATATTCGATACAATATGGATAGTTTCCATGAGATGTTGTCAATTCTGAAAAAGTTTGAAATAGATGATAATAATTATATGATGTTAAATTTATATTTATTAAGTATTGTATGGTCTGTGAATTTTATTCATTGCCTGGGATCACATCAGAAAGAAAATTCCACATATGAATTATCTTATCTCCACGATGGTCCTGTTTAATGCCTAAAATTTACAGAAGAGACCCCATTGGAAGAGAATTGATCATCAGTATTTGTATTCGGCAGTAAAAGTCATTAGATTATAGCTATTTTGGGTTAAATGGCCTGTGTTTTATTGACACTTAAAAGATTCACTTGATTAACAGTATGATTGAATATCGAAATAGTTAAATAAAGTAATCGGTTTAATAAATAATTGGCTGTCCAGATTAAATAGCTATATATATATTTTGTATATGAGAGTTAACCCTTTACCCAACAAAACGGCCAAAACCGGCCAAATAAAGCTTCAACAGCCTAAAATATCTTCGGTCTGTCTCAATAGAACCATACAAATATGGATATCATTGGAACCGGCTCCTTGACCACATTGTGATAGTTACAGTTATGCCCTGTGCCAATGCATTCTCTTATATATGCGAGTCGACCATAGGTCGCCTCGCATATATAAGAGAATGCATTGGCCTAAACAAAATCTTTTTTTAACACTTTTTACCATTTTTTCTTACAATCTTTAACAATTTTATATTATTTAATGTGTTAAGCCAATGCATTCTCTTATATATGCGAGGCGACCTATGGTCGACTCGCATATATAAGAGAATGCATTGGCACAGGGCCCTTCTGTTGGGTAAAGGGTTAATCATTACTTATTTCATGTAAGTTATACTACACGTAGCTACGTTACAGCATAAGACGTAGCGCTCGGGAATTATCATATCAATTTGGCAGCTAGGATTACATGTTATAGGGCATGGTCTTTTATAGCCAGAACCTATAGAACTTGCTGTCGCAACTGATAAATGTTACAGCATATAAGACGTAGTGCCCAGAGTCTTCATATATCATATATCTGATAGTTACGATCATATGATAGGGCATGGTATATTTATCATAGCTTATGTCGCTACAGTAGTTCCCAATAGATGCCATTACTATGGCTCGTCAGACATAACCAGATCCGACATAGGCATTTTCTTCTATGCCGGTTACACGCCTTACAGTTATAAGGATACGAGATGCAATGCGACCAAATAAAAGACAACCAGATCTGATATATTATCAGCAAATCTGAGGGAATTTTCTTGAACTGTAAACATCAGACACTTCTCGAAACCCCAAAGGCTTCAACGAGACGATGTCTGACTATGGTGCTATCTCGACGGCAATAATACCAAATGCGATTTCTTTGAACTGGGAACTACCGTACTTGAAATAATTGTCTGTTACCGACCCCTGGTTTTCCATATATAACAGAAACATTCGGCACACGTTAGTCGAAATCGGACATTTCAACTTCGAATTAGGCGACAAATTCGAACTATTTTGCTAAACAGTATGTAGACATATATATTTGTGAGTCCTTGATTTGAAAGAGTTGTCGATATTATACTGATACTAAGAGGCGATCTAATTAATAAATATGATATTATTTGGTTGGTATTGATATTATTGTCCTGATATCAGCCCTCGGTAACCTATACTATCAAACAAACCAAGTAATATCATCTAATTACCATGGCTCGTCTGACATAACCAGATATGATATATGCTTGTTGTATATGGTAGTTCTACGGAGTACAGTAATGGAAACACTTGGTGCAATGGTACCTGATAATTTGCGGTAAATTTCTTCAAATTTAAAACCTCAGACTCCTCGTAAAATCCCGAAGCCGTCAATGGGACAGTGTCTCACCATGAGATTATCTCGATATCCCCAATATCCGATGCTGATTCTGAAATGCGGATTAAACTGCGAAGACTGTCGTATGATTCAGCGATTTAGCGAACTTTCCGCCTTGATCACAGGAGTTGATCTCTCGAAACGCAGTTACTATTTTTGCTCGTGGCTAATGGGTATTTAGTAAGGTGCCGGAATGGAACGGAGGTGCACTAATTTGAAATAATTTAAAGGGTACTCCCGGGCGAAGGTTCAATTTGTGTAGGACTCAATTGACGTGGAATTAATTGACGTCGGATTGCAATCGGATGCCTGGTGGCTTCCGGGATTGCCCACTCTACAGTTGATGAATTTGTCCAACATCTTAATTTGATACAGATCCTCCAGCTGGCCCCTGGAGCAAAAATCGACAACTTTTACAGTGCCTTCCCCGGGGAATCAGGGGGTATTGTCAGGAACATCCGTTGCTCGCCCAGTAATACTGGGTTGTATCCAGAACACCACGCATGTCTGTATAGGATAGCTCCAATATATGTTTAATTACAATGTAGAGTAGACCCTCTCCTGTATAACCTGTATAATCAATCATGCAATTTTCCGACGAGGATCAATAGGTACGTTCAAAATTAGTTTTCGCTCGCAGGTCTATATGTGACCCGCCATATCAAATCCAGTCGGAAGTCGGGATTTTTTTTACCCTGTGCCAATGTATTCTCTTATATATGCGAGTCGACCATAGGTCGCCTCGCATATATAAGAGAATGCATTGGCCTAACAATTTTTTACAATTTTAATAATTTGTTCTTGTATTCTTTAACAATTTTATAATTTCACCCATACAGAGCCCCAGACAAACATGAGCAGACGACACTCTTCTATATGCTTCTATATATGTGTGGGGCTCCCTGCAGGGCAATGGATGTTTTTTATTTTATGTCCTAAAAATTGTAAGAAACATTTATTTAAAAAACATGATAAAAAATTGTTAGGCCAATGCATTCTCTTATATATGCGAGGCGACACTTCTTGGTTCTTAATGTATAATCAACCAATGCAATTTTCTGAAGTGCGGCTCGATTTTTAATTTGAAATATGTTTACTTGCAGGCCTGGGTGCGGGGTATATATATATTTTTTGGAGTACGATGTATAGTCAGTCAATTTCGTTGTCGATATACAGAGAGATTAAATACACATGAACATTTTGAATACTGTACCTACAGTCATTTCGTAATATCTTACAAATAAGATATGGATAAAATAGCGATGATGTTTTAAAAACGAGTGGCATCGCAACTTAGACCAGTCGCATCATTTATTTATACATGTCCAACAACAATTCTACATGTACGTGAACTTGTACATTTTGTTTGTTTGTTTCTATAGTTAGGGTTTAACGTCGTTTTAGGCCTTATGCCATATATACGACCGAGAAAACCGAATCAAGAATAATCGAAGCAACTTATACAGAGATAACATATATATATACAAAATATACACAAATAAAAACACCAAATTCAAAGTGAGGGTGCTCGTTTGGGGACATAACCATTCCTAAACTGACCATTGTGCAACTACATATAAAATACATGGTTATAAAACAGTTAGAAACCATTCGTAATAGCATCAAACAACATATTCACATAGCCCACTACTGTTGTTATCCAAAACCACGATACAAATGCACAGATTTCAATGAAATGTTACATGCAACATGCTTTCACTAAAATTTCATAATTTTTGTTCAACGTCACTGGGAAGAGGTTTCAGACCGAGGTATTCTTCATTTGTTTTTTTTACGAGCACAAAAAACGATCGAGATATTTCCAATAACTCCGTCTTCAGTTGTACCTTGGTTATGTAATCAAGTTTATCTTCCTCCGAATCCTCAGAGATGTGAACTTTGTCACGGTACATGTTTTTATATTCTACAACACAATATCTACAGCCACGTATCCATAGAGCGAGGCGGTTATTATCTATTAACACTTTCAGTGCCAAGCCCGATTTTTGTATCAACCCATATTTCCTTGATCATTTTTCAAATTTATTGATTATAATAATGTGATACATTGATGGAAAGAGCTCTAAGAGCTCTTTCCATCAATGTATCACATTATTATAATCAATAAATTTGAAAAATGATCAAGGAAATATGGGTTGATACAAAAATCGGACTTGGCACTGAAAGGGTTAATTCCCCCTTCTCTCTCAAAAATTCATCAATTGTGTCACCTCACGGCTGACCCTTTCATCGTATAATCATAATTTCGTACCTTCAACGTCTCTAGTTTTTGTTTTGGTTCTTCCTTTTTCTCATCTGTGTTTTTTCGTCTGTGTCATCCGTTTCATAACTACCTGATGTTAACTTTTATTCTTGGTTGGGTTCCTGCCAATTGTTATTGATCACAATTAGCTGCTGTTTCTGATTTTTACGGTGTCTGTGATTGATTATCGTGTATGCTATTTTCTGATTTCTTGTATAGCTGTTGCGATATCTGATACTATTACCTAGTTTCTGTCACACTATCTATATAACCTGTCTGAATGCTGGCATCTACATACTTCTTTCTTAGAAACAACTGCTGAGTATGTGGCCTGTTCAATTAACAACCGAGGACCAACTATTCTTAGTATATATATGCTCAGCCTGACAGCTTTGATTATTTGTGCAATATATGTTAACTGCAACATTGCCCCACATTGAACTTCCATTGAACATTAAATCAGGTGAGAGACACTTACTGGCCATGCCTTGATTTGTTTGACAGATTTCAATTGTCCAGCAATACTCTGGTGTCTTATCGATGACAAATACAAAAGGTCTTTTAACAGTAGGGTCGAAGCTAAGAAACAAGTTTTGAGGGAATAGCTCAGCATCATTGGACTTAGCGAGTCATCAATCTTACGATCAGGACGTTGTTTTTTGGTTTGTGTTGCCATATGAAAAGGCAGCAGCAGCGGCATCGATGATCGAACTACCTTCGAATTATGTTCTGACCAAAGACTGGTATATAGGTGAAAAGACTGGTAGATAGGTGAAGCCGTGACCCGTTTAGTCACAACATATAGCAACCTCACATGAACAGTGCTAAATTTAAACATTTAAGACGAAGATCTTGGTTTGTGTTGCCATATGAAAAGCAGCAGCAGCCCTTCGAATTATGTTCTGAACAAAGACTGGTACAAAGATGAAGCGGTGACCCGTTTGGTCACAACATATAGCAACCTCACATGAACAATGCTAAATTTAAACATTCAAGACGAAGATCTTGATTTGTGTTGCCATATGAAAAGGCAGCATTGGCGGCATCGAACTACCCTTCGAATTATGTTCTGACCAAAGACTGGTACATAGATGAAGCGGTGACCGGTCAATCACAACATATAGCAACCTCCCATGAACAGTGCTAAATTAAATCATTTAAGACGAATATCTTGGTTAGTTTTGTCATGTGAAAAGGCAGCATCGGTGGCATCGAACTACCCTTCGAATTATGTTCTGACCAAAGACTGGTACATAGGTGAAGCGATGAACCGTTTAGTCACAACATAAATCAGCCTCCCGTGAACAGTGCTAAATTAAAACATTTAAGACGAAGATCTTTGTTTGTGTTGCCTAATGAAAAGCAGCAGCAGCCCTCGAATTATGTTCTGACAAAAGACTGGTACATAGATGAAGCGGTGACCCATTTAGTCACAACAAATAGCAGCCTCTCCCACGAACAGTGCTAAATTGAAACATTTAAGACGAAGATCTTGATTTGTGTTGCCATATGAAAAGGCAGCACCGGCGGCATCGAACTACCCTTCGAATTATTTTTCTGACCAAAGACTGGTACATAGATGAAGCGTTTAGTCAATACAAATAGCAGCCTTCCATGGACAGTGCTAAATGTAAACATTTAAGACGAAGATCAAAGGGAGGAGATACAACTGACAGCATACATGAACACGATAAAAACAAAATTGCAAACATCAAAAGAACAATACAACAGTTAACACACATTTAATCTGAATCATTGGAGAGGTGTGACTAGACGATTGGTCTTGAAGAGATGTAGGACAAAAGAGGACCATGAGCTAAGTCGTATCTGCAGGTCGATGATTCACGTGATACTGCCGCCATAATGCCACCAATACTCCAACACTACAACGCACGGGATGCACCCCACTACAACAGGGTGCCACATTAGTAGATTCTTACCCCCCACAATGGGGCGGCAGCCATAGTCTACCCGGGTCCACACGAGGGACGTGAACTCGTGACACGTGGACGTCGATCGAGTCGGGACGTTTCATTCAGCAGTTAAATTTATGGTTCAAAATGCAAACGTTATTTCTGCATGGTCTAAAGGTCTTCGCTTGTAAGCACAATAATATATTAAGTTACATGGCGATTCGTTGCCGGTCACGGTGTCATGTGATGCGAAGTGATACTAATATCGCTGAGCCGCATATGACACCATATCCGCCAATTAAGAGTACTGTAACGCGTTTACCGTCATGTTTTCCGTGTAACAACTTGAATTGCTGTTAAAGAAAGAGACATATCGAGGTCGGATACACCTTATTGAAACGAACAGAGTAATAGAGCGATGAAGATGAGAAGTCAATATGCCAACATAAACGTTGTATATATATATTGATTATGGCAATTGTATTTATACTATGTAACTGGGGAGTCAATGCGACTCGTCCCTTAGTAAAGATGATGACGACGACGGCGATGACTAATATATAAATTGATTGAGGGTAGACACCGCTTGTGGAATGTTTCAAATGTGCAATTTATATAATTAAAAACAAACTGCTTTTTGATATTCGAGAATTTTGCAAACTCATGATTAGAAGTTGCGACAATATTTTAGCCATTTGTCGCTATTTATGACTGGCCAAAAAATCATTTCGCAGAAGAACGACGACGAGTAGGAATATTGTTAACCGTTCTATCGGCTTATTTCTGAATAGAAAACATTTAATATGACGCTATGTGAATATTATAGGTCGATTAGGAACCTATTTGCGCGAGGATATGTTAAATCATGAGTTTGCGAAACATCTTTAACATGAATAGGTAAGGCATATGAGGAATGACTTCTAATTTACGTGGTGATGAGAAGTGGGTGATTAGTTGGATCAATGTCACATGGTAGTTACTGAGTTTCGATTATTCATACAATTTTGGATAGAGTTTCAAACAATAACGTGTTGCCATACGTAAATCAATGCTGAGTGGTTATATCTATATGCATATATATGTATGAAGACCGCATCTTCGATTCTTGATAAAGTAAGTGATACGGAAATCCTAAATGACTTAAACATTGCACGCGTGTCTGGAGAACAAATTCTAATAACTCCCATGGGCACAACGCTACTTGTGATATAAACAAGTCTGCTCGGTCCACAACACCTTGGGATATCGGTTGTGATGATGGTGCCCGGAATTCACGTAAACCCATGAATGTGATTAATCATCTGACATGTCCGTGATTGATCTTTCTTCAAAATAATATGCCATCTACCGTGATAGAAAGAGGTATAGTGGTGATACGATCGTTTAAAGATACGGGCGGCGTTTGTGGTGGGTATGTTAAGGATACGGACGGCGTTGGTGGTCGGTATGTTAAAGATACGGGCGGTGTTTGCGGTGGGTATGTTAAAGATACGGGCGGGCGGCGTTGGTGGTGGGTATGTTAAAGATACGGGCTGCGTTAGTGGTGGGTATGTTAAAGATACGGGTTGCGTTTGCGGTGGGTATGTTAAAGATACGGGAGGCGTTGGCGGTGGGTATGTTAAAGATACGGGCGGCGTTGGCGGTGGGTATGTTAAAGATACGGGCGGCGTTTGCGGTGGGTATGTTAAAGATACGGGCGGCGTTTGCGGTGGGTATGTTAAAGATACGGGCGGCGTTTGCGGTGGGTATGATAAAGATACGGGCGGCGTTGGCGGTGGGTATATTAAAGATACGGGCGGCGTTAGCGGTGGGTATGCTGTTAAATATTCACCTCCGCCAAAAACCGCCATAAACAGAAACATGAGTAAAATATCGACAGACCTTGTTCTTATACCAATCAAAAATATGGCATAAACAGTATGTTTTTGTCAAATGCTTTTCCTTTGTTTTGTAAACAAAAGCAAAAAACGTTACAGAACCTGGCTTTTGTTTAGATCCGGATATGGTAAACATAAAGAGCGTTATTTGTTACTGTTTTCCTGATATCGAAATAATAAAGAGCGTTTAAATAATTTGTGTGTGATTAACCAATAGAATTGAGCTGTGTTATGTAAACAGAAGCAAAACTTCTGTAGCACGAACAGGCTCTTGTTTACGTACACCATCGTACGTCTTGACGACAATATAATATTTACGCACTGATTATGTTTGGCATATGAATAACACTATATATATTTTAAAGACATATTGTGGACTTATTCGTGTACATGAAACTGATAAGTTAGTATTCAGGCGCTATGCCAACTGGTGAAATGTAGCATTCTACTAACATCTCCGAATATCTCAAGCAAATCGTTCGTAACACTCCATAGAAGACATCGTCTGAACTACGCTCAATTGTAAATATTTACCTCTCGATTCGGGACGCAACTACCGGCGATAAACTAACGAAAACTATTTCACCATCGAGAGTCGCTACATTTAATTACTATATAAGAATGACGGTGTGTCGTGTCGACCTGGATATAATATTTGTAAATATAACTACTTTTAGCAAGATTAGTCTCCATTTCTATTTGATCACCATACCGGAGTGTTTCACATCACTTTTATATTCCTTCTGTTGATGGCGATTTGAACAAATATGATTATTTCTGCAACGAACGCCACCCGTGCCTTTAATATATTGTTTACATGCATTTTCTGATACATGTAGCGCGACAAATCGAAATTATCTGGCAAACTGGGATTTGTGTACTTATATATCTCGTTGCTCTAACATTTAACGGAACTCTGAAAATATGCATGTTTGATATCATCATGATTGGGCTGCCCTCTATGTGCATATACGCAAAGCTTCAATTTGACATATTCCGAAGACATACAAGCAATATAACTTCCGCCCACGGTTCTGGGCGTAACGTCCGTTATAAAAGAGCAACGGGCGGGACTTTGTCCAAAACAGCATCTTCCCAACCGATATCCCAAGCTGTTTTGAACCTAGAACTAGAAGACTTGGTCTACTTGAGATACAGGTATCAATACACGATTTATCTGGTTTAGGGCGCGTACACATGGCGGGCAAGAAAATATCAGGTATGCCCCATGTGACTTACTTGACCAATGAAATAAATAATACCGGAAAATATCCGACGAAGGCAGCGCGCTGATATTTTATCGCCAGTTGGTGATATGTGTTCACCTTGATTGGTGGCCATAGGTATCCGTTAACTATTCTCTATAAGGGACACGCTGGTAACCGTTCACGCACTCGAGTTATGATCCATCAATATTATCGCCTGTTTCAACAATTGACTTCGTAATCCCATTTTGGATTGTTTGACATAATCGCTTAGCTATTATATGGATATGTGTGGGGACGTATATCTTTTGATAGTTTTCGCTGACGGAGGATGTCCATGGATTTCCAACTGCACCCCCTCTTGAACCGGGCCAAAGACCCAAGATCACATAATTTAATTTGCACACCTCCCATCGTCTTTGAATTTCCCATCTGGTACCTCACATGCCTGGATTTGTTACTGGACACCGGGGAGGGATGGGCCTAGAAGAAATTCCAAACCAATATTTTGACCAAAGTAGGAAGAAATGCAAATGTTGGTCTAAAACCACTAATTCCACATACATTAATGGTTGAAAAATCAGACTCAATTTCAAACCATTGTTGGTGTGAAATTTCCAACTAATATTGTTTCCAACTGGTGAAAACTTTGGCCATAGTTGGCGGGGGTCTCATGTCCCCACGATGCACCCATGTAAATTCGGTAACGTAATGTACACCACAGCCCCATGAACCAAGAAACAATCTCATGAAAACTTCATATGGGGTCTCAATGGGGTGGGGTCATCCGATTTGCCACAAAACGATAATAACATTTGTCACCCCACATATGCATGCACTATGAAATTATAACATTTCCAAATTTCCAAATAACGTGACCACTTAAAAAAAATTACAACGATAACTTTTGTTCTATTTCAAATATTTCTCACCTGCAGTATAGTTCTATCAGGTGGAGTAAGCTTATTTACTGACATTCGCTCTGTCACGGTCTGTTTATGTTTTGAAAATTTGATAAAATAAATTGGTAAAATTAAGCGTTTTGTGAGTGCAAACAAAGGGGCATAAGTCTTGACCAGTTGTACAAAGAAGCTAAAGTACATATATTTGCTTACATCTAACATTTCTGTCGAAAATAAAACATGCTTGAGGGGACGATTGGGTCGTTTGTGACACTATATTTGAATGGTTTGGGGCACACCGTATGTGGTTTTGAATACCGGTTTGTCTGGGGGACTACCGGTGTGATTTGGAACATTAGTTGAATGAGTTGGAACACTAATCAGTTGAATTGAGACACTCATTTGATGGTTCTGGTACACTCATTTTGGTCGGCTGTGAGACCAGTTGCGTATGGTTTGGGGCACTGCCTACCTCAGTTTACCTGTGTGTTTGTGGAAGTCTCGTCGGGTGAACTGGGACACCCTATTGGTGGTTTGGTATGGGACAATATATGGAACGTATAGATTGGGATAATCACAGGTTATTTTTGTATACTAGATGTGTGTTTTCTAACTCTGTATATGGTTTGGTGCATTCGTTAGGTACGTTGGGGATACTTATTTGATCTATTATGAAAGTAGTTGGTGTCTTGGGAAACTCGTATGGTGGCATATATCACTACGTATTGGCTATACAAGCATTCGACATGTGAAGATTTAGCTAAACAATTATCTACAATAAAAAAAAAACACTTCCATTGTTGAATTCCGACCACCATTTTCGCCGTTATTTTCAAAACTTTTGAGACACGTAATTTTCAAATCCTCGAGATATGACTTACCATTATCGGATTAGGATTGGACATGATGTATATATGGCGGCGCAAATATCCATTTACGCCTATACATGAAAACAACCTGGTAACGTTAGCGTAAACTGCTTATTTTACTACTTCCGCTTGACATTTTGTACGCCATTTTATATTTTGACAGGCAAATTATGCATGAAATGGCAGGCATTAATTGCCATGGATGGCAACAATAATAGTGCTTTGTAGGTGTCTGTCACATTAATAACTGCAGACGACATTGAAGTGAGTGGGTGGTGGTACACTCCGGGAAATTGCGGCCATTTGGGCCGCAATTTCGACTGGTACATACCCGGCCACATGTTATTGTCAAAAATTGATCGAGTTTAATCCTGGGGAATGGATGCTGGTCGACCTGGTTCCCGGACTAAAATTCCAATTTTCACAACTTTTTGACATGTTTTCTCCACTTTTACCCAAAAGTAACAAATTGCCATCCATGAAACGCATGGATATTTTGGATATGTTATTATTTATATTACCATTTAACAGTCATGCAGGAAACTCGACATAGCGCTTGTTGTCAGCAGATTTATTTTGTTAGAAAAATTCCAATTTTCACCATTTTGTTTACATATTCCTCTCCTTTGACCCAAAACTGACGACTTTCCCATCCTTGCTATCATGAAGATTTTGGTTATGTTATTATATTCAAAAACACCAAATACATTGCATTGTAATTTGCTCACGGTTGGGTGTTTCTTTCCATTATATTGACTGGACTATAATATAGAACAGCAAAATTGACACAAAAAGCCATAAATAAGACCCTATTTCAAAGGACTGTAGAAAAGCAGACTTTGGATATGTTGTTCCCCTGATTCTGCCCGACGAAACGACAACAAAATCAGCTTATTAACAGTTTGTTCTAGGTTCACAACAGAATCGAGTCTCAACGACCAGACTATTGTGACACCCAGCGGAATTTAAACTAAATTTATCACATTGACACTGCAAATAAAACGCGGACCAATGCGCTAAAATGCTAATTCGGAGACACTAACGGAAGACAACCAATTGTTTAACCACGATTTTTTTCTAGAGTGGGATTTATAGAGTACATTGGCATGCTATGCGAAAATGAGAGTAAATAATTCATATGTTATTATCGCTTTCAGACGATATGGGGCCCATTCAGTGATTTTTAGGAACCGTCTCATCACTCTTGGACACCAGGGGGCGGCGTTTTATATCCAAATCCGTAAGATTATCCTCATCAATAAAACATAGCACATCGCCTTCGATAGGATTATTCACAACATAATAATCATTGCAATGTTAATGGTAGCAAGATTCTCATTAGGGAGTTCTGCCGAAATGGCGCGTGCCAGTTCCAAACGACAGCGAGCGAAAAATCGCTCACTTAGCGTAATTTCTAAAACCAATCCGCAGGATATATATCAAGATAATAATAGGACTCGATTGTTATAGGTCTACCGTACAAGGTTACAATGACACACGTTATATATTGTGTACATTCCGATATACATTTAATATATATTGGTATTCTTTGACTGGGACTATATGTCGCCGTCGGCTTTATGGGAATTATTGTTCGCCTTCCGTTGCCACAACTATACATTTGGCGTATAAAACTAATCATGGCGTATCTATGCCAAGAACAGACCAATTTAACTCTTCGATAACTGGATGCATAAGGATTAGTATTTACTGCATCCCCATTGGTTCATTTGTGTGGATGGTCGGTTAATATTGTATTTATATTAAACAAGCAGGGGATATCAACACACAATTCAAGCGTGTGTCGTTCATCTTATGTCATCTGCTCATGCGCTCTGATCATCAGTACGAATGAAGAATTGATCATTGTATTGAATAACTTCTATAGATGACTCATCTGTCGCAGTAGTTATGACGTGATCGACTAAAGTTACACATTTCGCGCGCTATGAATTATAAATTGATTCTAATTGATTTTGTATTGGCAATGAAATTTAAAAATATAACTATAACAAATTTATTACATAATAACCACAAATAATTGTTCATCGGATGAAAATATTCGATACAATATGGATAGTTTCCATGAGATGTTGTCAATTCTGAAAAAGTTTGAAATAGATGATAATAATTATATGATGTTAAATTTATATTTATTAAGTATTGTATGGTCTGTGAATTTTATTCATTGCCTGGGATCACATCAGAAAGTAAATTCCACATATGAATTATCTTATCTCCACGATGGTCCTGTTTAATGCCTAAAATTTACAGAAGAGACCCCATTGGAAGAGAATTGATCATCAGTATTTGTATTCGGCAGTAAAAGTCATTAGATTATAGCTATTTTGGGTTAAATGGCCTGTGTTTTATTGACACTTAAAAGATTCACTTGATTAACAGTATGATTGAATATCGAAATAGTTAAATAAAGTAATCGGTTTAATAAATAATTGGCTGTCCAGATTAAATAGCTATATATATATTTTGTATATGAGAGTTAACCCTTTACCCAACAAAACGGCCAAAACCGGCCAAATAAAGCTTCAACAGCCTAAAATATCTTCGGTCTGTCTCAATAGAACCATACAAATATGGATATCATTGGAACCGGCTCCTTGACCACAATGCATTCTCTTATATATGCGAGTCGACCATAGGTCGCCTCGCATATATAAGAGAATGCATTGGCCTAAACAAATTCTTTTTTTAACACTTTTTACCATTTTTTCTTACAATCTTTAACAATTTTATATTATTTAATGTGTTAAGCCAATGCATTCTCTTATATATGCGAGGCGACCTATGGTCGACTCGCATATATAAGAGAATGCATTGGCACAGGGTCCTTCTGTTGGGTAAAGGGTTAATCATTACTTATTTCATGTAAGTTATACTACACGTAGCTACGTTACAGCATAAGACGTAGCGCTCGGGAATTATCATATCAATTTGGCAGCTAGGATTACATGTTATAGGGCATGGTCTTTTATAGCCAGAACCTATAGAACTTGCTGTCGCAACTGATAAATGTTACAGCATATAAGACGTAATGCCCAGAGTCTTCATATATCATATATCTGATAGTTACGATCATATGATAGGGCATGGTATATTTATCATAGCTTATGTCGCTACAGTAGTTCCCAATAGATGCCATTACTATGGCTCGTCAGACATAACCAGATCCGACATAGGCATGTTCTTCTATGCCGGTTACACGCCTTACAGTTATAAGGATTACGTGATGCAATGCGACCAAATAAAAGACAACCAGATCTGATATATTATCAGCAAATCTGAGGGAATTTTCTTGAACTGTAAACATCAGACACTTCTCGAAACCCCAAAGGCTTCAACGAGACGATGTCTGACTATGGTGCTATCTCGACGGCAATAATACCAAATGCGATTTCTTTGAACTGGGAACTACCGTACTTGAAATAATTGTCTGTTACCGACCCCTGGTTTTCCATATATAACAGAAACATTCGCCACACGTTAGTCGAAATCGGACATTTCAACTTCGAATTAGGCGACAAATTCGAACTATTTTGCTAAACAGTATGTAGACATATATATTTGTGAGTCCTTGATTTGAAAGAGTTGTCGATATTATACTGATACTAAGAGGCGATCTAATTAATAAATATGATATTATTTGGTTGGTATTGATATTATTGTCCTGATATTAGCCCTCGGTAACCTATACTATCAAACAAACCAAGTAATATCATATAATTACCATGGCTCGTCTGACATAACCAGATATGATATATGCATGTTGTATATGGTAGTTCTACGGAGTACAGTAATGGAAACACTTGGTGCAATGGTACCTGATAATTTGCGGTAAATTTCTTCAAATTTAAAACCTCAGACTCCTCGTAAAATCCCGAAGCCGTCAATGGGACAGTGTCTCACCATGAGATTATCTCGATATCCCCAACATCCGATGCTGATTCTGAAATGCGGATTAATCTGCGAAGACTGTCGTATGATTCAGCGATTTAGCGAACTTTTTCCGCCTTGATCACAGGAGTTGATCTCTCGAAACGCAGTTACTATTTTTGCTCGTGGCTAATGGGTATTTAGTAAGGTGCCGGAATGGAACGGAGGTGCACTAATTTGAAATAATTTAAAGGGTACTCCCGGGCGAAGGTTCAATTTGTGTAGGACCCAATTGACGTGGAATTAATTGACGTCGGATTGCAATCGGATGCCTGGTGGCTTCCGGGATTGCCCACTCTACAGTTGATGAATTTGTCCAACATCTTAATTTGATACAGATCCTCCAGCTGACCCCTGGAGCAAAAATCGACAACTGTTACAGTGCCATCAGGGGAATCAGGGGGTATTATCAGGAACATCCGTTGCTCGCCCAGTAATACTGGGTTCTATCCAAAACACCACGCATGTCTGTATAGGATAGCTCCAATATATGTTTAATTACAATGTAGAGTAGACCCTCTCCTGTATAACCTGTATAATCAATCATGCAATTTTCCGACGAGGATCAATAGGTACGTTCAAAATTAGTTTTCGCTCGCAGGTCTATATGTGACCCGCCATATCAAATCCAGTCGGAAGTCGGGATTTTTGTTACCCTGTGCCAATGTATTCTCTTATATATGCGAGTCGACCATAGGTCGCCTCGCATATATAAGAGAATGCATTGGCCTAACAATTTTTTACAATTTTAATAATTTGTTCTTGTATTCTTTAACAATTTTATAATTTCACCCATACAGAGCCCCAGACAAACATGAGCAGACGACACTCTTCTATATGCTTCTATATATGTGTGGGGCTCCCTGCAGGGCAATGGATGTTTTTTATTTTATGTCCTAAAAATTGTAAGAAACATTTTTTTTAAAAACATGATAAAAATTTGTTAGGCCAATGCATTCTCTTATATATGCGAGGCGACACTTCTTGGTTCTTAATGTATAATCAACCAATGCAATTTTCTGAAGTGCGGCTCGATTTTTAATTTGAAATATGTTTACTTGCAGGCCTGGGTGCGGGGTATATATATATATTGTTCGGAGTACGATGTATAGTCAGTCAATTTCGTTGTCAATATACAGAGAGATTAAATACACATGAACATTTTGAATACTGTACCTACAGTCATTTCGTAATATCTTACAAATAAGATATGGATAAAGTAGCGATGATATTTTAAAAACGAGTGGCATCGCAACTTAGACCAGTAGCATCATTTATTTATACATGTCCAACAACATTTCTACATGTACGTGAACTTGTACATTTTGTTTGTTTGTTTCTATAGTTAGGGTTTAACGTCGTTTTAGGCCTTATGCCATATATACGACCGAGAAAAACCGAATCAAGAATAAGCGAAGCAACTTATAAAGAGATAACATATATATACAAAATATACACAAATAAAAACACCAAATTCAAAGTGAGGGTGCTCACCATTCCTAAACTGACCATTGTGCAACTACATATAAAATACATGGTTATAAAACAGTTAGAAACCATTCGTAATAGCATCAAACAACATATTCACATAGCCCACTACTGTTGTTATCCACAACCACGATACAAATGCACAGATTTCAATGAAATGTTACATGCAACATGCTTTCACTAAAATTTCATAATTTTTGTTCAACGTCACTGGGAAGAGGTTTCAGACCGAGGTATTCTTCATTTGTTTTTTAACGAGCACATAAAACGATCGAGATATTTCCAATAACTCAGTCTTCAGTTGTACCTTGGTTATGTAATCAAGTTTATCTTCCTCCGAATCCTCAGAGATGTGAACTTTGTCACGGTACATGTTTTTATATTCTACAACACAATATCTACAGCCACATATCCATAGAGCGAGGCGGTTATTATCTATTAACACTTTCAGTGCCAAGTCCGATTTTTGTATCAACCCATATTTCCTTGATCATTTTTCAAATTTATTGATTATAATAATGTGATACATTGATGGAAAGAGCTCTAAGGGCTCTTTCCATCAATGTATCACATTATTATAATCAATAAATTTGAAAGATGATCAAGGAAATATGGGTTGATACAAAAATCGGACTTGGCACTGAAAGGGTTAATGCCCCCTTCTCTCTAAAAAAATCATCAATTGTGTCACCTCACGGCTGACCCTTTCATCGTATAATCATAATTTCGTACCTTCAACGTCTCTAGTTTTTGTTTTGGTTCTTCCTTTTTCTCATCTGTGTTTTTTCGTCTGTGTCATCCGTTTCATAACTACCTGATGTTAACTTATATTCTTGGTTGGGTTCCTGCCAATTGTTATTGATCACAATTAGCTGCTGTTTCTGATTTTTACGGTGTCTGTGATTGATTATCGTGTATGCTATTTTCTGATTTCTTGTATAGCTGTTGCGATATCTGATACTATTACCTGAGTTTCTGTCACACTATCTATATAACCTGTCTGAATGCTGGCATCTACATACTTCTTTCTTAGAAACAACTGCTGAGTATGTGGCCTGTTCAATTAACAACCGAGGACCAACTATTCTTAGTATATATATGCTCAGCCTGACAGCTTTGATTATTTGTGCAATATATGTTAACTGCAACATTGCACCACATTGAACTTCCATTGAACATTAAATCAGGTGAGAGACACTTACTGGCCATGCCTTGATTTGTTTGACAGATTTCAATTGTCCAGCAATGCTCTGATGTCTTATCGATGACAAATACAAAAGGTCTTTTAACAGTAGGGTCGAAGCTAAGAAACAAGTATTGAGGGAATAGCTCAGCATCATTGGACTTAGCGAGTCATCAATCTTACGATCAGGACGTTGTTTTTTGGTTTGTGTTGCCATATGAAAAGGCAACAGCAGCGGCATCGATGATCGAACTACCTTAGAATTATGTTCTGACCAAAGACTGGTATATAGGTGAAAAGACTGGTAGATAGGTGAAGCCGTGACCCGTTTAGTCACAACATATAGCAACCTCCCATGAACAGTGCTAAATTTAAACATTTAAGACGAAGATCTTGGTTTGTGTTGCCATATGAAAAGCAGCAGCAGCCCTTCGAATTATGTTCTGAACAAAGACTGGTACAAAGATGAAGCGGTGACCCGTTTGGTCACAACATATAGCAACCTCACATGAACAATGCTAAATTTAAACATTCAAGACGAAGATCTTGATTTGTGTTGCCATATGAAAAGGCAGCATTGGCGGCATCGAACTACCCTTCGAATTATGTTCTGACCAAAGACTGGTACATAGATGAAGCGGTGACCGGTCAATCACAACATATAGCAACCTCCCATGAACAGTGCTAAATTAAATCATTTAAGACGAATATCTTGGTTAGTTTTGTCATGTGAAAAGGCAGCATCGGTGGCATCGAACTACCCTTCGAATTATGTTCTGACCAAAGACTGGTACATAGGTGAAGCGATGAACCGTTTAGTCACAACACAAATCAGCCTCCCGTGAACAGTGCTAAATTAAAACATTTAAGACGAAGATCTTTGTTTGTGTTGCCTAATGAAAAGCAGCAGCAGCCCTCGAATTATGTTCTGACAAAAGACTGGTACATAGATGAAGCGGTGACCCATTTAGTCACAACACATAGCAGCCTCTCCCACGAACAGTGCTAAATTGAAACATTTAAGACGAAGATCTTGATTTGTGTTGCCATATGAAAAGGCAGCACCGGCGGCATCGAACTACCCTTCGAATTATTTTTCTGACCAAAGACTGGTACATAGATGAAGCGTTTAGTCAATACAAATAGCAGCCTTCCATGGACAGTGCTAAATGTAAACATTTAAGACGAAGATCAAAGGGACGAGATACAACTGACAGCATACATGAACACGATAAAAACAAAATTGCAAACATCAAAAGAACAATACAACAGTTAACACACATTTAATCTGAATCATTGGTAAGGTGTGACTAGACGATTGGTCTTGAAGAGATGTAGGACAAAAGAGGACCATGAGCTAAGTCGTATCTGCAGGTCGATGATTCACGTGATACTGCCGCCATAATGCCACCAATACTCCAACACTACAACGCACGGGATGCACCCCACTACAACAGGGTGCCACATTAGTAGATTCTTACCCCCCACAATGGGGCGGCAGCCATAGTCTACCCGGGTCCACACGAGGGACGTGAACTCGTGACACGTGGACGTCGATCGAGTCGGGACGTTTCATTCAGCAGTTAAATTTATGGTTCAAAATGCAAACGTTATTTCTGCATGGTCTAAAGGTCTTCGCTTGTAAGCACAATAATATAAGTTACATGGCGATTCGTTGCCGGTCACGGTGTCATGTAATGCGAAGTGATACTAATCTCGCTGAGCCGCATATGACACCATATCCGCCAATTAAGAGTACTGTAACGCGTTTACCGTCATGTTTTCCGTGTAACAACTTGAATTGCAGACATGAGACATATCGAGGTCGGATACACCTTACTGAAACGAACAGTGTAATAGGGCGATGAAGATGAGAAGTCAATATGCCAACATAAACGTTGTATATATATATTGATTATGGCAATTGTATTTATACTATGTAACTGGGGAGTCAATGCGACTCGTCCCTTCGTAAAGATGATGACGACGACGGCGATGACTAATATATAAATTGATTGAGGGTAGACACCGCTTGTGGAATGTTTCAAATGTGCAATTTATATAATTAAAAACAAAATGCTTTTTGATATTCGAGAATTTTGCAAACTCATGGTTAGAAGTTGCGACAATATGTAGCCATTTGTCGCTATTTATGTCGGGCCAAAAATTCATTTCGCAGAAGAACGACGACGAGTAGGAATATTGTTAACCGTTCTATCGGCTTATTTCGGAATAGAAAACATTTAATATGACGCTATGTGAATATTATAGGTCGAGTAGGAACCTATTTGCGCGAGGATATGTTAAATCATGAGTTTGCGAAACATCTCTAACATGAATAGGTAAGGCATATGAGGAATGACTTCTAATTTACGTGGTGATGAGAAGTGGGTGATTAGTTGGATCAATGTCACATGGTAGTTACTGAGTTTCGATTATTCATGCAATTTTGGATAGAGTTTCAAACAATAACGTGTTGCCATACGTAAATCAATGCTGAGTGGTTATATCTATATGCATATGTATGAAGACCGCATCTTCGATTCTTGATAAAGTAAGTGATAAGGAAATCCTAAATGACTTAAACATTGCACGCGTGTCTGGAGAACAAATTCTAATAACTCCCATGGGCACAACGCTACTTGTGATATAAACAAGTCTGCTCGGTCCACAACACCTTGGGATATCGGTTGGGATGATGGTGCCCGGAATTCACGTAAACCCATGAATGTGATTAATCATCTGACATGTCCGTGATTGATCTTTCTTCAAAATGATATGCCATCTACCGTGATAGAAAGAGGTATAGTGGTGATACGATCGTTTAAAGATACGGGCGGCGTTTGCGGTGGGTATGTTAAGGATACGGACGACGTTGGTGGTCGGTATGTTAAAGATACGGGCGGTGTTTGCGGTGGGTATGTTAAAGATACGGGCGGGCGGCGTTGGTGGTGGGTATGTTAAAGATACGGGCTGCGTTGGTGGTTGGTATGTTAAAGCTATATACGGGCTGCGTTTGCGGTGGGTATGTTGAAGATATGGGAGGCGTTGGCGGTGGGTATGTTAAAGATACGGGCGGCGTTGGCGGTGGGTATGTTAAAGATACGGGCGGCGTTTGCGGTGGGTATGTTAAAGATACGGGCGGCGTTTGCTGTGGGTATGTTAAAGATACGGGCGGCGTTTGCGGTGGGTATTTTAAAGATACGGGCGGCGTTGGCGGTGGGTATATTAAAGATACGGGCGGCGTTAGCGGTGGGTATGCTGTTAAATATTCACCTCCGCCAAAAACCGCCAAAAACAGAAACAAGAGTAAAATATCGACAGACCTTGTTCTTATACCAATCAGAAATATGGCATAAACAGTATGTTTTTGTCAAATGTTTTTCCTTTGTTTTGTAAACAAAAGCAAAAAACGTTACAGAACCTGGCTTTTGTTTAGATCCGGATATGGTAAACATAAAGAGCGTTATTTGTTACTGTTTTCCTGATATGGAAATAATAAAGAGCGTTTAAATCATTTGTGTGTGATTAACCAATAGAATTGAGCTGTGTTATGTAAACAGAAGCAAAAAAAGGCTCTTGTTTACGTACACCATCGTACGTCTTGACGACAATATACTATTTACGCGCTGATTATGTTTGGCATATGAATAACACTATATATATTTTAAAGACATATTGTGGACTTATTCGTGTACATGAAACTGATAAGTTAGTATTCAGGCGCTATGCCAACTGGTGAAATGTAGCATTCTACTAACATCTCCGAATATCTCAAGCAAATCGTTCGTAACACTCCATAGAAGACATCGTCTGAACTACGCTCAATTGTAAATATTTACCTCTCGATTCGGAACGCAACTACCGGCGATAAACTAACGAAAACTATTTCACCATCGAGAGTCGCTACATTTAATTACTATATAGGAATGACGGTGTGTCGTGTCGACCTGGATATAATATATGTATAATATAACTACTTTTAGCAAGATTAGTCTCCATTTCTATTTGATCACCATACCGGAGTGTTTCACATCACTTTTATATTCCTTCTGTTGATGGCGATTTGAACAAATATGATTATTTCTGCAACGAACGCCACCCGTGCCTTTAATATATTGTTTACATGCATGTTCTGATACATGTAGCGCGACAAATCGAAATTATCTGGCAAACTGGGATTTGTGTACTTATATATCTCGTTGCTCTAACATTTAACGGAACTCTGAAAATATGCATGTTTGATATCATCATGATTGGGAAAGGCTGCCCTCTATGTGCATTTACGCAAAGCTTCAATTTGACATATTCCGAAGACATACAAGCAATATAACTTCCGCCCACGATTCTGGGCGTAACGTCCGTTATAAAAGAGCAACGGGGCGGGACTTTGTCCAAAACAGCATCTTCCCAACCGATATCCCAAGCTGTTTTGAACCTAGAACTAGAAGACTTGGTCTACTTGAGATACAGGTATCAATACACGATTTATCTGGTTTAATGGGGGTCTCAAAAATAAGTATCTGGTGGCATAACAGCTAATGGAGCCTGTGTTAAATGTAACTTTACTGGTTTGAAGGTTTAATTATTTTACAAAACAGGGAAACTTCACAAAAAGTTATAAACTTGAGTTTCGTATTCAGTGAAAATCAACTCTGTGTTTGGAAAATATTTCCCTTGAATTCTGTGATTTGCGCCTGCAAGACATTTAAAAAAAATTACTACGATAACTTTTGTTCTATTTAAAATATTTCTCACCTGCAGTATAGTTCTACCAGGTGGAGTAAGCTTATTTACTGACAATAGCTCTGTCACGGTCTGTTTATGTTTTGAAAATTTGATAAAATAAATTGGTAAAATTAAGCGTTTTGTGAGTGCAAACAAAGGGGCATAAGTCTTGACCAGTTGTACAAAGAAGCTAAAGTACATATATTTGCTTACATCTAACATTTCTGTCGAAATAAAACATGCTTGAGGGGACGATTGGGTCGTTTGTGACACTATATTTGAATGGTTTGGGGCACACCGTATGTGGTTTTGAACACAGGTTTGTCTGGGGGACTACCGGTGTGATTTGGAACATTAGTTGAATGAGTTGGAACACTAATCAGTTGAATTGAGACACTCATTTGATGGTTCTGGTACACTCATTTTGGTCGGTTGTGAGACCAGTTGCGTATGGTTTGGGGCACTGCCTACCTCAGTTTACCTGTGTGTTTGTGGAAGTCTCGTCGGGTGAATTGGGACACCCTATTGGTGGTTTGGTATGGGACAATATATGGAACGTATAGATTGGGATAATCACAGGTTATTTTTGTATACTAGATGTGTGTTTTCTAACTCTGTATATGGTTTGGTGCATTCGTTAGGTACGTTGGAGATACTTATTTGATCTATTATGAAAGTAGTTAGTGTCTTGGGAAACTCGTATGGTGGCATATATCACTACGTATTGGCTATTCAAGCATTCGACATGTGAAGATTTAGCTAAACAATTATCTACAATAAAAAAAACCCACTTCCATTGTTGAATTCCGACCACCATTTTCGCCGTTATTTTCAAAACTTTTGAGACACGGAATTTTCAAATCCTCGAGATATGACTTACCATTATCGGATTAGGATTGGACATGATGTATATATGGCGGCGCAAATATCCATTTACGCCTATACATGAAAACAACCTGGTAACGTTAGCGTAAACTGCTTATTTTACTACTGAACCGCTTGACATTTTGTACGCCATTTTATATTTTGACAGGCAAATTATGCATGAAATGGCAGGCATTAATTGCCATGGATGGCAACAATAATAGTGCTTTGTAGGTGTCTGTCACATTAATAACTGCAGACGACATTGAAGTGAGTGGGTGGTGGTACACTCCGGGAAATTGCGGCCATTTGGGCCGCAATTTCGACTGGTACATACCCGGCCACATGTTATTGTCAAAAATTGATCGAGTTTAATCCCGGGGAATGGATGCTGGTCGACCTGGTTCCCGGACTAAAATTCCCATTTTCACAACTTTCTGACATGTTTTCTCCACTTTTACCCAAAAGTAACAAATTGCCATCCATGAAACGCATGGATATTTTGGATATGTTATTATTTATATTACCATTTAACAGTCATGCAGGAAACTCGACATAGCGTTTGTTGTCAGCAGATTTATTTTGTTAGAAAAATTCCAATTTTCACCATTTTGTTTACATATTCCTCTCCTTTGACCCAAAACTGACGACTTTCCCATCCTTGCTATCATGAAGATTTTGGTTATGTTATTATATTCAAAAACACCAAATACATTGCATTGCAATTTGCTCACGGTTGGGTGTTTCTTTCCATTATATTGACTGGACTATAATATGGAACAGCAAAATTGACACAAAAAGCCATAAATAAGACCCTATTTCAAAGAACTGTAGAAAAGCAGACTTTGGATATGTTGTTCCCCTGATTCTGCCCGACGAAACGACAACAAAATCAGCTTATTAACAGTTTGTTCTAGGTTCACAACAGAATCGAGTCTCAACGACCAGACTATTGTGACACCCAGCGGAATTTAAACTAAATTTATCACATTGACACTGCAAATAAAACGCGGACCAATGCGCTAAAATGCTAATTCGGAGACACTAACGGAAGACAACCAATTGTTTAACCACGATTTTTATCAAGAGTGGGATTTATAGAGTACATTGGCATGCTATGCGAAAATGAGAGTAAATAATTCATATGTTATTATCGCTTTCAGACGATATGGGGCCCATTCAGTGATTTTTAGGAACCGTCTCATCACTCTTGGACACCAGGGGGCGGCGTTTTATATCCAAATCCGTAAGATTATCCTCATCAATAAAACATAGCACATCGCCTTCGATAGGATTATTCACAACACAATAATCATTGCAATGTTAATGGTAGCAAGATTCTCATTAGGGAGTTCTGCCGAAATGGCGCGTGCCAGTTCCAAACGACAGCGAGCGAAAAATCGCTCACTTAGCGTAATTTCTAAAACCAATCCGCAGGATATATATCAAGATAATAATAGGATTCGATTGTTATAGGTCTACCGTACAAGGTTACAATGACACACGTTATATATTGTGTACATTCCGATATACATTTAATATATATTGGTATTCTTTGACTGGGACTATATGTCGGCTTTATGGGAATTATTGTTCGCCTTCCGTTGCCACAACTATACATTTGGCGTATAAAACTAATCATGGCGTATCTATGCCAAGAACAGACCAATTTAACTCTTCGATAACTGGATGCATAAGGATTAGTATTTACTGCATCCCCATTGGTTCATTTGTGTGGATGGTCGGTTAATATTGTATTTATATTAAACAAGCAGGGGATATCAACACACAATTCAAGCGTGTGTCGTTCATCTTATGTCATCTGCTCATGCGCTCTGAACATCAATACGAATGAAGAATTGATCATTGTATTGAATAACTTCTATAAATGACTCATCTGTCGCAGTAGTTATGACGTGATCGACTAAAGTTACACATTTCGCGCGCTATGAATTATAAATTGATTTTAATTGATTTTGTATTGGCAATGAAATTTAAAAATATAACTATAACAAATTTATTACATAATAACCACAAATAATTGTTCATCGGATGAAAATATTCGATACAATATGGATAGTTTCCATGAGATGTTGTCAATTCTGAAAAAGTTTGAAATAGATGATAATAATTATATGATGTTAAATTTATATTTATTAAGTATTGTATGGTCTGTGAATGTTATTCATTGCCTGGGATCACATCAGAAAGAAAATTCCACATATGAATTATCTTATCTCCACGATGGTCCTATTTAATGCCTAAAATTTACAGAAGAGAATTGATCATCAGTATTAGTATTCGGCAGTAAAAGTCATTAGATTATAGCTATTTTGGGTTAAATGGCCTGTGTTTTATTGACACTTAAAAGATTCACTTGATTAACAGTAGGATTGAATATCGAAATAGTTAAATAAAGTAATCGGTTTAATAAATAATTGGCTGTCCAGATTAGATAGCTATATATATATATTGTATATGAGAGTTAATCATTACTTATTTCATGTAAGTTAAATTTTTGAGGAAATATTAATCAAAATTGCATGAAAAATCAATGTTTTTTATTTTAGGGTGGCATCCGTGAACGAGCTGTGAAATTCGAGTTAATTGAGGGCGTGTTCAGAACCATTATGTTGGTTGTGTTTCTATGGTTCGCTGGGTAGTCGCAGTGCACGCTCTCCTCTCGTTGAATATAGTTGTCAATAAACGGGTAACCGAACACCCACGCCCATTTAACTGACCTGCAGACATCATCCAGTCGCAAGCGACGCAAACTTCTCTAAACCACCAACGTTGTAAAAAGTTTTAACTGCTTTTATTTTATAGGAAAAAAAAACAAACAACAAACATAAAACACAAATCCTGGTGGCGCATCACATTTAAAATCAATGTGACTCAATAATATCTCTAACACCTGTGATTAACCCTTTATCCAACAAACCGGCCAAATAAAGCTGCAACAGCCTAAAATATCTTTGGTCTGTCTCAATAAAACCATACAAATATGGATATCATTGGAACCGGCTCCTTGACCACATTGTGATAGTTACAGTTATACCTGTGCCAATGCATTCTCTTATATATGCGAGTCGACCATAGTTCGCCTCGCATATATAAGAGAATGCATTGGCCTAAAAAATATCTTTTTTAAACACTTTTTACCATTTTTTCTTACATTCTTTAACAATTTTATAATTTTTAATGTGTTAAGCCAATGCATTCTCTTATATATGCGAGGCGACCTATGGTCGACTCGCATATATAAGAGAATGCATTGGCACAGGGCCCTTCTGTTGGGTAAAGGGTTAACACCGAAAAAGTCATCAGTTTAGACCAACCATGTCCTCCAGGCGGCTTATTATAGTCAGACATTGACTGCAAGCCGCAGTCTGAAGAAGAAGTAAACCGCTGGTGTAGGTTTAAACTCAGTTTAAACTCGGGGGATCAAACATGAGATGACAGTGTCTGAATAAACGTTAAATGTACACAATCCGGTTCAATGGTCCCCAAATCATCAAATTCCAACAACAACAACATTTCTTGAATCGATAAATTGCCCAAAAATAATGTTATCCACTGTCAACTATAGTACAACATTGCCCAAAAAGTGTAAAATATCAACATTTTGTTAACACAATCTGGTCGGATAGTCACACATGTAAACACCCAAAGCCACTTGATTTTAGAGTTGCCCATCTTCATCCGCAATTTGGAATTGAGAGTATGTCGGTCGGCATTCGTCGAATATTTGCTAGGCCGCCAAATATTACAGGTGGTGAAAACAACAGATTAAAAAAAAAATCGATATCTGATAACTGTGAGGTTTGATGTGTGGGTTCCTCGACTCGAATCAAATATGTCTTATCCCCGAAGGCAAACAAATAGTAATTTAGGAGCGCTAATTCGGATTATACATCTTTAATGAGATGACAGTAATCATGACATGATTGTAAATTGAGTAATTAAAAACGGAGAGAGTTTGGAATGCCTGAACATATGGTTGAAATATCCAACTCAGATTTACCAATCGACCAATACATAACATGTGGTAAATAAACGTACCCCCAAAGGCTTATGAGATAAAAGAGAAAGTCTGGCGCAAATACGTTGTAAAAAAAATGTGCTCCGTTCCTAATTCCGCCTTTACCTGAAATGAGATTCCAATTTAAAAAGTCCTCGTGTGAAATGGAGCGAAATAGTGTTTGCGGCATTATATTTTATTTTAATAAATTTTCATTCGAAAGAACAATTCAAATTGAATTCAAGAATGTTGAAACCCCTGACTAAAACAATGTAATATGACCACGTTGTGGTGAAGACAGTTCCACTTCACATACTGTTGTACCGAGTTTGCTATTAACCGTTACGGTAGAATAAGTTTCGCCAGAGTCGTTATTTCGCTAAAATCCAGATTCAGAATCCGAAGCCGATTACGGGGGCGGGGCTAATTCCCGATTCTAGGTCAGATTTTGAAATCCACGTGGTCTCCGAAACTATGTTTAATGTTCTCCCAGCGTCAAACATGGCTCATGTATTTGACACAATTATCATTTGTATCTTATATTTATAAAGTTCATGTTTGTTGTGAAAGTCATGCTTTTCTTCTATGTGTATATCCACGGCATATAATGTGCTGCCAATCCGACTTAATCGCATCTTTTTTCAAGTTAAAGTGTGTTTATTGATGAGGGCAATTATATCTAAACGTGACAGCTCTAGGCCTCCTGAATCAAATTCCGAAGATGTTGTGAAGAACACACGAAACTTGTCAGTTGAACAGGGACGTGACGACAGGGGTTGGTTGGGTGTCTCGACCCAACCCCGAACTTTGGTACAATTTGCTTAGCTGTGCAGTCATTCATACGTGAGGAAAATCAGGATTATTTTGACTAACTGTTCCAAATAATGATACGTACAAGCCAGCAAACACAACAAACAAACCCGATTTTAAATAAATACATATACAAACTTATGACTAACTCGGGAGAGGGGGTGTCCAGTGATCTGTATATATGTTCAACTTGTTTTGGTAGTCATGTTGCTTTGCCATTACTAATTATTTTTATTTTGTCAGTGTAATAACATATGGGAGAGGAGGTACCCTTAAGTGAGTCAGCACTTGTCCCCCCAATTCCTTTGTGTGTGTAAACAAATGTATGTGTTATATATCATGTGTTATCTAAATTTGACACATATTTGAAATAAATATATCTAAACTAAACTTTGGTACATTCCAGCAGTCGGAAATTTCATGCATGACACAACATTAGTTGGACATTAATTTGACACCATATATAGGTTGGCATTGTTCTCATTGTTTGATTTTTTTCAACCAGTAAAAGTTGGTAATTTTCCAATCTTAGTGTTTGTCAGGTTGGATATTTCCAACGGGAGCAAATAGAATTCTGCGAACCTGTGAGATTGATGTTTGGTTCAATGGGGGGGGGGGGGGGGGGGGGGTGCAGATGTCCGGAAATTTTAGAAAACTTCTAGCCACGTCCCTAGAACATGTGTCTGTTGTCTATACAGAGACTATTGTGCAAAACGACTGCATTTCACGAAACAAAACATTTCAAACATGAAATTGCTATAAGACTAGATGATAGTACATACGTGTATCTGATAATCGATCGATATATAATATAATCCTACTATTTCTTGAATAAGAAGAAACATTATAATAACGAACACAGCAGAAGACATATCCATGCAGGTTCATATGAAATCGGTCAATGGTGACGTATCCGCCGAATTCGAAATCGACATGCGTTCGGGCGGTATTTTATGGAAGTGCTCCCCCAGCGTTACTATCAATAGCGTTATTATTTGGCTAATTTCAGTAATATTTCAGGGGGAGGGGGGGGGGGGGGGTCGCGCACAAAAATTCCATATACAGGGCCGGGGTGGGTGGGTCATTTGGACCCGGAAAAAATGCGTAAATGGCCAAAAATGCAAATTTTTTCCTCCACTTAAAATCACTGTTTTTGTGCTCATGTAATCTGTTAATATCAAATAATATGACACACTAGGCTATTTAAAACATACTAACCAGAACTAACTACCATTTATGGGTGTATGTATGCTGATGTATGTCAAAATTAATGTACCAGATTTCGACGGATGAAAGATATATTATATATATACATATAAACAAATCATATAACAAACATTAAAACACAAGAACGAACATTTACAATATGCGTCAACGTGTATGTTATAAGCTATATATATACACATGTGTATCCCTTTAACGGTTTGAACAAAATATAAAGCTGAGTTTATATTGATGAATTGTGTGATGAATTTTGCAATTAGTTTTGACAAATTTGTTTACTGTTATAACATAATTATATGCTCAGACACGATCAGTCGACAATGCTTGCATATAAGCATAATTATGAAATGATTACCATCTTCTGTTATTTGACTGCCAATACCTATGGTGTTGTAATTATTAGTTGCTTGTTCATTATTGGTTGCTTTGATATTCAATTTAGGATATAGCAGGATAGAGCAATGTAACTATAAAAGTAGCTTTTGGTATTAAAGTCTCAACTTATTCCATATGCAACATAAAGCTAGAATATAAACATGACTAATATGAACTTTGTTCTTGAAACTAATTATAAATCATACTAACCTGGATCAAACTGCACAGGTAATCTATGCAACTCTCTTCATGCGAATTTTCTCAGAGTCACATATCTTAACTGGACAGTCTGATCCAGGATGCTTGTTCTTATAATGGGTTTCCATGTGATACGTCCAGTAAACCACATTGCACAGGGGGCACGTACATGTATATCGACGGTTTGTACAAGGTGACCATGGCTTGGATATCTCCGCTGGCTTTAAACTAAACTTTATACTCTGATAATAAGTTAATAATACTACCAATTCTTCACTAATATTGGTATATGTCAATCTGCACACGAACATGACATACATACATGTATTTAGACTGTGAGTTGCTGTGAGTGTGACTTTCCTTGGGTCCCATCATACCCATGTGCAGATATATATCACAGAAATAGGGGAGATGAAATTTGTTCTACCCCTATTACTACAGCATTACTATTGGACCTTGGCTCTAAAACATCTTATACTATTGTTATATAAAAGAATATGGAGTTATTGAGGATATCAGGACATGTATTACCTCATAATTATTATGTTTTATGGCATTTATGCCCAATGTTTTTAAGTGCATGCATTTAGCATTTCCACATTTTATACTAATAGAATTATCTCCCTTTAGAGCAGTTTAGAGGTTTATTAAAATGCTGGGAATAGTATTAAATAATAAGAAACGGAACAATTCTTTGCTAGGCTATGATTTTGTTTATATTTTATGTTTTTTGTAAGATTTTGGGGGTGGGTCCCAAAAATTGGACGGAAAAAAAAAAATTGCAGGTAGAGGGGTGGTGGGTCCCCGAGAGGGGCAAAAACTTTTTTTTCGCCCTATATATGTAAATTTTTTCCGCGACCCCCCCTGAATATTCTCCCAGTTTACATTCAATAAAACAAATTTGTCTCCGCATTTAAAATTATTTGACATAGATCGTTTATATTCTGCAATAATTTGTACACAAGAGACGGATTCTTATGTTTTATTGTGTTTTTAAACTCCGAGGTGGCGAAATCTCCGTTTGTTTACATTACGAACATATTTGAGTCCGTAATCGGAATCCGAATCCAGATTCGGATTACCACGAGATTGAGATTACGGTCTGTTCGTTTACGATTCTGCTAATTTCTGGTCTGTTCTTTTGCCGAACCAAGTCGTACGGGGACCAATCTGTAATCTGAATCCAGATTCTGAATCGGGATTTTAGCGAAATAACGCCTCAGTGGATTAGATTTAGTTGACACAAAGAGCCAATGTGTACTGAGCGTGACAGCAAGTCTACGTTGTAACGGAACAATTTTACTCCAAATTATAACCGCGTATTTTATTACTTTGTCGTAATATACGCACATGTTTACTGTTCCAATGTTGTCATCTGTGTGGCCTGTACTATTATTTGACTACTGAAGTAAAAGCGTTTGAATTGTTTAGGGGAGAGTGTTATGGGCCATACATCAACTAGTAATATGACCGTACCAGTCCCATTGGATCAAATCTGAATCCTGGTTAACAGAACAGTCCATTTAAGTTCTCAGAAAAAAGAAAACATCGCCACTTCTTGGATTAATATTGTCGAATCAATGTCCAAAGCTCTAAATTACTATTCAAATTATTAAACTTTATGGCCACACTGAATTTCCGGGGTTCAAATATTTGGGTCGTGAGAGGAGGCGTGCGCAATAACACATTGTGATCGCGAAATCTTGACAGCGATACAGGAGAAATTATATCCAACGGTAATTCCAGCTGCACTCACTGAGTGAATAGAATCATTATGCCCAATTATATGAAGAATATGGCGGACAACAGTTAATTAACAGACTGGCATATCATTCACACCTGCTTATAGACGATTAACGTAATTAAATACACAATTACCGCTGTACTTCGAACTCAACTCGATTCATGATCCATTTCGGAATTCGCGTAGAAAAACGTACTGTGAAATTTTCGTACCAATAAAAACTAAATTGTTAGTGTAATCTTGAAATCCCCATTGCACCGGAGACATGTATATATAGTTTGTGTATATATCTTCATATCCTTTTGTAAATATCACTCTGTATTTCTCAATATTCATTTGTAATTATGAGAATAAAGCATCAACCAACAAAAAAAAAAGCCGTGCATACGACTGTATCCCATGCAATGCTGAGTATTGTTTATATTATATGATAACTTCACGCGGTTATATGACGTCACAATATACGCAAATGTTAACGCCCAACGCATGTCTACGTAATTTTGGATGGACAATATAGGTCGACAAATACAAGAAATATCGATGTACCACTTAAAGGCACGGGAGGCCTTAATTGTCGAAAATATTCATATTTGTTCCAAACACCGTAAACAGAAAAACATTAACACGCATACAGTTTCGTTCATATATGCCATGACCATCGCGTAAACAGCATGTTATCATAAAGACCTACTATATTTTACCTAAGCAAGAGCCTGATTGTGATACAGAAGACAGCACAATGCTACTGGCTAATCACACACAAATGGCATAAACGCTCTTTATTAGTTCCATATCAGGAATTCACCAACGAAGAACGCTCTTTATGTTTACCATCATAATATAAACACACACCAGAAAAGTTAATTTTTATGCTTTTGTTTACATAACAATAGTCAAACATTTGACAATAACATACTGTTTATGCGATATTTCCTATTTGTATACGGACAAAGTCTGTCTACATTTTGATGTTCTTTCTGTTTGTTGCGGTTTTTGACGGGTGGAAATATTTTCATATGATACCCACCACCAAGGCCAACCGTACCTTTAATAAATACTCAGAAATAAAAGGCCTGTTACAGTCAGTTGTTTTCAATTTTCGCACCGAAGTGAAAAATAAACGCTCTTTATTTGACCATATCAGGTAAAGTCTCACCCGAAACGCTCTTTATTTTTATATGCTGGACTGACAAAATTTCAAAACGTGTTGAAAGTTCTTCTTCTTGTCATCAAAACCTCACACTGATGGGCTCATGTGTCCGTTCTAGTTATTTGCTGCTATATAAAACGTGTATATGGCGAGGGTGGGGGTAAACAAACATTCCGAGCATGTATAAGGGGGTGGGTGGTGGTCAATATTTTTCTCCATACTAATTTTGGTCTTGTAATTTAGAGATAACGTTATTTTAAAGATACGGGCGGCGTTGGTGGTGGTATGCTGTTAAAATATTCACCTCCGTCAAAAACCGCCATAAACAGAAGGAATAGTAAGATATAGACAGACATTGTTCGTATGCCAATCATAAATATGGCATAAACAGTGTATTATTGTCACTTTCCCCCTTTTGTTATGTAAACAAAAGCAAAAAACGTTACGTTGCCTGGCTTTTGTTTATATCCGGGTATGGTACACATAAAGAGCGTTATTTGTTACTGTTTTCCTGATATGGAAATAATAAAGAGAGTTTATATCAGTTTTGTATGATTAACCAATATAATTGCACTGTGTTATGTAAACAGAAGCACAACTTCTGTAACACGAGCAGGCTCTTGTTTACATACACCATCGTACGTCTCGACAATATACTGTTTACGCCCTGATTATGTTTGGCATATGAGCGGAACTGTATATATTTTGATGTTCCTTCTGTTGATGGCGATTTGAATAAATATAAATATTTTTGCAACGAACGCCGCACTTGCCTTTAATAAGAAAAATGCCTTAAGACAATCAGTATATATTGTTTCTTAGTAAAAGTACTAATTACCCGGTATATGTCAGTCTATCTCACTCGATGTGCAAGTCATTTGTTAAAATCCACTTAATTTTCGAATCCCCATATCACATTATACACAACATATCCCATATTATATACAATTTGGAAGAACAACCAAAAATATATATATTCCAGAAGAATACGGAACGGCTGTGGCATATAGGAGTCTACAGCAAGTGATACAGATTCTCAGATGCACCCAAAGACTTCCCCCGTTATTTATCCCAGAATACATCATAATTCACAACTAACATATAGAGTTATTCACCTTCCATTGAGAATAATAAGCTGGCAGGCCAGATCGGAATTATGCACATAACACATGTCGATACCTTGACAAAAACAATATATTCAGAGTATTCGACCGGATAAGTCGATAATACAATGTTTTGGAGCTTCCCATTCAAATGGTATATAGTATGAAATATGTTTTATATAATGTGATCTGGTGATTCGAAAATTAAGTTGGCCTTTAAGTGAAAGTTCCAGAAGGACACGGAACAAGAAGGCGCCGCCACTCGGTGGGTGAACGTTGACGAATCATTGTCAGAATTTCGAATCAATTTGGCACACGTCCTTACTTATATGACCAGGCGTTCTAAATATATCGAATTTACTCGAACATTCGTTTCTTATTGACCGTGTGATACCCGTATACACAATTATAACTGCATAAGATGGTATCTGTAATGTAGGCATATATACGTACATTTAACTTCAAGTTCAAACAAAATTATATTTCATTATGCAAACTTACGGCAAAAGATAATGAGTCACGTGATCTCCGTTGTGTATATGGAGTGTAACTACAGTAATCCAGGTCCCGACCTCATGCAGGATGAACGGTCTAACAAGAAATCACGACAGACCGAGAATGGCACGTTTATGTCGTTTGTGTCACAGCGTCGCTATACTTATCGAACGGATGCGAGATAAACCGCAGCGCGATGATCACCATCGAGCGAAAACATTACTGGCAGAAATAATCCCTTTAACGTGACGCGATATCTCTCTGGTTTTAAAAATGGCTTTCCAGCAAATCCCTTCACCGCAAGCAATACTGATGTTACGTTTTGAACTTTTAAGTAACTTAAAGCCGGTGGGTGCGCATTAAGTAACTTAAAGCCGGTGGGTGCGCAGTTGAAATGGTATTATGTGATCGTGGTTATATCTAGTTTAGAAGATATATATTTGTACCATAAAGGTAATGATAGCGCTCCCCAGGGAGCGTGTGGTCGATGGGTTTAGAGCGTTTTTAGCTACTTACGATGGTATGCGTTTTAGGATGATTGACTTTTGCTGAGCAATTTAGTGATTTTTCTCTCCCCAGGGAACTTCCGACCAAATTGGATTGAATTTTAGATACATTCGATGACAAGCCGTATACAAATGTCGGAATGTATTTTACGGTCGATAATGGACTTTCAATTCGAAATTTACACTCCCGGGCTCATTCAAAGTTGATATAGTGCTATCACGCACGTATAAAAACTTGGAGGGACAAGGAAGGTACATTATAAAATGATTACAACAGTACTGTTTTGAAAGAAGAAAAAAAATGAAAAAAAAGAGACATCGATATATGCACGAGAGAGGGGAGGGGGCATATATAATAGGATACACTATACTTATTAATGTTGAATTATAGGAATAATGATTGACGTACAACAAACTATTTGTACAATGTCATACGATGGTATATAGCTGCCCTGCGCAACAGCCGATTGTCTTGAATGTGCATAGCATTAGACCATTTCCTATGTTGGGGTATTCCGCTATTTGAGTCAAAATTGAGAATAACAATTTTAAGTGATTATAGGACCTTTCGCTAGGTTTTGTTTGTTAGATTTTGTCATAGCTTCGTCCATTAGACAACATCGTGATGATATGGTAACCAGTTCGGGCCTATAAAAGAGACCTTCGCAAAATCACTATTACGATTACGGATAGGATATATTGTCATAGTAAGGTGGACACCATCACAACTTACAAACGGAATTGGAGAGACGACACTATTACATTACTATTTCAGTTACACATACATTTGGTGGAAAAAAGTAATGCGTGTCTCTTTCAGATCAAGCAGACGGATAATGTTAGACCGTCACACAAACAGGACCGATGGCACATTCTTGACACATCTGCAAATAATTAAACTGCGTGGGGTATATTTCTCTGACATAAGAACCCCCGTGCGTAAAGATCGAATTTTGGCCGTATACTGGCAGGATATTGTTCATATCCGTAATCGTAATCGTGATTTTGCGAAAGATCTCTAGTATCTCCCCAGTGTTGGATAGCGATCTCGCCGAATGACCATCGCGCTCTGTGAATTAATTACATTAAAGGTATATTATGGGCTTGTTCGGGCGAGTGAAACTGATAAGTTAGTGTTTAAGTGCTATGCCATCTGGGGGATATAGTATTCTACTAACATCACCGAAAATCTCAAGCAAATCGAACGTACCACTCCATAGAAAACATCATCTGAACTACGCTCAATTGTAAATATTTACATCTCGATTCGGGACGCAACTATTAGCGATAAACTAACGAAAACGATTTCGCCATCAAGATTCGCTACATGTAATTAATATATAAGAATGGCGGTGTGAGTTGTCAATTTGGATATAGTATTTGTAAAAAATAACTGCTTTGAGCAAGATCATCATACCGGAGTGTTTCACATTACTTTAAATATTGGGAAGATAAATATCCCTGTTATTGGTTTAAATTAACAGCACACAATGTTTTTCTCCACAACTAATTCATACATGAATATACCGGTATTCCTTATTGTTAGATTCTTAAAGGTACTCAATCCGATTCGATGGTCCCCATATCATCAGATTCCAACAACAACAATTTTTTTTTTTAAATGCCGCTTCAGTTATCAGAATCGATTAATTGCCCAACAATAATGCTAACCACAGTCCACTATAGTATAAAATTGCTCAAAATCTGTTATTTATCAACATTTTGTACAATGAAATTTAGCCGGTTTGTCACAAAAAAGCCACTTGATTTTAGAGTTATTCATCTTCATCCGCTATTTGGTCTTCTCGTCAACTTTTACTGGGCCTCTAAATATTCCAGGTGGTGAAAATAATAGATTTAAAAAATCGATACCTGATAACTCTGTGAGCTTTGGTGGATGGGTTCCTCGACTCGAATCAAATAGGTTTTTTTACCCCCGAAGACAAATACATAGTAATTGAGGGGTGCTTCATCGGATTGAGTACCTTTAAAGGGGTAGGGTGCATGGTATATCCCAGTTATATTACGTATACGTATACCGTAAGCACGATTAAAATGTTTCGCCATTTTCACTTATTATATTGATGGATGGGAATGAATATCAACCACACACGTCTGTCCATTTCATTTGGAAATCATTGGGTGGAAACAAATATGGAAATATATGCATCGCTATCCGTTTTGTTATGTGTCTCCGTAATCCCAAACGACAACACGAATGCAGTATATGATATTAAAGCCACAAATTAAATAGACGGAACACAACGCGCATCTTAATCGAAAATCTTTTATCGAAAGAGTTGCGGATGGCGCAAGGATATATTTTGCTAGAGCGTAGCTTGAGCGAAATGTACTGTATATGCGTCGTCCACAAAAGATTCGAAATTATACAAAGACAAGTACTTTATTGGACTAAACGAGTTAATTGCACACGTGTGTCCTAACAACATGAGGTGAAATAAAAATAAAAAACATATAAAATAAAATAAAACATTATATGCATGAGGTATAACATTGTTACAGTAATTATTGTATACAGAGTCATAGTTTAGTAATAATAATTAATTGAGTTGATTTGTTATATAATACTGAGTGAATTGAGTTGAGTTGTTAACCCTTTACCCAACAGAAGGGCCCTGTGCCAATGCATTCTCTTATATATGCGAGTCGACCATAGGTTGCCTCGCATATATAAGAGAATGCATTGGCTTAACACATTAAAAATTATAAAATTGTTAAAGAATGTAAGAAAAAATGTTAAATAGTGTTAAAAAAGGATTTTTTTTAGGCCAATGCATTCTCTTATATATGCGAGGCGACCTATGGTCGACTCGCATATATAAGAGAATGCATTGGCACAGGGCATAACTGTAACTATCACAATGTGGTCAAGGGGCCGGTTCCAATGATATCCATATTTGTATGGTTCTATTGAGACAGACCGAAGATATTTTAGGCTGTTGAAGCTTTATTTGGCCGGTTTTGGCCGGTTTGTTGGGTAAAGGGTTAACCAGTTGATGACCGATATAATAATTAATTCAGCTGAGTTGTTATATAATAATGAATGAGTTGAGTTGTTAATCAATTGACGATCGATAACACACAGGTGAATAAATAATTTGACTAGTGTGGTCTCATAGTTTAAGTTTATGTAGGTTATTTTAGTTAATTTCTAATTTGGTTGAAAGATAGTAGCTATGTTGTGAAATTAATTCTGATTTTTAGAGCTTTTTGAATAAATGTACTGACTTGTCTAGCTATGCCGATGTTGTGTTCTGTATTTATTATACACAATCATTTCAGATAAGTCAAATCCATGACTGTCACCTTAAGGGTACGTTCATACGCTGGCAATATTGCACTGCAAACTGCAAAAATTTCAGCTGCAAAATTGCCAAAACGGATTAATTTCTGCCCGCTGTCAACAAATCAGCGTTAGTAGTGATCAATGAACGACAGCCGTTTTGCGTGATTGGTGAGCTGTTTGCAATTATTAGAACACGATGCGTGTTGGTATTCTTAGGCCAGTCAAAATAATGTCACTTGACATGTTGGAATGTGATATCGCCACGGCCAGCTCTCGATCTCACTGGGATGCTGCTCATATATGAGTACAATAAACGTCACCTAGACAAGAGATGGTGGGTCCGCACTTTGCTCAACGAAGATAACCGACGAATTCAAATCTTCCTGGGTATCATCCCAAACTCCAAACTTGTCATTCCAATAATTTTAGTCACAAACTCGTTGGACTTCATGTTAAGCAAAACAATAAGTTAAGAACAACGGGGGACGTGGTGCTGATGTTAAACAAAACAAAGAAATCAAATAAATAGTAACACAAGTTAATCAAAAGCACACAATATATTGTTATTCAAATTGCATGAATAATTATATAGGCCCATACATGCTTTATCAATGCCAAAGACTAACATCCCATTATCCCTACTGTTAGACCACGCCCCACCACCACGACACAAGCAGTCACTTTTAAACCACTACAATTACATCGATATCGCAGTCTGGGTAGATGGTGTTGTCACGTAATCGAACCCCAACTTTATCTGAATTGAGTGATATTTCTATGTGCCATTCTGATTGATACATGACCATTTCGATAACAATTGAGAATTTGTACACGCTCACTGAAGTAAGCACATTTGAAGCAATGCATGGATACTCATAGTGAGTCCTGCCACCACCTCCCCTATTGCTCCACATTTATGACTCGGGAAGCATCACTTTTGGTACTCTTTGTATCATGCCATATCATCATATCCTGATATAACGGAGATCCGTACACATGTATAACCAAGTGTGTATGAGAATCACAGAGAACACACCCTGATCCCATTCGATCGTATCAAGGACGGTACAGACACAATCAATTATTGTTGGTGGCCTTGTGTTGTAGCCACCGACAGAGAGGTATACGCCGTTATCATTTATCACCGTTGATTGTTGACGACCAACCACGACCCAGCACGAGCTAGTCGGTAGCTGGCAAAAACGCCATCTAACAAAACAAAACAAAACAACCTTTGCAGCTGGCATTTTTGCAGTTTGCAGTGCAATATTGCCAGGGTATGAACGTACCCTAATGGATACTATAGCTATATCTGTAGTGTCATTTAAGTCTGACTAATAGCCAGTAATGGGCGGGGCATCAACCGGAGCGGTCGTTAATTGGCGCGTAACGTATATACGTCGTCTTTCTTGACAACCACGTCAACATGAGTATTATAGTCCCGGCTTGTATTCCACTAGATGTGTAAACTAACATGTTTTCAATTGTTGGGATTCCGTTGAATACATTGTGCCTCACGTCAATGAGTGTGGAATAAAACCTAGAACAGGGTATGCACGATGTTATCCAAGTCATGTGAGTGAACTTAAAAAGTGAACCCTTTTCGTGTATCATATAAAACAAAGTCGTTTGTTGCTTCGTATTTCCAGATACGGCAAAAAGGTGCGTCTTGAATACTGATGTGTGGAAAGTGTAAACTAAATTTCCACTAAATCATTTAGATTCTTCAGAGCATATGTGGAATATGGTGTGAGTATAGCTGAAGGGGTCACTCTTACCTAAAACAGTGCTGAAGGGTACTAGGTTTTGAAAAAATATATATAATGTGGTTTCACTGCAGCGCGCGCCATCCAACGGAATAACGTCTCTACGCTCATTATGGACTCATTGTAGAATCGTCTGTTATCGTGGCGCTTTTACGTTCAAAAATAGCGTAATTCAGAATCAAATAACGCCAATATGGGCGTATTTGGGTTTTTGAAATAAGTTCAATATGATACTATTTTCATGAGGATATATTGCAGCCCTGACCCAGTTTCCATCTATATTGGAAAATCGCTTGCATGTGTTCGGGGGGAATATCTAATATAACTGCGCACATTAACTGCATATGCATCATAGGGTGTTACAATGGAAAATCCAATACCTCGGAGCATATTACGCTTTAAGTTAATTCGTGTTGTGTAAAAGTGGATATCCAATTAGTCATATACTTAATCGACCATACAGTACCAGACCGTGGCATCACTGCTGGGAACATCCCACTAATTCCACAAGGGGCATAATAAGTTATGAAGTGGAAAGCCTTTCATCGATGCTAGCAAGGCATTCGTATACAAATGCCGGCCGCGGGTCGATGCTAAGTTCGCGTTTGTCGCGACCGTATCTTCAACGTTCACCTTCTCTCTCCATCCCATGTTCAACAAATTACTCAGTTCAACCGTTTATTCTCATCACAAAAAGAATACATATCGGTACAGTAGCATATTAATAATAGCATGTGGATTTCCGATTAGCATCAAACACAAAACATCATACAAGTTGTCCAAAATAGTGCAGCCAGACTGATAACTTTTGGCCCTGAAGGAACTCCAATAGCTGGCAGAAATTCTTCATAGAAAAACTTGTGCAAATGCATTCTCTTATTTATGCGAGTCGACCATATGTCGCCTCGCATATATTATATAAGAGAATGCATTGGCCTAACAAATTTTATATATATTTTTTTTAAATTGTTAAAATATGAAGAATTTTTTTTATAAAAACGATTTAGAATGTAAGAAATAATGATAAAAAATAATACAAATTGTTAAAAAATATAGTGAAAAATGATAACAAAAATGATAAAAATTGTTAAAGAATGTTAGAAAAATTTATAAAAAAAAAATGATAAAAAAATTGTTTGGCCAATGCATTCTCTTATATAGGCGAGGCGACCTATGGTCGGCTCGCATATATAAGAGAATGCAGTGGCACAGGGTCTTTGTTGTTGAAGAACGCATTGGCTCAGTGTGGTTTTCGCAAATATTTCCTGTCAAACTCTCTATCGACCTACCTAGAAAAAATCTGGGTTTTTTTTAAACCATTAGTTTATATAGTTGGATAATATCTCTCATATTGTGAGGGTGAAGTGTTGTTGTTATAGTACTTTGACATACATTGGTTATAAGAGATAGTGATTTTTTCCTTCAAATTAATGTTTCCTTCAAATTAAATGCACGCAAGGGGCACATTCTTAACGTGTTTAGTTTACTGGATTAAACACAGGCAGCGTTATGTATTTCGTATACCACCGGTACTTTCGTTGTAAATGTTTTTTTGTCCAAGCATCACATTAAATCGCATTCGACATGGTTCTGACATAATATAAACGATCGTACCATATATGGTACGTAAGTTTAGACAAATTCGCGTCAGTTGCTTTAACTATAAACTTTACTGGACATATTCGTGAAAACACTGAGGTGATGTATCCACACGTAGTTCACATGCTCACTGTTTCAAGACTCAATGTGTCTCCATGACTGCATGGAGCTTCGTGAAAATTTGCGAAAACACTGCCAATATACATTCTCTTTTATATATATGAGTCTCCCACGACCCTCGCATATTAAAAGAATAAATTGGCCTAACAATATTTAATTTGGCCTTGTAAGCCAGCGAATTCTCTTATATATGCGAGTCTTCATCGTATATATAAGAGAATATACTGGCACAGGATTTTTAATGCTGCATCCGCGCACAAAAGGGTTAATTTAAGTTTAATTCTAATTTTCACAAGAGCCATCCGCGGCATTCATCGAATGTCAATTCAATTCTTCGACATAAACTTAAAGATGACCTATCCGAAATGAAACCCTAAAAAGTACATTTGTATGTTGTACGTAATACCAGACGATAATTAGATAACACACATTAGCCCATTGGTATGAGTTTTTAATGGCCATATATACAAGTTCCGACTTTCAATTAACACGTTTTGAATTTTCTTCAGGCTAGCTAAAAAACTCCGACAATCGTTCTTATAAAGAGTGACCATGTTTCCTTCGCATACAAAGGCATATATAGTAAGGGACGTTCTTATAACGAGAGACAATGTTTCCTTCGTATAAAAGGGTATATAGCAAGGGACGTTCTTATAAAGAGGGACAATGTTTCCTTCGTGCAAACGAGTTATATAGTAAGGGATTTTCCAGTCTGAGTAAACTCATACCTAAATATTCATTACAACATTTCAAATATAGAGTCGACGTTCACCCAGACTGGGGATGTTCTAAATAGCGATTTTAGTGTTCGTTTTCTTAGGACGATCTGACTTATTTGGTGTCAAATCTGACCGTGGGTAGTTTACTCTAGGTCCGCCGAAGGAACAATTTAAGCTCCCTCTCACTCTTCCTGATAACGTTTATCATGATAGTGTTTTTGTTTAATCATACTAATGGTATTTATTGGTATATTCCATTGGTGGTTGCATTGAAACATAATAAACAACCAGTTGATCCGTCTACTCACACTTACATCTATTTCTGTTCATACGCAATGACATAATGTTAAATCACCAAAAACAATGCGGCCAAATTGATTTTACCATTCCTTTTCCTTCCACTTAACTGGTTAACCACCGAAAAGCCACTATTCTATATAATATTTTTATATCTCCAAATTAGTCTTAGTCAACAATATGTTGAACTGATATTAATTATTAATTATATTGAATGAATCATTTGACGATGACCTGCAGTCTGCACCTTTATCATTCTAAAACACCGCCGTGGCGTCATCTGATTTGTTCACTGAAATCACTGTCCGTCTCTAACTGTGGTAACCTTATTAGACATCTCACAATAGAGATGTTACGAAAACTCACAGTAATAGCAGATAGCGATTACTAACATGTTGCTCTAATTGAGCCCATAATTTACAAGACATACAAAACCTGTTCAATTATTAGGAAGGCATGCTACTACTTCCATATAATCTAAAATTGATTAACCCTTTCTATACTAAATGAATTCTCCCAGTCAGTTAACGCGTGTATATCGGAATAGCCTATTTTTAATTTGGAGGGATAAGACGACTGATAAATAAAAGTACAGAATGAGCCCTATTGATTTAGGGAAACGTTTAGATATCAAGCTGAAAGAATATCTGAACATTTCCTAGGGGATAACTACTAATCAATGATGCTTTAGTATAGAAAAGATTAAAGATGGTATATCTCTTCATAGTTTTATATAGTTTCCTGGGTATAAACTAATATTTATTAGATGATCCTACACTTATTCCATTCACTAAACCCATTCTATAAATTGTGATATTAAACGTTCGTTTAATAACAGGAAATAGTGTCAGGAGACCTTTGACTGCCGGCTTGTTGTCTGTTTACATTCTGTACGCTACGTCTCGAAATACTATATGGCTTCAAATATTTTTCCAACAACTGTAATGAATGAAGAGTTTGAAAAGTTATTTCATTAAATATATGCCATTAAATACACAAGAGAGTCTTAATTTATCTGGGACTATTTATTTACGCGGGCAAACAACGCATAGTTACGTGAAACCGATATTAGTTTCGCGTCCCATTTGTTGATTTAAGAATGTTTTGTCAAAGTTTTGGATCATGTAATAAATAAAATTTACAACTCGTCCCCAGCTTTTAGCGGAATATACAAAACTCGTTCAGTAAATCAGGTCTGGACCTAATTTATTGGACTCGTTTTGTAAATTCCGCTAGAAACTGGTGACTCGTTGTAGATCCTCTATATACTAAAAGTATGAATCGAGGACCCCTGTCGTTAAACGCTTCTATCAATTAATATTGATTTTATTTCGAATTTTCTAGTATAATGCATACGATCAAATTTGGAACATGTTACGGCTCGCGGAGAGTAGCTATATATAGCAGGGAGAACTCTTACATATATCTAGCTCTATCTGTGATCGCCTGGACGGTTCAGCACGGTCTGTTTAAAAAATAGTAACGAAAAATGATCCCAATTGATAACAGCATTATATAAGAAAACATCGACATAAAATCAACATTAAATGATAAAGAAGCTTTTCCGGGCAGGAGTTTTCAATTCTTATGTATTAGTTTATATCTGGGAAACTATATAAAACTTGTTATAGGAAAAGATAGAACATCTTTAAAATTGTATCTCGAATTATCACCAGCCTTCATTTTTGTGCTTATTGTATTTTTGTTGCAGAACAGTTAGGTAACTCGAACGCTGATGAGTATAGTTGCGAGTTAAACTTACTAAAATTACTTTAAGATTGTATGATATTAGTTGCCTGCCTTCCTCGTAGTAGACAATCCTAGTGTATGACGCCTCGTAACGATGGTGTTCATGGATTGCAAACATGTAACATTACTGCTAACTGTGGTTTTGCGAAACCTGTCTAAGATAACGTAGTCCAACCGTGGCCGAAGCATAACAATTAACAGATAACCAATGTTATCTCGTCGCAGAGGAAACAAATTCCATCGCCACTTATTTCTGGCAATGAATGTACATGTATATGCTAAATATGACTATCATGACAAAAGTAACTTTGCGTGTGTATTGGGGGTCCATTTGTTCATATAAACGGACAACGTTGTCTCGCAAACTATACGCTGGGTGACGTGTGAATATCACGTATGAACCTGTATACCGCCAATTTTGTTGGCTGGACGCCGTCGGTTTCATTTGTTCTGTACGCACTTCCGACAGTGATACATACCATATTTGAATTCATCGCGTTCAATCGATAGCATTGTATTTTAGCGTGTCACCCATATCATGAGCAGACTAATTGAGTCGTGGCGATTTTCCCTAGCCTGGAATCAAACGCAATTATTCTGTCAGTGTCTTTCTATGTTCGCTCCAATAATCTCGCAGTAATAACGTGTAACCACGAGAATGGGCGTGATCTCATCCTAATATCAGGCATCAATGACAAAAATTCGATAGGGAACTGAAAACTTTTTCATCGCTGTTCCTCAACTGTCTATTTTGGCTCGATTTATAATAATTGGATAGAGTCTAGTGTACCATCTAATTCTGTCTCCGAAGATTAACCATTCCCGGGCGAGTGATGAGACCATCGCCTCCGTATGACGAGCACTACTATCAATATAATAACCAACCCATTACAATGGAGTCTATTGTTACTCACCCGTGGCCAACTGGTCCTGCTAATGTGCCGTGATGCGATGGGGTCCTGCTGAATTGCTATGATGCTGTTAGGGCAAATTGATGCGGTTAACAAAAAGTATCATTATATTTTTTTAATTTGTCTTTTTTCGAGGTGTTCCGATAATCTGACCATATACAGGAAGAGTCATTATGCGTATCAAACATTCAAAAACATATCTATTGCGAAATAGTTTTAATACTGGTTGTATTAGTTGTTGAACATCGACTATAATCAAGATTGTTATTAGTATTGTTTTAGAAACAACAGCGCAGGCATTAATATATTTTTTCAAAAATATATGTGTTCTTGAATGTTTCATACACACACTGGTTTTTTTCTCAAATCGCTCGGATTAGCCAAACACCGCGAAAACTTTAGAAAAAATAACCATGGGTGTTACTGTGACACTGCCCATTATTCCATAAACACCACAGGTGACTCCGCCAGTAAGGAGAATACCATATTAGGTCGCCATGAACCATTCTGACAATGAGTAATGAGTTATCCGCAGGGTAACTTGATGCGTGTATCTGGGAAAGATTGTCAGTTATTTCCGATAACGGACGCCGTGGTTTCTATGTACAATGAAAAGTTCCCCAAGTGAAATACATTGACCCTCTGTGCAGCTGTTTCTCTACAAAGAATACTTATAATGAACCATTTCCCAAACAAGGATCGGGTTACTCGGTATATCACATATTAGGTCGCCATGAACCATTCTGACAATGAGTAATGAGCTAATCCGCAGGGTAACTTGATGCGTGTATCTGGGAAAGATTGTCAGTTATTTCCGATAACGGGCGCCGTGTTTTCTATGTACAGTGAAAAGTTGTTGCTGATGGGAATTTTTGTTGTGTCTTTTCAGTGGTAACATGGCCCACAACAACCATGCAGATGGATAACATAAATGGTAAGGTATCTAACAATGTTCAGTCTTACCAAGAAGAATGTTTTTGAAACTTGTGTTAACTTAAGAAACATTTGTTAATTCATAACTCATGATATAATAATACAAAAACAAACAAAGATGTCAAATTCCGTTTCCATTGAGATCCCGCGTAATACAATACCAACTTTTGAGATGTTGGACAACCTGTATAATCCAATGTTCATAAATATCATAGGTAATCTAGTGCCCATTTTGAGCATGCTGGGTAACATATATTATTCTCATTCTGGAAATGCTGGGCAACCGAATCCTCATTTTGGGTATCTTGTGCAATCTCTTTTAACCCTTTACCCAACAAACCGGCCAAAACCGGCCAAATAAAGCTTCAACAGCCTAAAATATCTTCGGTCTGTCTCAATAGAACCATACAAATATGGATATCATTGGAACCGGCTCCTTGACCACATTGTGATAGTTACAGTTATACCCTGTGCCAATGCATTCTCTTATATATGCGAGTCGACCATAGGTCGCCTCGCATATATAAGAGAATGCATTGGCCTAAAAAAAAACATTACAACCTCCTATTTGTGGGCTCATGCACATTACAACCTCCTATTTGTGGGCGCATGCACATTACAACCTCCTATTTGTGGGCTCATGCCCATTACAACCTCCTATTTGTGGGCTCATGCCCATTGCAACCTCCTATTTGTGGGCTCATGGGTCAGATCTAATTATATTCTGGCATAGAAAACGTACAGATGTTGGATTTATGGTGTAACCTCTGACAGGGGGATCTCTAATCTGCATATATAGGACTGCGTATATTGGGCATCACTTTCACCACGTCCTAATGGTACAGTAACAGTCAAAAGAAGTGGTATATCGAGGCGCGCCATTATTGCGATATTAAGCGCAAAATATTGCAATAATATCGCAAGCCGCGCGCTTATAGGCGTTTCCACTTGCAATATTATTGCAATATTGGGCGCGAAAATAGCGCGCTTAATATACCACTTATTTTGAGTGGTACTGTATCACACATGGGAATAATTCATTTATTACCATACCACAGCTGTATCAGTGTGGGTGTGCAGTGTCAAGGGTGCCTTTTATGCAAACAAATATATCACGTGCTAATGCATATATGACTGTTTCCTGGGACTGGATGTGTTTTTCTTAGGGCGCGTACACATGAAGCTGCAAGAAAATATCTGCAAGAAAATATCAGGTACAATTATACTCTGATATTTTCTTGCTGCAAAGATTACGCCCGTGAGAAAGCGGCTGGTTAGTTGACGTTGATTGAGCTCAATGTGACTGGTGTTAGTCGTGTTTGTTGAAGTGAATTACTGCGGACAAACAACCTATAGACCATATCGAATATTCATAGAGTTATAAAGTGTTATGGAAAATTTTAAATGCCACCTATTTTAACGAGAAAGGAACGCGCCCTCTATGCATACAGTCCAAATTAAAGTAAAACAACTAAATCAAGGCATATGACTACCTAATTATAAAGCATCCCCATACACGCAGAGGGTTTCCGTTCTGGGGTGTCCACCTTGGGAAATTCTAACTACACCCACCCCCCCCTTGAATCAGAATCAGACCAAACACAAGTTTTCCATAATTCCATTTTCACCCCTTGCACCTCAGTGCTCTTAGGCCTAATATTAGACCATGGTTCGGCCCGGTGTGCGAAAATGTTGTAATCTGAACAAGAAAATCGCAAAATCCTACCATCTAGACTAGCCTCAATCATTCGTAGAGTTGGAAATTTCAAACCTGACACCCCACTTAAGTTAGAAAATTTACATCTGATGACAATTCCAATGACAATGTTGACCAAATGTATGACAATATTGTTTTCTTAAATTAACTAGCAGTTTTTGACTTTTGACTTTTGAATGGCCACGGGGGAGGGACCAGGACACAACCTTTCAAAGGTTGGAAAGTTTCCAACTGATGACCATTTAAGACCAAATGTTTTTTTTTACCAAAAATAGGAAAATATGCAAATATTGGTCCAAAAACAATTAATTCCTCCCAAGAAATTTTTGGAAAATCAAACTACAAGAACATTTTCAATTTCAACCTATTGTTGGTCAGTTGGTGTGAAATTTCCAACTAATGTTTTGGCAGGTATGAAATGTCCAACTGTTGAAAATATTGACCAAAGTTGGGGGTGAGACACATCCCAAGCCCCCCTGTCGCCACGTCTCTGTACACACGTATATACATGTATATATAATGCATCAGCGATTCTGACAACCAATGTAAAATGGAAATACGTAGTATGTTGTAACAGACGATACTATTGATGGATCATAACTCGAGTGCTTGAATTGTTACGATCATATCCCTGCGAGATTAGTTAACGGATACCGATGGCCACCTATCAAGGTGAACGCATATCACCAATTGGCGATAACATATCAGCGCGCTGCCTTCATCGGATATTTTCCGCTATTATTTATTTCATTGGTCAAGTAAGTCACATGGGGCATACCTGATATTTTCTTGCTGGCCATGTGTACGCGCCCTTAGGACCGGATGGCATATATAGTTGTCATGTAATTGGCTTTTGTCTGTCTTCCATTGTCGGCAATCTAATCAACATTTGTAAATACGCCTATATGTTTCTGAATGTGACATATAATCCATGTCTACGATGAAGTACCCTGTTGGTTTCAACCTCAAGACACCTAGAACGCATCTCTTACGCAGGAATGCATCCCTTGAGACAAGTTAATTGCGATACCACACGCGATTGTTATAGATTGCCACCCAAATCAGACGGAGTGGATGTGTAAGGCCTGGTTTTCAGACATCACAACTCCAGGACATGTTAGTTAGATTAGACACACATATATTAGGTACATATATGTATATGTGTAAAACACAGCGTTTCTTATAGTATTTTATCCAAATATAGACCTTACTGAAACCAAAAATGGATTATATCGGGCAGTAGTGGTTTATTTTTTCAATATGAAGCATCCTGAAAATTTGTGTCAATCATCAAAATAAAGCCAAAAAGTTTTGATTTTTTTTTCAATTTTACTAGCTGATGCATCTCGTACAACTGAAGTATGCCCTTATATACCATAATATTACTAAATTGAAGAGGAAATGTTAATATACATTTTGAGGGATATCTTGTCCAATTTTAACCCTTTTCGTGCAGAATTTGGCAATTTATAATGAAGATTATAATAAAGATTTACCAAAATTAACAGAAAATTTAAATTAAAAATACTTTAATAGCAATATAAAGCAACCATAAGTGAATTGAAATATCTAAACATAATGATATAACATCAGACAAAGCCTCAGGCATGAAATTTGACCAGATGACAGGGCATACTGTCTGTTTAACAAACCTGCCATGACAGTCTTGCACGACAGTAACTCTAGTGGTGATGCCATCAACCCCCCACTTGGGATGGGGCTACGATCCCCAATAAGGCTACTGGGTGCCGGAAACTTAATTAGGTCAACTGCCACCTTTTTCCAATGGGGGGGGGGGGGGCTAACACTCCTCAAAATTGTGGGGAGGGGGACTTTAGACCCTCTGACCCCCTAATAGTACCTGATGTCCATGTATAACTCCCAGATTTATCACTTTCTTTACTATTTACAGGCGAATCCATGCGTTTCTTCTTTAAATCTGTCCAAAATGTGGTCATTATCATTTGAAAATAAGAAAATATGAAATTAACAACTTATCGTGGCGAAACGTGAAATTTCGTAATATTCAAATTTTTCTTATAGGAATCACGGAACTAAATGGTTTCCCATAGGCGACAGTGTTAACGTTTCGGCCAAATTCACTGAATTGAAGCCTGGAGGCCATATTAGTGCTGTTTACCCGGCTAGATTGACACCAGTTGATCATGAAAATGGTAGAAAAATCATAGGTCATGTGTTTACTTTTTAAAATAAATCCCCAAGTGTGCGACAGGGCTATCCCATAGCCAAATTTGATCTGGACAAATCCAGAACTACAGCAGCTAGTTAAATAAATTTCCCGCTCACAAAAATCCATTCCCCCATTCATTCACCAGTTTAAATTATTTAGATATGATGTACAAATCAAATAAACGCGATGTCATCCTTTAATAGCGTGTCGCATGTATCAGATGAAGGTCATTCTTCAGTTACCTTCACCTTTGGCATTCCACGGTGTACTCGTTCCCAGACTCTAGAACACATTTAGCTCCCTGATTCCTACAGAGTCGAATGTACGAAAACGGGTGCATTGTAGAAGAAAGGAATGATTATTTTCCACACCGACCGGTCTGTTGTATTTGGTCGGTATCGGCATGTTATTTCTATGCCACGTGACCTGTTGATTGAAGAGCATTTCTAAATCTAGATCATGGCACGGATCACTACTCTTGCTGCACGCCCGTAGAGATCATATTCCACCAGTACAAAACCTTGGAACTTTTTGAAGTTTTGATAGGGAACCTTATAAAGTCGAAACATTTATGCAGGGAATATATTTCTTAGTTATTATCTGTTCCTTGATAATGTACTTCACTGAAGGTGAAGTTCGCAAATTAAATTGCATGCTTATCTGTGACTTTTCTGAACCGATATCGCAATAAACATTGAATTAATTACCCAGGAGAAATTGCATAATTTTAAGCGACGCACAGCAAAATCGCTCACAAAGTCAATTAAATCATGAAATTTTGAGTTTGAACCTTCACCCACAGTGAAGTACATTATTAAGGAACAGATAATAACTAAGAAATATATTCCCTGCAATTATTTTTCGACTTTATAAGGTTCCCTGTCAAAACTTCAAATAAGTTCCCATGTTTTGTACTGGTGGAATATGATCTCCACGGGCGTTAGCAAGTGTAGAGATTCATGGCATGATCTAGTCTAACTCAAGCATCTGTTATGTACCAACGAATCTGTCTTCCCATGTATACCTTACTTGGGGTTTGTCAGTTCATGCCAAAGAGGGGTATGCATGCAACTAAAATAGAGGAGACATAGCACATAGATGTAAATATATACTGGGGATTCCATATATAACGAGAGGCCGATCACGATCGGCAGATGTTTAACCCATACCTTGGCGATAGCGATTAGCTATAACTGATAATTTGTCAAAGATATGATCACAGGAATCCATATGTCAGTATCAAACTTGAAATCAAAAGCTCAAATAATTTGTCTTAAGATGGGTTAAAGTATTTGGGGTGGGAATGAGTAGTTTTAAATCTCACAACTCTGTCCCTATTCACCAAAGGACCTCTCACTGTGAGATCCAACGTTTTAGTGATTTCGGAGGACATGTATAGAAGTTTAAGTTAACTCATTGGAAGCAAAAATGATAAACCCTTATCTCCGCCACTTTTGACCTGCCAGATATTTAAAATTCATTCACATCTAAAGAGAAATTATAATTTGTTGACAAGCCAGACTGCTTAGAACAACATACATGCATGGGCTTCTATCTCATATTTAAATTGTACTTTAATTACCCCCCCCCCCATTCTCCCAGTTGTTATTTGTTTATCAAACATGTTAGACAGATATGATCAGTTCTGACCTGTGTAATAATGAATTCTTATATTGTAAGGTACATGCAAGATTAAGTGTTTCTTAACAGGGTGTATGGTTTTCAAAAAATATATGTAGTTTATACAATACAAAAGTGTTATCTATATAAATGTTATAGAGACATAATATGAGGAGGATGATGGCCCCTATGACCCCTAAATCGAAACAGATTACCATAGTTCATATAAAAGAAAGTAAGTAGCCCTCAAACAAATGGTTTCACACATTACAATATTTTACAAGTGGCATGGACACTAAAATCCATAGCCTTCAATGTTAATCTTTTAAGCGTTCTGTGGCCCCTAAAATTCAATCAACCATGACAATATGAACAAATGGGAAAATAAGGTTCCTGGAAATATTAACATCATCTATCATCTTGATTTTCAAAACAAGGCATCACTTACAATAAACATGTAGATTTATCTGCCTGTTACCAATTGTATAGATAAATCAAATTGGCTATCAGCCATTAATTTAATTTCACATTGAAGCATGTGCCTGAAGGGTTAATATATTTTTCAAAAGTCAATTAATCAGTCAATACCAAAATCGATAGAAGTGACTAGTGTGCAAAGATAACCAGATATAAGATATATGAGGAAGTGTCGTTGCAGATTATAGCTTATGTCTATGGGAACATTGGAAAGGGTTAATTATTTCCAAAGCAGATCAATGGGACACAGAAGACACTTTATATATAGGGGAGGTACCCCTTATCTCACCCTGTAATGATATTTCAAGAATAGGAGAAACAAGAGTTTCATGCTGCCATTAATCAAATTTGACAGATGCCAGCAGTGTTGTTTATCTTTGACTTCATCTAACCAAAGGCCAGAGCTCTGTACAATATGTCATCACTCAATTAATAACAAGATTTCACTTGGAATGCAACATCTATAAAATGTACTCTCATACTCTGGATATTGGATGTTCATAATGGTAATTTATTGATATCATTATATTGCATGCAACTATTGCAATAAAATCTTCATATTTTCAAAACAGGACATCACACCTAATTAATGGTACAAAACTGAAACAAATAAAAGTGTCAGTGACCTTCTTTTTTTTTATCAAAGTTTTTTGTTATTATTATAAAAGTTAAAACACAAATGACAAGGAGTTCAATCTAAATTTATTTTTTTAAATTTGGTTTTAAAATTTTCTTTCTAGAAAAAGGGTCATTAAATCGGATCCAATCCATATTCGAACTCTATCTGTATTTTGGGCTGAGAAACTCACGTACCAAATTTGGTTTGAGTTATGGCAGCATACGTGAATTCTAAGTCGAAATGTACATACGTTATGTATATTCACATTGCTAGCAGCATTTCCGTTTGGGTGTATTGTAATAATAAACACCTTGGATCTCGAGATGTGAAAGGCGTGCGCAGCTAGACCCTACTGCACTTTAAAGATCGTTAAGTGCATTTCGACTTGAAGGCTAATGTTATAGTACACTTGCTTCCACCATATATTATACGTGGGTTGGTTAATCTTACCACATCATCTTTTAGTGAAACAAGAGAAAAAAGGAAATACAAAAATTATTTTAAAACACCAATAAATCGATTGCTAAAAGCAGCAGTACAGTTGGGCCTGTTATGCCTGTTTGAGTTTATCGTCGTTTCGGCAAATTGATAAAAAAAATTTAATAAAGAATGAAAGAAAAAATGATAAAAAAATGATAAAAATTGTTAAAGAATGTAAGTAAAATTGATAAAAAATTATAACAAATTATTAGGCCAATGCATTCTCTTATATATGCGGGGTGACATATGGTCGACTCGCATATATAAGAGAATGCATTGACACAGGGTCTTTGATATTTAAAACGTACGCATGATATGACCATGCATATCACAACGTTGTCAGTTTTGCGGGTCGACGTAAGGCCGCGCGTGTTTATTTAATATATCACCGGAAAATCACCCCGTTCACTAGTACACAACACCGGCCCCCCACAGGAAAGCAACTTACCAACTTGCCCAGATACACAAATAAGAATGCCATCCCTTTGCGATGATCACAAATCCGCGCCGATCGGGGTAGAACCAGCTTCGACAGCGCTGGACGGTCTAACGCATAATGCAACTGCCAACTGTGTCACCAGAGGCCATAGTAAAGCCGAGGGAAGAGAGAGAGAGAGAGAGAGAGAGAGAGAGAGAGAGAGAGAGTGATAGAGAGAGATAGGGAGAGAGAGAGAGAGAGAGGGGTATTAATATATATATAATTGAAAACTATACATCAGTGTTTCACTTCAATTAGACTTATCTTGTCTTACAATTTAATTCCAAAGCCGCAATACATGTACAAGTAACAACCCGACACGAGACTTGAAATTAAATGTCGCATTTAGCCAAATTAAAGCATTATGATTTCACATGCTAGCTGGGTTATCACATAATCTGCACTACACACTCATTATACAGGATAATGCCTCTGGGCTGAACTAAATTGCAAAATTATACGCATTTGATACTTGATGCCACTTCCTTATATGGATTAATCGCGCAGTTCTGATGGGGAATGCTTCTTCTGGGAAATGTCCCTGTGGCTGCCGCGCGACATCTCTCAGATTCTCAGAAAATTGGAGATCGAAATATTTAGATACTCGTCCAATGTGGCGTAATATAACTTTCATTATAAAACAAATAATCTTCCACAAAAGGAGGGACACCATTAAACTAATGGATTCGTGACAAGGTGGAACACACTATAAGTGCTGCAATCACACGTTATTTTTCTGAATAATTTACAGTTAAAACAATTGTGAAGCCTTAAAAATTCTTCCATAACGACATAAACACTTCATGGCTTGGTGTTGTAACGATAAAGCAACTTTACCCTTTTTTACTTAATGGATTCTCCCACTCAGTTATAAAAGTATATAATGCAATGATCAAATGTTCAGTTGGGGTTGTGTGCATAAAAATTAGCAGACGACAGAGGTGTGTAATGATAATACAAGCGCAGAAGGCCTACTATTAATTGGTGGGAAATGTTCAGATAATAAGTTCAATAATTGACGTGTTTGGCTAACTATTTGAAGATTTCCTACAGAAGCTACTCATCAATGAATATTTAGTATAGAAAGGGATAATTGAACTAATAAATACACATTATCTGTACAGTGATGTGATATGGGCCGTATCACGCCGTGTTGACGAGGTCAGATCGCCGTTTCAAACGAGCCGCCACAGCGAGTTTGATGCGGCGATCTGACCTCGTCAACGAGATGTGATAATACGGCCCACATTTCTTCACTCTACCGACAAAGCGTTTATTAGATGACGTGTATGAATTCCCTTTCATCGGAAAATTCAATCAATGACCCAAACAATATCTCATATAAGATATCATATCTTGGAACTCTAATATGTTCTCACAAATGTTTGAAGGGGAATTCCATTCGTAACCATTCGCGGAAGGATATGGGAAAGTGAATAATTGCATGCGATTAGTTTCAACATTCAAATGTAATGAAAAATTTCAGTACGATTGTCTTCGATAAAGTTTCATCACTGTCCGAATCGCTCTCAATGACACGAATTCTCCTTCGCTTTGCCGGTACATTATCTCCGAAGTAATTGTTTATTGTTAAGTGGCATGTATCATTTTTGCAACATCGAACAATCAACGGTAGAAAATAGTGAATAATAATGTTTATCTGACAATTTGTTTGAGTCAGTTCATAGATTCGTAACATATGTTGAACGTGTGCAATCGCGTTCTTGGAAACTCGCCATACAAGTTGACACAACTTGTACAGCATTTGAGGAAAACTGATTCAGATTCAGATTGCGTTAGCAGACGAAACATAACAAATCCAAAACGTAAATGGAACGCGTGCAATGCATATAAGTTGCGCATGCGCGTAACATTTTTTTCACCAGCCCGGTGTACACCGGCGTATATAGAATCAAAATCGAATGCACATTCGAATCGGCACTATGTTTATATAGAAAATAGTTCCGTCAGTATAATAGCCTCGTTCTCGTTTCAGAGTAGCATGATATACGGAATCGGAAAAACCACAAAGTGCCAATAAACAACAATAACAACTTTCTGTTTTTGTTTGTGATTCTCAAAACAATCTCTAAAGATCAATGTAATTTAGTTTTTTTTATAACTGTTTGATTCAATATTTATGAAAATGACCTGGGTTGGGTAAGATTATTTTCTATGGGCAACATAGTTCAGTTCTTTACTTCACTTTAACTGATCATTATTGGCTTTATACTATCATACCAATGCCACGATACATGAAGTGTCACATCACGCCAATTTTCTTGAAATTAAAAGCCGCACTTAGCCAAATTTTAACATGAATTCACATGCCGTTTTTGGGAATTTCTCAACACCAAGAAGTCATTATTCAGGCTATATGCCTCTGGACAGGAAGCAATTGCCTAATTATACGCATATAATCACACCCTCTGCATTCACACCATTACCGTAAGAATCAGTACAAATCGCGATACGGTTATACGAACGTTTCTGACGTTCATCGGGCAATTACTGAAGTCGACACTTCATAAGAAACGATGAACACATATAACTTCAAGCCGATCGTGCGTGTGCACGCGCTCAATGCGTGGAATCCACTTCACTAACAAATTATATTAAAATGCACTGGTATATGATACCTAGTGCCATTTTCTTATATAGATGTAGATGCATCGCGCAGTTCTAATCGGAAATGCTTCGTCTGGACCATGTCCCTCTGACTGCCTCGCGGCATCCCTCAACGAAAAGTGGATCGAATTATATGGAGACTTAGTAAAGATTGAGTACCGAATACTAGAGACTTAGAATTATATAGAGACTTAGTAAAGGTTGAGTACCGAATACTAGAGACTTAGAATTGTATAGAGACTTAGTAAAGGTTGAGTACCGAATACTAGAGACTTAGAATTGTATAGAGACTTAGTAAATGTTGCGTACCGAATACTAGAGATGTCTTGTTTGAGCATTAAAGGGATACTCTACACTAAATCTGACCATTTATGGGGCCATCTCCTTTTTACTCAACATAATATATGTGACCCGCCATATCAAATCCAGTCGTAAGTCGGGATTTTTGTTACCCTGTGCCAATGCATTCTCTTATATGTGCGAGTCGACCATAGGTCGCTTCGCATATATAAAAGAATGCATTGGCCTAACAATTTTTTATCATTTATTTTAAATAAATGTTTCTTACAATTTTTAAGACATAAAATAAAAAAACATCCATTACCCTGCAGGGAGCCCCACACATATATAGAAGCATATAGGAGAGTGTCGTCTGCTCATGTTTGTCTGGGGCTCTGTATGGGTGAAATTATAAAATTGTTAAAGAATACAAGAAAAAATTATTAAAATTGTAATAAATTGTTAGGCCAATGCATTCTCATATATATGTGAGGCGACCTATGGTCGACTCGCATATATAAGAGAATGCATTGGCACAGGGTAAAAAATTCCCGACATACGACTGGATTTGATATGGCGGGTCACATATGCAACAAATGAATGAATTTGAGCCATGGATGAGTGCAAAACACTCATTTACTTTATGAACGATGTAAAACAACATGGTAATTATAATGTAAATGAATTTATGACTGAAGTCATAAATTCATTTCAATTATAATTACCATCTTGTTTACATCGTTCATAGAGCACATGAGTGTTTATTGCACTAATTGGCTCAAATTCATTCATTTGTTGCATATATTCTGTTGAGTATTAAATGAGACGGCCCCATAAATGTAGAGTACCCCTTTAATAGAACTTTCATATAAAAAAAAAGCAATCTTCCGAACTAATGACTTCAATGTCAAGATATAGCACTAATGTAGTACAAGCGTATTTGTGAGACAAAGCTATTGTCAGACAAAATGTGAAAGCTTTTTGCAAAACGACATTTCCTGGTCTGAATAAACAATTCAATTGAACTAATAAATGTTGTATAAAATTGCAATACCAACCTTCCGTATTATTTTATGATTTTCAGCACAAGCATTCAACTATGTCTGCCTAATTTAGTTTTTTGAATTCTTTATACAACATTTATGACATTAAACGTTGTTGAATAAGTTTATTGTCTGTGCGCGTTTAACCCTTTACCCAACAAACCGGCCAAAACCGGCCAAATAAAGCTTCAACAGCCTAAAATATCTTCGGTCTGTCTCAATATAACCATACAAATATGGATATCATTGAAACCGGCTCCTTGACCACATTGTGATAGTTACAGTTAGCCCTGTGCCAATGCATTCTCTTATATATGCGAGTCGACCATAGGTCGCCTCGCATATATAAGAGAATGCATTGGCCTAAAAAAAATCTTTTTTTACCATTTTTTCTTACATTCTTTAACAATTTTATAATTTTTAATGTGTTAAGCCAATGCATTCTCTTATATATGGGAGGCGACCTATGGTCGACTCGCATATATAAGAGAATGCATTGGCACAGGGCCCTTCTGTTGGGTAAAGTGTTAAATACCGCCGTGGATAATGTCACTTACATTTAAAGGCCCATTTAATTTTCGATTATTTTGTATGGTGCCTTAATATACGGTTTTAATAACAATCTATCCTATAAAATATGATTAAAATACTATATTTCATCACCATTTGAAACGTCTGTGGATCAGAAGATGCCCATATAGAAATAGAAACCAGCTGAAACCATAGAAAGATTTCCCCCGTTATGGCTCCCAAAATGCAACAGAATTGAAACTAAAAACGTATTTTCAATGGAAGGGGAATAACTCTATACCTTAAGATATAGAGGATATGAAATGAGTGTTTCTCTCATATGATATTTATGAAACGAGTCTAAGAATTTTCATTTTTCTCGAGCCTCCGGCGAGAGAAAACTGAAAATTCGTGACGAGTTTCATAAATATCATATGAGAGAAACACGAATTACATATTCTATTTATCATATGACACCTATAAATTAATTATGATGTCCAAAACGCACACAAATCACTAAATAGGTATATGACATCGGCAGCAAAAGGTTAATGTGACGTCACTTCATTGAACCGGAAGCCCAATTACACCTGGTGAACTAGCAGAAATAATATGCACGCGAAGATATAGTGCGCTATAATGTTCTCAGTTTGTGACATTATATCGTATGTTTATTAGATAAATACGAATTACATATTCTATTTATCGTATAACAATGTCCAAAACTATATATTTCAAGATTATAATTGCGAGAATTTCGGCATCGCGTTGATTGACGCGCACGAATTTGACCTGCATTTAGTTAGAGATACGGCTCGGCACCGGCTGCCATTCAGCCAATCAAAACACACTTTCTGTCAACAAACCAATCAAATTATCGGAAGGTGATATGAACTAGTAGTTCATATGAAATTGATTTATGACATACTTTCCAACGTAAATAATGATTGAGTTATATGATAAATAGAGGATATGAAATGAGTGTTTCTCTCATATGATATTTATGAAACGAGTCTAAGAATTTTCAGTTTTCTCGAGCCTCCGGAGAGAGAAAACTTAAAATTCGTGACGAGTTTCATAAATATCATATGAGAGAAACACGAATTACATATTCTATTTATCATATGACACCTATAAATTGATTATGATGTCCAAAACGCACACAAATCACAAAATAGCTATATGACATCGGCAGCCAAAGGTTAATGTGACGTCACTTCATTGCACCGGAAGCCCAATTACACCTGGTGAACTAGCAGAAATAATATGCACGCGAAGATATAGTGCGCTATTCTGTTATCAGTTTGTGACATTATATGTTTATTAGATAAATACGAATTACATATTCTATTTATCGTATAACAATGTCCAAAGCTATATATTTCAAGATCATAATTGCGAGAATTTCGGCAGCGCGTTGATTAACGCGCACGAATTTGACCTGCATTTAGTTAGAGATGCGGCTCGGTCCAGGCTGCCATTCAGCCAATCAGAACACACTTTTTGTCAACAAACCAATCAAATTATCGGAAGGTGATATGAACTAGTAGTTCATATGGAATTGATATAGGACATACTTTCCAACGTAAATAATGATTGAGTCATATGATAAATAGAGTTATTCCCTTCCATTGAACATAATGAAAATTGACCACATAGAACAAGTCGATATCGCAACAAAAACAACATTTTCTCATAGTTTATTACACCTAACAAGTTGATAATACAAAGTTTTGGAGCTTCTTCTTTCAAATGGTACAATGTGGTTTATATTTTATATAAAATTATCGAGGGATTCGAAAATTAAGTGGGTCTTTAACTGTATACTGTCTTAATATAATCCGCATATCTTGTCGAAAATACTTCGTGCCTGTGTCATGTCTCTGTGTCAGATTTTGTGTCATGTCTCTGTGTCAAGTTCGTGTTGTCATGTATGTGTGTGTCGTGTTTGTGTCATGTCGCTGTCCTTTCTCTGCGCCATGTTTCTGTGCCATGTGTATGTCCTGCCTCTATTCATATATTTGTGACGTGTTTCTGTGTCATATACCTGTGCCATGTTTATGTGGCATGTCTCTGTGTCTAAGCCATATCTATGTGTAATATATTTGTGTCATTTCTCTGTATCTCTACCCTGTGTCTGTGTCATGTCTCTGCGCATGTTTGTCTTGACTCTGTGCACTGTCATATATTTGTGTCACGTATCTGTGTCATATATATGTGGCATGTCAGAGGTATGTCTATGTGTTATGTCTCTTTGTTAAGTCTCCATGGCATGTAGCTGTGGTATGTCTATATGTGGCATGTCAGAGGTATGTCTATGTGTTATGTCTCTTTGTTAAGTCTCCATGGCATGTATCTGTGGTATGTCTATATGTGACATGTTTATGTGGTATGTCTATATGTGACAAGTCTCTGTGTCAAGTTCGTGTTGTCGTGTCTGTGTGTGTCATGTTTGTGTCATGTCGCTGTCCTATCTCTGCGCCATGTTTCTGTGCCATGTGTATGTCCTGCCTCTATTCATATATTTGTGCCATGTTTCTGTGTCATATATCTGTGCCATGTTTATGTGGCATGTCTCTGTGTCTAAGCCCTATCTATGTGTAATATATTTGTGTCATTTCTCTGTATCTCTACCCTGTGTCTGTGTCATGTCTCTGTGTCTAAGCCCTATCTATGTGTAATATATTTGTGTCATTTCTCTGTATCTCTACCCTGTGTCTGTGTCATGTCTCTGCGCATGTTTGTCTTGACTCTGTGCACTGTAATATCTTTGTGTCATGTATCTGTGTCATATATATGTGGCATGTCAGAGGTATGTCTATGTGTTATGTCTCTTTGTTAAGTCTCCATGTAATGTATCTGTGGTATGTCTATATGTGACATGTTTATGTGGTATGTCTATATGTGACATCTCTCTGTGACTGACTCGCGGGATACGATCATGTCTCAGGCTTGCCGCAAAAGTGGATCGAAATACAAATACCCATTTGAAGATGTATTCAGGTTTCCCATCCCCCCAGCTACAACAATAACATAACACAACTAATTTACCATTGTTTTCTGTTGAAAATATATTTTAAAACCGAATATGGCATATACACAATAAATAGCCAAGAATACCATTTTGTTATTTAAAAATAAACAAAACTATAACCTTAAAATGGGGCATTATTGAGTTTCGAGTTTCTAACGTGCTCCACTCCATCTTAGCTCGACTGTCCGCACAGCACCCCATATTACGCACTGATACACATAATCTTACTCCAGGCACAACCCGACAAGGATAGCGATCTGATATACCACCTCCTAGAAATCTACATAATATAGTCGATTAATCCGAGCGATAGTGATACGGATCGATGGTATGATAACGCCTTTTTATATATATATTAGCATTAATATAATAACATACTAACTGTATAGTCCGATTTGCGCATTATCATCAAACTGTATTTGTACAAAGATCATAATTAATTTCTGTATCATAATTCTTGAAATCAATATGTTGATATGAGAATATTCAACATTTCCAGCAGGAGCTATTTTTGAGCCGAAAATTTACATTCGATGATTGCTTTGGTATGTAGTTTTTTTAATTCAAACTTCGTAACATCACTTTATTTTGGAAACTCAGTAATCTCAGAATTAATTGTACCAAAATATTGAGAAATAACTAACTGGACTTCAAAAGAAATGGTATTTGGTATAGAAATATAAAAATTCATATTAAAACCGTATGGCTCGATTTGCACATTATGCGCAAATCGGACTATATGGCCATATTTGCACATTACCCAGACAAGTTATACCATCTAGACCGCTCAACTATTTTCAAAGAAAAATTCCAGAGTGTTGTGACGGTGTCCCCCCTCCAAACCACCACCAAAGCCAAAATATCGGAATTGATATCGCTTGTTTTTTTTTTTAAACCAATCACCTAGAAACAATCCCTGAATTCAAGTATAGAATGGGGAGTATAGAATCGTTGCATGACATGAATGAATCAGGCAATTCTTCAAGGATTGTCCACTTATAAATGGACAATCGGTACCTAAAATGGTCATTAATAAATGGACAATCCAACCACGCGTGGCACGCGAGCTTGGGATTGTCCACTAAATGAAGACATGTTTTGGTAATCCTGCATGTTAGCTTCATATTTAAAATGAAGGGCAATAACTCTATAAATAATATTAATTTGCTAAATAACGGTGATTTCTATGAGAAGAAGTGTTTTTGACGAAATAACGGAGATATTTGAAGAAGAGTTGTTGACGAAATAACGGAAATATTCGAAGAAGTGTTTTTAAAGAGCGCGCGTGCCATGCGTGGTCGGATTGTCCATTTATTAACGACCATTTTAGGTACCGATTGTCCATTTATAAGTGGACAATCTTATGCGCATTAGGTGGAATGAATACATTAACCCCTTCGCTGCTAAATGACGTTATGACACGTGTGCTGGGCTGTTGACGTTATTGCAATTTTCCAGTGGAAAAAATATAACGGGAACATCACAAGAACCATGCATACAATTGACTCAATTGAAAGGCTATTATCGTTCACAATCGTGGAACATCATACACTATCTGCACCAATCTCTGAGAGCCAGTTAGGAATATATGGCCTACTGCTAGTGTGCTGAAGTAGGTCCGTAGGTACTACGGAGCACACGGCGTGCACCTTTTACGTCCGTAATAGTTACGACGTCCGTAATAGTTACGGACGTCATAGCAGCGAAGATGTTAATGTTGCATACTACTTGGTTTCAATGCCGTAGGTCAACTGACGGACGGTTACCAAATAAAATGGTCTGAAATTGTACATGTAACTTATCACTGTATCCGGAGGCACGAAGTGTAGCTACATGCATATATCCACTATTATTGTTGATACTGCCTCTGTCGGATATACATTGCATGTTTTTTCTGAATTGTACTCTTCTGTTAATTATTTCGACATGAGTCATGCATACCGATCCCATATCATGGACATTATTATAATCACAATGTCGACATGGCGGCAATGAGATAAAGCACTCATGAAACAATGACCCTTTTCCGTATACATGAATTATTTCAATCCGGACGTCACCTGTCAAGCAGCAAATGGTCTGAGTCACGCACATTCGCAAGCGATAGCATGTGATGCATGCGAAGTAGTCTTTGAAGCACTATGGCGAATATGCAAGGGGTAATGGACGAGATATTGAATATCCGTAAATTAGATCGTCGAGGCCGTAGGCCGAGACCATTTTGTCTCCGAATGTCCAGTCGCGAGTCAATTAACCGACTTAAAACATTGTTTTTCCAGATGAACAATTCCGATAAATCTCGATAAATGAGACGTTTGCGAACGTTTGTCTAGAAAAAAAATAGTCCTTGGCTGACAACATAACCACGACCCTCGCGGCCCCTGACACGGTTCATGGGAGTGGATAATGCGTGTGGACTTTACCGTGAAGACAATAGGCACAATATACCACGCGGTATAACTCGTTCGAAAATAAACGTCTGGTTGAACATATTTATTGTTACCCACAACGTATATATACATTACACATATTATTATAGACATAGATAGTTGTGTGAGCACAGAGGATTGGAGCATAAGTTGCGGAACTTATCAGAGCCCCTCTCCTCTGGCATTCGGCTGATAATAAATGAATTTAGAGATAGGTTCAAAAAATTCTGTTTAAAGTGGCTGCTGCATGCTGTTTTAAACAGCGAGAATATTACGTTACTGGGCAATGCTGGGTTTGAGATTAAGAAAACTTTGTCCATATGTGGCATGCATGAGGGTGTTACCCTCACCCCGACCCACGAATAATGAGTACCAGTTTACAGAGAGGGGTGAATCATGCGTACATGTTAAAGACATATTATTAACTTGTTCGGGTGCGTGAAACTGACAAGTTAGTATCCAGGCGATATGCCAACATTCTACTAAGATCTCCGAAAATTTCAAGCAAATCGACCGTACAACTCCATAGAAACCATCGCCCGAACTACGCTCAATTGTAAATATTTACTTCTCAATTCGGGTCGCACAGGTCTATATGAGATAAACTAACAAAAACGATTTCGGCATCGAGAGTCACTGGATTTAATTAGTATATAAGAACGACGGCGCGTGTTGTCAATTTGGATATAATATTTGTAAACATAACTACTTTGAGAAAAATATTCGCCATTTCTATTATATCACCCTACCAGAGTGTTTCACATCACTTTCAATTATCTCATCGATAGTTTTTCAACAATTTGATATCAAAATATATAGGTTTTTAAATATAGTTTTTTCTCGGTTAAATTGAGCAAGGAGTTGTACAATACAATACAATATGTACATGGACACGGACTATAGACTATGGTACTTGGTGATAAGGGATTAACACACGTTTTGCATAAATCCAGCCACAAATTGCAAAATATTTTCAAAAAAATCACATATCATCATCTTCATTGTATATAAAATCTAAGAGACGACAAAAACAATTGATTTTAATACATATTTGCGAGGTTGAAAATATTATATTCTTTTTCGGTACCAACAAATGCTAGAATAATTAACAATTTCACACAACAGTCCACTAACCAAAATTTAGCTGATTGACTTAGCTCTATGAAAGGAGGCTTCATTTGTATCATAAATTTGTGGTAAATTTTAATTGCATGATATAACATTATAGCCCCATATATTATAATGAAGAATAAAGCAGTCACAAATGTTCCAGCCCAATGGAAACAAACTTTGATATGCAGATGGTCCACTCAGGTAGGAAGCAATCAACTTGAATTTAGGCCACAGTGTTAAGAAATATGAAGGGTCAGATTCTCAATCAATACGATGAAATGCATGTGAATAAGATAGACAACTAGCATGGGAATCACTCAAGCTGACTGGATTGCTTAGTTCTTATTACTTTAACCCTTTACCCAACAGAAGGGCCCTGTGCCAATGCATTCTCTTATATATGCGAGTCGACCATAGGTCGCCTCGCATATATAAGAGAATGCATTGGCTTAACACATATTAAAAATGATAAAATTGTCAAAGAATGTAGAAAAATATTATAAAAATTGTTAAAAAATGTAAGAAAAAATTATAAAATTGTTAAAGAATGTAAGAAAAAATGGTAAAAAGTGTTAAAAAAGAATTTAGGCCAATGCATTCTCTTATATATGCGAGGCGGCCTATGGTCGACTCGCATATATAAGAGAATGCATTGGCACAGGGCATAACTGTAACCATCACAATGTGGTCAATGAACCGGTTCCAATGATATCCATATTTGTATGGTGTTATATTGAGACAGACCGAAGATATTTTAGGCTGTTGAAGCTTTTTTTGGGCGTTTTTGGCCGTTTTGTTGGGTAAAGGGTTAAACAGTCGTTTTCTGGTGATCCGCTGTTGTCGCCCACTGTTCCGACAGTGCAATAACACTAAGTCTCGAAGTACAGTACTCACAAAACGCATACACACGCTTCAGATAAGTACAGGCGCAGACGAGTGAGGCCCGTTCCAAACGACGGATTTTTGTCGACTCGAATCTAATTGTATTAAATCCGTCGGTGATGCGAATGCGATCAATTTTGTTTCAGACGGACGCATCTTCGTCGCGTGGAATCTAATACATCGGTCCATTTATTTAAAGGTGGATTCCCGGTTACCGTCACAAAATGGTCACGCGTAGATATAGAGGCCTATATATACTGGTATGTTATACATATATATATATATACTAAAATACAGTATAAATTATTTATAAATATGTGCGCGATTGCAGCGCGAATATATATGTGCATATGTATATGAGGATGTATATAGTACATATAGTTATATAATATACTGTAAATGGCGCTACAAATAAATGTTATATCGTGCAACCAATTGCCATATATGTGTATACCATGCATGTAAATACAGGTATACAAGAATTGTTATAATTCAGAGACTACCACCCCTACCCATATAATAAGGAATACCGATATATATGAATTATTATAAATAAGAGGTTACCACCCCTATACCCATCATAATAAGTAATGCCGGTATATATGAATTATTATAAATAAGATCAGTGGTACCACCCCTACCCTTTATAATAAGGAATACAGGAATATATTAATTATTATAAATCATAAGCTACCACATATATCCTTTATAATAAGGAATACCGGTATATATGAATTATTATAAATCATAGGCTACCATCCCTACCCTCATAATAAGTAATACCGGTTCATATGAATTATTATAAATCTGAGGCCTACCCCTTATAATAAGGAATATCGGTATATATAAATTATTATAAATCATAGGCTACCACTCTGCCCCTTATACCACCCCTATACCCCTCATAATAAGTAATACCGGTATATATGAATTATTATAAGTCAGTTGTACCACCTCTGCCCCTTATATATAATAAGTAATACCGGTATATATTAATTATTATACATCAGAGACTACCACCCCTATTCCTTACAATAAGGAATACCGGTCTATATGAATTATTATAAATCAGTTGCTACAACCCCTACCCCTTATACCGGTATATATGGATTATTATAAATAATTGATACACTATCCATTATAAGATGTGAGTCAGTGACATGCCATGTTCGTTGAGGAATCAAACTACCAAAATAATTACAATTTGCACAATGTTACCTAAGCAATGCTTATAGCTATCTCTTTCTTTATAACAAAGAGAGCGTGCGACAAATGACGTCACGTGGGTATTTCCGCAGATAAGGGGAACCCCCTCATTATTATACCATTTTCATTATCATATCATTTGCATTCGTTCTTCGGCAACTTTCGGCTCTTCTCGTCACATGTATTAGATTCGATTCGTAAAAAATCCGTCGTTTGAAACCAAGACGGATTTCAGACGCATCACCGACGAAGATTCGTCTGAATTGGACGGAGATTCGTCTGTGATGCGTCTGACACGGATCTAATTGTTTCAAACGTCGCATTTTTGACGCATTTAATACAATTGTGGGTCTGGTATTAGATTCGAGTCGACAAAAATCCGTCGTTTGGAACGGGCCTGACCATTCGAGCCACCCTTAATCAATCAACAAACACCAGCGTTCCGGAATCATTATCAATGTCAAGTTGAACCGACAATTCCCAAATTTGTTAAATATATAGTTTAAATATGTAGTTTGGGCCTCAAGTTAATTACACGAGCAACACAAATAAAAAAACCTAATCTATAGAATCAAATATTACGTTATCACTTGATTTTTACCACCTAACAATTTGTTAGAAACCATATGACACGTAACTAGGCATATACATTCCCACTGTATAGGATTATTTCGTGATGAAGAAGTTAAAGACACGGGTGGCGTTCGTTGCAGAAATATTCATATTTGTTCAAATCGCCATCAACAGAAGGAATATTAGTTTTGTTCATACGCCAAACATAATCAGCGCGTAAATAGTATATTGTCGTCAAGACGTACGATGGTGTACGCAAACAAGAGCCTGCTCGTTTTACAGAAGTTTTGCTTCTGTTTACATAACACAGCGCAATTCTATTGCCAATGCATTCTCTTATATATGCGAGTCGACCATATGTCGCCTCGCATATATAAGAGAATGCATTGGCCTAACAATTTTTTACAATTTTAATAATTTTTTCTTGTATTCTTTAACAATTTTATAATTTCACCCATACAGAGCCCCAGACAAACATGAGCAGATGACATTCTTCTAAATGCTTCTATATATGTGTGGGGCTCCCTGCAGGGTAATGGATGTTTTTTTATTTTATGTCCTAAAAATTGTAAGAAACATTTATTTAAAAAAAATGATAAAAAATTGTTAGGCCAATGCATTCTCTTATATATGCGAGGCGACCTATGGTCTACTCGCATATATAAGAGAATGCATCGGCACAGGGTAAAATAAATCCCGACTTACGACTGGATTTGATATGGCGGGTCACATATAGTAGAACTAAATCTTCACAGATGTGAATTCTTGGTAGGCAATCATCAATTCCCTGTGGTTGCTCGATTTTCCTTCTCGTGACGGGAGCCGCGCAGTGGTGCAACATTAAAGACCCTGTACCAATGCACTATTTTATATATGCGAATCTTCCATAGGGAGCCTCGCAGATATAAGAAAATGCACTGGCTTACAAAGTCAAGGTAAATATTGTTAGGCCAATGTATTCTCTTATATATGCGAGGCTCCACGTGGAACACTCGCATATATAAGAGAATGCATTGGCACAGGGCATAACTGTAACCATCACAATGTGGTCAATGAACCGGTTCCAATGATATCCATATTTGTATGGTGTTATATTGAGACAGACCGAAGATATTTTAGGCTGTTGAAGCTTTTTTTGGGCGTTTTTGGCCGTTTTGTTGGGTAAAGGGTTAAACAGTCGTTTTCTGGTGATCCGCTGTTGTCGCCCACTGTTCCGACAGTGCAATAACACTAAGTCTCGAAGTACAGTACTCACAAAACGCATACATACGCTTCAGATAAGTACAGGCGCAGACGAGTGAGGCCCGTTCCAAACGACGGATTTTTGTCGACTCGAATCTAATTGTATTAAATCCGTCGGTGATGCGAATGCGGTCAATTTTGTTTCAGACGGACGCATCTTCGTCGCGTGGAATCTAATACATCGGCCCATTTATTTAAAGGTGGATTCCCGGTTACCGTCACAAAATGGTCACGCGTAGATATAGAGGCCTATATATACTGGTATGTTATACATATATATATACTAAAATACAGTATAAATTATTTATAAATATGTGCGCGATTGCAGCGCGAATATATATGTGCATATGTATATGAGGATGTATATAGTACATATAGTTATATAATATACTGTAAATGGTGCTACAAATAAATGTTATATCGTGCAACCAATTGTCATATATGTGTATACCATGCATGTAAATACAGGTATACAAGAATTGTTATAATTCAGAGACTACCACCCCTACCCATATAATAAGGAATACCAGAATATATGAATTATTATAAATAAGAGGTTACCACCCCTATACCCATCATAATAAGTAATGCCGGTATATATGAATTATTATAAATAAGATCAGTGGTACCACCCCTACCCTTTATAATAAGGAATACAGGAATATATTAATTATTATAAATCATAAGCTACCACATATATCCTTTATAATAAGGAATACCGGTATATATGAATTATTATAAATCATAGGCTACCATCCCTACCCTCATAATAAGTAATACCGGTTCATATGAATTATTATAAATCTGAGGCCAAACTACCAAAATAATTACAATTTGCACAATGTTACCTAAGCAATGCTTATAGCTATCTCTTTCTTTATAACAAAGAGAGCGTGCGACAAATGACGTCACGTGGGTATTTCCGCAGATAAGGGGAACCCCCTCATTATTATACCATTATCATATCATTTGCATTCGTTCTTCGGCAACTTTCGGCTCTTCTCGTCACATGTATTAGATTCGATTCGTAAAAAATCCGTCGTTTGAAACCAAGACGGATTTCAGACGCATCACCGACGAAGATTCGTCTGAATTGGACGGAGATTCGTCTGTGATGCGTCTGACACGGATCTAATTGTTTCAAACGTCGCATTTTTGACGCATTTAATACAATTGTGGGTCTGGTATTAGATTCGAGTCGACAAAAATCCGTCGTTTGGAACGGGCCTGACCATTCGAGCCACCCTTAATCAATCAACAAACACCAGCGTTCCGGAATCATTATCAATATCAAGTTGAACCGACAATTCCCAAATTTGTTAAATATATAGTTTAAATATGTAGTTTGGGCCTCAAGTTAATTACACGAGCAACAAACATAAAAAAACCTAATCTATAGAATCAAATATTACGTTATCACTTGATTTTTACCACCTAACAATTTGTTAGAAACCATATGACACGTAACTAGGCATATACATTCCCACTGTATAGGATTATTTCGTGATGAAGAAGTTAAAGACACGGGTTGCGTTCGTTGCAGAAATATTCATATTTGTTCAAATCGCCATCAACAGAAGGAATATTAGTTTTGTTCATACGCCAAACATAATCAGCGCGTAAATAGTATATTGTCGTCAAGACGTACGATGGTGTACGCAAACAAGAGCCTGCTCGTTTTACAGAAGTTTTGCTTCTGTTTACATAACACAGCGCAATTCTATTGCCAATGCATTCTCTTATATATGCGAGTCGACCATAGGTCGCCTCGCATATATAAGAGAATGCATTGGCCTAACAATTTTTTACAATTTTAATAATTTTTTCTTGTATTCTTTAACAATTTTATAATTTCACCCATACAGAGCCCCAGACAAACATGATCAGATGACATTCTTCTAAATGCTTCTATATATGTGTGGGGCTCCCTGCAGGGTAATGGATGTTTTTTTATTTTATGTCCTAAAAATTTTAAGAAACATTTATTTAAAAAAAATGATAACAAATTGTTAGGCCAATGCATTCTCTTATATATGCGAGGCGACCTATGGTCTACTCGCATATATAAGAGAATGCATTGGCACAGGGTAAAATAAATCCCGACTTACGACTGGATTTGATATGGCGGGTCACATATAGTAGAACTAAATCTTCACAGATGTGAATTCTTGGTAGGCAATCATCAATTCCCTGTGGTTGCTCGATTTTCCTTCTCGTGACGGGAGCCGCGCAGTGGTGCAACATTAAAGACCCTGTACCAATGCACTATTTTATATATGCGAATCTTCCATAGGGAGCCTCGCAGATATAAGAAAATGCACTGGCTTACAAAGTCAAGGTAAATATTGTTAGGCCAATGTATTCTCTTATATATGCGAGGCTCCACGTGGAACACTCGCATATATAAGAGAATGCATTGGCTTACAAAGTTGAGGTAAATTTTGTCAGGCCAATGCATTCTCTTATATTTGTGAGGCTCTCTATATATGAGAGCCTCGCATATACAAGATAATGCATTGGCTCAGGGTTTTCGACAAAATTCACGAAGCTCCAGTTATGGAAGGGTTCATTTTTAATATTGCTGCAACTCGAACATCGTATAGTACCGACAAAGGAATTACACTTATCTCCGACGACTTAATTAAGTCATCCGTACAATCAGATACTCGATTGGAACAACGTATCTACACAAGAAAACAGTTCGGTACAAATGACCTCAATAGTGTTTACAAGAAAACCAATGTCAGAAATTGTAACGCGCTCAAGATAATATATTATATACCAATGATTGTAATTATAGAATATAAAAGATATTGGTTTCACGAAGACCAACTCATAATTCCGTTAAAACAACTAATCCTTCAAATTATTACAACAACTATATACGGCTTATCACTGAAGGTTTCTCATGCATCTCACCAGAATTCCCAACTACACCTTTTACCGGACTTGGCCTCCGTGTCGCAGTTCGAGTTTTAATCCGTCCCAAAAATTCCCATTTCTATAAATAAAACGCCCATGGCCCATGTATACCAAGAATCAGCGAAACATTATACACGCGGAGCGCGTAATAATGCTGTGGTATACTGATATATTCGATGTAAGTGTTCTGTATACTCTATATCATCTATCTCGCCATAAACCACGCAATGTAATGGTTTAGTTCAACTTATTTTATCGCCCCTGCTATAGTATGACATTGATCAATGTCGTATAGAACTGAATTGGTCCTGCCAAATAACCAAAAGGCATGTAAATCAAGTTAAAATAATGACCAATTTATGTAATTTTGTTGAGTATTCCCAACAACATTAGTTGTTTTCTGCTATGCTAATTCGCGTGGAGTTGGCATGCGATTGTTGTTGAACGATATTCATGTGTAACATGTTGAACTTTTAATTGCATTCTTTTCCAGTTTAATGTAAAGCGTTTCAATTGTATTTCTAACCAACAACGGCTTGATATTAAATTAGTTGTAACTCGTTTATACCTACCCACACACATCTGTATATTCGCCATAAGACTCAAGTGTTTCGGTTTTTGTATTTGTTTCGACAAATTTAACAACATGGTGTGGGCGTAACGCTACAAACAATACAGACGCAGATTGTATCATAGTGTTTGATCAGAAGCTTCTGAGATTATATGCTAAATACTAAGCCAGAATCGTATAATGTCTATTACAATAAAAGGGAGAGTTAAAAGATAACGGTAGCCCATTATCAAACGCCGATTTCACAAGAGAAAGATCGAGATACGGAGATAAGTGAGAGATAGAGGGTAGAGATGGATAGATCGATATATAGACATCACGTTGCTATGCATGCCATAAAACTCTGATAAAAGCTTTGTTGACGCCACTTACATGACAATTTCTCGATAAGATTCCCACCCCTCTTACTTGTATCAACTTTATTTTAAATATAACGTCATGCGGTCAATCGCGCTCTTCGGTAACCACCCGTCCGTTTCAGTTAAAAAAAACGATATTAATGGGATTGCTTAAAGGCACGTGAGGCCTTAGTTGTCGAAAATATTCATATTTGTCCCAATCACCGTAAACAGACAAACATTAAAACGCATACAGTTTCGTTCATATATACCATGACCATCGCGTAAACAGCATGTTATCATAAAGATTTACTATATTTTACCTAAGCAAGAGCCTGATTGTGTTACAGAAGACAACACAATGCTGCTGGCTAATCACACACAAATTGCATAAACGCTCTTTATTCGTTCCATATCAGGAATTCACCAACAAAGAACGCTCTTTATGTTTACCCTCATAATATAAACAAACACCAGAAAAGTAACTTTTTATGCTTTTGTTTACATAACAATGGTCAAAAATATGACAATAACATACTGTTTATGCGATATGTCTTATTTGTTTACGGACAAAGTCTGTCTACAGTTTGTTGTTCTTTCTGTTTGTGGCGGTTTTTGACGGGTGGAAATATTTTCACAGGATACCCACCGCCAAGGCCAACCGTACCTTTAAAGACATATTATTGATTTGTTCGGGTGGGTGGAACTGATAAGCTAGTATTCAGGCGCTATGCCAACTGGAGGCATGCAACATTCTACTGTCATCCCCGAAAATCTCAAGCAAATTGACCGTACCATTCACAATCGTGATAACAACGCTCATCAGTTATAAATATTTACTTCTCGATTCGGGGCACAACTATCGGAGATAAACTAATAAAAACTATTTCGCCATCGAGAGGCACTGCATTTAAATATATAAGAATGACAGCGTGTGTTGTCAATTTGGATATAATATTTGTAAAAAATGACTAATTAATTCGAGCAAAATTATTCACCATTTCTATTTGATCTTGTATTTCGGTGTGTGTCACATCACTTTAATCTTTCTAAAGTATTTATGAACTAAAATATATTGTCGACTGTCAAGACAAACCGATAATCCCGCCACCACAGTAATGGTAACAAGTTAATGGCAATGTCAAACAATCAGACAACAGTGAATCAGGGTTCACAATGGGTGGACATAATAAGACACCATAGACGTAACAATCCCACGCTGTGTATTGTATGAGTATATACCCCGTGGACACACGCGCGTGTAAATATACACAGGCTTTATGCATCTTGTCGGTTTTGTTTATCAGCATCCCCAAGTATTTGTGAATAAATATTTGATTTTATGGGGAATCACACGTACGCGTTTTCAATGAATGCTAAACGCTATTATAACTGGATAACAGATAACATTTAGCACCGCTACTAAAAAGAAACTAAACGTGTCACATGTTTACACGTACCTTCATTTAGTTAACACATTAAACGTGCAGTAACTGTCGGCTATCCGGTTATAACAACATTAAACTTTTATTGAAAAATAAATAATCTACCGACGTTGGGGAACACATGATTTTATACATGGGTGTTGCTTTTCGAGACCTTTGTGACACGATCATTAAAGCTGTCAGCAATATTAACCATTTCTATACTATTCCACCCAGTTACACAAGGTAACAGTAACGATTTATCGTGTTGTATGGGGTCTGAAAACATGAACAATACGTATCTTGGGGGATAATTGCCAGTGTAGCCTGTGATATATGTGACATTACTGGTTTGATGGTTTAATTATTTTACAAAACTGGGAAAGTTCACAACAAAAAAAGTTAAAAATTTGGATGCTTAACATGGTTTTCGTATTCTGTGAAGGCCAACTCCGTGTGTTTTGTTAAGGAAAATTGCTGGATATTGTATATTGCGACCAAAGTATAGGTTGGAATGGTCTGTTGTTCAACCAAATGGATGTTCAGGTGATAAGAGGAGATGGCAGACATATGAACACGGGATACGAAACAAGTGCAACAGGAAATGGTAGGACATGCATGTTCAGGTAATATATGGGTCGTTTGTTGAGCTTATTATCTGAACATTGCCTAATGGGAGTATTCGTCAAAAAGTATTTAGTAAAGTAAGGGTTAACCGTCACATCTTATTATAATATACAGAAAACTGAAAGACTGAGCTTCACAACACATATAATCTCAGAATTCTGTAATCCGAGACAATCGAATACCATAGGGATTACAACATACTACGAAGATCTTTCACACAATAACTAACATATACAGGGAAATAGATATCATGTCATGAATCTATATCCCGCAGCTGGCTACACGCCCGAAGAGAACACACTTCACTAGTTCAAAACCTGGCAACTTTTTGATGTTCTGACAGGGCAGTTTATAACATTGAACAAACAATGCAGGTACATGTAATATATTCTTATTGCTAATACACTTCCCACAGTAAGTGAAGGCTCCACATCGAGGTTCCATGATTTAAGTAACTTTGGTGAGCCGACTTTGATGTATCGCTAATAAAATTACAATCATGGAATTTCTCCCTCCTATCTTATTGCGATATCGACTCACAAAAGTAAAAAATCATGCAATTTCAAGCTGGGACCACCCTTTACTATGAAATATATAGTTAATGAACACGCATTAACAAAGACATATATTCCCTGCGTTATCTGGTAAATGTTGCACATTTCCCCGACATAACTGGTCATATCATATCAGCAGGTTTCCATACCTTGAACGGGTGGCATAATATCGGCATTTCATCTCTGCATGCGTAACCAGAGTAGAGATGAATGGAATGAGCTAACGGGGGATCAATGAGATGGATAATTTAGTTTGATTTGAAACCAATATTTGTCAATTAAATCGTCGGAATGGCCTTTAGCAAAAAAAGTAATTGTTAAGAAATGGTTCATTACAGGCGGTAGCTATGCTATAATGATGACTGGTAAGACACGCGAACAACGATTTGTCACTATAGAGTACAGACTTGTTAAGTCCCGGAATATACTGCTATTATTATGTCTCGGGGATGTTCTAAGCTACAACTCATACATAACGGAAGTTCCGAATCTAGCTACATGTACATCGATTTTATGTTAGGGTGGTGACAACGCGCGTGAATTTACAACGGCGGACTTTAACGGACATAAACAGTGTGTTCACCATTTATGATAAACAACGCAAGTCAAATATCGCCACTAGCAGGCATGAACCGCATCTTAATACGTCCAGAATATCGACACAAATATTATGTTTTGTAAACTAAGAATTAGTAATCATAACTTGGAAATTGAAAAGGGTCGCCATAAACAGCCAAAAGTGTCACTTGATGAAAGAATTTGTAGGAAATGAAACATGGAGGTTGAGAATGAAGAACACTTCCTTATGCGCTGCAACACATATATGATAAGATGCGTACGCACTTCTTTTCTGAGATAGGGATGACGAATGATAAATTTATTGGATTGAATGATAGCCAAAAATTCCAATACATAACGCAAAACAATGAGCCTCATACATGCAACATAATCTGCAACATGGTCCGGACATTCTTCAAAGAAAGGTCAAATTCTACTGATATAATAATGAAATATATAGTTACTATAGTATATATATTATGTTGAATCATTGTTGACATTGTTATATATATATTTGTTATTTTGACATCAGTATCGTGTGGACGTTTTATGTCATTAAACTATCTATCTATCTGTCTATCTAGATAAATTTAAATTTTATTGAGAATATATCTTGAAATCATCCGTACACGTTGGCTTTGCTGGGAGTGCTCAGATCCCGCTAATTCCAGATTGCTTGATTGTTATGCTATGCTTTAATCTCGAAGACCCGAGTTCACATGTTACTGGCGATATGTGACCCGCCATATCAAATCCAGTCGGAAGTCGGGATTTTTTTACCCTGTGCCAATGCATTCTCTTATATATGCGAGTCGACCATAGGTCGCCTCGCATATATAAGAGAATGCATTGGCCTAACAATTTTTTACAATTTTAATAATTTGTTCTTGTATTCTTCAACAATTTTATAATTTCACCCATACAGAGCCCCAGACAAACGTGAGCAGACAACACTCTTCTATATGCTTCTATATATGTGTGGGGCTCCCTGCAGGGTAATGGATGTTTTTTTATTTTATGTCCTAAAAAATGGTATAAAACATTTATTTTAAAAACATGATAAAAAATTGTTAAGCCAATGCATTCTCTTATATATGCGAGGCGACCTATGGTCGACTCGCATATATAAGAGAATGCATTGGCACAGGGTAAAATAATCCCGACTTCCGACTGGATTTGATATGGCGGGTCACTTATGCCCAATATTCACAAACGGCTAATGTGATATGTGTATACATATATATAAAAAGAAGACAGAAGAAGAAACACCAGAAAAGAAGAAGAAAAATATAAATATGTAGATATGGCAGAAGTCTCTCATGTTATCCATCGCCAGTCCTCGTTATCGTCACTTTTATATTCATCAACATGTAATATATTCTCTCAATATCAAGAGGTCACCCCGAAGATCCATATGAAGTTTGGTGACGATCGAATGAGAGATGTGACCTTTATGGTGTGGTAATGAACTTGTTGACGGACGCACGCCCGGCACACGGACGGGTGGACGACGGATGCCAATCCATGGCGACAACTCAAACTTGACTTGAAAAGGAACTCGTATCTGCGGGTGGAGATGCCTGCATGTTTGTTTTCATCGACTATAAGGCGGTCCGGAAAAAGTACCGGGTCGGATTAAATTTTTTCGAGCACCGTAATTTCGGCCTTCTAAAAATGACGGAAAGTGCGGGCCGCACTCAAATCAAATCCGGGAATATATCAGTTAATTTGACAATTACTGACTGACAGCTTTGGATTAACAGTGAAAGGTATATTTATAGCCAATTGTTCGATACATTTACAAAGGGATTTTACGCATCTATGCGGACAAATAACAGTTTCAGTCAACAATAGTGCTCCAGAAAATATAGGCAGTTTCTAAATTCCACGAACAAGTCTTGGACTCTTAGTCTTACTCAGTTACCTGCAGTTACTGTTACTTTTAGAAATTAGCGTTTCTACTCTAGTTAATTATCGAAAAAACAGTCGGTTTAAGTATAGAATATATAGCTGAATTCAGCTAGATTATCAGATAGCCTGAATACAGCTATTGTAGGCTAATTTGTAGTCCAACAAATTAGACTATTCCGGTTAAAGTGATGTGAAACACTCCGGTAGGGTGATCAAATAGAAATGGACAATAATCTTGTTGAAAATAGTAATTAAAAAAAATATTATATCCAAATTGACAACGCGCACCGTCATTTTATATATTAACTAGAAGGTGACCCGACTTCGTCCGGCTTTGACATTGAATTGACCATTTTGAAGGTCAAGGTCAGGTGGGGTCACGATTTGACCCGTCCAAAACACTCCCTGGAAACAATTACCACTAAGTATCAAATTTCGTCAAAATCCGTCTGGCAGTTTACCAACACCAACACCCCAAAAATGGTGGAAATTGGCCCAGCGGATACCGGGAAATCGGCCCAGCGGATTCCGAGATACCCTATGTATCAAATTTTGTCCGTAAAAATCCGCCAGTTTTACCCGATTTGATTTCCACTAAAGTATATAAACGCGCCTCATATACACACGGTCGTTAATTATCAAGCTTCAACGTAAAGATAAATTAGCATTGTGTAGTAAATTTTAACTAATCATTTTCTCGCCGTCAAAGTTGAACAATGTCGATGTTGTTGGCATTGACGGTTTGGGGCCACCGGTAGATTCCAACAGCGAAATAGCATTTCAGCTAAATGGATTCTTGGATGAGATTTCAGACCCTCGGGGTAAATGTAAACAACTTGAGCCTATGCGTGGTGTAAATATACAAAAAATAAATCTATCGACAATAGACCTAAGAATATCAGCTGTAACAAAATTTATATATCAGAAATTGTAAATGATTTATTTTGGGATAGATACACGATTCTTAATAGCCTGCAAATTGACAATATATATTGTAAATGTTATAATTTTGGGGAAAATACACGATGCGTAATTGCATGCAAATTGCTTACGTTCGTCAACGTATGAATATAGAGTTATCCTCCCTGCATCGCAGTGCTAAATTCCGGCGTGTCAGCACTGCGGATCCCGATATATGAGTTTTGAAGGTCAAGGTGACGCCGCACGGACAAATGGACGGGCACATGTTCGTTCCCGGGTCGAATTACGTGTCCGTACCAAGTTTGGTCGAAATCGGTCCAGCCGTGTTCGAGTCCATCGCGAACACACATACACACACACAGATCTTCCAAAATATATAATAGATTAACTGCAGTGAATATCAATGACGAAACTGATATTGTTCGTTTACCGCCTATAGATGCACCCCGAATCGAGTAGTAAATATTTACAATTGAGCGTTGTTCAGACGACATTTTCTATGGAGTGGTACGGTCGATCTACTTCAGATTTTCGGTGATGTTGGTAGAATGTTACTTTCCTCCAGTTGGCATAGCGCCTGCATATTAACTTATCAGTTTCACGCACACAAACAAGTGCAAACTATGCCTTTAAGATATATTTTAATATTTGGACATTTACGATTATCTTAACCCTTCTAACTGAAGGATTAAGAGGTCCATAAACGTCCAAATATTAAAATTCCTCTTAATCCGAAAGTCTAATTTGTTGGACTAGCTAATTTGTAGCTGCATTCTCACATTTGGCATCAGTCTTGAGTAAACTACATACCCACAAATAAAAGTAGTCAGTATCAGTATGAATCTGAGTGTATGTTTACAAAGACTGATTTGGCATTTGCCAGACTGGACGAATACGATCAAGCTATCATTGATATCAACGTATTTTGGCCATAGCAAATTTTCTTATCACGTCGAGCCAATAAATATCACAACATTTAAAAAATAAATTATCTTTATTGTTAACATATGTTCAAATATTATGATCCTTAATTATTAATAACGAGTGTTACTGTTAGTCAAAATTCTGAATACAGCAGAAGTCGGCCCCATGCGAAGTCGGCCCCAAACAAAGGCGGCCACACGCGAAGACAGCCCCAGAGAAGTCGGCCTCATATGTAAATAACTAACAGATCCATTGTTTAAAATTATTCTTTATTTATTTTATGATATACAAATTTAATATGAAACTGATAATAATAATGCCAAATAACATTACAAATGATAATACAATTGACAATAAATTCAAATGGCGTCACTGTTGTCAGTTATGGGTGTTGAAATTTCCACGATCCTTCGGAGTAGCTGGCTTGTGGTCAAATCGCAATCTGTGCATATTCCAGTGGTTAAATATTTGAACCTGCACATGCTTGGTTTGGCTCAGAATGCAGAAGCGGAAATGCAAGTTCTGTGTCATTGTTGGTTCCGATCGACATCACAAAAGAGCACCACGATGCTTGACCCACGGCTTGAGGGACAACACGCAGTATAGTCTCATACATGAACCATTTATATAGTGCATTATACAATGAATTAGTTTCAATACACTTTACAAAAATTATCACCTCGGTAACACCAGCTGCAAAAATGTGTACGCATTGAAGTTAACATGCTGACAATGACATATAGAGTATGTTACTGTTATTAACACATGAGTGGTGCGAAGTACAGTAATGCCCTAAATAATTGACTCCTTAACCACAGAAGAATTATGGGTAATATTTCAGGATTTAGTCGGAAATATGGCTTGTTGACATTCATTGGAAAGCTCTCACCGAGAATGAATGGTAACAAGCCTTTTTCAGACTATATCCTGAAAAAGTACCCAGAATTCTGCTGTGGTTAAGGAGTCGATTATTTTGGGCATTACTGTAGTCACATTATAAGAGACTAATGAAGTTGGGTCATGATTTGAATTTATCCTATGGCCAGAACCTGGTTGAAATGCTACTGTGTGGCGAGTCATACTCGTCTTCGAGCTACTGATAGTGATGCCATGTACATGTATTCATGGTGTTATTTACTTATTAATGGTTTGTATTGTGAAGGGGAAAATTTGCTTGAACCCCCACTGTAACATTCCACACCTGGTTCTAGACATATACAAATTCAAATAATTCCCATACAAAACCTAAAGGGATGTTAAACAGCGATAAACTTGGTCAAAGATGGTATTTTAATAAATTTTGTAAAAATATTTCCAGCAATCAACACCAATCTAGATTAATATCATAGAAATCAAATAAATACACTGAATTGTGAATTTCATTTGCTAAATAAGTTTTGTTTGTTTACCCGGGTTTACCGGTGATTTTTGTTTGGGGTGACTGCATGTTTACATTTTTGCATACACATGTACCTGTAGTTCAGATGCAGTGTTTTACAAAATGTACATCTATTGTGGTAGCAGGGTAATGTCGCAAGAGCTTTACTTGACCTCGATCAATGGTATACTCGTAGGGCATGCATCTATAATCTCAAATCGACTCTACCCCATCTGCACATGCAATTTGACTTATATATCAAGTTGTTCCACACACTTTGGTGTTCTAAAAACCACCCGAAAAAGACATGTTAATTAGTTGAGTATAACATGACTGCAACTTCTGAGGTAATACCCGTAATATAGTTTAATAATGGATTCTTCAGATGGGTGTATTGACTCAGACTGAGTCGTAAAATATCTGATTGAAGTGGGGGGGGTCTACAAAACATCCAGACACAGGGAGGGGTGGTTCGAGGTCATTTCATTTCAAAGCACAGGTATTAAATGTTATTATTGAGCCTATATTCCACTCCCAATACTATTTGTATATTATATGCACTGCAGGCAATGGCTAGTAAGGTCTTAACTAAACATGAGTCGAAGAAACGCTTCTATCAAATTCAAATATTGATTTTATATCAATATTTTCTTATATAATTTAATAATCAATTGGGACATTTGAAATTTTTCCTTTATACTATTTTCCCCGCTTGCTACTCTCCAACCTTTCCGTGAGCCATAAAATGTCCCAAATCAACTATGTATTATAATTTATAGTTAGGCCTATACCAAAAAATTCTAAATAAAAATTAGTAAGCCTAGGCCTATTAATTGATAGAATAATTCCTGACAGCGTTTTTTAGCTCAACTTTACTTTGTAAAGTTTGAGCTATTGTCATGGCTTGGTATCCGTCGACCGTGTGTGTGTGCATGTGTGAGTCGTCACTTGTGTGACCCACATATGTGAGTAAAGAGGGAGGCCCTAATGCAGAAGAGTCCACAAATAGAGGTACCATGTCTTACCCACCGGAAGCTGACATAAGCTAATGATAGGTAGAGCACTCTGCTGTATAGGCAGTTTCTGATATAGTCATAAAGAATAGGAAAATAAAAGATAGCAGAAACCCAAAGAACACATACAATATGATATATTTGCGCTTAAGCGCAAATAATTTTCGCTTAAGCACAAATGATAGAGGTTATTTGCGCTTAAGCGCAAATATTTGCGCTTATATTTGCGCTTAAGCATAAATAAATAATAAATGTGAAAAGGGCCTCCCATACATATCCAATAAAGAATTTGAATATATAGGCCCACCATATCATATGGATTATGGAAATATGTTTTTTCTTCAGCTTTTGTTGTTCATTCATTTATCATTAGTATTTAGGTTAACGCTAGTCCAAAATTTAATATAGTCTATATCCCGAAGATTTTCGACTAGGTTAACGCAATCTCATGAAACTATAAGGGGTAGGCTACTGTAGGCCTACACTAAATCCAGCCATTTATGGGACCACCTCCTTTTATATTCAGCAGAATATATGCAACAAATGACTGAATTTGAGCCACGGATTAGTGTAAAAGATACGTATGCGGTCTATGAGATCCTAGGCTATGAACGATGAAAACAACATGGTAATTTTAATGAAAATGAATTTATGACTCCAGCCATTTATTCAATTTCATTATATTATAATTACCATGTTGCTAGCTAGCATGTTGTTCATAGAGCAAATAAGTGTATGTTGCACTAATCCGTGGCTCAAATTCATTCATGTGTTACATATATTCTGTAAAAAAGGAGATGGTCTCATAAATGGCCCGGGTTAGTGTACAGTCCCCCCTTTATATTCTTATTCTTAAGACTTATATTTGTACCAGTTTTCCCAAACAAAGCTGTTGCTTTGTAGCTTGAAAACTTTGAAAATGTTCTAATTTCATGTTCTCTGAGTCTGATGGTTCGTGGTTCTAAACTCTTATATATATTGTTTTGCATTTTATCGTCATTGGGATTAAATTGAAAAACATTATGTATTTGTAATCAATTTATTCATTCATTAATTCTTAATTAATTTTAGTTTCACGCAAACTATTGTTTCACTTGCCAACACTTGGAGATATGCGCTTCCGGTAACCGGTGGTCACCAAATTATAATTTTTTCGATTCTAAAAATTGACCGCCTTATAGTCGATGAAAACAAACGTCAACCAAGTATGAGCGTTGCGTTATGCACATATGTCGGTTGAAATTCTCACATTATATGACTATAGTACACCACACAATATATGAGTGCGTGAATAATGTGTTAATATATAATCCCCTATAAGAGTGGGATCTGTCTGTCCGTCCATCTGTCTGTCCGGATTTTTCTCCCAGACCCCTAGACCGATCTCAACCAAATTTGATGTGGTGACTCGGGGTACTCTGGCGGAGGTTATAACGGCGTTAGTTTTTATTTCAAAAATTTGATTAAAACAAATTTAATGAAAACAAATTTAAAAAAATGTTTGTTAATTTGACCAAGGAGTAAAGGAGCTCTAACTAAAAAAAATATAACTAAAATAAAATTTAAATTAATTGTTGTTTTTAAATCAAACTGATTACACGATCAAAATGTGCGGGAAGCGCACACATGGGCCGCCTATGTCTAAGATTGAAATGTGCGAAAAGCGCACTCAAGCACAAAGGGGCAACAGAACCCTTTGTGCATGGGGCATCAGGTCCCTCTGATGCTGAATATATATGTTTCAGCGAATATATGGTCTTCACTGGCAGGTGCCCATTTTAGAGTTCCCATTCGCACCACTTCTGACCAAGACCAAGTTTGAAATCTGAGCTTTTATCAGCGCAAAACCCCTTGGGTAAAAAATAAGAAAACATGCATGCATGTCGTGTGATCCAAAGACTGTCACCTAATCAGGGCTTTGTTTATCTAACATAATGTAAGAAAATAGTCCATCCTTTCCCTAAAACCCGCAAAATTAGCTCCGCATATTTGTTAGAAATTAAAAATACATGTATGAGAGCAATCGCAACGTAATTGCTCAATTATTAGGGTGCTTACAAATATGTAAGTACATCCCCGAACCCCATGTATTCGTGTCACGTGCACAAAAAATGAAGTAACACACACACCCTCACATATCACACACATACATATATATGCAACTTACCTCTTCTAGGCCTATTCTAAACGCTGCTCTGATGCATATACACACAATACAGCTTGCTACATCTGTTTTTCAACTGACTTAGTTTTCGTCCTTAAACGTGGCTCTATGTGTGTCCGACTGTGGAATATAAAATAATATTCAATAAAAGTTTTGCTCTCCTAGCGTACTGAAATGAGAAATACGTAGTCATGCGTAGCTTGCAAGGATAATTAAATATTTGCGGGATTTATGACCGCGGTTATGCTCCCTCAGCATGCAACATATGTATGCAGTCACATATACCGACCGCAGAGAGCGCTCCAGTTGTCAAGGACCTGCTTGACGCACATGTACTCTAACAGCAATACAAAGTACTAATTAATCAAGCTTTCCATAGTTTATTTATATTTCATATATACGGGTCAGATATTTGATTTTCCAAATAAGGAACGACTGCCGTAAGCACTCTGGATAAACCGTATATTTTGAACTTGGACTGATGTGTTATGGATTTTCCAATTTTCCTAATGAATGTCAAGTAGCTTGGAGGGACAGCATACGCTCAGCTTTGGAATGTACTGGGAATTTTGGACCGTCAGTCGGGTCCACACGTGTCACAATAGCCGTAGGATGATGGCCGCGCGTTACTGTGTACAGTTTGATATATGTATTGTATAAGAGACATTAGCTGTGGCGCAGCTTTACCAGCCCAATTTAGATCATGCCACGAATATCTACTCTGACTAACGCCCGAGAGTTCATATTCCACATTTATAAACCGGGGAACTTTTTGAAGTTTCGGCAGGGAACCTTATAACCAAGCCTTGAAATAGTGTGTCTGTCATTTGCAGAATGAGGTCCCCGGAGGGTGAATTTAATGATGCTACACCGCATAGCGGGCTAGCATCACTAAATTCACCCTCTGGGGACCGCATTCTGCAAATGACAGACACACCATTTCAAGGCTTGCTTATAACGTGCATCAAATTTGTATCAATTCACTCGAACTGTGAATTTATTACGATATGATTCACTCTATAGTCTACGTTTCCTATACTACCATTTCGGTGAGTTGATTATCATGTATATCATGTATATTATGTGTATTCACTTTTCAGTGACAAAAAGTTTGTCAACGAATGGGTGTGTTCGAATTCGTGTCAGTGGTGGTCCAGATTCGAATCTAGTTCAGAATGCGCCGTGGTGGTCTACTGTGCGTGTATAACCAAGAATACGCCGTGGTCTACATGTACTATTCGCATATATAACTGAGAACGCGCCGTGGCCGTCTACTATTCGCATACAACCAAGAAACCGCCGTGGTTGTCTACTGTTTGCGTACGCATCGTTTTGGAATACTGTTCGCGTACAACTATGAACTCGCCGTGGTAGACTACCGTTAGTGTATAACCAAGAACGCGCCGTGGTCGTCTACTGTTCGCGCACAATCAAGAACGCGGCGTGGTCGTCCACTGTTCGCGTACAGCCATGAATGCGGCATGGTCGTCGACTGTTCGCGTACAGCCAAGAATGCGGCATGGTCGTCTACTGTTTGCGTACAGCCAAGAATGCGGCGCGGTCGTCTACTGTTAGCGTACAACCAAGAACGCGGCGTGGTCGTCAACATTTCGCGTATAACAAGAACGCGGTGTGGTCATCTACTGTTCGCGCACAACCAAGAACGTGGCATGGTCGTCTACTGTTCAAGTATAACAATGGACGCGGCGTGGTCGTCTACTGTTCGCGTAAACCAAGAACGCGCCGTTGTGGACTATATAACGCGCCGTTGTGGACTATACTGTTGGCGTAAATTCAAAAACGCCGATTAGAGCACATCCCGTTTATATTGAAAAATATTTCTACCTTCGACGTCAAGCATAACAAACTAAAAAGGCTTTACCCATGCGTAACAATTCACAATCGGTGTTGTTCAGAGTTTATGAGCATTGATTGATTTATTGATTGGGGTTTAATGTCGCTTTCAGCAACTAAGACCTTATCACGACATTGCCAGTTTTAGTGGTGGAGGAAATCCGCACACTTACGGCTAATCGAACAGTGATTTCAACTCGTCGACCATGTGCGGCAAACCACCGGCCACCGGAGAGTACCTGGCAACTCCACCAGATAACGATTTCGAGGTACAAAGTCCACCATAGAAACGTATGGATCTGAAGCCTTATCGCCAGCGCTGGAGGGCGAAACGGCTTGGAGGTGTATCCCTAACCGATTTAGCAACCGAGGCCCCCGAATTTATGAACAGGTCATAGTAAGTTATTCAAAATTCGAACTTTTTCTTACCTGCACTTAAACAGATATGCTGCTTTTTTGTTGAAATAAATAAATAAATGCTATAAAACAAGGCTATCTGATACAAACTTAACATCATATATTGCCTCTGTTTCTGACCAGAACACATGATTATAGACAAATTACTATTTGAATCACATTGCATCATTACTGGGAACAATATACATTATGAAAATAATTTAATTAAATAACTCGTATAGCTTCCCATTAAGTATACGCCTATACCAGTTGTGTAACTGTAACGTGATCTTCACCCCCATTTTACCTTAACCCTTTCAGTGCCAAGTCCGATTTTTGTATCAACCCCCATATTTCCTTGATCAGTTTTCAAATTTATTGATTATAATAATGTGATACATTGATGGAAAGAGCTCTTAGAGCTCTTTCCATCAATGTATCACATTATTATAATCAATAAATTTGAAAAATGATCAAGGAAATATGGGCTGATACAAAAATCGGACTTGGCACTGCAAGGGTTAACCCATTTGATAAATATTGCTCATGACATTTGTGTATAGAAATCATGTTTTGTTTTGTTTTCTTTTTTCTGTATGTCATTCTTGGTTCTTACCAAATGTTGTGTTTTTTACCAATACAGAATTTGAATTTGAATTTGAAAGCTGTTTCAAGATTGGTCACAATCTCCCGCCACATGTAATAAATAGTATACAGAGGATACTTATGGTTTTTGAGTGAATACCATCATTATTTCATGAGTGACTAGTAGTGGAAATATCAATTTTGATATTTCCACTACTAGTCACGAATGAAATGATATGGGATTCACTAAAAACACCACATGTGTTCTATTTATTATATGCTTTAAAGATACGGGCGGCGGTGGCGGTGGGTATGCTTTAAATATACGAGCGGCGGTGGTGGTGGGTATGGTTTAAAGATACGACAGGCGGTGGCGGTGGGTATACTTTAAAGATACGGGCGGCGGTGGGTATGCTGTTAAAGATACGGGTGGCGGTGGGTATGCTGTTACAGATACGGGCGGCTGTGGCGGTGGGTATGATGTTAAAGATACGGTCGGCGGTGGCGGTGGGTATGCTGTTAAAGATACGGGCGGCGGTGGCGGTGGGTATGCTGTTAAAGATACGGGTTGCGGTGGCGGTGGGTATGCTATTAAAGATACGGGTGGCGGTGGATATGCTGTTAAAGATAAAATATAGACATACCTTGTTCTTATACCAATCAGAAATATGGCATAAACAGTATGTTATTGTCAAATGTTTTCCTTTGTTGTGTAAACAAAAGCAAAAAACGTTACAGAACTTGGCTTTTGTTTAGATCCCGATATGGTAAACATAAAGAGCGTTATTTGTTACTCTTTTCCTGATATGGATATAATAAAGAGCGTTTATATAATTTGTGTGTGATTAACCAATAGAATTGCGCTGTGTTATGTAAACGGAAGCAAAACTTCTGAAACACGAGCCGGCTCTTGTTTACGAACACCATCGTACGTCTTGACGACAATATACTATTTACGCGCTGATTATGTTTGGCCTATGAACAAAACTATATATATATATTTTAATATTCCTTCTGTTGATGTCGATTCGAACAAATATGAATATTTCTGCAACAAACGCCGCCCGTGCCTTTAACCATGTCGATCATTATTATTTGTAATGGTTAAAGATGCATTATCCGAATTAACGCTCCTAAATTACTATTTCTTTGGCTTCGTGGGCAAAAAATTATTTTATTCGAGTCGAGGAACCCACCCATCAAAGCTCATAGTGATCAGATATCGATTTTTGAAGTTTGTTATTTCTCGAGATGTGCAATTATTTGTGGCCCAGAAAAACGTCGCCAAACGGGCGGTCTCGGACAAACTTGCTGATGAAGATGGATAACTCTAAAATCTAGTGGTAATACTGGCAAATTTCGTGATACTCAAGTGATAATACGGCCATATTTCGTTGAACAAAATGTTGATAAATAACACGGTTGTTGAAATTTAATACCGTAGTTGACAGTGGTTAGCATTATTTTGTTGCAATTAATCGATTCTGATAACTAAGCGTATTTTAAAGAAATGTTGTTGTTGTTGTACCTTGATGATATGGGGACCTTCTGGTTTGATTGAGTACCTTTAAATTTGCTAAATTATGCAACATTTGAACATATAATAGCACAAATTAAACAATACGGGAACTAAGCGACAGTGGAGATGTCATTTTTGAATAACAAAATGATATCTTTACCGTCGGTCTGGACAGTAAATACGACATTTACGTTGCGGCAATTTCCCACTATTTAACGAGGAAGCATATGCAATGTAATAGTCGGATATTTGTTGACGACCGAATTTAGAAGTGTTCAATCGAAACCTCCCCATTGCACCATGCAAAGCGCGACATACCAGGTACAACATAACTTGGCAGCATGTCAGGCGCTCGTATTCCTTGGAATCGATATGAGAAGCCTTTATAATATATAATAGAACATTTCATTTTCACCTACGCACAAGTAGCGTTCATCTCTGGTTTCTGAATAATGGAGGCATTCATTGCAGAGTTTTAGTGTCCAATGAAGCAACAAAGACGCCCATTTATAGAACACGTACATTGTATGACGATATGCTGAAATGTAGCTTGAGTATCCAATAAAATATACTCTGCTAGCAAGTCCGATAGCCTTCCATATCGGAGAGAACACTCATTTTACTCATTTGAAGTACCCCCGTTCACTTTACATCCCGATAGACTGCAAAGTAAAATCGATCTACGTAAGCCGGCAAATAGTGTGTCTGTCATTTGCAGATTGAGGCCCACAGAGGTTGAATTTAGTGATGCTATCTCGCACATCGGGCTTGCGTTACCAAACTCACCCTCATTCTGCTTGGGCCTCATCTTCTGGGAAGTATCTATTGTCTCAAATTAAAATTGCTTTTGGTCACAGTTCACCTTCTGGGAAGTTGCTATATCCCCTAATTTGCAGAATATAACATGCATTATCGAGGTGACTAATGGGAGAACATCACAAACTTCAACTGGGGAACTTCAATCTTATCCTAGGTCTTCCATATAGCAATTGAGGTCTAAGCAGAATGAGGGTCCCAGAGGATCTGAAGCCTTATCGCCAGCGCTGGAGGGCGAAACGGCTTGGAGGTGTATCCCTAACCGATTTAGCAACCGAGGCCCCCGAATTTATGAACAGGTCATAGTAAGTTATTCAAAATTCGAACTTTTTCTTACCTGCACTTAAACAGATATGCTGCTTTTTTGTTGAAATAAATAAATAAATGCTATAAAACAAGGCTATCTGATACAAACTTAACATCATATATTGCCTCTGTTTCTGACCAGAACACATGATTATAGACAAATTACTATTTGAATCACATTGCATCATTACTGGGAACAATATACATTATGAAAATAATTTAATTAAATAACTCGTATAGCTTCCCATTAAGTATACGCCTATACCAGTTGTGTAACTGTAACGTGATCTTCACCCCCATTTTACCTTAACCCTTTCAGTGCCAAGTCCGATTTTTGTATCAACCCCCATATTTCCTTGATCAGTTTTCAAATTTATTGATTATAATAATGTGATACATTGATGGAAAGAGCTCTTAGAGCTCTTTCCATCAATGTATCACATTATTATAATCAATAAATTTGAAAAATGATCAAGGAAATATGGGTTGATACAAAAATCGGACTTGGCACTGCAAGGGTTAACCCATTTGATAAATATTGCTCATGACATTTGTGTATAGAAATCATGTTTTGTTTTGTTTTCTTTTTTCTGTATGTCATTCTTGGTTCTTACCAAATGTTGTGTTTTTTACCAATACAGAATTTGAATTTGAATTTGAAAGCTGTTTCAAGATTGGTCACAATCTCCCGCCACATGTAATAAATAGTATACAGAGGATACTTATGGTTTTTGAGTGAATACCATCATTATTTCATGAGTGACTAGCAGTGGAAATATCAATTTTGATATTTCCACTACTAGTCACGAATGAAATGATATGGGATTCACTAAAAACACCACATGTGTTCTATTTATTATATGCTTTAAAGATACGGGCGGCGGTGGGTATGCTTTAAATATACGAGCGGCGGTGGTGGTGGGTATGCTTTAAAGATACGACAGGCGGTGGCGGTGGGTATGCTTTAAAGATACGGGCGGCGGTGGGTATGCTGTTAAAGATACGGGTGGCGGTGGGTATGCTGTTACAGATACGGGCGGCTGTGGCGGTGGGTATGATGTTAAAGATACGGTCGGCGGTGGCGGTGGGTATGCTGTTAAAGATACGGGCGGCGGTGGCGGTGGGTATGCTGTTAAAGATACGGGTTGCGGTGGCGGTGGGTATGCTATTAAAGATACGGGTGGCGGTGGATATGCTGTTAAAGATACGGGCGGCGGTGGATATTATGTTAAAGATACGGGCGGCGGTGGCGGTTGGTATGCTGTTAAAGATACGGGCGGCGATGGCGGTGGGTATACTGTTAAAATATTCACCTCCGTCAAAAACTGCCATAAACAGAAATAATAGTAAAATATAGACATGCCTTGTTCTTATACCAATCAGAAATATGGCATAAACAGTATGTCATTGTCAAATGTTTTCCTTTGTTGTGTAAACAAAAGCAAAAAACGTTACAGAACCGGGCTTTTGTTTAGATCCCGATATGGTAAACAAAATAGTACTTTTCCGCGTTTGCTTGATTAGCGAAAAAAGTTTGTATTCACAGTGCGGGTCATAAATAGTAGTGAACAATTAGACATGAGCGATAAGCGATAAGCGTTAAGGCAGTGGCCAATGTGAGTGTATTCTGAGCTGTGTTATGAGTGGTGGTCAATAACACAGTGATAGTGTAGTATCATTCTAGTCTTAACCTTCGCCGGATTTAGATCTCAAACTTATTTTGCTCGTCATATTACGCTCATGGATAGCCAGTCGTCTGTACCGCCAGATATAGGAATCACTCAAAGCTCAGCGATGGAACCAAGTCATATTCAAAGCTACATACAGACGGCAGTTAACGAAGCAGTAAACAGCTCGCAGAATTCCCTGTTGACCGATATGAAGAGCTTGTTGAACGCAGAGATGTCATCTCTACAAAACAAGATAAGTACCACTCAGATGGAAATATCAACAGAGCAAATGAATAAAATTGACAGTTTAAAAGAAAGTCAATATGTTTTCAAAAGAAAAAGTAACGAAGACCAGTATGTCACGAACTCTAAAGTATTATCTTCAATATCAGCCGCAGAATCGGCACTCAGTAAAGACGTTGTAAATTTGACAGACGTTGCTAAAGCAAGAGAGAAGATAAAAGACGGTATTGATATTTTAAACTTTAGAAATAAATGTATTAAAATAGCTGATTCTAATGAAAATGGTTGGGCTGTTGTTCATGAATACATGTCTAATTCTCTAGCTGAAGACTCTGAGGATGAAAAGAAGATCAGCAGAGCAATCAACGTAGCCAACAGAAAAGTCAAAGACAGCAAAAGCAAGAAAAAGAAAGTGACACGTCAGCGACCTTATCCGGTTATGGAACATAGCGTCACGAATGACAGATCTTCTTCGGCATCTTCTAGAATGGAGAAAATAAAGCCAGGACGGTGCCATAATTGCCTGCAGTACGGACATTGGTTCAGAGAGTGCAAGGCACCTAGGACAGAGGCAAATAAGATAAGTATCAATTATTTGAAAAACACTTATCAGCGTTTTGGCGCAGAAAAAGTTGATGGTCGTTGTCATGAGCAAAGCTATGAGAACGGTGTCAATGGCAAAAGTTTGTCGCGAGATAGTTCCAATCGGGTGCACATTGTTGAGATTTCGAATAGTGGCTCAGATAAATGTGGCTCGGTCGGTCCTCTGCTCAAAAACATACATCATTGGAAATTGATAACCGAAAATCAACATGTTCTTGAAGTGATAGAAAACGGTTATAAGTTGCCTTTTAAAACTATCCCAGAATGTAAAATGATGGACAATAACAGGTCAGCTCTAGATAATCGACTGTTTGTGGAGGAAATGATAAATAAACTGATTGATTCACGGCGAATAATAGAATTGAATTTCATACCTAAAGTGGTTAATCCTTTATCCGTTGCATATAACAGATCCGGAAAGCCGCGAATGGTTTTAGATTGTAGGCATATTAATCCTCATTTGCATCAATTCAAGTTCAAATACGAAGATGCTTCGGTGGCCAGAAGTATGTTCAAAATGGGTGATTACATGTATTCATATGATCTGGCTGATGCTTATCATCATATTTTGATCAACGAAGAGTATCGTGAATACCTTGGTTTTTCATTTGGTGGGGAAGAGTGTCAGTCACAAAGATATTTTGTTTTTCAAGTTCTTCCATTTGGTTTAGCAACAAGTGGTTTTATTTTTTCCAAAATTTTGAGGGAATTAATCAAACATTGGAGAAGTAAAGGCCTAAGAATATTAATGTTTTTGGATGATGGTCTGGGAGGAAATTATGATGAATTTTCTGCGAAGCAGGATGCGCATCTTGTTAAAACCGATTTAATAAAATTTGGTTTTATTCTGTCCGAAAGAAAATGTGAATGGGAGCCCAAGCAAGAAATAGTTTGGCTTGGTTTAAATTGGAATACCGTTGATGGTAAGATAAAGATTTCAGATAACAGAGTACATAGAACAAAAGGTTCTATTCTGGCCATGATTGAACGAGTATCAAAAGGGCATAATTTTGTTAAAGCCAAGAAATTGGCTGGAATAGCGGGTCAGATTATTTCTGGTATGATAGTATTCGGAGACAAAGCTAGAATGTTCACACGTTATATGTATTTCGCTTTGGGCGGAAGAGCTAGCTGGGAATCAAATGTTCCGATTACGTCATCTGTGTTAGATGAATTGGAATTTTGGACTGCGAATATCGAAAGTCTGAATGAAATTGGAGTAAACATGCAAACAGTTCATGAAACGCAGTCTAATTTCGCAGCATGGAGCGATGCGTCTGCGATTGGATATGGCGGAATGATTAAACGTCCGCTGAGTGAACGTTGTATCACAGGTAAGAACATGATTCCCTCAGATGGTGTGATATCTGGTTTCGTTTTGAACGGAACAAAGCGCTTCACTTGTGCTGATGTAAATCCCTCAGATGGTGTGATATCTGGTTCCGTTTTGAACGGTTCAAAATACATCACTTGTTCTGATGTTATTCCCTCAGATGGTGTGATATCTGGTTCCGTTTTGAACGGATCAAAGAGCATTGCATGTGCTAGTGTTGTTCCCTCAGATGGTGTGATATCTGGTTCTGTTTTGAACAGATCGAAAAACTTCACTTGTGGTGGTGTTATTCCCTCAGATGGTGTGATATCTGGTTCCGTTTTGAATGGATCAAAGCACATCAATTGTGCTGGTGTAAATCGTTCCGATTTCTTGATATCTGATTCCGCTTTGAAGGATCAAGTCAATGTCAATAATTGTGACTTATATACAATACGGAAGTGTTTTGGCACATGGTCATCAGATGAGATGGCGCTCAGTTCGACTTGGAGAGAACTGGAAGCGGTGCACCGCGTTTTGAAAGATTGTTTTGCGCATACAAACTTGCGAGGTGCCTCGATTGAGTGGGCAACCGATAACATGAATGTCAAAAATATCTTGAAGTCAGGCAGCAAGAAGCCTGTGTTGCATGGTATTGCTTTGAATATTCACACAATTTGTGATGAAAATAAAATTGATTTGCGTTCAAAATGGATTCCGCGCAATGAAAACAAAGAAGCGGATGCTTTAAGTCGCAACGTGGATTGTGATGATTGGGCTGTGCAATCTTGGCTCTTTAATGAGTTAGATGACCAATGGGGTCCGCATTCAATTGATCGTTTTGCGTACGATTATAATACACAAAGATCTCTAAATTCAATTCCAGATTTTGGTGCGACAAGACTGAAGGCGTTGATGCTTTTAGCCAATGTTGGAGTTATGATAACAATTGGTTGGTTCCACCGCCACGATTGGCATGTTTAGTTCTATCGAAGATGGAACGTGAAAAAGCGCGTGGCACGCTGATTATTCCTGAGTGGAAGTCGGCACCATTTTGGCCTCTATTAGTAAACAGAGATGGGAATTTCAAATATTTTGTGAAGGACCACCATGTTTATTGTAAAAACGTGGTTATGGCAGGTAGAGGGAATAACGGTGTATTTGGAAAGAGGGAACTGCCTTTCAAAATGTTAGCATTGAGAATAAGATTCAATAAATAAATAGCTGTGTACAGTTTGAACTATTTTATATGTTTCTTGCAGGTCTGAACATTGAGTCTGGTATTCGAATAAAATGTGAATCGGATAGTGCACGTGATTGTACGGATGCGGAAAATTCCTTGATCAGCTCGATGGGAAGTTTTCTTATTGGAGCAAAGAGTGACGCTACGGCAAAGACTTATTTCGCTGGATTCAAGCGATGGGAACAGTTTGCCGGTGAGATGAACTATGACTCATTACCAGCAATGCCTATCCACATTGCTCTGTACATAACTCATCTGTTAAAAAACGGTGCTTCATATAATACTGTTGTATCTGCTAAGTATTCTATTCAGTGGGCACATGAAATAAATAATCTTGCTAATCCAACTGATAACGGTTATGTAACAAATTTAGTGCAGTCAGCCAAAAGAAATTGTTACAAGCCTGTACAGCGGAAAGATCCGGTTACAGTAGAAATGCTTATTCAATTGTGTGATAAATTTGAAAATTCAAATGATTTCTTTAACACACGTGATTTGGCAATGCTGTTATTTTCATTTAGTGGATTTTTAAGATTTGATGAAGTATCTTCTCTAAAGAAGAGTGATGTTGAAATTCATGATGATTTTTTGAAACTTAATATTCGTGGTAGCAAAACAGATAGATACAGGCAAGGTGACAGTATTCTCATTTCTAAAGGTAACAGCAAGGCATGTCCTTACAACATGTACATTAAATATTTAAAGTTTGCGAATGAATTAGATAAAGATGATTATTTGTTTACATCAGGTTTTTATCGTAAAGGATTCTTTAAATTTAGAGCGATCAATAAGAAACTGAGTTATACTACAGTTCGTGAGAGATTGATCACCAAGCTACGTTTGGTTAGCAGTGGTTTGAATCTGGGACTTCATAGTCTCAGGGCTGGAGGGGCCACGGCAGCTGCGAATGCAAATGTTAAAGAGCGTTGTTGGAAACGCCATGGTAGATGGGCATCCGAAAGTAGCAAGGATCGCTACGTGGAAGATAGTATCTCGGAACGCCTCATGGTGACACAAGAATTAGGATTGTAATATATATATATATGTTTGTTTGTAACAATTGTTATATACATTGTGATTGATGTACAACTTACTATACAGTTATGATTGTTTGATATCAGAATACGATATTATCTAACCATTCTGTGGAATGGATCGATGCATTTTCGATAGCCGTCGTCTTTGTAAATTTCTAGCTCGGTAACGGTGCGGCTCGTTTGCAACGAGTGTGTTTTTTATTATGAGAGAATTGGGAATACTAGTACTTTTCCGCGTTTGCTTGATTAGCGAAAAAAGTTTGTATTCACAGTGCGGGTCATAAATAGTAGTGAACAATTAGACATGAGCGATAAGCGATAAGCGTTAAGGCAGTGGCCAATGTGAGTGTATTCTGAGCTGTGTTATGAGTGGTGGTCAATAACACAGTGATAGTGTAGTATCATTCTAGTCTTAACCTTCGCCGGATTTAGATCTCAAACTTATAATTACATTGGAGATAGTTCATTAAAAATTCAATGCAGAGACATATGTGTAAAAGAGTAGACTATGCTTATAACATACAATATAAGAAAGTTGCACGGCTATTGATTTTGCATGTAAAGTCATAACATTATGTATTTATACTCATATAGCATAGGATATTATTTGTACAGATGAATTTCCGAACATTTGAGCTGCGGCTTTGATTGGGTTTCGGAAAACAGGTTTCCTCCTAAATAAAAGGAGGGTTTTCCTGACCGTCGTCGCAGACCAGGTAGATGGTAAAATTGTACTCCATGTAAATGTGACATGTGCCCACTGGTATGCAGTTTTCATGTTTACAATAAACGCCAGTCCGATAACGGTGCGGCTCGTTTGCAACGAGTGTGTTTTTTATTATGAGAGAATTGGGAATACAGAGCGTTATTTGTTACTCTTTTCCTGATATGGATATAATTAAGAGCGTTTATATAATTTGTGATTAACCAATAGAATTGCGCTGTGTTATGTAAACGGAAGCGAAACACGAGCCGGCTCTTGTTTACGAACACCATCGTACGTCTTGACGACAATATACTATTTACGCGCTGATTATGTTTGGCCTATGAACAAAACTATATATATATTTTAATATTCCTTCTGTTGATGTCGATTCGAACAAATATGAATATTTCTGCAACAAACGCCGCCCGTGCCTTTAACCATGTCGATAATTCTTATTTGTAATGGTTAAAGATGCATTATCCGAATTAACGCTCCTAAATTACTATTTCTTTGGCTTCGTGGGCAAAAAATTATTTTATTCGAGTCGAGGAACCCACCCATCAAAGCTCATAGTGATCAGATATCGATTTTTGAAGTTTGTTATTTCTCGAGATGTGCAATTATTTGTGGCCCAGAAAAACGTCGTCAAACGGGCGGTCTCGGACAAACTTGCTGATGAAGATGGATAACTCTAAAATCTAGTGGTAATACGGGCAAATTTCGTGATACTCAAGTGATAATACGGCCATATTTCGTTGAACAAAATGTTGATAAATAACACGGTTGTTGAAATTTGATACCGTAGTTGACAGTGGTTAGCATTATTTTGTTGCAATTAATCGATTCTGATAACTAAGCGTATTTTAAAGAAATGTTGTTGCTGTTGTATCTTGATGATATGGGGACCTTCTGGTCGGATTGAGTACCTTTAAATTTGCTAAATTATGCAACATTTGAACATATAATAGCACAAATTAAACAATACGGGAACTAAGCGACAGTGGAGATGTCATTTTTGAATAACAAAATGATATCTTTACTGTCGGTCTGGACAGTAAATACGACATTTACGTTGTGGCAATTTCCCACCATTTAACGAGGAAGCATAATACAATGTAATAGTCGGATATTTGTTGACGACCGAATTTAGAAGTGTTCAATCGAAACCTCCCCATTGCACCATGCAAAGCGCGACATACCAGGTACAACATAACTTGGCAGCATGTCAGGCGCTCGTATTCCTTGGAATCGATATGAGAAGCCTTTATAATATATAATAGAACATTTCATTTTCACCTACGCACAAGTAGCGTTCATCTCTGGTTTCTGAATAATGGAGGGATTCATTGCAGAGTTTTAGTGTCCAATGACGCAACAAAGACGCCCATTTATAGAACACGTACATTGTATGACGATATGCTGAAATGTAGCTTGAGTATCCAATAAAATATACTCTGCTAGCAAGTCCGATAGCCTTCCATATCGGAGAGAACACTCATTTTACTCATTTGAAGTACCCCCGTTCACTTTACATCCCGATAGACTGCAAAGTAAAATCGATCTACGTAAGCCTGAAAATAGTGTGTCTGTCATTTGCAGATTGAGGCCCACAGAGGTTGAATTTAGTGATGCTATCTCGCACATCGGGCTTGCGTTACCAAACTCACCCTCATTCTGCTTGGGCCTCATCTTCTGGGAAGTATCTATTGTCTCAAATTAAAATTGCTTTTGGTCACAGTTCACCTTCTGGGAAGTTTCTATATCCCCTAATTTGCAGAATATAACATGCATTATCGAGGTGACTAATGGGAGAACATCACAAACTTCAACTGGGGAACTTCAATCTGATCCTAGGTCTTCCATATAGCAATTGAGGCCTAAGCAGAATGAGGGTCCCAGAGGGTGAATTTGGTGACGCTAGCCCACCGTGTGGGATAGCGTCACTAAATGCACCCTCTGGGGACCTCATTCTGCAAATTACAGACACATTTTTTGAAGGCGTGGATCTATGGCAATTCTGTTTTAAACATATACCATGTACGGTGTGCATTATACAGCAACTATATATACACTGTACTGAACAATCTGTTTGGGTGACAAATGCTATGCTTAAAGCCACATGGCGGTTTGCGCTCCAAAATACACATAATATTATTCTCGTTTGAATTTTTCTCAGTATCGAAATATGTCGATAAATATCAGAACTACCTTTCTACGAGCATTATGTAACGTAAAAAAAACCGCATTGAAGTAATGAAAAATACATCTGTGAATACGGTGTTTGGGTCCCAAATACAAAACAGCTTTCTGCTTGACATGGAACGGAAAAGAGCGTTCCCTGTGAGTCAACTCCTGATATGGTAGCAATAAAGAGCGTACGTCTGACTTCAGTGAAAAGTTGAAAACTGCTGAAAAATGACAAGTGTTTTTCGGTGCATATGAAGCCGGTATATCAATAGTTCGTTTATTTATCGACCTATCGTATCCTTCGCTCCAAATTACGTAGAACAAAATTGGTGGTTCGAATGAGCCATGTGCGTTTAATCATACTTCTGGTAAGGTGTTCCTCTTTGTAGACACGCGCCACATTGATCGAACACGAAAAGAGATTTCTTTTGTAAGAAATTCCGAAAACAATAAGGAATATCACAAAAAAAATAACGATCTGATTGGAGACATGTCTCGCCACCCCTTAAACGGGATGCATGCTAAATACAAACATTAGTGTAAACAATATGTTATTTCTCAAGTAGGCACATAGATACAGTTATAACATACACAATAAGACAAAAGAGACAAGAAAACCATAGCCAGAAATGGTAACGCGCTCAAGATCATATATTATATACCCATGATTGTAATTATAGAACTTTTTCATTTCTGTTATTTGTAATTGGCATAGCTTATCACAAACAAAAAATCAACATTATTGACATAATGTAAACGCCAATAAACGAAATTGAAATTCTCAACTACACCTTTTACCGGGCTCGGCCCGTGGTCGCACTACAGCTCGTATACGGTGTCGCACTACAACTTTTAATGTGTCCCAATAATTAACATTCTATAAATAGAACCCCCAGCGCTATGACAGCGCCCGAGCGAAACAGGAATTTGTACATTAGAATGCACGCGGCGCGCGTAATAAAGGGATCTGGCAGTAAGCCTTGGCTTATTCGTGGCCATTTCCGCGATATAAAATTGCTTCACGATTTGTTTTGGTCTCGAGTGATGAATTGTCCGCTCCACAAACACCTACCAGCATATCCGTGGCTGATCGATGCAGGTCCGACACCCCTCGAACTACGTAATTTCGCTTTGTGAATGGAAGAGCACTCTTGTTTGATTTCACAAACAAATAAACAAACAAATACTGGAGTCTATATGCCGGACTTAAGATAAATTTCTAATTAAAATAAAAGAATTAATGAAGTTTTAGAAAATAGAACCAAACAACAACTCAAACTCTATCTTTACGATAACTAAGTCTTGCGTTAGAGAAAAAACTGCCGAATTTCCTTTAGTTTAATATATTATAATTAGTTGCGCTATCCTCACACTATCCAATCGGCTCGCGGAATACCACGTTGAACGTCAGAATACCAGTGCTGTACAGGAGAATACCAGTGTTTTTAAGCGATATGACGGTACCATAATTAGAACTTGACGGCTAAATAACAAAACAAAGACAATTGAAAGGTATATACGATCAATTTTGTATTTACCCAGTGGAGGGGTCATCTGGTGATGTTCAGTTCGACTCTGGGCGATCTGGCCTTCGTTTAAAGCAGACAAATGGGGTGTACAAACTCGTAGGGTGGAGATGAAATTTTGCCCACTGAGCATAACTTGCGGAATTTTTTATAAAATTCCTACAGCGGAAACTATTGGCAAAACGTGCACATCGAAATCACTGGCGTGTATTAGTTGGAAATACACGAAAATAAATCGAAACGAGGGGCGGTGATCACAGAAAATGGCACGGCGAACTACCAGTGCATGCCAACGAGGGCTACCAGTGCCAAATTTTCTTTATATGGTAAGGTATATCGGGTATATGTCGGAGGACGTTTTAGATTTGGTTTAAGCTACAGGAATGTCTCATCCCCTCATTTGGGCACAATCGATCTAGAATGGTACATGTGTGGGTCTAAGATATGAAAGTTCGAAATTTTAAGTACGGCGATACTCAACATTGGTGGAACATAAAGTAACAATTTAGTTGACAAGAGTTTAAATTTCCCTTTATTCGGTATTGGCACTGAGTTAGTTCCATATCAATTGGATTCAAACAGTTAGTTTAAACTAATGTTTAACATTTGCAAATAAGTCTATCATTAAATAGGGAAGACAAAATTTCGAATTCTAATTCTGATATTTCTAATTATCCCAGCAAATGTTGCATATATGGGTTAGACTTGTTCCCAAAATTTAGAAAGTAATTGATATTATGGGGCATGCATATTTTTGCCTATATGTTGAGTTCTTCGTCGATTTTAAGGCGTTACCGTATGTATGCATGCATGGATCTGTGTGTGTCATTATTTGATGTATTGGATGTCTTATGTATTGGATGTTATATATATATGTGTGTATATATGGATGGACCTGCGAGTAGACGAATGTGCATTTATATATATATATATATCGATGGATGGACTGGTGTTAAATATATTAATTGTTGAATGAATGGATATGATGTTTCTGAGCTGGAGTGATGCATGGGAGAATGAGTTGGATTGGCTGTGCTGATGAATCAGTGAGTGATTGGCGAGTCGATGGTTGGCTGGATTAATTTTGGTTGATCGTTGCTTGGTGATTGGACGTATGTTGTGGATACGTGTACAAATAGATTGATATATTTTATGACTGAGTGTGCATATGGATAAATCTAGGGGTTTATTTTATGCATATCTAATTTTCTCTTTATTTTTCTCTTTTCAGAAAAGGAAAGCGTGGCAATCAATGGGACAAGAGGAAAAGAATAAAAAACGTGACAGCGGAAACGGACACGATAGTGAAAATGCGGAGCCAGATGTGGCTGGGCCAGTAACACCGGGGTCACAGTCAGGTGTGCTCAGCAAGCAACTTTCATGGGCGCCCTTTAAGAGAGCGATCTATAACCGCGGGATCATCCCAGCAAGGATGGTGCTTTTTCAACAAGGAAGGCACGATGGATATTCAATACCAGCTAAAGCAACAGCCGCCTTAAAAGGAACTGGATACTTGAAAGACATAAAAACTTTTTTCGATCTGATTGCTAAAGGAAAATTCCCGATGGAGAACATTTCATTCCGTGTATTTATCGAGACAGTTCGGTGGTTTTCCCTAAATTCAAGCACGAAAACGAGATACTCCGCGGAGACAACGGCATTCTGGAAAACAGGATACAGGCTTTTTGGAGAAAAAATCAACTTGCTTATAAACAATATAAACATATAAACAAGGCAACATAACTGATAGATGTCGCAACCAATCACCACGGATTATATTTAAAGCAATTGATTTATTCGCCACTCACCATTAGGCCAAACATATTTTGGCATTTTATAATGTAATTGTTCAGCTACTGTACAAGTTCGGAAAATTGCATTTAAAGTGATATGAAACACTCCGGTAGGGTGATAAAATAGAAATGGAGAACAATCTTGTTCAAAGTAGTTATGTTTACACATATTATATGTATATTGACAACACATATCGTCATTCTTATATATTAATTAAATGCAGTGACTGTCGACGACGAAATCATTTTCGTTAGTTTATCGCAGATAGATGCGTCCCGAATCGAGTAGTAAATATTTACAATTTAGCGTAGTTCTGACAATGTTTTCTATGGAGCGGTACGTTTGATTTGCTTGAAGTTTCGGTTATGTTAGTAGAATGCTACATCCCTCCAGTTGGCATAGCACATTAATGCTAACTTATCAGTTTCACGCACCCGAATACGTACACAATACGTCTTTAAACTGGCGTATCCCAATAGTTTTAAGAACAATTCTACAAAAACGCCATATTCTGACCTGGACATCATGAAATTTGTTCTATATTTTACACTAACTTTGAGTATCGACGTATATAGTTGAAGTTTCGTACTTTCCTATTATAGATCCACATATTTACCCTTCTAGATCAACTTTGTCGTTATTTTGGAAATGGTGAGGCATTTCGGGTGACCGGTGCTCTGTATGAAGCGTTTATCGACATATACCCGAAATACCTTACCATATAAAGAAAATTTGGCACTGGTAGCCCTCGTTGGCATGCACTGGTAGTTCGCCGTGCCATTTTCTGTGCTCACCGTCCCTCGTTTCGATTTATTTTCGTGTATTTCCAACTAATACACGCCAGTGATTTCGATGTGCACGTTTTTCCAATATATTCCGCTGTCGGGATTTTATAAAAAATTCCGAAAGTTATGCTCAGGAATTAAACAAAACGCACTAGAATACCGATTAGGGTAAAAATGACCTCCACCCTACGAGTTTGTAGACCCTATTTTTCTGCTTTAAACAAAGGCCAGATCGCCAAGAGTCGAACTGAACATCACCAGGTGACCTCTCCACTGGGTAAATGTAAAATGGATCGCTCATACCTTTCCATTGTCTATGTCATGTTATTTAGCCGTCCAGTTCTAATTATGGTATCATCATATCGCTTAAAAACACTCCTGTACAACACTGGTATTCTGACGCTCACACTGGTATTCCGCGAGCCGATTGGACAGTGTGATCATAAAAGAGTTCACAAATACCAACTACACAAACATGATCGAAAATATAGCCTATTGTATTATGAATAATATGACAATATCATGTACCAACTGCATGGTGAGCATTTGAAGAGAGTTGAAAAGGCCCACACACAAGTACCTCTAATTAGAATTCTAACTTATCTCTAAATGGATATCGATACACATGTATATACACACACTATAAAGGTCCTTTGATACTGAGGATAAAAACTTAGCGAGTTGAAAATCTGTTGTCAGACTAATCTTATATGTTCTTCTTTAAATTTCAATTCATTTATTTCTCATTTCCTTAACAAAGGTATTGAGATAAATATATTAAGTACATACAATATGTACATATTTACATGTGGTCGACATGCTATCAGTTAAATAAATAAATTATATACCTTTGTATAGGGGTCATACATATCATAATTTGGCTACCATCATGTATATATACTTCAATGGATTTAAACACAGTTTTATAGTATGATGTATTCTAATGCATGGACTGTATAATGTGCGTTATATGATATACAAACCTAAGAAACTTATTTGACTATCTGACTTCTTTTTTGGTTTTTAAATGTTGAAGAATCAATCACAGTGAGGAATGTCATATACAAAATAGTCAATGGCATTTATATTTGTATACAGATATGGCATCCTCGCGTTCACACATATATCTTTCTTACTGCACGCACTCTCTTGGCTCACAATTGACTATCTGTCTTATCAGCATACATAGATGTCGAAATAGTGGTTTGTCTTTAGTGTTGAGTAGTTCGCTAATAACTATTACATTTGGTTTTTCTGTGAATTCTATTGGCAAGAGACGGGTTCGTGATTCTTTAAATGTTTCGCCAAAGTCTTCAGAAGTACTTAAAGTGATGTGAAACACTCCGATGGGGTGATCCCATAGCAATGGAGCATAATCTTGCTCAAAGTAGTTATTTTTACAAATATTATATCCAACTTGACAACACACACCGTCATTCTTATATATTAATTAAATGCAGTGACTCTCGATGGCGAATCATCACGGTCGATTTGCTTGACATTTTCGGCGATGTTAGTAGAATGCTACATTCCTCCAGTTGGCATAGCACCTGAATATTATATGTAGCTTATCATTTTTGCGCACCCGACAAGTACATACTATGTCTTTAACATGCAACTGCGTTCTTCAATTTCAATATCATACCATCTACCCACTTCGACTGTGCGTTTATGGTTATAATTATGTTCGAAATTTGCATTATGTTGTTCTGTCATTTTCATTCAATTCTACAAAGTCTAGATTGTCTTCGAGCTGGAAATTGTGCTTGTATATTCGATAAACGGTGCCTCTACCAGAATTATCAAAATCGTTCGACCAAGACGAAATAAAATTATCTGAAGTGGACATGCATCCATAAGCATGAAGTCAGTCCATTGGCCGTCACAGTTCACATCATACATGCAGATCTGCCAATTCGATACCCTCCAACCAAATAGTATCTTATTCCTATAGCCTAATTTCAGTAACCGATATTAAGATTGTTGTGCCAATCGGCGGTAACCATAGTTATTAGTTTCCCTACCCGTACTGTGGATGGGTTTAGTAGACTTTCCGATGAAGGCCATTGTTTTTCATATACTTGCGGATGTTGTTTTTCGTGTTTTTGGATCATTTCCCAAGGTCATGGGGATTCCAACATGCGTCCTGATATATTTGTGGCAAATAAAATTCATGTCAGAATAACAGGTTGTTTGTCTTGTCGCTCAACCTTGTGGATTTCCGTGTACTCATCATTTCCGCAATCAAATGGCTTCAAGGTCAATTCGACATTTCTTTATGCAACATTAACACCCATGTCTGCACGACACTCCTCGGGGAACATATCCGACGAGATCTACACATCGAAGCATTATACCAATCGCATTAGAAGGCGATAACACGGACTGTAAGGTTTATTGGTCTATAGTTCGCGGATGAAAATTCTAATCAAGTTGGTAGACGGGTGTTTATAGGAGAACTGCATTGATTATACATAAACGGCCGTATTGATCATGACAACGATGTATAAATAGGGCCATAAATGTTCTCAAGGAACATAGATCAGAAGAGGATGTTTACGACACTGAGAGGAGTATTATCATTGTTTCGCTAACGCAGCAAACACAATGGTTTATTCTCATCACATATAGGTGATAACATAGGTACAGAGATAATGTGTGTATCACTTGACATTTGATTCCATGCATGACATGATTTATCATTAAAACGTGAAGTGATATGTATAAGGTTAGTTGGCTCTGGATCAACGTGTCATTGCTGACGCATGCAGTAACATCGATCCCACGTCGCTTATTCATCTGGCTGTAGCTGTATAGATATAGAGGATCCTCAACGAGTCCCCCATGGCGAGATCCAGACCTAATTTACTGGACTCGTTTTGTAAATTCCGCTATAAACTGGGGACGTGTTCTATTCATTACATGATCTAAAACTTCGATCAAACATACTCAAATCAACAAATCAGCCTGTTCTCCCAACAATCCACACATTATCTGTTTATAATAAAACTTGTTTAGGTAGATTGTGTGCTTAGAATCGCCCCATTTTGAGTCGATAATGTGCTGAAAATTATAATGAGCGTTTTATTCACATTACCGACTCATAATGAGGCGATTCTAAGCATATTATGTGCGGACAATGACAAAAATAAGCCTATTCAAGACTTGTCAAGTGTACGCTCTTTAACACGTTTTTTCATTGTGGCCTGCGCCATAAAACAAAATAACGGATATGACTCCATTATCTGCGTATTTCAGAATCAAATAATTACATTATGTACCTATTCACATTGTAGGTCGATTATGTGCGTATTTGCGCGAGGGTATGTTGAACAAATGGTATGTGAAACTAACATCGGCTTCTATATAAGGCATGAAATGAACAATATGTATGTACGGTCCGTACTACTGTGGTTTAAACGTTCACACTATGACCATGGCCATCTGTGTACGAAAGTTAATTAATGTTCTGTACGTTGAATTCATAGTCCCAAGTGGGACACGAACGACCCATTGCTGACTGTTTTTGATTGTGAAGAATTAGAGTGTTCATGTCCTGGTGTAGAACACCGTGCACGTATGATAGCTTTGTTCTTGCAACGCTTATCCAAGGCCATACTATTGACACTTGGCTCCCAAATTACTATTTCTTTGGCTTCAGGGGTAAGAAATAACTGATTCGAGTCGAGGAACCCACCCATCAAAGCTCAGAGTGATTATATATCAATTTTAAAAATCTATTATTTTTCACCACTGGTACTCTTCAGTGGCCTGGAAAACAGTCGACGAGCCGGCGGTCTCGGTCCAAATTACGGACGAAGATGGATAACTCTAAAATCAAGTGGCTTTCGTTGTACAAAGTGTTGATAAATAACAGGATTTGGACAATTCTATACTATAGTTGACATTATTTGTGTACAATTAATCGATTCTGATAACTGAAGCGGCATTTCAAATTTTTTGTATTGCTGTTGTTGGAAAATAATGATATGGGGACCATCGAATCGGATTGAGTACCTTTAGAACATCGCATTGTGGAAGGTAAACATGTATTCATTCGCAGTTTCATATATACAACCTTCAGTTTTGATGGGTGCTGAGACCAGTTGCAGTTCAAAACATAGCTGTTTAATAATACTTTCTTGTCATTAATTGGTTTTAAAATTCGATGAACATTTGTGACTCTATGTGGGCCAGATCATACAGTATTTCAGACTCGACTTGAAAGCAGGTTCTCAACATAACCCTGCTGTGTTGTACTCTACTGTGAGGAGTAGCCAACGCAGGCGTTTGTGCAAGATATGTTAATTGGAAAATAGCACCATCTCGGACATTGGACAGTCAATTGGTTTGACAAATGTCAACTGTCTAGCTATACATTGCAGTGCAGCAGTGTCTTGTCAATAACAACCAAATAAGGTTTCTTGACATTGTGATCAAAACTAAGAAACAAGTACTGAGGATATACCTAGACATCATTGTAGCATATCAAGTCATTTGTTTTACGTTGAATACTTTTTGTTTAGTTCGAGTTGCCACGTGAAAAGCAAATAATCAACAACTATCCCAGCAGCCGCCGCGATCTACCGTTCGAATTATACATGGTCAGGCCAAAGAATGGTACATATTAGAAACGGTTACTCGTTTGGCTACTGCAACAAGTCTCTCGATACCACCACACATCGAGACAAATGTGAATAGTACTAGTTTCATCACTCAACAATCACCAGGACGAACTCCAAGAAAGATGCGGCGACATAAACATAATGCACAAACAAACACGAAATAATACCGCAAACATCAAAACAAACAATAGTCGACAGATAACAGAAATGTAACAGTAAAGATGTGTGTTTATGCAGCGATTGAACCACCCGCATTGGAGAGCTGTAAGACCGAAGTGGACTACGAGCTAAGCCGTAACGCGGACCACCTCATGTCACCTAGCGGAATACAACCCACGACAACCAGGGTGCCATTTTATGATATTTTTTACACTAACACCTCGCAGTGGGGCGTGGGGATATTCTACCTGGTGGCAGATAGAGTATACATGTGCCGAACTAACGAACAGTGGACCCATGTAGTTGGCAAAAGCTCCGTGGTCTAGTGGTCCGTGTGTCACTGTACACACATCGATATGAGTTCGCAGCGTGTCGTTGGTCTATTGTGAGTCATCACACAACAGTGGCTTGAGTGACGTGAACTTGTTGGATTGTTCGCTGTTTCAAATACCACGCCAAGTTGTGATCCTTGAGCAAGGTCGACTTCGCAATACGAATGCGTTAAATGAGTACCACTCAGCTTGTTATACTGTTGAGCATTAAAACATTTTCTGATCAAACCCGAGCGGTGTTTGCAATGGCTGCAGCCGGTTCATTGGTTGTCTTGTACAAATGACTGGGGTAATATTGTAATGTTTAAAAGCAAGCAATTGGTAAATCGCTGTTAATTAAAACTGTCATTATTATTATTATAAAAAACAAGAGGAACTTGCTTTTCTATGAGTTAGTATAGTTTGTCAATTGCATGGGATTCGACGCTCGTGCAGTAGTGTGGTGTCCTTGTGATATTAACTTTCTGCACAGTTTTTCCGCCATGACTGAAACTATAAACCGCGTCTTAATATGGGAAATATATGCGATAAATTAAACCAACTTTTAAGCAACAATACTCGCTTTAGATGCTACCGATACTAACCACTTTTTGTATACTCATCCGCTGAGTATACATGTAGTTGTGCTGAGGGGGCCGACAAAGACGTTTCACAAAACTACATCACCTTTCTGAATCGACTGTTTGTAAGCTGATTTTGGACATATTAAGTAAGAAGTTAAATATTGACAGACCACAACTTTTCCACTCAATCGTTTTCGAAGTGAGGATTTAATTACTGGAGTTCATCTGAACAATCGCCGTGAATCCACACATCGCTATACGTGGATACATACCCGTAATCGTTAAAGCGTTTCTCGCTGCCCCGCATCGTATTTGTCTACGATTATAGAAGGTGATCAATTGTCTTCAAATGATCATGGGAGCGAATGGTGTACGCCGGCAAGAGAACTTATGTAAGTAATTAGCAATTATTTTGTACATAGATAGAACCGCAGTGACTGAGACATGTACATGTGATGTACAGTACCAACAAGACGAGGCAACCTCATTCCGTCCATCGCGGCGATCTGACCACTCAAAATCGCCGCGATTCGCCGATTTATAAACGCGGCGACGTCGCCGTGATTTTGAGTGGAAAAGATTAGTATCCAATGACCAACGCTACTTTCGTCGTCGACCACTGGACCACGGAGCTTTTGCCAACTACATGGGTCCGTTGTTCGTTAACTTGGTACAGGTATACTATATCTGCCCCCCCCCCGGTAGAATATTCCCACGCCCTCTGCGAGTGTACGAATACCCTAAAATGGCACCCTGATTGTCGTGGGTTGCCCGCGTTAGCTCGTAGTCCACTTCGGTCTTAAAGTTTTTCAAAGCGGGTGGTGGAGTTGATCCGGCTCAATCAATCGCCGAAATACGCCTCTTCACGGTGTCAGATTACATTTCTGTTATCTGCCGGCTACTGTTTGTTCTGATGTTAGTCGTTTTATTTCATGTTTGTTTGAGTATGATGTTTCTGTCGCCTCATCTTTCGTTGAAGTTCGTCCTGATGATTGATGCGTGTTGAAACTGTTCACATTTGTCTCGATGTGTGGTGATACCGAGAGTCTTCTATGTGCAGTAGCCAAACGAGTAACCACTTCTTGAACCAGTCTTTGGACCGACCATATATAATTCGATGGGCAGTTCGCGGCGGCTGCTGGGATAGTTGTCGATTATTTGCTTTTCATATGGCAACTCGAAATAAACAAAACGTATTCAACGTATAACTGATGACTTGATATGTCACAGTGATGTCGAGGTATATCCTCAGTCACCGTGGGGAATCACGTGGTTTTGAGTTGATGAGTATCACGCATTCAAAATGGCCGAGGCAATCGAAGACGAGACCAGAATCGAGGAATTAGGTTATAAACTAAGATATGAGATATTACATAGTATTTTGTCAGCTACGAGCAGATGCTAGACTGTTTTTCAAACAAGCATGATACCTCATTTGTGTTCAATTTCACATTTGTTTGCTCTAAACATTCTGACCAAAGTTGTCAGTCGAAGGATTCTCCTAGGTGTATGGACTTGTGTATTCCACGCACCTCCAATCAGCAACTTTGGTCAGAATGTTATAGAATACCACTGAGTATTTCCGAACAAATAAGGTATCAATTTGTTTCAAAAATAAACTAGTATAATGCTCGTAACAGTCAAAGTGCTATGTTTTGTGTCAGTTCCTCATATATTATGTGTTTTGTGCGTTTGCACTGGCCTCGGTCAGTTTGTATGCGTGGTTCTCACCAACCTCGAAACCACGTGATTCCCCACCGTTAAAGTACTTGGTTCTTATTGTTGATCACAATGTCAAGAAACCTTATGTCGTTGTTATTGACAAGACACTGTAAAATATAGACAGTTGACATTTGTCAATCCAATCAGGACTGGACTTGTAAAGGGCTCTCTCCTAATTGGCTGTTCAAAGTTCAAGCTGGTGTTTTTTTTCCAATTAACATCTCTTTCACAAACACCTGCGTCGGTTACTCCTCACAAGAGTACAACACAGCAGGGTTATGTTGATAACCTGCGATCACTCCGATTAGTCCAGTCTGAAATACTGTATGATCTGGGTCACAGAGAGTCACAAATGTTCATCGAATTTGTATGAGCCTAAATAAACCTTCTAATCCTGTATTTTTAATGCACGGATTCTAGTAGACTAGGACTCTAAGCGTGTAATAATCACAGAACGACATGATGTGTAAATGGGTTTGTCGATACGGAACTCGTGCTGTCGTGGAAGGATAGAACTCGAGGCGCAAGTGCCTCTCGAATTTAAAAACCAATTGATGACAAGAAAGTACTATTAAACAGCTATGTTTTGACCTGCAACCGGTCTCAACACCCAGCGAAATTGAAGGTTGTATATATGAAACTGTCAATGGATACAAGTTTACCGTCCACCATACAATGGTTTAAAGGTACTCAATCCGATTCGATGGTCCCCATAGCATTAGTTTCCAACAACAACAACATTTTTTTTAAATGCCACTTCAGTTATCAGAATCGATTAATTGCCCAAAATGTTATTTATCAACACTTATCAAAGCCACTTGATTTTAGAGTTAACTATTTTCATCCGCAATTTGGTCCGATACCGTCGACTCGTCTTGTTTTATACTAGGCCAATAAAAAGTGGTAAACAATAATAGATATAAAACATCGATATCTAATCCATGCGCGTGTGCTTTGATGGGTGGGTTCCTCGACTTGAATCAATTATTTTTTTACTCCTGAACCCAAAGAAATAGTACATGTAATTTGGGAGCGTTAATTATGCATATTTTTCACAACCAAAACTGTTTTCAAATTGTTTCGGTGCACAGTCAGCGATGGATCGTTCATGTCCAACTTGGGACTATGAATTCAACATGCAGAATATTAATCAACTTTCTTACACAGATGGCCATGCGATTTGTGATACGATCGGTGAATTTCAATTCAAGGAGCAAATTGTATTTTTCAAAACTCATAGTGTGAACGTTTAGACCACAGTACTACGGACCGCACATGGGTTAATCACGTAACTAATTTTCATTAACATTGGTGGCCCATTCAAACATGACTCCATAAAATGTTTAGCGTTAATCAAACTGACCATACAGATACATAATACAATGCGAAATTTCATAGAAATCGGATTAATTTTGGACATTATTGGACAATGTGTCTGGGCTTACTTTTTTTAGGTACAATGTGTTTTATCCAATAAAGTTATCCCTTCCATGGCTGGAGCTTCCTGATAATTTTGCGAAAACCATGTGCCACGGGACCTCCGCATAAATAAGAGAATACATTGGCCTAACAATATTTACCTTGACCTTATAAGCCAGTGCAATCTCTTATATATGCGAGACTCCCCATGGTAGACTCACATATATAAGAGAACGAACTGGCACAGGATCTTAATGCTAGACCAGCGTAGCTCCCGTCATGAAAAGGTTAACATCTTTTGTGGGAACGCTAGTCAGCCCTTATCGGGGATCGAGCCCTCATCACCATTGCTTGTCGCCTAATTACTGCCTATACTGCGATGTGCAACTTTTCGTCGTCCGACTGATTCCCGGCGGCGCATTGCGTAAACCAAGACACGATATAACACGGAATGCTGGACGTTTCGGCACCTGGACGTTTCGGCACCCGGGTTTGTTGTTCGGCACTTGGACGTCCCGAAAACCAGGTGCCGAATCGTCCAGGTGTCGAAACGTCCTGCACCCTGTAACACACATGATCAATCACAACTGACGTAGCTTACTTTTGATGACCTCACAAAATCAATGCATTTGCTGTTAATTACCATATGCACAAATCATCTTAATCTGTCTATTCAGAATCAATTCATATCGACTTTAAGCGTCGGCTGTCAATAACGTAAATAGTTCGGGAAAGCACATGGTTTGCTGTATCAGCCTGTTCTCGTGAACGTAAGCACCTACGGGGAGTATTTTAAGGAGCGAAATACGTTCATATTGGCGTTATTTAATCTTGTGTTTTCGTCAACAGGACTTACCAGATTCACGCTTTATAATGTGTTTTCACTGCGGCCCGCGCGTTTCAACGAAATAACGGGTATAAGCTCACTATCGGCCCTCTCTGGCCGAGAGTGGAGAGAACAGGTCGTGATTGCTTCGACCTTAGTAGTTCCTCTTTGTCAGAGCGTTGAGCACGGGTGAGTTGTGTGGCCGCGCCTCCGGTGCAGCTGCCCCCGTGCTTAACGCCAGTGAGACGGTTTGGATTAGGCTTATGGATTTAATCCCAGACGCCGTGTTGGCCGCAGTGCAAAGGAGTTCGGTAGTGGACATTGCTAACTGGAGTCTCCAGTCTAGCAGGGGCTACCTGACCCTTTGCCTGGAGTTCCGGACTGAAGATGCTGGCATTCAGAGATCGCAAGCCCGGGACACCAACTCCAAGACTGCCTCCTGTCATCTGAGTGGGAAGAAGAAGGGGCTGCCCAAGAAAAAGACGCATGCGAGGAAAAGAAGGGACACCGCCAGACGAGCCAAATGGAAGAAGAAGAGGGGGTGACTGTTGATCTGCCAGTCACCCCTCCCCTTGTGGTTCAGCCGACGTCCAATGTCACAGCTGGCAGGTCGGAGTTGTCTGAGAGACGCCCAGACGACCCGACCTGCATGGAGACAGGCGACATCGCACCAGCTAGCAGGGACTCCGTTGATCTGCCGGAGGTCCCTGCTGTCGTCGTCGAGGCAAGCGGAAGAAGGGAGCAGGAAACCACCCCTGCTGTTCCCGCCGCCTGCTTCGAAGTGGAACTGGACAGCTTGTCACCACGGACACCGGAGTACCATCACATCCAGCTCCACCTCCACCACCACCACCATCCCATGCAGCAAAAGGACAGATGAAGAATTCGATGAATATATGAGAAAGAACCAGCAATTCATGAAAGAACAGCAAAGACAAGCACAACTAACTATTCAACAGACTCTTCAGAAATCTCAACCTCCTCCATCACCACAATCATCAACGGAAAACCTAATCCGAAGAAAAAAAGAAAGAAGAAAAAATAGATAACATCCCTAAATTGCTCATTTTTTTTTTTTTTATGTTTCTCAAAATAAAGGCATAAATATGAGGGATTAAGGAAAGGTGCCTCTCGGCCCTTTCGACAATCCCGGGCTAGCCCCCCGAACCACTCACTCTACTATCGGACCTTTCGACCATCCCGGGGCTAGCCTCCCCGAAATACTCCCTTCACTATGGGTTTATTTCAGAATAAAATCAGTCCAATATGAACCTATGTGAGTATTTACATCCAATATGAACCTATTTGCACGAGGATAAGTTGGCACTATATACCCTCTATCCTGTGCGATATATACACCGGATATAATGTTAATAACCCGGTGACGATACAGAGTATACATAATCCGAATTAAAGCTCCTAAATGGCTATTTCTTTGGCATCGGTTGAAAAATATTTGATTCGTGTCGAGGAACCCACCCGTCAAAGCTCAGAGTTATCAGATATAGATTTTTTTAATCTGTTATTTTTCACTACCAGGAATATTTGGCGGCCTAGCAAATATTCGACGAGCCGACCGATATACTCTTGATACCAAATTGCGTTGAACAAAATGTTGACTTATAACACGTTTTGGAAAATTTGTACTACAGATTACAGTGGTTAGCATTAATTTTGTGGCAATTAGTCGATTCTGATAACTGAGGCGTCTTTTGAAGAAATGTTATTACTGGAAGCTGGTGATACGGGGACCATCGAATCGGATTATGTACCTTTAGATTGTATTGAAGAAGATTTTACACGTAGAAGGAGACTATCGAACCACACAGGGAAATGGGTTACAACGGGGCTGATATTTATTATTTAACTAGAATCGACAATAATACAATAACACGTTTGCTCATAACTGCAATGCCCGTGACTGTGGATGAAATGAATGCCCTGATCGGGAATGTGCGCTCGTGATATGTATTCTTTGTGTATATACGTTAAAGATGTATAATCCGAATTAAAGCTATCAAATTACTATTGCTTTGGCTTAGGGGTTAAAAATAATTGATTTGAGCCGAGGAACCCACCCATCAAAGCTAAGAGTGATAAGGTATCTATTTTTGAAATTTATTATTTCCCAAGATATGTAATATTTGGCGGCCTGGCAAATATTCGGCAAGCCGACGGTCTCGGACTTTGGGTTTTAAATATTTGACAATCCGGAAAAAATTCGTTGAACAAAATGTTGATAAATAACACGTTTTGGAAATGTTATACTATAGTTGACTGTGGTTAGCAAAACTTTTGGGCAATTAATCGATTCTGATAACTGAAGCGGCATTTCAACAAATGTTGTTGTTGGAATACGAATCGGATTGAGTACTTTAATTAATGTTGTCTAAATATATCTAAAATTATGATTATTTAGACAATTTACTTGAATTTAATTGAAAACATTCAGCAAATTATGGCTAAGGCCTCTTCCTCTAATATATACCTTCCCCGCATGGTGGATCGCAATTAATTCACAGTCACAACATACGTGACAATTCATTCGTTAGCGGAAATACATGAACTAGTTCGAGATCAATGGCCTAAGGCGACCTTTTGATTGCGTCATTTAGTATTGCGCTCAGGCACAGACACTATCATCGATTGCTTATACCGAACACATCGTATAATATAACATGACACCCCTATTGCTAGAAATAATCTAACACGTGACGACTTCTGTCCAAATATTTGACCAAAAGTAGGACAATATTCGAATTTTGGTCTAAAATTAATGGTTGAAATTCAAATTACCAGAACAATTTCAGCTGTATATTTCAGCCTGTCTCGTCACAATAACACACGTGATAATTCATTCGATCGCGGAAATAAATGAACTAGTTATAGATCAATGGCCTAAAGCGACCTATTGATTACGTCATTTAGTATGGCGCTCAGGCACAGACGCGAAGTAAGCTCAAATTGGTAGTAGTTAGAACTCAAATACGCTCTATATGGGCCTAAACGCTGGCTATTAAAACAACCCTATTATATGGGACTATTTCAATATGAAATAAGCTCGTGTTGTGCTCACTTTCACCAGAACAGGCTGGGAAATAACACGACTAAACCAACTCACGACTTACCATATGTGTGGTCTTTATAATATTATTTTTTTCACTGTGGCTGGTGGCGCGCGCCATCAATAGAATAACGGGTAAAAGTCCACAAAACACAATAGATTTATTTCAGAAAATAAGTCCAATATGAATATATATGAATATTTAGGTCCAATATGAACCTATTTGCACCAGGATATATTGGTATAACTATTATAGATTTAAAGCTGTATTGTCATGTTTTGTTTTGCAGTATAGCCTAGCTAGTGGGTACACACCCAGTGATTGTTTCATGTGAAGGATATTCATCACTATATATTGTCACCAGTTATACTGAACCTGCCAAGCGGAATACCCAATAATACCAATAGGGTGGCTTTTAACCCTTTACCCAACAGAACGGCCCTGCATGTGCCAATGCATTTTCTTATATATGCGAGTCGACCATAGGTCGCCTCGCATATATAAGAGAATGCATGGCTTAACATATTAAAAATGATAAAATTGTCAAAGAATGTAGATAAATATTATAAAAATTGTTAAAAAATGTAAGAAAAAATTATAAAATTGTTAAAGAATGTAAGAAAAAATGGTAAAAAGTGTTAAAAAAAAGATTTTTTTAGGCCAATGCATTATCTTATATATGCCAGGCGACCTATGGTCGACTCGCATATATAAGAGAATGCATTGGCACAGGGCATAACTGTAACCATCACAATGTGGTCAATGAACCGGTTCCAATGATATCCATATTTGTATGGTGTTATTGAGACAGACCGAAGATATTTTAGGCTGTTGAAGCTTTATTTGGGCGTTTTTGGCCGGTTTGTTGGGTAAAGGGTTAATTAATAATGCCTGTATTATATAATATTATCTAATTGGTAAATATTAATTCAAATACATTTTATCACCAAATAGTCATTCTTTAGAAAGCATGTGTGTGTGTATAACTAGAACCGACCAAAACAAATTAGTTATAGGACGTTCAGCGAGAAATCCGGGTTAACCCTTTACCCAACAAACCGGCCAAAACCGGCCAAATAAAGTTTCAACAGCCTAAAATATCTTCGGTCTGTCTCAATAGAACCATACAAATATGGATATCATTGGAACCGGCTCCTTGACCACATTGTGATGGTTACAGTTATGCCCTGTGCCAATGCATTCTCTTATATATGCGAGTCGACCATAGGTCGCCTCGCATATATAAGAGAATGCATTGGCCTAAAAAAAATCTTTTTTTAACACTTTTTTACCATTTTTTCTTACATTCTTTAACAATTTTATAATTTTTAATGTGTTAAGCCAATGCATTCTCTTATATATGCGAGGCGACCTATGGTCGACTCGCATATATAAGAGAATGCATTGGCACAGGGCCCTTCTGTTGGGTAAAGGGTTAAGGTCTGTTCCTATATGATTACGGTGTGCGTACTGGATCGAAGATAATTCAGTCACGACATACACGACATAATTCAGTCTATCGAGGAAACAATTTGAACTAGTTCAAGATCAATTGCTTGAGGCGACCTCTGGATTTCGTGATTTAGTAAAGCGCTCCAGCACATAGACTATACTCGATTGCTAAGATCGAACCTCATAATATACGTGAGTATTTCTTATCACCAATGCAGACAGGGCGACCTGTGATAAAAGGGGGTATAGGATAATTAATAATCGCGGGGCGACATCCGATGGAAGTGGGTATCGGATATTCCTGACAACAGAGAGGTCTATGTGTGATATAAATGACCGCTGCCTTATTACCAGTAACCATGACCTATATATAAGTGGGGCATATATGTGATACATCAGCACTACTCGTAGAAATAGGTTCATATTAGACCTAAATATTCACGTACGTTCATATTGGATTTATTTGATTCTGAAATAAGCCCTTAGTTGACTTATGCCCGTTATATTATGGCGCGGGCCACAGTGAAAATACACGACAAAGAGACAATATCTAGTAAGTAGTGATTTGGTTAATACATGTTATTTTCCAGCTGCTCTCGTGAAAATAAGCACAATACGGGCTTAGTTCTTATTGAAATAGAATGTAGTCCCATATAGGGCTGTTTTAATAGCAGCGTTTATGCCCATAGAGGACTTATTCCACTTCTATATAATGCAAATATGAGCTTATTTCAGTCCCATTATAAAAGTTAACTATGAGCTTATTACCGAGCGAACAGACTGAATAAATGCGTACGTCAACTTTGTAAGACTGAGATAAACATGGTGATAAGGGTGGTTGAACAATTGTGTCACATAAAAAGACACATTTAAAATGGAACTATATAGTTTTTCTTGAATTTGTCTTTACCTCCTCTTTGGTTGTGGTAAGGAAATCAATTGTGACAAAGTTACCAATGCATGTTGGCTGAGAATTGCGATAAAGGAACCCATGCAAGTCAATGTTTCAATTATATGTTATTGCGTGCAACATTCGTGTTCCAAAATGTCACATTTGACTCTCACGCGAAACAGTGATTGTTAATTCTGAACAGTCGTATCTCGCTTTCTATACCGTTCCTGGTAGGATAATTTTAATTGGATAGTTTCCAAGGGTCATGTTCGATTCGTGGCAATATCAAGGCGTTTGTTGATGCGCACAAAACCAGAGAAATGTGATTCCGGTATCTAGGCAACATTGGTCGTTATCTACAATAGATATGGGTAGTTCCTGTATACATGGTCGAATAATCGTTCCGATTGTGCCCATATATGTTCGATCGCCTAACCCACGTAGCCGATAACGTCCTGACGGACATAAGAGACTAAAAAAAACCACAGAATCAGTTTATGGTCTGAGTAAATAAGTCCGTATACCATCACGTACCAGGTGGTTCAGCACCCCCTAGGGGGCGCCAAACGAGTAAGTCCGGGTTCACGGGGAGACGTATGGCTGCTACACACCAAGAACCAAACTGGTTCTTTGATCATAAGTAAACAAATTCGTTGGTTCCGTATATGAAACATTGTAGAACAAAATAGGGTTTACTTGGGTTGCAACATTTTACAGTGAATATGTAGGAAATGTATATACATGTATGCACTACAGAGGAGTAACTTCACACCGACAAAGCCCATGTGCGGTCGTTTACATTATTAACCCTTTACCCAACAAACCGGCCAAACAGCTTCAACAGCCTAAAATATCTTCGGTCTGTCTCAATAGAACCATACAAATATGGATATCATTGGAACCGGCTCCTTGACCACATTGTGATAGTTACAGTTATGCCCTGTGCCAATGCATTCTCTTATATATGCGAGTCGACCATAGGTCGCCTCGCATATATAAGAGAATGCATTGGCCTAAAAGAAATCTTTTTTTAACACTTTTTACCATTTTTTCTTACATTCTTTAACAATTTTATAATTTTTAATGTGTTAAGCAAATGCATTCTCTTATATATGCGAGGCGACCTATGGTCGACTCGCATATATAAGAGAATGCATTGGCACAGGGCCGTTCTGTTGGGTAAAGGGTTAATGAAGCCAACACTATCGTGATATGGGCCCACGATAATTAAAACCACAAACACGTATTCACAGTGCATGTGTAGGAAGTGCATATACATTTATGTACAGAGGAGTAACTTCACACCGACAAAGTACCTATGCGGTTGTTCACGCTGTCAATGAAGACAACAATAGCGTGACATGTATAGACCCACGAGAATTAAAACCACAAACCACGTATGACTGGAGCTTCCTGAATTGTTTGCAAAAACCCTGTGCCAATGCATTCTCTTATATATGCAAGTCGTCCATAGGGCGCCTGGCATACATACGATAATGCATTGGCCAAACAATATTTACTCAGTCATCTCCGGATCGCTTAGCGGGATGGTCACATTTAGTGCTTGACTCGCTAAGCCGTTGAGTGGTCCGTGAAGTCTTTTTGTAATGCCTGGACACTGTGGATTCTCGTTTAATCCCCAGACAGGTAGTTCATGCACTGAACGGTTTCCAGTCTGCCCATTGTATTAGCTGGTAGGACCGGGGCTGCGGGACCACTTGGAAGAATAAGCTCAGAAAGGGACCATCTAGGCGACACAGGGACACCGGATAGGAGGGCCAGGTGGAGACAGGGGAGAACTGAGACGCTCAGTTCAATCCCCGGATGTCCCTGCCGTCGACTTCGAGGCCAGCAGAGACAGGGACGCCGATGTCATCCCGGACGTCCCTTCGCTGACTTCGTGGTGGAGATAGATATGTTCCCACCGAGGACACCGGAGTACTATCACAGCGCGGTGTCCTCCATCCCCACCAGTGACAACAACACCAGCGACCAGTTTTGCTGCTGATGTCATCAACAGTGCGCTGGCATCCGTGGCTGAGTCTAAAAAGATGATAGCAGAATGCAGGGCAGAAAGTCTTCGACAAGAACAACATATCGAACTAAATGAACAGCGCGTGCAACAGAATATGGAGCCTCGAGACACCCCAGCAGCAACAACAACAGAAGAACGCAGAAAAAAGAAGGCAAAAAAGAATAAATAACACCAAAAAAATATGTCTAGATAAACAGATGATATCAGAATGCAGGGCAGAAAGTCTTAATGAACAGCGTATGCAACAGCATATGGAGGCCCGATACACTCCAGCAGCAACAACAACAGAAGAACGCAGAAAAAAGAAGGCAAACAAGAAGAAATAACACCAAAACAATATGTCTAGATAATTGTTCATCCTATCAGCGTTATGTTTATGTTTCATCATTTCATAACCACCAACATCTTTCCAAAGTGGGATGTAGGGGAGGGGTTCCGCCCTTTCCAAATCCTCCGGGTTCACTTCCAAATCCCCAATTAATAAAACAGTATTTACTTTGACATCGTAATCCGTTGCATTCTCTTATATATGAGAAGCTCCCTATGGGAGACTCGCATATATAAGATAATGCACTGGCACATGATATTAAATGCTGCACCAGCGCAGTTCCCGTCGTGAAAGGATTAAAACCACAAACCAGATATTGAGAGCCAAACTCCATGCAGCACCCTCTACGTTATCACTGCGGTATAGCACTGCCACAATGATGGTACTTTGCGGACCGATACATCTATTTTTACATATCGTCGGAACTATTATCTTATTTTGACCACTAAAAGTTTGCAATAATGGTAATTCTTTCGGTATTGATAAAAACAATATGAACTGATCCAGACATCGACAATTTTAATCATAAAACGTAAGAACTAAGGGCACGTAAGAAATCCTTGCCAAATGTCCTTGTGGCAGTGGTATCTCAGTGGAGCGATGGGAGATAACTCTGCCTGGAGTTTGAGTGAGAGCATGCCACTAAAGATTGAGTTTATAGTCTGAATAAATGAGTACAAACAATGACGTATCCGGTGGTTTAGCACCCCGAGGGAGCGCCAAACGAGTACTTCCGGAGACGTTCCGGGATGTTCGCAGGGAGACATACGCCTGCTCTGACCTATAATCCGTTTCTAACAGGAAGTTGTCGCAGGGCTGATAATGGATGGAATGGAATCCAGGTGGCACTTTCCTGATAATTGTGTGCTATTATACATCCTGTTTGGTGGCGCAGATCACAAGAGCATCAGCCAACAGCCGCCGGGGATGCTCATATATTCGATTCTGCGCACAATCAATTCGAATTTGCACCAATAATATCGTTTTTCTTTGCGTCTGTGTCGATGTCGCAGGGAGTAGTCTGATTCCCTGGGCGATAATAACAACAACTACAACCGAGATAGTCTGGGTTTCTGTCAAAATCCAGGCAGAATTATCTACCATCGCTCCGCTGAGATACCACTGCCACAAGGACATTTGGTAAGGATTTCTGACACGAACTTAGTTCTTATGTTTTAGTATTAAAATTGTCTATGTCTGGCTCAGTTCATATTGTTCTTATCAATACCGAAATAATTACCATTATTGCAAACTTGTGGTGGTCAAAATAAGATAATATAGGTGACTAAATATAGTTCCGACGATACGTAAAAATATATGTCCGCAAAGTACCATCCTTGTGGCAGTGATCTATCGCAGTGATAACGGGAGAGGGCGCTGCATGGGGTTTGGGTTGCTGTACGTTAATTGCGATTTGACACACGACGATGGCATCATATTTTATGAGACCGCGCCGGGTCGTCGAGAAAAGTGTATGGCGCATTTGGTGGCCGTAAGACGTCCAGTGGTGGATAGCCTGGTTCGATTCCAACTAGGAGCGATTTGTTACTCACACACAATGGAGAGAGGCTGCGTCGTGTATTTTAATACAAGGAAAAGGGTGGAAAGTGATTCTTTATCCATTCAATTGCGGTTCAAAGAAACATTATTAACCCTTTACCCAACAAACCGGCCAAAACCGGCCAAATAAAGCTTCAACAGCCTAAAATATCTCCGGTCTGTCTCAATAGAACCATACAAATATGGATATCATTGGAACCGGCTCCTTGACCACATTGTGATAGTTACAGTTATGCCCTGTGCCAATGCATTCTCTTATATATGCGAATCGACCATAGGTCGCCTCGCATATATAAGAGAATGCATTGGCCTAAAAAACACTTTTTTAAACACTTTTTACCATTTTTTCTTACATTCTTTAACAATTTTATAATTTTTAATGTGTTAAGCCAATGCATTCTCTTATATATGTGAGGCGACCTATGGTCGACTCGCATATATAAGAGAATGCATTGGCACAGGGCCCTTCTGTTGGGTAAAGGGTTAATGCATTTTACAATAGTCACAACTGCATACAACGCACACCAACATTGTGGATACGATCAGATATGTATATAATACAATGTAACTATATATTGCATACACCAATGACAGCCGTTTTTATGATGCATTTTTATGGAGGAGCCGTAACTGCAGTCCAACGGATTGGAACTTAGTGTCAAACGTTCCTTTGTTGCATGGTTACCTTACCTATATAGATCATGACATGATACTCTACTCAGGCTAACGCCCGTAGAGATAATATATTCTATATACCAATACAAAACCTTAGAACTTTTTTTGAAGTTTTGACAGGGAACCTTATGAAGTTGAAAAAATAACGCGGGGAATATATTTCTCAGTTATTATCTGTTCCTTTATTAATACTGTACTTCACTGAAGGTCCCAACTCGAAATTTCTTGCTTTTATGTGACTTTTCTGAGCCGACATCGCATGAACATTGAATTTATTTCCATCGAGAAATTCCATAATTGTAATAAGGGACGTAAAGCAAAATCGTTCACAAAGTCACTTATATCGTGAAATAATTCATACAGCGAATACATGTACAGAGGCTATATATCTACAGTAGTGTTGATACTTTCGTATTGGACAATGACATTAAAACATTTGGTTGGTTTTGGGAATCTTGTGAAATACGCACAACAGTAGATCTGTGTATGTGCTAGGTAACTTTAACAAACTTACATGTCAAGTGGTAAAGTTTAAATCACATTATGAACATTTAAAACTATATCGGCCATTGATTCTTGGCATGCGGTGTTAATCTAGATTAATCTAAAAGTAATAATTATGAATCTACGTGTAAAATCTGCTTAAGTCACATAAGAAATATATGGAAAACTACTAATATAGATTAATTATAATTGCACAGCATATACAAGGACCCGGATATGATATTAAGGGAAATAACCTGGCGAATGATTCTTTAAATAGTCTTGAACCTATTTAGGCCCAGGGAATGGCAGTAACACGATTGATTAATCGTTTAGACCGTTTGGATGCGAGTATATATAGACTTCGATATTCTTTTTGTTTAGTCGTCGGCCTTTGATAATCTAGGCATATATGCAGTAATAGTGTATTGTAGTGAATCTTATATGTCGCTGCAATTAAATCGCTAATTAAGCATGTCACCTTCAGACTTAAGTTATGTCCGATACAGGCACATCGATGAGTAGAAACTTACATAGGAAGGAGGGTTTATGTACGGATGCCATGTCGCTAGATCATGTCATTAATCTCTACTCTGGCTAACGGCCGTAGAGATCATATTCCACCAGTACAAAACATGGGAACTCTTTGTAGTTTTGACAGGGAACCTTATAAAGTCTAATAATAAGACAGGGGATATATTTCTTCGTTATTATCTGTTTCTTAATAATGTACTTCACTGTAGGTGAAGATCCCAACACAATATTTCATGAATTAAGCGATTTTATGAGCGATTTTTCTTTGCGTTTCTTGCAATTATGGAATTTCTCTTGGGTAATTAATTCAATGTTTATTGTGATATCGGCTCACAAAAGTCAAAGAAAAGCATGCATTTAGATTTGGAATCTTCACATTTTGTGACGTACATTATTAATGAACAAAGAATAAGTAAGAAATATATTCCCCGTGTTCTTTGTTTGACTTTATAAGGTTCCCTGTCAAAACTTCTAAAAGTTCCCATGCAGATTTTGTTCTGGCGGAATATGATCTCTATACGGGCGTTATCCAGAGTAGAGATTAATGACATGATCTACCATGCCGCTTGCTCTCAATACATGCCCTTTGTTAGTACGTGTATATATAGTGATGGGAGTGATTGATAGGAGTCTGGGGACGACGAGTGCATCCATATCAAACAATCCGCATGACCAGACTGAGTGGCAGTCTAAATACATTAGACCGTATTTCATTCCAATCAACTTACGTTGAAACTAGAGACGGAGTCTGGATATATATAACAGGCTGGACCATGGTAACGCTGTTCCACATAATTCCCCTACACTGCTCTGTACTGGGATAATCATATATTATGGTTAAAGATACGGGCGGAGTTTGCGGTGGGTATGCTGTTAAAATATTAAACTCCGTCAAAATCCGCCATAAACAGAAGGAATAGTAAGATATAAACAGACTTTGTTCTTATGCCAATTAGAAATATGGCATAAACAGTATGTTATTGTCAATTCGCCCCCTTTGTTATGTAAACAAAAGCATAAAACGTTACGTTTCCTGGATTTTGTTTAGATCCGGATATGGTAACGCAAAGAGCGTTACTTGTTACTGTTTTCCTGATATGGAAATAATAAAGAGCGTTATATCATGTTTGTGTGATTAACCAATAGAATTGCGCTGTGTTATGTAAACAGAAGCACAACTTCTGTAACACGTGCAGGCTCTTGTTTACCTACACCATCGTACGTCTTGACGACAATATACTATTTACGCGCTGATTATGTTTGGCATATATTTTGGTGTTCCTTCTGTTGATGGCGATTTGAACAAATATAAATATTTCTGCAACGAACGCCGCCCGTGCCTTTAAAGACACGGTTGGCCTTGGCGGTGGGTATCCTGTGAAAATATCTCCACCCGTCAAAAACCGCCACAAACAGAAAGAACATCAAAATGTAGATAGACTTTGTCCGTATACAAATAAGTAATATCGCATAAACAGTATGTTATGGTCATATGTTTGACCATTGTTATGTAAACAAACGCGTAAAACGTAACTTTTCTGGTGTTTGTTTATATTATGATGGTAAACATAAAGAGCGTTCTTTGTTGGTGAATACCTGATATGGAACTAATAAAGAGCGTTTATGCCATTTGTGTGTGATTAGCCAGTAGCATTGTGCTGTCTTCTGTAACACAATCAGGCTCTTGCTTAGGTAAAATATAGTAGGTCTTTATGATAACATGTTGTTTACGCGATGGTCATGGTATATATGAACGGAACTGTATGCGTTTTACTGTTTTTCTGTTTACGGTGTTTGGAACAAATATGAATATTTTCGACAATTAAGGCCGCACGTACCTTTAAGCTAATGCTTCGAGTCTTTTTAGCGCAGACTTTCGCCAAGGGCGGCTCAAAGTTTTGATAATTAGGCATTGTGTTTAGAAGTACGTGTAGTACATGTATATACACATGCGGATTCATACCGGGTGACAAGTGCATCCATTCAATGGTATCACCTACATCCGTGTGTACACTTCGTGTGCAATATCATTTTGGCATATTTTAAGCAATCTATATGTCACTTAAGTGACGGAACTCATCGGATTCCAATTTCAATTTGGTTTATTACTACGGAATTCATCGCATTCGAATCGGTGACATGTGCTGCCTTTCAACGATAACGTCTAAACCCGGGTTTACACTTCACGTGCAATTTTAGTTTGCATATTAAGCCATGACTTGTTTTGACAGCGCCCTCCAGATGGCCTGTGCGTTAATTGCGAATCGAGATATTTTTCGTAGTGCTTTAAAGATCATGGTGTCGATTTCGCGCCAAATCGTCGATACATATGACAGGCTTCATGCCGCGAGGCGTGTCTAGCGGCTTAGTGATAACCAGTCTGTGAACACGGGACCCTCATGAGGCCTCATCAAATTACTCATAACATTGCAGACGACCAGTCTTCGGGTATAATTAATGATGTTTTCAATTGCGCAATCGCCCACCGTGTGACGTACGAATAACTTGGCTGATCGTGTATCTCCTTTGTGGAGAATAAGCCGCCAAGATTTCGAAGACGATAATGTCCAAGTGTTCCTTATCATATGTTCATGGTGTGTACAATTAGTTTCTGTGCATGCTTTGCTCCATGTATATCACGAGTGCATCTCAATTAATGTTATAATTTTGTTGGTCAATGACCAGTCTAATAAATATACAGACTCCATCTCATTACTTTCGTCTATACGTCTGACGACACTGGCATTCTGATTTCAGAGATGAAGGGGGTCCACTTTTTGTGAAAACTCATTAATATTCATGAATGCAGTGTTTATACACACATAGATCTACACATGTGCGCCTGAGGTCATGTAAAAAAGCAAGAGTAGTGCGTCATCTCCTAATTTAGAATACGCGCGTGACAAGCATTTCGCGAATATGATTTCTTTACGGAAAAGGTTATTTCCGAGCGAAGCGGAAATGGCCAAGTAGTTGTGAATTATAAAACACAAAACTATCTTGGCTACGGACTCCGCTTGATGATGAAAGTAAGAGGGATAGGCCTGTACAGAATAGATGGTCACACGTTCTCTGTTAATCTGCTATGTTTAATGAGCGCATTGCACAATAACAAAATGTTCCCCTTTTGATATCCAGTTCATTGGTGAATTTAAGAGAAATGTCTGCCCACTGTAAGGGTACGTTCATACAACTTTGCATGGTACGTGTATGTTGTACAGGCATTGCGTCGTAGTAAGCCATATTATGTCAGAATATGAACGGAAACTGGCATATAAAATATAGAGGATATCTAGTGTTTTTTAGTGGATACCGAAAAATATGTCATGAGTGAGCGAGACAAATGTTTATTTTCGCGAGCGGCTTGCCGCGAGCGAAAATAAACATTTGTCGCGGTCACGAATGACGTATTTTTCGGTATCCACTAAAAAACCCACTGGATATTCTTTTTATTATACGCATTTCCAAAGAAATTCACCACTTACGACGTTAAATGATATCACAATCGTCTTCAATCGATGCATAATTTTTGAAGCCATCAGCTGATCGATGCCTGTTCTCACAATGCTACTTCACCATCCGCAGAATATAAAAAGATAGTTCCCGTATTCTTCCCTTTATTTCCGCCATAAATATTACGAATTTCAACATAAAATAGATTTTAATTATAACTGTATCAGTGAATATAATATAATTTAGAATATTACAATGGGTTCTTTCACTTTGACCTTCTTCAATAGTACAAACCGGAAACAGTATTGGTACTCGCAAGTGAATCGGTCGCACGCGCAAGCTAGTGTGAAAGTATATTCTTCTATATCCCCTCCTGGGTGATATTTATGTAAACGCGTTTTTTTCTATAATTCACTGTTGGGCGTATAATAAACATCTGTATCACAGCTAACAACTTGAGAAGTAGAATATATGTCGTTCCACCTGTAGCTATGCTACCGGAATTGTCTTGTAAGTAGCATGCACTAACTCGCAAGAATCAATTATTTTCATACATTTGAATGCAAATGCCAGTAGCATCGTTGCAAGTGGATCTACAGAAATTTTACTTCTCAATTAGTCGTTCACTTTCTTAAAGATGCATGGTATATGCATGTTTCCGTCCAAACTATATGGCACCATGTGGAATGCATGCAAAACATACCGTGCAAACTTGCCAGAATATGAATGTATCTTATTATCCATTTGATTCAATTAGTTAGATTGGATCATCACACGATATACACCAGCGAACATTAGTCATAATCAACACGTATTCCACGTCAAATGCGGGCGTCATCTGTGACGTACAAAGGGAGACAATTTAGTGTGATAACTTCATTGAGAATCCGAGTTCCTGTCCATTACGCTAAGTGGGAGTAATATCATAGACATAAACCTCGTGGAAACATCTCAATTGTCAGAGCTAAAAATCTTTTATCCTTGTCATATGATATGATTTATACAATATGCATGTTGATATTTGTTATTGATTATTGCCTTGGTTTTCGTGATGCAAACACGTGCTATTCTCGCTAATGTTTAACCGATGAATATTGACGATGAAATGAGATCTTGTTAAGAATCATTCCGCAGGCGGCGCAGCGTAGTATACATGTCCTTCATGTAAATCAGTGCAATTGAGTACGAATTTATTACCAGTTGAGGTTTCCGTGAAGTTGGAATAATTTGGTAAACTCTGCACAACATCTTAGCCCTTACACAATGAGAGCTGCACTGGTTCAGCAATACAGATCATGTGCCGCCAATGCAATCTTTTATATATATATATATATGCGAGTCTCACATGGGATACATACAAAGTCAATATAAATATTGTTAGGCAATGTATTCTCTTATATATGCGAGGCTCCCTATGAGAGACTCGCATATACAATACATGTAGAATGTACTGGCTTACAAAGTCAATGTAAATATTGTTAGGCCAATGTATTCTCATATATATGCGAGGCTCCATGTGGGAGACTCGACTATATAAGAGAATACATGTCAATGTATTCTCTTATATATGTCACGGCTCCGGAGAGCCAGATCTAGCGGTAATATTGTTAAGAGGCATTTCGTAAGTCATGATAACACCACTATTCTTGTAAAATTATGTAAATACTGCTGTTAAGCGTGGTTTTATTCATTACCCCTTGCTCCAATTTATTCATTTGTTGCATATGTTCTGTTTTGAGAATAATAGGGGATGGTCCCATAAATGGCCGGATTTGGTGTAAAGTCCCGCTTTAAATATGTATTTCATAAAGACAAAAGCTTTTGTCGAGACCACGAAATGGAAGTTTGAGAACAATAACGGTATTATTATTGCTTTGCTTCAACGTCGTCATCACCATCATCATCATCATCATAATCATCTTAATCATCATCGTCATCATCATTATCGTCATCATCATCAACAACATCATCGTCATCCACAACAACCACGCTTGTGGACATATACCTGTACATGTATCGGGCGGCACCTCGGCGTATATCGACCGGGGGCTGTTTTATCTTCAACGGGTCTGTTTATTCAGTCAATGTGAATTGATATAATGTTCAATAATTATGTTCATTGACCATAGACACTGTCATAAATCTCTAACCCGGCTACCCCCGTAGAGATCATACTACATCTGTTCAAAACCTGGGAACATTTTGACGTTCTGAACTGTTCTGACGGGGAACTTAATAACTACAGACAACAGTACATGGGATCATATTCCTTTGGTAATACCTATTGCTTAACCCTTTGCCCAACAAACCGGCCAAATCCGGCCAAATAAAGCTTCAACAGCCTAAAATATCTTCGGTCTGTCTCAATAGAACCATACAAATATGGATATCATTGGAACCGGCTCCTTGACCACATTGTGATAGTTACAGTTATGCCCTGTGCCAATGCATTCTCTTATATATGCGAGTCGACAATAGGTCGCCTCGCATATATAAGAGAATGCATTGGCCTAAAAAAAATCTTTTTTTAACACTTTTTACCATTTTTTCTTACATTCTTTAACAATTTTATAATTTTTAATGTGTTAAGCCAATGCATTCTCTTATATATGCGAGGCGACCTATGGTCGACTCGCATATATAAGAGAATGCATTGGCACAGGGCCGTTCTGTTGGGTAAAGGCTTAATAAGCTATTTCACAGTAGGTGTGGTACTTGTACCAGCTAGAGGTTGCATGATCAAAAAGACTTTTGTGAGCCGACTTCGCAATAAACATTGAATTGGATTGCCCGGAAATAATTCTGTGATTGTAAGCGACGCGAGCAAAATCGGTTCACAAAATTCGTCTAATCACAAAGTCACGAGCGAGGACCTTCACTTGTTGTGAACTGAATTATTACGGCACTGGTATCAATTAAGATATATATTAGATGCGTTGTTTTTCAGTGTTATAAAATTAAATGATGTAGTGTTGACAATTAGGGGATAAACTTACTCTGTTTCGTTGGATATTCGGATATTCGAGTATGAATAAAGTTTGTGAACGAGAGCTTGAGGCGAGTTCACAAACTGTTTTCATGCTCTAATCCCCGAATATCTAACAAATCAGGGTACGTTAATCTCCATTGCAATTAAATCCAATTAAAAACTTAAAAGAAACTGCACTAAAAGTACTTTTTCGACATTGCATGCTTTGAAGTGAGATAACCTTTTTTTGCGGTGATCAAATCTATGTATACGTTCATGAGGTTACTCCTAACAGCCAAGCCTTGAAATAGTGTGTCTGTCATTTGCAGAATGGGGTCCCTAGAGGGTTAGTTTAGTGATGCTACCCCCGCATAGCGGGCTAGCATAACCAAATTCACCCTCTGGGGACCTCATTCTGCTTACACCTCAGCAGAATGAGGTTCCCAGAGGGTGAATTTGGTGGTGCTAGCCCGCTATGCGGGGTGGCATCACTAAATTCATCCTATGGGGACCTCATTCTGCAATTGACAGACACACTATTTCAAGGCTGGCTCCTAACAGCACTAGAACAACTTCGTGTTAACCGCGTCTGTAAAAACAGTGTTCCGTTTGACTCGATAACGCGACTCCTGGCAGCACGGTGACGTATTTTACGCGCGTTGTCAATTACACCATGCTCCATTCAACATATGTGCACGCTGCAGCGACTGATTAGCAGCTCTCGGCCAATCAGATTGCCTGTTTCAGCGAGAAATATTCGACTTACACTATGTATTATAGTGTAAGACGACTAGTTAGTAGGGTAGAAATTATAAACGAACACATAATATAATTAAATATCATACAAAATTAACTATGTTTTGGACATTAACAACTACATAATGTAAAATTAGGAAGGAACTGCGATGTCGTAAAATTGTGAAATGTAAATTTAACATAAAACGTATTAGATAATATGAGTAAGCCGCACTTCCGTATTACATACATCACGGTAATACCACAGTATAGTCCGCCAGAAGTCCCATCACCAATGATAAACCCCAAGTCTAACGTCCGGCTTAAAGGCACGGGCGGCGTTCGTTGCAGAAATATTCATATTTGTTCAAATCGCCATCAACAGAAGGAATATTAAAATATATATAGTTTTGTTCATATGCCACACATAATCAGCGCGTAAATAGTATATTGTCGTCAAGACGTACGATGATGTACGTAAACAAGAGCCTGCTCGTGTTACAGAAGTTTTGCTTCTGTTTACATAACACAGCAGCGCAATTCTATTGGTTAATCACACACAAATTATATGAACGCTCTTTATTATTTCCATATCGGGAAAACAGTAACACATAACCAAATAACGCTCTTTATGTTTACCATATCCGGATCTAAACAAAAGCCAGGTTCTGTAACGTTTTTTGCTTTTGTTTACATAACAAAGGAAAAACATTTGTTTATGCCATATTTCTGATTGGTATAAGAACAAGGTCCGTCTATATTTTACAATTATTTCTGTTTATGGCGGTTTTTGACGGAGGTGAATATTTTAACAGCATACCCACCGCCAACAACGCCCGTATCTTTAAGAAATCACAGGAAGGTACCCGCTGATAAGCCCGTTAATCTAACCAAACGTACACAACGCTGTTAGCTACAGTTTTTGCTTTATGGAGACTTCACATCAAGCGTCACCTCGGTTTTTATTGAATCTGTCGGATATTGTTGACATACACGTGCGTGAGGTCATGTCTTATCTCCATCAGGACTGTTTATTCAGCCAATGGTAATTGATATACTGATCAGTAATTCTGTTCAATGGCACGAGATCCGATAAATCGCGGCAATGTGTATTTCCTATTCAGCTGCAGTAATTGATGTGAACGGAGTGCTTGGCGTTGGGTCGTGTGGTAACAGGCTCATAGAACTGTCGGAAGTGCACATATCCATGTCGTGTTGTCATGCAGAACCCGACGTATCATTGTTACAATCGGCGATAATGTTGATATAATCGAACGATCGCTTTGTGATATATTTATATCACATGGTGGAACTTAGCGATCGCTCGGTGATAAGTATCTTCCCATCGCCAATAATTTAATGGTTATATTTTTCCCCGTGAGAATATGCAGCCTAGAAATAAAGACTATACTATTTGTTGATTGTGGTGAAAGCTAATACAATATTCATGAACCGAGGTACGCTTGTTATTGCTGTACATGATTAAAATGATTTTCGCCTCGATGCCATAATTTAAAGATCTTTCCAAGCCATATATGTGAATCTTTAACATATTTTGTCGACCCAATTTGATTCACAGAAGGTTATAAAATGCAAGCATTCACCACCAACGTGAGTGAGTGACCATGCATGCAGTGTCGACCTTCTTTCTGTTATCGTCTGCATGTGCTAATAAGCTCAAACTTTGTCATCCTCAAATAATAACGTCACATACATCACCACTCCCAGCATAGTAAAGTGTACCTTCTAAATTGTCCGCATAAAATGGATCGTATATCTAACTTCATAACCGCATTCGACATTAGTTAAAACGAGCAATCACACCAACTCCAACAAATGTTATAGCAACCAAATCAACCATAACCCATATAGCAACCAAATCAACCATAGCCCATATAGCAACCAAATCAACCATAACCCATATAGCAAAAAGAACTGTAAGGCATGCACTACACAAACACAATGACATCACGAAATCATGCATGTAAATATATGTTCAGCTGTCATCTTGTAAACAATTTGTATGCTTAATTGTTTGTATTGCATGGGAGAGGTGCTTCATAAGTTGAAAAAAAACTTGTGCCCCAACCCTTTTGTATTATTATATGCAAATAAAATACGTTTCAAGTCAAGTCACCCCATATGCTAATGTTTTTTTTAGACACATCCCGATTTCTACTGACAGATATAGCGTAGCTGAAATATATTCAAACAATATTGTATTCTGTCGTATTTCTCGTTTGTAGGTTTTCAATTTAATCATTTATTTACTTAATTATTCACTGACGTGTAGTTCCTTTAGGAAATGTTCTCATAAATAGGAACCCTTCTACATTTGTGTTATATGTCGTCCGCTTAATTTGCCTGAAAACCCCCTACATATGAATAATAGACCACACAATGTGTATTTTTATAACTGAGGTTTATCCATTTAGTAAATGCTTATAGAAGCAACACGGGAACCTCGCAACCCACGAGAAGTTCATTAGAGCGATTCGCGTTTGCTTCTAATACGACGATTTCTATATTGGTTAAACATTAGAAGTGATGCTATTTAATGTCTAATGATGTATGCATAATGTAGAAAAACCAGAACCCGCGGCAAATGCTGTGTCGTGAGCCATACGTGATTAATTCATATATTCTATTTGCACATTTCGATCCACCGAGCACGATAAAGGCATACATTTACGATAGTTAATAAAATACTAAAACACACATGCCCCTTTAAGGAGTGAGTGGGTGGTGACCACGAAAATTCAACATCCATTCTATTGTCGCCCGTGCTAATACACTCCCACTTGCTCACCGACAATAAGAACCACCACACACCATCGCTTCCAGCACAATGCAGGTTACAGTGAAGTAATTATTTCCCATAGGCCTCAGTGTTAACATATAATGGTCTGCATACCTGACTATCCACGAATTGTGATAAATGAGTACATGATCACCAGGATTGGCATCCGCGCAAAGTGTCTGCATGAAAACAATCCTACCGTCTAACATGGAATGTACCTTTAGTCAGAGTCAGAAGTCTATGAAAAAAATATTGACATTTTTTACCTCACACCAAAAATATTCAATCTAGGAACCACATGCTTTACAATGTGCCAATGTTTTGTTTGGCATCTGAAATTTCAAGAGGAGTGATTGCACGTATTTTATATGTTTAAATATCGAAACTACTATTAACCAAACAGAGCCCAGAATTTTTTTTAATTCTCTCCTGCATCTTGGTCCAAAATCCGTTGGAGGGCGCTACCAATCGAATTACTTAACTGTAACCTGCACTGTACCCTCCCAATTGGTCTTCATAATGAATCGCATCTAAACTCATCAGCTTCGCACGCAAATTCCTCAATTTTTTAGACACATCCCGATTTCTACTGACAGATAGCGTAACAGAAATAGATTCAAACAATATTCTACTCTGTCTTCTTCTTCGTTTGCGTGTTTTCAATTTAGGGAAGCAACGCGGGGACTTGATTCATTACACGATAGAATGTAAATGAAATCCTGATCTCTCTAATCAGAACTGAGGGGGTTGATCGAAAGAAAATGAGAGAATCTTAATTAGTGAACAGTTCTTTATCTCTAGATGCATTAGGTGCAGGGGTGCATTAGTTTCTTATTACAGGATGAGATCGTGTGTCCGGTGCTCCCATGCGTGCACTGAACCGGCTCGTTATGAAGTAGACAAACGAGTGTAAATCACTTTGCAGTTCCACTTACTAGGTTCGTCAAGACTGTCGCGTCAGAACTAAAGTGTTCTATCTCCATATTTTCATTTTTGTGTGTGAAATCGAGTTTAAAGTTTTCACCCCCAGTTCACATGTTCTCATTCTGTTTTGGACGATAGTACACAGCGGGTATGGTAGCTGGTGTAAAAATACTATTATATGACGAGTTTCGAGTGTTTTTCAATCATGTAAACGTGCAAAAATCCGAAATCATTTTCTGTGTTATTTTAACCAAATATATATAATTATCATGGAAATAAGATGTTCACACCTAGGAGTGAGAAAGCATTATTTCCAACTAGTCACTTCGCTGGCACTCTGCAATTTTCTGAATCCATTGCTTTCTATTGAAGGTCAGAGATACAACATTTTAGCATTGAAATGTATTTAATCACGTGGTACAAAATAAATAGATGCATTGGTCCACAGAGGAGACAGAACATTATAGCACTGTCAAAAAGTGAGTTTTTGAGATGCAACAGATTTAAATTTGGTATGCGTTAGACATGATAGCTGGTGATTTTCGGACAGGGAATTCCGCGCCGAATCGAAGGATACCAATATCTCATTTTCCCACCGAAATGGAGATAGAACAGTTTAGTTCTGATGCGATCATTAGTGTCGACGCAGAAAGCATAGTAGTCTTGTACGCATCGTCTGGTCATCTAATTTTTCACATGAAGTGTGAGAACCCATTATAGATGCTAGGACCACAGCCTGTGCTCCTTTATTCACACCACGGGTCTGATCATTCGATGTGAATGTTGTTATGGGAAGACCGTGGCTGCTCGCACCGGGGTCGTCCTGTTCACCCGGCGGCTATTGTTTCGGGTAGGTGTTGGGGCAGGTGTGATAATCCTCAACATCATAGAGCTGCCGACTATAGTTTTTATCATAATTGTTACTGGGAATTGGTGGCGATGGCTAATTTCGACGGCGATGAGCGGCCGGACGATGAGGATAATTGGGGTTTTTGGAAAATTCAAAACTCGAGGAATACAGCGCGTAGAGGGCTCATTTTGGTGTCTAACGAAAGGCCGATATTCGCCCTATCCACACATATTAACCCCGCCACTGAACGGACACCGGAAGTTGCATTATGAACGAAGAAATGCACATGTGATATATTTCAACAAATTTATTAAATACTCAAGATATATATAACCAATACTATCAATATAACATAACATGAATTATAGCACATTAATGTTTGATACTGTTTGATACTGAATCCATGTATTCGAGAATATCTATTTCGCCTGCGCCGAAAACTCTCTTGAAATGTCTGATGGAATTGTCAACTTTGCGATATCGCATCTTGCATGGGCCAATCCTTCCAACCGCTCTCAATTAGATGACGGTTGCTTCCTGGTAAGCTTGCTCTTTCTTCAGGAAATCTATCAACCTGAAGATGTTCGGGTGTGAGCAAGATAACACCAACTGCAGTTTTCGGTGCCATCCTTCCACATGATTTGTCGTGGTGATTCCATAGCTGGCGGCCATGGCTCCCTTCCACCTAGAACTCGGTGATGTAATTTCTTAACATTCTTCAGCACTGCTTGGCATCCTTTCATTGTAGCTGACGGAAATGTAGCTGCCAGGGCGTTTTGGGCAGCTGTCTCATAATCTGTGAAAATTCCACTTGGGCTGATGGTGATGTCGAGTTCTTTCTGAATACTAATATAAAGAGCGTTTCCAGATTATCGAGAATGCGAAATTAAATTTACTCAGTACATACTTCCTATTTCTTCCTGGTATAGCGTTGTTACTGGCTTGTTACTTGTCTTAACAAGCTTTTTGAGGTCTGCAATCCAGGAATCTGCTGCTACTTGGTTGAAATCAGGTTCGTGGTTATGGTTGCCGCTGTTGGATATCACCATATCGTTCTCAGTGTTGGTGGTTGCACGGCAGTCTTTCTTACAACATCGCCAATGAATTCGATCATTTCTCCTTGATTTAACGGAGAATTTGTAGTCATCATATACCAGATACTTTCCACCTCTAGTATTTGGAATATAATTTACGTTCACTTGTGTGCTTGCCATCGTGTTTATGTCAGACCAGGGAATCTAACAGTATATATATTCAGTAGTGAACTCTACTTAAAACACTGATAATAATTCATAATACATCTTTACAAACAAATAATAAAACGTGTAAAATAAATAAACTGAATGTGGCTCACGCTATTAAACGTTATTCACCACCAACAGTTATGGACTGTGACAACACTGGACCGCAGGTGTTTTGATATGGACTATAATCTCCGCCGGCCAAGTCGTTAATCTCTGCCTGCCGGGTAGACAGGATATACCCCTCGCACCGCATGGCCTGTGCTCCTTTATTCACACCACGGGTCTGACCATTCGATGTGAATGGTGTTATGGGAAGACTGAGGCTGATCGCAACACATGGTCGATGCACCCTCGCTCCCACCACGGGTCTGATCATTCGATGTGAATGGTGTTATGGGAAGACTGTGGCTTATCGCACCGCATGGCCTGTGCTCCTTTATTCACACCGCGGTTCTGATCATTCGATGTGAATGGTGTTATGGGAAGACTGTGGCTTATCACACCGCATGGCCTGTGCTCCTTTATTCACACCGCGGTTCTGATCATTCGATGTGAATGTTGTTATGGGAAGACTGTGGCTGATCGCACCGCATGGCCTGTGCTCCTTTATTCACACCACGGGTCTGACCATTTGATGTGAATGGTGTTATGGGAAGACTGTGGCTGATCGCAACACATGGTCGATGCACCTTCGCTCCCACCACGGGTCTGATCATTCGATGTGAATGGTGTTATGGGAAGACTGTGGCTTATCGCACCGCATGGTCTGTGCTCCTCCATTCACACCGCGGTTCTGATCATTCGATGTGAATGGTGTTATGGGAAGACTGTGGCTGATCGCAGCACATGGTCGATGCACCTTCGCTCCCACCACGGGTCTGATCATTCGATGTGAATGGTGTTATGGGAAGACTGTGGTTTATCGCACCGCATGGTCTGTGCTCCTCCATTCACACCACGGGTCTGACCATTCGATGTGAATGGTGTTATGGGAAGACTGTGGCTGATCGCAACACATGGTCGATGCACATTCGCTCCCACCACGGGTCGGATCATTCGATGTGAATGGTGTTATGGGAAGACTGTGGCTTATCGCACCGCATGGTCTGTGCTCCTCCATTCACACCACGGGTCTGACCATTCGATGTGAATGGTGTTATGGGAAGACTGTGGCTGATCGCAACACATGGTCGATGCACCTTCGCTCCCACCACGGGTCTGATCATTCGATGTGAATGGTGTTATGGGAAGACTGTGGCTTATCGCACCGCATGGCCTGTGCTCCTTTATTCACACCGCGGTTCTGATCATTCGATGTGAATGGTGTTATGGGAAGACTGTGGCTTATCGCACCGCATGGTCTGTGCTCCTCCATTCACACCACGGGTCTGACCATTCGATGTGAATGGTGTTATGGGAAGACTGTGGCTTATCGCACCGCATGGTCTATGCTCCTTCATTCACACAACGGGTCTGTTCATTCGATGTGAATGGTGTTATGGGAAGACCGTGGCTGCTCGCACCGCATGGCCTGTGCTCCTCCATTCACACCACGGGTCTGATCATTCGATGTGAATGTTGTTATGGGAAGACTGAGGCTGATCGCATCGCATGGTCTGTGCTCCTTTATTCACACCGCGGTTCTGATCATTCGATGTGAATGGTGTTATGGGAAGACTGTGGCTGATCGCACCGCATGGCCTGTGCTCCTTCATTCACACCACGGGTCTGATCATTCGATGTGAATGTTGTTATGGGAAGACTGTGGCTGATCGCAACACATGGTCGATGCACCTTCGCTCCCACCACGGGTCTGATCATTCGATGTGAATGTTGTTATGGGAAGACTGAGGCTGATCGCAACACATGGTCGATGCACCTTCGCTCCCACCACGGGTCTGATCATTCGACGTGAATGGTGTTATGGGAAGACCGTGGCTGATCACACCGCATGGCCTGTGCTCCTTTATTCACACCGCGGTTCTGATCATTCGATGTGAATGGTGTTATGGGAAGACTGTGGCTGATCACACCACATGGCCTGTGCTCCTTTATTCACACCACGGGTCTGACCATTCGATGTGAATGGTGTTATGGGAAGACTGTGGCTGATCGCAACACATGGTCGATGCACCTTCGCTCCCACCACGGGTCTGATCATTCGATGTGAATGGTGTTATGGGAAGACTGTGGCTTATCGCACCACATGGTCGATGCCATTTCGTTCGCACCACGGGTCTGTTCATTCGATGTGAATGGTGTTATGGGAAGACTGTGGCTTATCGCACCACATGGTCGATGCCATTTCGTTCGCACCACGGGTCTGTTCATTCGATGTGAATGGTGTTATGGGAAGACTGGCTGTGCTCATCGGGCATATGGGTCGGCTCTTTTGATGGGTGTGACTTGGGTTACGGCGTCGTGACTACCGTTACCAGCTCGCTTTACATTCTTTGGTTCATCGATGCGACTGTTTATGCGGTCTAAATAAAATTAGATCGTGTTTCATTTCAATCAACATACGGTTTAATGACTCTCGTGGTTAAAATTATTTCAAACGGGAGAAATCGAACCAATGCGCAGAGAAAGATGCGTTGCTTGACCAATGAATAGCTTCCTGCAAATTCAATTATTCACACAAGCAAAACCCGCCGCGGTATCTGACTGCAATCTCATGAAGTTATCCAATAAACTACACGTTAGTGTCGCGTATCTTAACTGACCAAACGTCGTACAATGTATTTCAAATTAAAACTAACGCACGTTTCTTCATAAATCGGGAATGGTCAGACAGAACAACTTGACATAATAGAATCGTATGTGCAAAGATATTAAAAACTGGTTGAATCTAGTTGGTTTTGTCTCCTAACCTCAGCTAACATGTGGATATTACGCCACGTGCCAAATATGGATCCTTACAACTTAGTAAGTAATCGTATCGTAAATTGTCACGCGCGTTTTCAAAATAAGGATATGTCGCAACATGGACGAGATACA